>CM051244.1:12981353-13496353 GCA_027917425.1 Gastrophryne carolinensis | reverse complement strand
GAGGTTATTACAGCTGTTTTAGCTGCTGGTGAGCTCACCTGGGGAGGTTATTACAGCTGTTTTAGCTGTTGGTGAGCTCACCTGGGGAGGTTATTACAGCTGCTTTAGGTGCTGGTGAGCTCACCTGGGGAGGTTATTACAGCTGCTTTAGCTGCTGCTGAGATCACCTGGGGAGGTTATTACAGCTGTTTTAGCTGCTGGTGAGCTCACCTGGGGAGGTTATTACAGCTGTTATAGCTGCTGGTGAGCTCACCTGAGGAGGTTATTACAGCTGCTTTAGCTGCTGGTGAGCTCACCTGGGGAGGTTATTACAGCTGTTTTAGCTGCTGGTGAGCTCACCTGGGTAGATTATTACAGCTGTTATAGCTGCTGGTGAGCTCACCTGGGGAGGTTATTACAGCTGCTTTAGCTGCTGGTGAGCTCACCTGGGGAGGTTATTACAGCTGTTTTAGCTGTTGGTGAGCTCACCTGGGGAGGTTATTACAGCTGTTTTAGCTGTTGGTGAGCTCACCTGGGGAGGTTATTACAGCTGCTTTAGCTGCTGGTGAGCTCACCTGGGGAGGTTATTACAGCTGTTTTAGCTGCTGGTGAGCACACCCGGGGAGGTTATTACAGCTGTTATAGCTGCAGGTGAGCTCACCCGGGGAGGTTATTACAGCTGTTTTAGCTGCAGGTGAGCTCACCCGGGGAGGTTATTACAGCTGCTTTAGCTGTTGGTGAGCTCACCTGGGGAGGTTATTACAGCTGTTTTAGCTGCAGGTGAGCTCACCCGGGGAGGTTATTACAGCTGTTTTAGCTGCAGGTGAGCTCACCCGGGGAGGTTATTACAGCTGTTTTAGCTGTTGGTGAGCTCACCTGGGGAGGTTATTACAGCTGTTTTAGCTGCTGGTGAGCTCACCTGGGGAGGTTATTCCAGCTGTTATAGCTGTTGGTGAGCTCACCTGGGGAGGTTATTACAGCTGCTTTAGCTGCTGGTGAGCTCACCTGGGGAGGTTATTACAGCTGTTATAGCTGTTGGTAAACTCACCTGGGGAGGTTATTACGGCTGCTTTAGCTGCTGGTGAGCTCACCTGGGGAGGTTATTACAGCTGTTATAGCTGCTGGTGAGCTCACCTGGGGAGGTTATTACGGCTGCTTTAGCTGTTGGTGAGCTCACCTGGGGAGGTTATTACAGCTGTTATAGCTGCTGATGAGCTCACCTGGGGAGGTTATTACAGCTGCTTTAGCTGCTGGTGAGCTCACCTGGGGAGGTTATTACAGCTGTTATAGCTGTTGGTGAGCTCACCTGGGGAGGTTATTACAGCTGTTATAGCTGTTGGTGAGCTCACCTGGGGAGGTTATTACGGCTGCTTTAGCTGCTGGTGAGCTCACCTGGGGAGGTTATTACAGCTGTTATAGCTGCTGGTGAGCTCACCTGGGGAGGTTATTACGGCTGCTTTAGCTGTTGGTGAGCTCACCTGGGGAGGTTATTACAGCTGTTATAGCTGCTGATGAGCTCACCTGGGGAGGTTATTACAGCTGCTTTAGCTGCTGGTGAGCTCACCTGGGGAGGTTATTACAGCTGTTATAGCTGTTGGTGAGCTCACCTGGGGAGGTTATTACAGCTGTTTTAGCTGCTGGTGAGCTCACCCGGGGAGGTTATTCCAGCTGTTATAGCTGTTGGTGAGCTCACCTGGGGAGGTTATTACAGCTGCTTTAGCTGCTGGTGAGCTCACCTGGGGAGGTTATTACAGCTGCTTTAGCTGTTGGTGAGCTCACCCGGGGAGGTTATTACAGCTGCTTTAGCTGTTGGTGAGCTCACCTGGGGAGGTTATTACAGCTGTTTTAGCTGCTGGTGAGCTCACCTGGGGAGGTTATTACAGCTGTTATAGCTGCTGGTGAGCTCACCTGGGGAGGTTATTACAGCTGTTATAGCTGCTGGTGAGCTCACCCGGGGAGGTTATTACAGCTGCTTTAGCTGCTGCTGAGCTCACCTGGGGAGGTTATTACAGCTGTTTTAGCTGCTGGTGAGCTCACCTGGGGAGGTTATTACAGCTGCTTTAGCTGCTGGTGAGCTCACCTGGGAAGGTTATTACAGCTGCTTTAGCTGCTGGTGAGCTCACCTGGGGAGGTTATTACAGCTGTTATAGCTGTTGGTGAGCTCACCTGGGGAGGTTATTACAGCTGTTTTAGCTGCTGGTGAGCTCACCTGGGGAGGTTATTACAGCTGTTATAGCTGCTGGTGAGCTCACCTGGGGAGGTTATTACAGCTGTTTTAGCTGCTGGTGAGCTCACCTGGGGAGGTTATTACAGCTGTTTTAGCTGCTGGTGAGCTCACCTGGGGAGGTTATTACAGCTGTTTTAGCTGTTGGTGAGCTCACCTGGGGAGGTTATTACAGCTGCTTTAGGTGCTGGTGAGCTCACCTGGGGAGGTTATTACAGCTGCTTTAGCTGCTGCTGAGATCACCTGGGGAGGTTATTACAGCTGTTTTAGCTGCTGGTGAGCTCACCTGGGGAGGTTATTACAGCTGTTATAGCTGCTGGTGAGCTCACCTGAGGAGGTTATTACAGCTGCTTTAGCTGCTGCTGAGATCACCTGGGGAGGTTATTACAGCTGTTTTAGCTGCTGGTGAGCTCACCTGGGGAGGTTATTACAGCTGTTATAGCTGCTGGTGAGCTCACCTGGGGAGGTTATTACAGCTGTTTTAGCTGCTGGTGAGCTCACCTGGGTAGATTATTACAGCTGTTATAGCTGCTGGTGAGCTCACCTGGGGAGGTTATTACAGCTGCTTTAGCTGCTGGTGAGCTCACCTGGGGAGGTTATTACAGCTGTTTTAGCTGTTGGTGAGCTCACCTGGGGAGGTTATTACAGCTGTTTTAGCTGCTGGTGAGCTCACCTGGGGAGGTTATTACAGCTGTTTTAGCTGTTGGTGAGCTCACCTGGGGAGGTTATTACAGCTGTTTTAGCTGTTGGTGAGCTCACCTGGGGAGGTTATTACAGCTGTTATAGCTGTTGGTGAGCTCACCTGGGGAGGTTATTACAGCTGTTATAGCTGTTGGTGAGCTCACCTGGGGAGGTTATTACAGCTGTTTTAGCTGTTGGTGAGCTCACCTGGGGAGGTTATTACGGCTGTTATAGCTGTTGGTGAGCTCACTTGGGGAGGTTATTACAGCTGCTTTAGCTGTTGGTGAGCTCACCTGGGGAGGTTATTACAGCTGTGTGATTTAGCGAAAGCTGCTGATGAGCTCACCTGTTACAGTGGGACTTGTAGTCAATAGTTTTTTCTCAAGGCGGGGGAAAGCACTTCAGCAACACAGAGCCACAGGAATATAGGAAGCTTGGAAGCAGGGTGCTGGTAAGTAAATCACAGGTCTGGGGGCAGATTCCTAACTCACAGGATTATATCACATCCCAGAAGAGGGAAACAATAACACATGACAAAAGGGGATTTTTCCTTTAAAAAGGAACATTGGAGGCCCTGGGGTCTAAAAGATTCCAGGGCCTACCGGGTGACAGTCCTTGGGGCATCCCAAATTGGTGTGTGAAACCCCCGGAACACTCACCTTTTCCTGGAGCCCTCGCCGCGCGTCTGTGAGCTCCGGCCACATCCCCGCTCACCTCTAGCCGTGCGCGGCCTTCCTGTATGGAACCTTTCACCTGGCCCTGGAGTCTTAACTCTAGGGATGGCTGTGCACTTCAATGCTGGGGGGGGGGGGGAGACCTTTTTTTAGGGGGCCCAATATGACTTTTGCAGAGCGCCACGTCTTACCTGTCGCTACCTGTCGCTCTCCCATACATGTCTATGGACGATCCTTAAATCCCTTAAAAAAAAAAAAACATGTATCCTGGCCTAGAAAATGACATTTTTGATGATTTCTAATATTTTTATGCAGAATTGTCCTCACATGTCTGGTATTAAAGTATAAGGCCCTTATTTAACAAGGGATAGCGACAGGTAGCGACTGGTGAGCGGCCGGTAATGACGGTCACCGCCACGAGAACGCCGGCTCCCCACCACAATCACACATTTATCAAGCCGATCCTGCTTAGCGACTGAGATAGCGCCATATAGCGACTCATTCATCATTATTCCAGCCTCAGACCGCAGCGCCAGTGTCCGACCTTGAACAGCGACAGGTATGACCTCTCGCTACCTGGCGCTCTCCAATGCATTTCAATGGAACAATCTTTAAATATTCATAATTAAATCATAATAATGTTTTTTTTTTTTTATAAATGTGAAAAATTCTGTGACCACTTCTGCCATGTTAGATAATTTTTTTAAGGTAAAAAAAAAAAAAACTTTGTACAGAATTGATATTACAGGTCTGATATTAATGTATTCATATTACTAAATGTAATTAAAAACTTGGTTTTTTTTGGTTTCCAAAAATATGGTTGTTTGGGGGTTAAAACGACTTTTAACCCATCGCCGCCAGCGCTCTGGGGTTTAAACATGCATTTCACAGCGCGAGAATTTTTTGAGCGTGATTTTTTGATGAATGTGGTGGGAGCCGGTCGCTATGGCCAGAGCGCGGAACCTGTCAAATAGCGACTCGTCAGCCCGTATTCAACATTACTGCACACCAACTCAGTCGCTATCAACAACCGAACAACGGCCAAGCACAGCGACTACTAGCGGGCGCTGTGAAAATAACGCTACTGTCGCTCATCTGTCGCTACCTGGCGTTAGTGATGAATCAGCCTGCCCATGTCACAATGTTATAACAATGTCATTCCATGTGTTTTCGCTTTGTTACTGGTGGATACATGTTCAGAAACAGCCTTTAATCACACAGCGTCTGGCGCTCTGGGCTACAACTACATGATTTTGAGCGCCGGCGACGTGTGAGGCCGTTTTTTTGGGATGAATGCGGTGTCAGTCGGTCGCACTGAGCCGGCGCTACCGTTCGCTCCCATACAGCGCTGCTGTACTGCGACTCGCACAACATATTCATCAATGCCGGGCCAGCGACTGAGGCGCGCTCTGGGGCCCTGTGTACGCCCCTGCCGGCTATTGTCGCACTGCATATACTAGTCAGGCTGTGCTACACTGCTTGAAAACGACTAAACCGAACAAAACTATAGGGTTCTGAGAGGTACAATGTCTCTGTCCCCTAGTGGCAGGAACACCAAAAAAATCACAACAAAAGTAATTAAATATAAATTGCAAAGAATTACATAATTTATTAGGAATAATCCGACAACAACAACAACACTTAACAAGACGAAGATAAAAACAATGCGTCTCCCCTTATATACTGTTATATATACTGTTATAATATATAATATATATTTATGATCCTTGGGATTTCATTATTTACGTCATGTGACTCAGTAACTAGGGTCACATGACTCCCCTCCCACTGAATTGTGGGATGGTGTGATTTATTATTTATTCTTCCGCCTTCCGCCCGCCACCAGCCAAGTTAAAGTTGCCTTTGGCGACGAAACGCGTCGGCGGTGGCGGAATTTCACACAACTTTTTACAACATTGGTACCTACCTACTTGTCCGTGGCTGACGCGACTCCTCTGCTGGCGTAGCTGCTTCATTCCAGGGCCGGTGAGACGAGCGGCGCCATAACTTTGATTGGATGCTGTTTTTAATTGCATGTTTGCGAGTGTAAATTTTAAAACCTTATTAAACCGTTTTGGGTTTTAATGGAATTACACTAGATTCTGTTTTATTATTGTTTCTCGGTGACTGGTTGATTGGGTTAATCCCTGAATGCTGATGAGCAATACATCTGAGAATAGGACCTATCAACTACCCATATGTGGACGTTTTAAAGTGGACCAACACCCAGGATTTTGACTATCCTGGGTATTGGTCCACTTCCTTGGGGCACCCCGATCGGGGGTGCGCCGCTGCCCAGAACCCCCCCAAACACCCCGAAAACTCACCTCTCCACTATCCCACGTGACTGCGCTGTCCAATGCCCGCCGACGGACAAGTGACGTCCGTCGGCGGACAAGGGATCGCGCCCGCCGCCGCCTCCCGCGCGTCACTCTTGACGTGTGCGCGCCCGCGCCGGCCATTCAGAGACGGCCGGCGCGGGCACGTCTGGAGGAGCGCGAGTGAGGCGGCGGCGGAAGCAGCGTCTGGAGAGGTAGGGTTTTTCGGGGTGTTTGGGGGGGTTACACGGTGTGTAAGGTGATCGGCCCGGGAATCTTATAGATTCCCGGGCCGATCACCCCTGGGTGTTGGCCCACTTTAAAGTGGACCAACACCCAGGGGGGATCGGCCCGGAAATCTATAAGATTCCCGGACCGATCAGATCCCTCCCCGCGGGGCATCCGAAATCGGGATGTCCCGCGGGGAGGAACCCCCCAGGAGGCCCACAAACCTTACCTCAGCCCCGTTCCATCGGCAGGGCACGCACCCGCGGCCGCGTCTCGCGCTTCCCTCTAGCAGGGCGCGCACCCGCGCCGGCCGTTTGTGAATGGCCGGTGCAGGCGCGCTCCTTGTTAGAGGGAAGCGCGAGACGCGGCCTCCAGCGCTCAGAACCAGCTGAGCTGGTATGCGCGTCCAGGCGGCCTTGGACGCGCATACCACAGCGGCTCTGAGCGCTGTGATTGGCTGGCGTGGTCACGTGGGAGCGGGCAGAGGTGAGTTTTTTGGGGCTTTCTGGGGGGTTTCACCCCCGATCGGGGTGCCCCACCGAAGTGGACCAAAACCCAGGATAGTCAAAATCCTGGGTGCTGGTCCACTTTAAAGGCTTCAATCATTTTTACTAGTCGGTAAGGGTTTGCACTATCGGTGGTGGATTTTAGCTGTTCATCGTGTGGAGGTGCATGTGTCGTGGGATAGAAATGATCTTCTGCACTAATTCACTTTGGAGGTTGCTCTGTGTTCTACACAATTGAATATATATTGTTGCCGTTTGGGTATTTTCCTGTAGATATTCTCACTGCTCGTCCTCATGGCCCCCGAGAGGCTCCGAATGCTCCGCTGACCACTTCCCCCCCCCCCCGTTAACCTCCTAGCCGTGGCACGCCTGTGTCGCCCATTCAGAAAGGCCGGACGGGACGGGCGACGCGCACAGCTAGAGGTGGCGCAGAAACGCACTGAGGGCTCCAGGACAAGGTGAGTGAAACGGGGCCTCTGGGGGGTTTTATCGATCCCGATTCGGGATGCTCCAAGGAGTGGCCCTTTTTAGACTCCGATGTTCCTCTTCATTCTGTGATCAGGGTTATTGCTCTGTCATAGAACATTATTATAAGTTCAAGTATATATCTGGGTATAGGTCAACCCCAGATTTTTAAGACCTCCAAGTGTGACCACGCCGTAAAAACAAATTCGCTTATGCTATCGCATTTGAAAAAATATACAAGCTTTATTTGATCTGAACAATAATAAAAAGAGGAGGGAGGTGGTAAATTCATTCCGCCCGTCCTTCATGAGAATAAATCATCTCCAATTTAAAAATATTATTTACATGATTTTTTCGAGTAGCGATCCAGGCTCTTACAATAGGTAAGCTTAATCTATAAATTGATGCAAGGGAAAATTTAACACTTCATATATGGCCAAGGCACTTTAGAGAAATACAACACTTGGAAAATAAGGCCCTTATTTATGAAGGAATAGCGACAGGTAGCGACTGGTGAGCGGCCGGTAATGACGGGCCCCGCCTCGAGAACGCCGGCTCCCCACCAAAATCACACATTTATCAAGCCGATCCTGCTTAGCGACTGAGATAGCGCCATATAGCGACTCATTCATCATTATTCCAGCCTCAGCCCACAGCGCCAGCGTCCGACCTTGAACAGCGACAGGTATGACCTCTCGCTACCTGGCGCTAGAGCTTCATGAATAAGGCCCTTAGTCCTTGTTGACATCTGTCAGGTACTGCATGTGTTTCTGCGTTTGTGGCAGACGCTGCGATACTGCAAAAATAATCCAGCGACGGCTCCTCTATGGAGTGAAACCCCCCAGATCCTCAAGCCCAACTCACCCCTTCCCCGTCCCATGGCTCATGCGCCGCTGCTCGTCCAATTGGCGTGCTCTGAGCCGCTGGCCTTAGACAAAGGCTTAGGCCCTTATTTATGAAGGAATAGCGTCAGGTAGCGACTGGTGAGCGGCCGGTAATGACGGGCCCCGCCATGAGAACGCCGGCTCCCCACCACAATCACACATTTATCAAGCCAATCCTGCTTAGCGACTGAGATAGCGCCATATAGCCACTCATTCATCATTATTCCAGCCTCAGCCCACAGCGCCAGCGTCCGACCTTGAACAGCGACAGATATGACCTCTCGCTACCTGGCGCTCTCCAATGCATTTCAATGGAACAATCTTTAAAGTGGACCAACACCCAGGATTTTGACTATCCTGGGTTTTGGTCCACTTCGGCGGGGCACCCCGATCGGGGGTGCCCCGCTGTGTGAAACCCCCCAGAAACCCCAAAAAACTCACCTCTCAACGCTCCCACGTGAGCGCTGCAGCCAATCCCCGCCAACGTCCAGGCGGGGATCAGGAACGTCCAGGCCGCTTCCGCCGCCGCCGCCTCCCGCGCGTCACTCTCGGCGCGCGCGCGCCCCCGCCGGCCATTCACAGAGGGCCGGCGCGGGCGCGCGCACGTCTGGAGGGGTGCGCGGGAGGCGGCGGCGGCGGAAGCGGCGGCGGATCAGGTAAGGCGTTTTTGGGGTTTCTGGGGGGTTTCACCCCGCGGGACATCCCGATCTCGGATGTCCCGCGGGGTGGGGGGTGATCGGCCCGGGAATCTTATAGATTTCCGGGCCGATCACCCCTGGGTGTTGGTCCACTTTAAATATTCATAATTAATTGTTATTAATGTTTTTTTTTTTTTTTTTTTTTTAAATGTGAAAAATTCGGTGACCACTTCTGCCATGTTAGATATTTTTTTTAAGGTAAAAAAAAAAAAAAAAAATTTGTGCAGAATTGATATTACAGGTCTGATATTAATGTATTCATTTTACTAAATTATTTAAAAAACTTGTTTTTTTTGGTTTCCATAAATATGGTTGTTTGGGGGTTAAAAAACTACTTTTAACACATCGCCGCCAGCGCTCTGGGGTTTAAACATGCATTTTACAGCGCGAGAATTTTTTGAGCGTGATTTGTTAATGAATATGGTGGGAGCCGGTCGCTATGGCCATTCGCTGTCATGCGCTCCCATACAGCGCGGAACCTGTCAAATAGCGACTCCTCACCCAATATTCAACATTACTGCACACCGACTGAGTCGCTGTCAACAACCGAACAACGGCCAAGCACAGCGAATACTAGCGGGCGCTGTGAAAATACCGCTACAGTCGCTCAACTGTCGCTACCTGCCGCTATTAATGAATCGGCCTCCCCGTTTGGTGGACTAGTTTCGCCCTATTTAGGTCTTCTTCTGCACCTCTTTTCACCTTGTGAAAATCATTCAGCTGTTGCCAATGTTGCCAATGCAATTGCAGCCTATACATTGCATAAGTGAAAAAAAGGTCAAAAGGAAAGAAAAAAGGGTACACAAAAAGAAACGATTCAATATGACAATCATAACATCAACATTCTTAGTCATAGATGCAGGTATGGACACACAAAAGTACCTTAAATCCGCATATAGTCATTGGATGGTGACTGAATGCCAAGAACAAAGGAACGTGTATGACATCATAATTCAGTATCCCATCTACAATAATGAAAAATTATTATTATAAGTTATATATTTTTTTGTATAAAGCACCCGAATAAATTGCCAGCTCTAAATAAATATTTGTGCGCACCATAAGAAATCACTTAGGGCCCCAACCGCATTGATTTCTTTGTTCAGTTATTGATTTCATTACATTTTCTTAACTAATAAGAAATTTATATTTTCAAACACTTTCAATTAGTTTACATTGATTTTTGGGTCAATTGGATCAATTTTTTTTTTTTTGTTTTTGCTTCCTGTGTGAGTGACGGGTCATGCAGAGGTCAATGATGTTTTTAATCATGTTCCAATGGAAACAAAGACACACAGGGGCCCCTTTGGGAAGGGGGGTCCAAGCCCTGAAAAAGCACAGCCCGGGCACCTACTGGGTTGCCTTAGCCGTGCTCTTCACTGTGCCTCGGCGATCTCACATCTCTGCAAGGTCTCGCGGGATTTCGGACTGCTCCACTGCATCCCATTCACAGGCACTGCACAGTGCTGGAGAAGTACCACGGGGATGATGGGCCTCTGAGTGGCCAGAGAAGTACCATGAGGATGGTGGGCTTGTGAGTGGCCGGAGAAGTACCACAAGGATGGTGGGCCTGTAAGTGGCCAGATAAGTACCATGAGGATGGTGGGCCTGTGAGTGGTCGTAGAAGTACAAGGATGGTGGGCCTGTGAGTGGTTGGAGAAATACAAGGATGGTGGGCGTCTGAGTGACCAGAGAAGTACGTGGATGGTGAGCCTGTGTGTGGCCGGAGAAGTACAAGGATGGTGGGCCTGTGAGTGGCCGGAGAAGTACAAGGATGATGAGACTGTGAGTGGCCAGAGAAGTACGAGGATGGTGGGCCTGTGAGTGGCCAGAGAAGTACAAGGATGGTGGGCCTGTGAGTGGCCGAAGAAGTACAAGGATGGTGGGCCTGTGAGTGGCCAGAGAAGTACCATGAGGATGGTGGGCCTGTGGGTGGCTGGAGAAGTACGAGGATGGTGGGCGTCTGAGTGACCAGAGAAGTACGAGGATGGTGGGCCTGTGAGTGGCCAAAGAAGTACAAGGATGGTGGTCCTGTGATTACCCAGAGAAGTCTGAGGATGGTGGGCCTGTGAGTGGCCAGAGAAGTACCATGAGGATGGTGGGCCTGTGAGTGGCCGGAGAAGCACAAGGATGGTGGGCCTTTGAGTGGCTGGAGAAGTACGAGGATGGTGGGCGTCTGAGTGACCAGAGAAGTACGAGGATGGTGGGCCTGTGAGTGGCCAAAGAAGTACGAGGATGGTGGACCTGTGATTAGCCAGAGAAATACGAGGATGGTGGGCCTGTGAGTGGCCAGAGAAGTACGAGGATGGTGGGCCTGAGAGTGGCCGTAGAAGTACAAGGATGGTGGGCCTGTGAGTGGCCGGAGAAGTACGAGGATGATGGGCCTGTGAGTGGCCGGAGAAGTACGAGGATGGTGTGCCTGTGAGTGGCCGGAGAAGTACAAGGATGGTTGGCATATGAGTGGTCAGAGAAGTACGAGGATGGTGGTCCTGTGAGTGGCCAGAGAAGTACGAGGATGGTGGGCGTCTGGGTGACCAGAGAAGTACGAGGATGGTGGGCCTGTGAGTGGCCAAAGAACTACAAGGATGGTGGGCCTGTGCGTGGCCAGAGAAGTACGAGGATGGTGGGCCTGTGAGTGGCCAGAGAAGTACGAGGATGGTGGGCCTGTGAGTGGCCAAAGAAGTACAAGGATGGTGGTCCTGTGAGTGGCCAGAGAAGTACGAGGATGGTGGGCCTGTGAGTGGCTAGAGAAGTACGAGGATGGTGGGCCTGTGAGTGGCCAAAGAAGTATGAGGATGGTGGTCCTGTGAGTGGCTAGAGAAGTACGAGGATGGTGGGCCTGTGAGTGGCCAGAGAAGTACGAGGATTGTGGGCCTGTGAGTGGCCAAAGAAGTACGAGGATGGTGGGCCTGTGATTAGCCAGAGAAATACGAGGATGGTGGGCCTGTGAGTGGCCAGAGAAGTACGAGGATGATGGGCCTGTGAGTGGCCGGAGAAGTACGAGGATGGTGGGCCTGTGAGTGGCCGGAGAAGTACGAGGATGGTTGGCATATGAGTGGTCAGAGAAGTACGAGGATGGTGGTCCTGTGAGTGGCCAGAGAAGTACGAGGATGGTGGTCCTGTGAGTGGCCAGAGAAGTACGAGGATGGTGGGCATCTGAGTGACTAGAGAAGTACAAGGATGGTGGGCCTGTGAGTGGCCAAAGAAGTACAAGGATGGTGGTCCTGTGAGTGGCCAGAGAAGTACGAGGATGGTGGGCCTGTGAGTGGCCAGAGAAGTACGAGGATGGTGGGCCTGTGAGTGGCCAAAGAAGTACAAGGATGGTGGTCCTGTGAGTGGCCAGAGAAGTACGAGGATGGTGGGCCTGTGAGTGGCCAAAGAAGTACAAGGATGGTGGTCCTGTGAGTGGCTATGGTGGGCCTGTGAGTGGCCAGAGGAGTACGAGGATGGTGGGCCTGTGAGTGGCCAAAGAAGTACGAGGATGGTGGGCCTGTGAGTGGCCGGTGAAGTACGAGGATGGTGGGCCTGTGAGTGGCCGGTGAAGTATGAGGATGGTGGGCCTGTGAGTGGCTGGTGAAGTACGAGGATGGTGGGCCTGTGAGTGGCCGGTGAAGTACGAGGATGGTGGGCCTGTGAGTGGATAGAGAAGTACGAGGATGGTGGGCCTGTGAGTGGCCAGAGAAGTACGAGGATGGTGGGCCTTTGAGTGGATAGAGAAGTACGAGGATGGTGGGCCTGTGAGTGGATAGAGAAGTACGAGGATGGTGTGCCTGTGAGTGGATAGAGAAGTACGAGGATGCTGGGCCTGTGAGTGGCCAGAGAAGTATTAGGATGGTGGGCCTGTGAATGGATAGAGAAGTACGAGGATGGTGGGCCTGTGAGTGGCCAGAGAAGTACGAGGATGGTGGGCCTGTGAGTGGCCAGAGAAGTACGAGGATGGTGGGCCTGTGAGTGGATAGAGAAGTTCGAGGATGGTGGGCCTGTGAGTGGCCAGAGAAGTACGAGGATGGTGGACCTGTGAGTGGATAGAGAAGTACGAGGATGGTGGGCCTGTGAGTGGCCAGAGAAGTAAGTGGATGGTGGGCCTGTGAGTGTCCAGAGAAGTACGAGGATGGTGGGCCTGTGAGTGGATAGAGAAGTTCGAGGATGGTGGGCCTGTGAGTGGCCAGAGAAGTACGAGGATGGTGGACCTGTGAGTGGATAGAGAAGTACGTGGATGGTGGGCCTGTGAGTGGCCAGACAAGTACGAGGATGGTGGACCTGTGAGTGGATAGAGAAGTACGAGGATCGTGGTCCTGTGCGTGGCCAGAGAAGTACGAGGATGTTGGGCCTGTGAGTGGCCAGAGAAGTACGAGGATGGTGGGCCTGTGAGTGGCCAAAGAAGTACAAGGATGGTGGTCCTGTGAGTGGCCAGAGAAGTACGAGGATAGTGGGCCTGTGAGTGGCCAGAGAAGTACGAGGATGGTGGGCCTGTGAGTGGCCAGAGAAGTATGAGGATGGTGGGCCTGTGAGTGGCTAGAGAAGTACGAGGATGCTGGGCCTGTGAGTGGCTAGAGAAGTACGAGGATGGTGGGCCTGTGAGTGGATAGAGAAGTACGAGGATGGTGGGCCTGTGAGTGGATAGAGAAGTACGAGGATGGTGGGCCTGTGAGTGGCCAGAGAAGTACGAGGATGGTGGGCCTGTGAGTGGCCGAAGAAGTACGAGGATGGTGGGCCTGTGATTGGCCAGAGAAGTACGAGGATGGTGGGCCTGTGAGTGGCCAGAGAAGTACGAGGATGGTTGGACTGTGAGTGGCTAGAGAAGTACGAGGATGGTGGGCCTGTCAGTGGCCGGTGAAGTACGAGGATGGTGGGCCTGTGAGTGGCCAGAGAAGTACGAGGATGGTGGGCCTGTCAGTGGCCGGTGAAGTACGAGGATGGTGGGCCTGTGAGTGGCCAGAGAAGTACGGGGATGGTGGGCCTGTGAGTGGCCAGAGAAGTACGAGGATGGTGGGCCTGTGAGTGGCCAGAGAAGTACGAGGATGGTGGGCCTGTGATTGGCCAGAGAAGTACGAGGATGGTGGGCCTGTGAGTGGCCAGAGAAGTACGAGGATGGTGGGACTGTGAGTGGCTAGAGAAGTACGAGGATGGTGGGCCTGTCAGTGGCCGGTGAAGTACGAGGATGGTGGGCCTGTGAGTGGCCAGAGAAGTACGAGGATGGTGGGCCTGTCAGTGGCCGGTGAAGTACGAGGATGGTGGGCCTGTGAGTGGCCAGAGAAGTACGGGGATGGTGGGCCTGTGAGTGGCCAGAGAAGTACGAGGATGGTGGGCCTGTGAGTGGCCAGAGAAGTACGAGGATGGTGGGCCTGTGAGTGGCCAGAGAAGTACGAGGATGGTGGGCCTGTGAGTGGCCAGAGAAGTACGAGGATGGTGAGCCTGTGAGTGGCCAGAGAAGTACGAGGATGGTGGGCCTGTGAGTGGCCAGAGAAGTACGAGGATGGTGGGCCTGTGAGTGGCCAGAGAAGTACGAGGATGGTGGGACTGTGAGTGGCTAGAGAAGTACGAGGATGGTGGGCCTGTCAGTGGCCAGTGAAGTACGAGGATGGTGGGCCTGTGAGTGGATAGAGAAGTACGAGGATGGTGGGCCTGTGAGTGGCCAGAGAAGTACGAGTATGGTGGGCCTGTGAGTGGCCGGAGAAGTACGTGGATGGTGGGCCTGTGAGTGGCCAGAGAAGTACGAGGATGGTGGGCCTGTGAGTGGCCAGAGAAGTACGAGTATGGTGGGCCTGTGAGTGGCCGAAGAAGTACGAGGATGGTGGGCCTGTGATTGGCCAGAGAAGTACGAGGATGGTGGGCCTGTGAGTGGCCGGAGAAGTACGTGGATGGTGGGCCTGTGAGTGGCCAGAGAAGTACGAGGATTGTGGGCCTGTGAGTGGCCAGAGAAGTACGAGGATGGTGGGCCTGTGAAGATTTACTCTATACTGAGGTTTGCAGAATAAATGGGGCATCCCATTCAACTAACCTTTGAATCTGTGTGCTTCTGTTTGACCCTAAGGAGGACCTGAAATCAGCATGAGTTACAGCCCTAACATATGTAGAACTATTGAGTACCACATGCCTTTCCTGTTCCTCTTTCCACCACAAGCCCTGGTGAGGATGCGGCCAGCCAGTGTTAGGGCGTCACCCACATACCTCCCAAGTGTCCCTTATTTAGAGGGACTGTCCTTCTTTTGAGTCCATGTCCCCCTGTCCCTCGTTGTCCTTATTTGTCCCTCTTTGAGGTGTAACATGCATACAGTATCTGCATCAATAAATGATTCATTTGCCTATTCAAAGTGTTTCTATTGTTTTAACTGTTACATCCTATCTCCTATCCAACCCTCAATGAGGGGGCGTGGCTTCATACACCCCTCAATAAGGAGGCGTGGCTTCATTTATCCCTCAATGAGGGGCGTGGCAACATTTACATATTGTCCCTCTTCGAGGTATAACATGCAGATCTGCAGCAATAAATGATTCATTTGTCTGTTCAAAGTGTTTCTATTGTAACTGTTACAATGTATCTCCTATCCATCCCTCAATGGGGGGCGTGGCTTCATCCATCCCTCAATGAGGGGGTGTGGCTTCATACATCCCTCAATGAGGGGGAGTGGCTTCAGTCATCCCCCAATAAGGAGATATGGCTTCATTTACATATTGTCCCCCTTTGAGGCCTTTCAGTGTCTTCCCATCTGTCTCCTTTCATTGTCGTCTCCTCTCTTTCTCATGTTTTCACCTTCTCTCTCTTTTCCACGTTTTCTCCTTCTCTCTCTCTTTTCCATGTTTTCTCCTTCTCTCTCTCTTTTCTCATGTTTTCTCCTCTCTCTTTTCCACGTTTTCTCCTTCTCTCTCTCTTTTCCACGTTTTCTCCTTCTCTTTCTTTTTTCCACATTTTCTCCTTCTCTCTCTTTTCCACGTTTTCTCCTTCTCTCTCTCTTTTCCATGTTTTCTCCTTCTCTCTCACTTTACCATGTTTTCTCATTCTCTCTCTCTTTTCCATGTTTTCTCCTTCTCTCTCTCTTTTTCATGTTTTCTCCTTCTCTCTCTCTTTTTCATGTTTTCTCATTTCTCTCTCTTTTTCTAATCTTTTCTCCTTCTCTCTTTCTTTTCCACGTTTTCTCTCTCTCATTTCCATGTTTTCTCCTTTTCTCTCTCTTTTCCACATTTTCTCCTTCTCTCTCTCTTTTCCACTTTTTCTCCTTCTCTATCTATTTTCCATGTTTTCTCCTTCTCTCTCTCTTTACCATGTTTTCTCATTCTCTCTCTCTTTTCCTTGTTTTCTCCTTCTCTCTCTCTCTTTTATGTTTTCTCCTTCTCTCTCTCATTTTCATGTTTTCTCATTCTCTCTCTCTCTTTCTAATCTTTTCTCCTTCTCTCTTTCTTTACCACGTTTTATCTCTCTCTTTTCCACGTTTTCTCCTTCTCTCTCTCTCTTTTCCACTTTTTCTCCTTCTCTCTCTCTCTTTTCCACTTTTTCTCCTTCTCTCTCTCTCTTTTCCACTTTTTCTCCTTCTCTATCTCTTTTCCACTTTTTCTCCTTCTCTCTCTCTCTTTTCCACTTTTTCCCCTTCTATCTCTCTTTTCCATGTTTTCTCCTCTCACTTTTACACATTTCCTTCTCAATTTTCCTTCTCCATATTTCCTACTTCTCTTCTTCACGTTTTCTCCACTTTCTCTGTCTTTTTTCCATGTTGTCTCCTTCTCTTTCTCTCTCTCTTTTACACAATTTTTTTTGTATTTTCCCTCTCCTTTCCAGGCCAATGAAAGTCAATGGCACATTTTTATTCCTGATAAAAGTAACTTTTTACTCTTTTTTACTCTGTAGCCAATTTTTTTTCAACTCTTATTCATGAAGGCGCCAGGTAGTGCCTGTACAGCGCCAGGTAGCGGCAGGTGAACGCCAGACACGGCAGCAATTACACATTTATGAAGCCGATTATGGTGAGCGACTAGAACAACGCCATGTAGCGTCCGATTCATCATTATCCCAGGCTCAGCGTACAGCACCGGCGTTCAGCCTTGCAGAGCGCCACGTCTTACCTCTCGCTCTCTCATACATTTCTATGGACGATCCTCAAATCCCTTTCCTGATCCCAATTTTTTTTTTTTTATAAAATCTCAAATCTTTCTGACATGTTTCCTGGGCAAGAAAATTACGTTTTTGAAAACCTTTTTGATTAATGATATTTTTATGCAGAATTGTCCTCACATGTCTGGTATTAAAGTGTTCATGTTACGGGGAGGCCGATTCATTAATAGCGCCGGTAGCGACAGATGAGCGCCAGTAGCGTGATTTTCACAGCGCCCGCTAGTATTCGCTGTGCTTGGCCGTAGTTCGCTTGTTGACAGCGACTCAGTCGGTGTGCGTTAATGTTGAATACGGGGTTAGGAGTCGCTGTTTGACAGGTTCCGCGCTGTATGGGTGCGCCTGACAGCGAATGGCCAGAGCGAACGGCTCCCAGCATATTCATCAACAAATCACGCTCAAAAAATTCTCGCGCTGTGAAATGCTTGTTTCAACCCCAGAGCGCTGGCGGCGATGGCTTAAAAGTAGTTTTTAAGCCCCA
The DNA here is from genome assembly GCA_027917425.1 of Gastrophryne carolinensis. Taxonomy (NCBI): domain Eukaryota; kingdom Metazoa; phylum Chordata; class Amphibia; order Anura; family Microhylidae; genus Gastrophryne; species Gastrophryne carolinensis. Next base: position 13,479,111 of record CM051244.1, on the reverse strand, counting down.
AACAACCATATTTTTTGTTTAAAAAATTAAACAAGTTTTTCTAAACATTTTGTAATATGAATACATGAATATCAGACCTGTAATATCAATTCTGCACAACATTTTTTTTTTTTTTTTTTTTTAGCTTAAAAAAATATCTAACATTGCAGAAGTGGTCACAGAATTTTTCACATTTAAAAAAAAAAAAAAAAAAAAAAATAATATCAATTAATTATGAATATTTAAAGATTGCTCCATTGAAATGCATTGGAGAGCGCCAGGGAGCGAGAGGTCAGACCTGGCGCTGTGATGGGATTAGCAGCGGCGCTGTTCGTTGCAGTCGGCTACATGATGAATCCCGCGCTAGCTGACGCTCTCGCCGGCGCTAGCCTCATTTAGCGTGATAAATGTGTGATTGTGTCCGCTGCCTGGCGTTCTGGAGTCGGTAGCCGCCGATAGCTGGCGCTAGTGAGACACTACCTGGCGCTATCCCTTGATAAATAAGGCCCAATGTAATAACAATGTCATTCCATATGTTTTCGCTTTGTTACTGGTGGATACATGTACAAAAACAGACTTTAATCACACCGCCTCTGGCGCTATGGGCTACAACGACCCGATTTTGAGCGCCGGCGTGTTTTTTTTTATGAATATGGTGTGAGTTGGTCGCACTGAGCTGGAGCTACTGTTCGCTCCCATACAGCGTAGTACTGGTGTTATAGCGACTAACACAATATATTCATCAATGTCGGCCAGCAGCTGAGACGCTCTTAAACAGCGAACTATGGCCGAGCACAGCGACTACTAGCGGTTGCTCTGAAATCCTCGCTACAGACGCTCATCTGTCGCTACCTGGCGTTAGTAATGAATCAGCCTGCCCATGAATCAAGGCCCTAGTATGATGATAAATAACTGCCCTTCATTTATCGGTGGTGCAGAAACAGCTGCACACAGCGCACAGCGAGCAACGAGTGTGTCAAGTAAACAGTGTAACGATGTTCAAATAACAAGCCATGCCGTCATTCAGTAATTACTGCGTCACTGCCGCTGAATATAGATTCATCAGAATGATTTTCTGCTGATTCACCACAAGAAGCCGCAGCGGGAACTTTTATATGTGCGCACACGTCTTATAAACATCACTCATTCAACTGTTATAAAAAAAAACCTAGAGGTTAAAGAAGAACTCCAGCCAACATAACTGCAGCTCCCTAGTACAAGTAACACCATCTTAGATCAAACTCAGACTGATCCACAGGAAGCGGATGGGGCCAAAAACCATCCCTGGATTTAACCAGCCCGAGACATCCCTGCTGGGCCCCCCCAACCATGATGCCAGGACTATAACGATGGGGGCTGGGTTCCTTGGCTTGTGGGTACAGTGGGACTGAGGCTCCTCCAACCTATAACATTGGGGGATGGGTTCCTTGGCTTGTGGGTACAGTGGGACTGAGGCTCCTCCAACCTATAACATTGGGGGATGGGTTCCTTGGCTTGTGGGTACAGTGGGACTGAGGCTGCTCCAACCTATAACATTGGGGGATGGGTTCCTTGGCTTGTGGGTACAGTGGGACTGAGGCTGCTCCAACCTATAACATTGGGAGATGGGTCCCTTGGCTTGTGGGTACAGTGGGACTGAGGCTCCTCCAACCTATAACATTGGGGGATGGGTTCCTTGGCTTGTGGGTACAGTGGGACTGAGGCTGCTCCAACCTATAACATTGGGGGATGGGTTCCTTGGCTTGTGGGTACAGTGGGACTGAGGCTGCTCCAACCTATAACATTGGGGGATGGGTTCCTTGGCTTGTGGGTACAGTGGGACTGAGGCTGCTCCAACCTATAACATTGGGGGATGGGTCCCGTGGCTTGTGGGTACAGTGGGGCTGAGGCTGCTCCAACCTATAACATTGGGGGATGGATTTCTTGGCTTGTGGGTACAGTGGGGCGAGGCACCTCCAACCTATAACTTTGAGGGATGGGTTCCTTGGCTTGTGGGTACAGTGGGGCTGAGGCTCCTCCAACCTATAACATTGGGGGATGGGTTCCTTGGCTTGTGGGTACAGTGGGACTGAGGCTGCTCCAACCTATAACATTGGGGGATGGGTCCCATGGCTTGTGGGTACAGTGGGGCTGAGGCTGCTCCAACCTATAACATTGGGGGATGGATTTCTTGGCTTGTGGGTACAGTGGGGCGAGGCACCTCCAACCTATAACTTTGAGGGATGGGTTCCTTGGCTTGTGGGTACAGTGGGGCTGAGTCTTCTCCAACCTATAACATTGGGGGATGGGTCCCTTGGCTTGTGGGTACAGTGGAACTGAGGCTCCTCCATCCAATAACATTGGGGGATGGGTTTCTTGGCTTGTGGGTACAGAGGGACTGAGGCTCCTCCAACCTATAACATTGGGGGATGGGTTCCTTGGCTTGTGGGTACAGTGGGACTGAGGCTGCTCCAACCTACAACATTGGGGGATGGGTTCCTTGGCTTGTGGGTACAGTGGCACTGAGGCTGCTCCAACCTACAACATTGGGGGATGGGTTCCTTGGCTTGTGGGTACAGTGGGACTGAGGCTGCTCCAACCTATAACATTGGGGGATGGGTTCCTTGGCTTGTGGGTACAGTGGGACTGAGGCTCCTCCAACCTATAACATTGGGGGATGGGTTCCGTGGCTTGTGGGTACAGTGGGGCTGAGGCTCCTCCAACCTATAACATTGGGGATGGGTTCCTTGGCTTGTGGGTACAGTGGGGCTGAGGCTGCTCCAACCTATAACATTGGGGGATGGATTTCTTGGCTTGTGGGTACAGTGGGGTGAGGCACCTCCAACCTATAACATTGGGGGATGGGTTCCTTGGCTTGTGGGTACAGTGGGGCTGAGGCCCCTCTAACCTATAACATTGGGGGATGGACTCCTTGGCTTGTGGGTACAGTGGGGCGGAGGCTCCTCCAACCTACAACATTGGGGGATGGGTTCCTTGGCTTGTGGGTACAGTGGGGCTGTGGCTGCTCCAACCTATAACATTGGGGGATGGGTTCCTTGGCTTGTGGGTACAGTGGGGCTGAGGCTCCTCCAACCTATAACATTGGGGGATGGGCTCCTTGGCTGGTGGGTACAGTGGGGCTGAGGCTCCGCCAACCTTTAACGTTGTGGGAAGGGTTTCTCGGCTTGTGGGTACAGTGGGGCTGAGGATCCTCCATCCAATAACATTGGGGGATGGGTTCCTTGGCTTGTGGGTACAGGGGGCTGAGGCCCCTCCAACCTATAACATTGGGGGATGGCTTCCTTGGCTTGTGGGTACAGTGGAGCTGAGGATCCTCCAAACTATAACATTGGGGGATGGGTTCCTTGGCTTGTGGGTACAGTGGGGCTGAGGCTCCTCCAACCTATAACATTGGGGGATGGGTTCCTTGGCTTGTGGGTACAGTGGGGCTGAGGCTCCTCCAACCTATAACATTGGGGGATGGGTTCCTTGGCTTGTGGGTACAGTGGGGCTGAGGCTCCTCTAACCTATAACATTGGGGGATGGGTTCCTTGGCTTGTGGGTACAGGGGGCTGAGGCTCCTCCAACCTATAACATTGGGGGATGGGTTCATTGGCTTGTGGGTACAGGGGGCTGAGGCCCCTCCAACCTATAACATTGGGGGATGGGTTCCTTGGCTTGTGGGTACAGTGGGGCTGAGGCTCCTCTAACCTATAACATTGGGGGATGGGTTCATTGGCTTGTGGGTACAGGGGGCTGAGGCCCCTCCAACCTATAACATTGGGGGATGGGTTCCTTGGCTTGTGGGTACAGTGGAGCTGAGGATCCTCCAAACTATAACATTGGGGGATGGGTTCCTTGGCTTGTGGGTACAGTGGGGCTGAGGCTGTTCCAACCTATAACATTGGGGGATGGGTTCCTTGGCTTGTGGGTACAGTGGGGCTGAGGCCCCTCCAACCTATAACATTGCAGGATGGGTTCCTTGGCTTGTGGGTACAGTGGGGCTGAGGCTCCTCCAACTTATAACATTGGGGGATGGGTTCCTTGGCTTGTGGGTACAGTGGGGCTGAGGCCCCTCCAACCTATAACATTGGGGGATGGGCTCCTTAGCTGGTGGGTACAGTGGGGCAGAGGCTCCTCCAACCTTTAACATTGGGGGATGGGTTCCAGCTTGAGTTTTGTTCCACTTTAAAGTGGACCAAAACCCAGGATTTTGACTATCCTGGGTTTTGGTCCACCCCGATTGGGGATTCCCTGCTGTGTGAAACCCCCAGGTCGCCTAATCTCACTCACCCTTTCCCGGTCCTATGGCGCATGAGCAGCTCTCGTCCAATCAGCATGCCTGGATCCGCTACCGCGCCTTTGTCTAATAGCTTGGGATCCGGGCATGCCGGTAGCTGCATCCCCTGCTTTCCTCTGTCAGGGAGCATATCCGCAGTGGCCATTCACAAATGCCTGTCGCAGGCCCGCGGATGTGTGGGATGCGGCCGCAGCTCACAAATGCGCCGTTGGACCGGCAAACAAGGTAAGTGTATGGGGCAACCTGGGGGGTGTCACACAGCGGGGCATCCCGATTTTGGATGCCCCGGGGGGAGGGAATCAATCGGCCTGGGAAATCTTATAGATTTCCGAGCTGATCACGGTGGGTTTCTATAAGATCCATTCCCTCCCCGCAGGGCATCCAAAATCAGGACGACCCGCTGTGTGAAACCCCCCAGGTCACCCATACACTTACCTTAATCCCGGTCAAACGGCACATGCGCGGGCCGTGGCCGCATCCACGCTATCCCTCTAGCAGGGCGCATGCCCGAGCCGGCCATTTGTGAATGGGCGCGCTCCCTGTTAGAGGGAAGCGTGAGATGTGTCCGCCAGCGTGCTTGGAGACGTTGAGCTAAGACGCCGCTAAGACGCGCATAGCTCCGTAGCTCTGAGCGCGCTGATTGCACGAGCTGCCGTGCTTGCGCCGTAGGGCCACGGTGAGGTGAGGTGGGTTTCACATAGCGGGGCATCCCGATAGGGATCGGGAGTGGACCAAAACCCAGGATAGTCAAAATCCTGGGTTTTGGTTCACTTTAAAATCCCCCTTTCTCCCTGCCCACTCCAGTGACCACAAAAAAAACATAGAAAACATATACTTACCAGGTCCGCGGAATGTTTCCCAAGCTGCGTCATCACCAGCTCACACACTCGCCGGCCAATCGCTGCATCAGCCGGATGCTACCCGCAATGATTGGGCGACAGATCTGTCAATCACTTCCCAGCCACGTTACCAGCCGCTATGACCATGACTGACACACTTGCCGGCCAATCGCTGCATCAGCCAGATGCTATTCACAGTGATTGGGCGACGGATGTGTCAATCACTTCCCAGGCGAGTTTCTGGGGGGTGAACATGGGTGGTTTCACACAACCAGGCATCCCAAATAGAGGTAGTGAAAATCCTGGGTTTGGGTCCACTTCAACTTTACTGCTTATCACTGTGGCCTCCGACAGATAGAGAGACACCCGTCAGCCCCGGGAGCTTCGCTAATTTCCCAGCTGCAGGCCAGGCGTCGATACGTATCTACTTCTTCTTTTATCAGCCAGCCCTGGAAGCCTGACAGCTGGATTGTATTTGGTTAGCGTGGAGAACATACTACACTTATGTGCTTCATAATATTTGTTTTTATCCACACCCGGTTAGGAAGGGAGCGCGGCATTTTCCTGCACACCCCCACCCAGCTGAAACAACAGATAGGACTCACACAACATTGGAGGTATTGATTATAAGAACCAATAGTGAGCGTGTACGTAGGGGTGTAACCGTAACCTACCTGCCGCGATGGGGGGGCTATTCAGAGCCAGGTGAGAATTCTCATATGTTCTGTAGGAGAGAAAACTACCATTCACTTTCATTGCCTGACCGGGTGTAAACTTTCACCTGGCTCTGAATCAGCCGCAAGGGGGCACGGATTGGATGCGGGGGTGCGTGCACGGATCGGATGCGGCAGCGCACACGCTCCACACTCAAGTCGATGAGAGACGTCGTCATTGGACGAGAGCCCGCGCATGCGCCATAAAAACATTGGAGGGTGTTAATTGGGTGAACAGGAGATCGTCACACAGCGAGGCATCCCGATTCGGGGGCATCAGAACAAAACTCGGAAAAGTCAAAATAACGTGTTTTGTTCAGCTTTAAAGCGGACCAGAAGCTGCCCTGGAGTCGATAAGTCTATGCCCTGTTGGAACGGGAAAGAAGGTGAGTTTCTGGGCAACCTGGAGGGTTTGACACAGCGGGGCATCCCGATTCTGGATGCCCCGGGGGAAGAGAGTATGCCTGCCCTGGAATCTTATATATTTCAGGGAAATTGAGATGGGGGTTTCGAGCCACTTTAAAGTGGACCAAAACCCAGGATTTTGACTATCACGGGTTTTGGTCCTTTCCCCTGGGGCACCCTGATTGGGGATGCCCCGCTGTGTGAAACCCCCCAGATCGCCAATGCCAACTCACCTCTTCCCAGTCCTACAGCACATGTGTGGCCGCTCGTTCAGAGCATGTGCCATTGGACCGGGCAGTGTGATTCCCTCCCCCGGGGCATCCAGATTCGGGATTCCCCGCTGTTTGAAACCCCACCGAGTTCCCTGTAAAGCTGACCTTGTTCCCGATCCAACAGCGCATGCGCGAGCAGTGGCTGCCATCAGCTATACCTATAGCCGGCATTTGTGAATGGCACGCCCCCTGTTAGAGGGTAGTGGGAAGGGCTGGCCCCGGGTTTTTGTGGGCCCCTGGGTGACAGTCAGTCAGTGCCCCCCCTTGTGGTGTGACACGACCCTGCACACATGGCGGTAAAGCTGCATGTCTGGTGGATATTGCCAAAGCTTTCGCCTATTAATTTTATAAAGAGGGATCAGCACCACCCATGCAATACCTGAAAATAGGGAGTGCACAAATCAGCTCCCTTACACAGTACAAGCCGAAAACTTTAAATGGAGCTAAATGAGAGGCACTGCAACCTAGTTATATGAAAACATTTATTTTATTCAAATTACTACTTAAAAAAACCCACCATGATCGTAAAAACATTTAGACAACATACAAAAGACAAAGGTAAAAAACACAAAAGCCTGTCTATCCTGGACCCAATCTGGTTATTAGATAATTAATTTATCTAGATCTAATATCTGTGGCGGACAAATATAGCGATTACATTTTACAACACAAATTACCCGATTATAAAAAATCCCTCTTGTTGATCCCTATTTCCCTCCTTTTCTCCTATACAATAAATATACAAAATACATTACTAATCTAAATATTCACAATAAATTAGCCTCAATTGATAATTAAAGTGGACCAACACCCAGGATTTTGACTATCCTGGGTTTTGGTCCACTTCAGCGGGGCACCCCGATCGGGGGTGTCCCGCTCTCTGAAACCCCCCAGAAACCCCAAAAAACTCACCTCTCCCCGCTCCCCCGTGACCGCGCCATCCAATCCCCACCGACGTCCAAGCGGGTGACAGCGGCGTCCAAGACAGCGCGTCTAGAGGGGCGCGCGGAGGTGGCGGCAGCGGAAACGGCGGCGGATCAGGTAAGGAGTTTGGGGTTTTTTTGGGGGGTTTCACCCCGCGGGACATCCCGATCTCGGATGTCCAGCGGTGAGTGAGGTGATCGGCCCGGCAATCTTATAGATTCCCGGGCCGATCACCCCTGGGTGTTGGTCCACTTTAAATATAATAAAGTGCAAAGAATAGTGTTAGTTATTGATACATTTTAGTAAACATGTGAACCATAAAGTGCTATGTGCGACAATACAAGTAATAAAGAAATAGTGTAATTAATTATATCTATATTTGATTTAAAGTCTTGGTGCTAGATTGCAATTTATTTCAATTGATATATAATCAAAAAATGGGGGACACCTCCCATGTGCAAATACCACAGCAAAAAAATAATGTAGCTTCTGAATAGAGCAATTCAATCATCTCCACCGAGATATATAGGTAAATGGGAAAAAGAACTGGGGACCCAATTTTCAGACAACGAACTTGCTAAAATATTCGTGAGCACGTACGGCTCGTCCTTGGCAAGCTCGGTCCAGGAGAGGAGCTACAAAGTACTTGTCAGATGTTATAGATGCCCGGTCGATATTCATCGATTTGCAGCATCGCAATCTGACAAGTGCTGGAGATTCCAGGGGGAAGCGGGCAGTATGACCCATATTTGGTGGAGCTGCCCAATTATTAAAGCTCTCTGGGACCGGATCTTCACTATCTACGAAGAGGTCACGGGGTCCAGGGTAGAAAACACACCGCAAGTGGCGCTCCTCTCCCTTATCCCTGGCCCAATATCTGGGATTAAAAAAAGGTATCCTGAGACACTTTATAGCAGCCATGAGATCCATTATCCCCAGGCGGTGGAAGTCGCAGGTCCCCCCCCACATTGATGGATTGGGTCCAGGAGCCAGAGGCAGTCCGCATCATGGAGGAGCTTGCAGCAGAAAACAGAGATACCACGGAGCAGTTTCTGTTAACCTGGACTTGCTGGATATTTTATCGGGACACACATCTCCCAGCTTTGCTCCAACATGGTGCTCAGTAAAACAGTACGCCCAGGAAGATCATGTATAATATGACCGCTATTAATTAAAAACTTGCCTTTTGCTTATCAGCTTACACCGGCCCTTCCTTTCCCTTTTTTTCCCCCCACTTCCCTTCCTTCCCCTTCCTTACCTACCCTGCTTTCCCTTCCAATGTGGCCTTCCTCAGTCTTAATCCCCATTACCCTCAGATCATCACTTTGTTGCTCTCCTCAGAACTTCTGATGGACCCACCTTCTGTGCATCTGAACATGTTATTACAATCAGAGGTCAACTTAGAGCATCAGTTCTGGAGGAGAGTGGGTTCACCATTGTTATTGCTATTATTGTTACTGACGCACGCTTTTCGGGTGACATGGCGGCTGCCGGGCGCGCGGAAACACGTGTTGCGGAGGGGTGGGGTGATGTCATTTCCCTTATTTATAAGGTGGTGGGGGGAGGAGGAGGCGACACAGGCACCTTGAGAAAGTGGTTCGCCACGTAACGCGTGGGGGATAAGAGGTCTGGTTGGCGCAGCGGTGCAGTCTCCTGCTTAAGGGTGATATTGTTTTTTTAACTTATTTGTTTTCCACTCTGTATGCCTATTGGCTTTACTGTTCGTTGTTTGTTTTCTCTTTTTTACCTGATCATTTATTATTAAAGCGGACCTTCACTCTGAATAAGAGCCTATCTTATATGTTTCCCACACCCTGTACATACAGATTGCCCACATTAATCCGGACCTTCACCCTGAATAAGAGTCTATCTTATATGTTTCCCCCCTGTACCTACAGATTGCTCACATTAATCCGGACCTTCACCCTGAATAAGAGTCTATCTTATATGTTTCCCCCCCCCGTACATACAGATTGCCCACATTAATCCGGACCTTCACCCTGAATAAGAGTCTATCTTGTATGTTTCCCCCCCCCGTACATACAGATTGCCCACATTAATCCGGACCTTCACTCTGAATAAGAGCCTATCTTATATGTTTCCCACACCCTGTACATACAGATTGCCCACATTAATCCGGACCTTCACCCTGAATAAGAGTCTATCTTATATGTTTCCCCCCTGTACCTACAGATTGCTCACATTAATCCGGACCTTCACCCTGAATAAGAGTCTATCTTATATGTTTCCCACACCCTGTACATACAGATTGCCCACATTAATCCGGACCTTCACCCTGAATAAGAGTCTATCTTATATGTTTCCCCCCTGTACATACAGATTGCTCACATTAATCCGGACCTTCACCCTGAATAAGAGCCTATCTTATATGTTTCCCACACCCTGTACATACAGATTGCCCACATTAATCCGGACCTTCACCCTGAATAAGAGTCTATCTTATATGTTTCCCACACCCTGTACATACAGATTGCCCACATTAATCCGGACCTTCACCCTGAATAAGAGTCTATCTTATATGTTTCCCACACCCTGTACATACAGATTGTCCACATTGAAAATCATCCTACCTGCATCTACTGCAGGTTATGAGCCTTTAAACATCCAAGATGGCGGCTTATGGAAGCCACCATCTTATCAGGCAGCCTGCAAATAGGAAGTGCCTCCTGACTGTGCTGCTCTGCATTCTGGGACTGCTGACCGTTACCTGACCCCAGCTCTGCTCTGTCTGAGCAAAGCACAGCTATAACCCCCCTCCCTGTACCTTATCCCACTCTCCTCTCCTCAGTAAGTGTGATGCTTCTGAGTCAAGATGGCGGCGCCCGTATCCTAAATTCCTGAACAGAGTTGCAGCCCAGTGGGGGGGGGGGGGGAAGAATAAACATAAAATATATAACGGGGAACCGTTTTTTAAGAGTTTGGGTTTTCATGAAATCACGCTGAAGGTCCGGTTTAATAACTTTATGCACTTTAGCACTGAGTTCACTTTATTTGCACAGAGAGTTTAGTGATAAAAATGCACTGTTGGGAGTTATTTCAAATGGATTCTTTGCAGGTTTTGCACATTTAAAGGGGACAGGCCCGTTGCGCAGAGAGATTTTTTAACATGGTCTTGTTATGTATTAAATGGTGTATTGTGAATGTATATATGTTTTTTTAAATTTATCAAATAAATTAGGATAACGATTTGATTCATGAAGATTGTTTGATTATACATATTTTGTGTGCTGATCCAAGGGGACTTTTGGTGGGTACTGGAACCACTTCCCTTACTAGTCTTATCTGCAGTTGTTGCATGGTTTTAAGATTCTCCTTGGGTCGGACACAGTATACACACTTTGAGGCCGATTCATTAACAGCGCCAGGTAGCGACAGATGAGCGCCAGTAGCGTGATTTTCACAGCGCCCGCTAGTATTCGCTGTGCTTGCCCGTTGTTCGCTTGTTGACAGCGACTCAGTCGGTGTGCGGTAATGTTGAATACGGGGTTAGGAGTTGCTGTTTCACAGGTTCCGCGCTGTATGGGTGCGCCTGACAGCGAATGGCCATAGCGAACGGCTCCCACCATATTCATTAACAAATCACGCTCAAAAAATTCTCGCGCTGTGAAATGCTTGTTTAAACCCCAGAGCGCTGGCGGCGATGGCTTAAAAGTAGTTTTTAACCCCCAAACAACCATATTTTTTGTTTAAAAAATTAAACAAGTTTTTCTAAACATTTTGTAATATGAATACATGAATATCAGACCTGTAATATCAATTCTGCACAAAAAATATCTAACATTGCAGAAGTGGTCACAGAATTTTTGACAGTTAAAAAAAAAAAAAATAAATAAATAAAAATCAATTAATTATGAATATTTAAAGATTGCTCCATTGAAATGCATTGGAGAGCGCCAGGGAGCGACAGGTCATACCTGGCGCTGTGATGGGATTAGTAGCGGCGCTGTTCGTTGCAGTCGGCTACATGATGAATCCCGCGCTAGATGACGCTCTCGCCGGCGCTAGCCTCATTTAGCGTGATAAATGCGTGATTGTGTCCGCCGCCTGGCGTTCTGGAGTCGGTAGCCGCCGATAGGTGGCGCTACCTGGCGCTAGTCAGACACTACCTGGAGCTAGCCCTTGATAAATAAGGGCCTTTAATTTAAAGGTGGTGCGGGATCATATGGTTTCTTGTTAAGCTATTGTTACCAGTACTGATATTGGCTTGAGTATCATTATGTCAATTTGCATAGTACTTCATTATATATTTTTTACCCCCTTGTCTTCCCATCCTTCTGTTCCCCAATCGCTAATTGTCTGTATTCCCCCCTTTTGTTGTATTCATTGAAAACCAATAAAGTCTGATTATACTAAAATAAAAAATAATGTAGGGACAAACCAGAGTGGGGGGGGGGCTGCTTTTTTGGAAGTAGTAATTTGAATAAAATAAATGTTTTCATATAATTAGGTTGCAGTGCCTCTCATTTAGCTCCATTTAAAGTTTTCGGATCTTTCGCCTGTTAAAGTGGATCATCCTGGGTTTTGGTCCTCGCCCCCAGGCATCCTGATTGGGGATGTCCCGCTGTGTGAAACCCCCCAAATTGTCCGATTGACCCTTTCCCCGGTGCTACGGCGCATGTGCGGCCTCTCGTCCTATCAGCGCGCTAGCAGCCGCATCCCCCGCTTCCCTCTAACCTGTGCCAGCCATTCACAGATGCCCGGTGTGGGCCCTGCTAGAGGCCTATCTTATATGTTTCCCACACCCTGTACATACAGATTGCCCACATTAATCCGGACCTTCACCCTGAATAAGAGCCTATCTTATATGTTTCCCACACCCTGTACATACAGATTGCCCACATTAATCCGGACCTTCACCCTGAATAAGAGCCTATCTTATATGTTTCCCACACCCTGTACATACAGATTGCCCACATTAATCCGGACCTTCACCCTGAATAAGAGCCTATCTTATATGTTTCCCACACCCTGTACATACAGATTGCCCACATTAATCCGGACCTTCACCCTGAATAAGAGCCTATCTTATATGTTTCCCACACCCTGTACATACAGATTGCCCACATTAATCCGGACCCTCACCCTGAATAAGAGCCTATCTTATATGTTTCCCACACCCTGTACATACAGATTGCCCACATTAATCCGGACCCTCACCCTGAATAAGAGCCTATCTTATATGTTTCCCACAACCTGTACATACAGATTGCTCACATTAATCCGGACCTTCACCCTGAATAAGAGCCTATCTTATATGTTTCCCCCCTGTACATACAGATTGCTCACATTAATCCGGAACTTCACCCTGAATAAGAGCCTATCTTATATGTTTCCCACAACCTGTACATACAGATTGCTCACATTAATCCGGACCTTCACCCTGAATAAGAGCCTATCTTATATGTTTCCCACAACCTGTACATACAGATTGCCCACATTAATCCGGACCTTCACCCTGAATAAGAGCCTATATTATATGTTTCCCCCTCCCTGTACATACACATTGCCCACATTAATCCGGACCCTCACCCTGAATAAGAGCCTATCTTATATGTTTCCCCCTCCCTGTACATACACATTGCCCACATTAATCCGGACCCTCACCCCGAATAAGAGCCTATCTTATATGTTTCCCACACCCTGTACATACAGATTGCCCACATTAATCCGGACCTTCACCCTGAATAAGAGCCTATCTTATGTTTCCCCCCTGTACATACAGATTGCCCACATTAATCCGGACCCTCACCCTGAATATGAGCCTATCTTATATGTTTCCCACACCCTGTACATACAGATTGCCCACATTAATCCGGACCCTCACCCTGAATAAGAGCCTATCTTATATGTTTCCCACACCCTGTACATACAGATTGCCCACATTAATCCGGACCCTCACCCTGAATAAGAGCCTATCTTATATGTTTCCCACACCCTGTACATACAGATTGCCCACATTAATCCGGACCTTCACCCTGAATAAGAGCCTATCTTATATGTTTCCCACACCCTGTACATACAGATTGCCCACATTAATCCGGACCCTCACCCTGAATAAGAGCCTATCTTATATGTTTCCCACACCCTGTACATACAGATTGCCCACATTAATCCGGACCCTCACCCTGAATAAGAGCCTATCTTATATGTTTCCCACACCCTGTACATACAGATTGCCCACATTAAAAATCATCCTACCTGCATCTACTGCATGTTATGAGCCTTTAAACATCCAAGATGGCGGCTCATGGAGCATCAGGCAGCCTGCAAACAGGAAGTGTCTTCTGACTGTGCTGCTCTGCATTCTGGGATTGCTGACCTTTTCCTGACCCCAGCTCTGCTCTGTCTCAGCAAAGCACAGCTATAACCCCGCCCCTGCACTTTATCCCACTCTCCTCTCCTCAGTAAGTGTGATGCTTCTGAGTCAAGATGGCGGCGCCCGTATCCTAGAGTCCTGAACAGAGTTGCAGCCCAGTGGGGAAACGAATAATAAGTACGTTACTAAAAACGTAAAATATATTAATTTTAGATGCTGGGGAATCGTTTTTTAAAGGTTTGGGGCTTTTCAATAAATTATGGTGAAGGTCCGGTTTAAGGAAGCAATGAAAAAGAAAGGGAAATATGAAACTGAATAAAAGGAAACAAAGAAAGGATGGCAGAAAGAAAGACTAGAAGGAATGAAGTACGAAAGAAAAAAAAACATTAGTAAGAATGACAGAAAGAACAGAAGGAATGAAAGAAGGAGCAAAAAATAGCAAGAATGATAGAACGAAAGAATAGCATGAATGTCAAAAAGAAAGAAAAAATAGAAGGGATAAAATAAAGAACAGCATAAATGACAGCGACAACATTCCTGAAGAAAAAAACAAAAGAATAGCATGAATGATAGAAAGAATAGAGTAGAAAAGAACAACATAAAAGCATGAATATTAGAAAGAAAAGAATAGAAGGAATAAAATAAAATAAATTAAAGAATAGAATGAATGACAAAAAGACAGAAAAGAGGAAAAAAAAGTAACTGCATGAATGACAGCAACGAAAGTCCAAAGGAAAGAATGGAACAAACGAAGAAAAGAACAAAAGAAAGAGAGAACGAAAGAATGAAAGAAAGAGTAGAAAAAAACAACATAATAGCATGAATATCAGAAAGAAAAGAATAGAAGGAATAAAGTAAAAAAAAAATGAAAGAATAGCATGAATGACAAAAAAACAGAAAAGAGAAAAAAAGAGAAAAATAACCTCATGAATGACAGCAACAAAAGTCCAGAAGAAAGAATGGAACAAACAAAGGAAAGAACAGGAAAGGAAGAAAGAAAAAATAACAACATAATAGCATGAATGGCAGAAAGAAAGAAGAAATAAAAGACAGAATGAAAGAAATGCATGTGGGCAGAAAGAATGAATAGAAGAAATAAAAGAAAGAATGAAAGAATAGCATTAATGATAGAAAAAAATAGAATAAATAAAAGAAAGAAACACACGAATAAAAGAAAGAATAGAAGAAATAAAAGAAAGAATGAAAGAAACACACGAGTGAAAGAAAGAATAGAAGAAATAAAAGAAGGAATGACAGAATAGCATGAATGAAAGAAATAAATGAAAGAAACACATGAATGGCTAAAAGAAAGACTAGAAGAAATAAAAGAATGAGAGAAGCGCCTGAATGGCAGAAGGAATAGAAGAAATAAAATAAAGAATGACAGAGTAACATGAATGAAAGAAAGATGAATGGAAGAAAGAATGAAAGAAACACATGAATGACAGAAAGGATAGAAGAAATGAGAGACAAAATGAAAAAAAAAACAATCTACCAATGGGCAATCTGAGCTTGCTCCTCTGAGGTAAGACAGGCAGCTCTGGGGTGGGTCCGTGCCCCCTCATTGAGGGATGGATGAAGCCACGCCCCTCATTGAGGGATGGATGAAGCCACGCCCCCTCATTGAGGGATAGATGAAGCCACCCCCCCTCATTGAGGGACAGATGAAGCCACGCCCCCTCGTTGAGGGATAGGTGAAGCCACACCCCCTCATTGAGGGATGTATGAAGCCACGCCCCCTCATTGAGGGAGGATGAAGCCACGCCCCCTCATTGAGGGATAGATGAAGCCACGCCTCCTTATTGAGGGATGGATAAGAGATAAGGTGTAATAGATACAATAGAAACACTTTGAATTGGCAAATGAATCATTTATTGCCTCAGATCTGCATGTTACACCTCAAAGAGGGACAGATAGACACAACGGGGGACAGGGACTGAAAAGAGGGACACTTGAGAGGTATACTAAATGTAAAACTACATTTGAAATAGTATATGTACCGTATTTCTACTTTGTAAAGCACCATGGAAGATGATGGCGCTATATAAACAAACAATAATAATAATAGACCATAGCAGTCAGCTGTGACTCAGGCCGCCATCCTCCTCCTCCATCATCACCTGAGGTAAAAGGGGGCGGGGCTCTTCTCCTGCGCCTCTCTGCAACTTGAGGTAAAAGGGGGCGGGGCTCTTCCCCTGCGCCTCTCCGCTACCTGAGGTAAAAAGGGGCGGGGCTCTTCTCCTGCGCCTCTCCGCAACCTGAGGTAAAAGTGGGCGGGGCTCTTCCCCTGCGCCTCTCCGCAACCTGAGGTAAAAGTGGGCGGGGCTCTTCCCCTGCGCCTCATCCACAACCTGAGGTAAAAGGGGACGGGGCTCTTCCCCTGCGCCTCTCCACAACCTGAGGTAAAAAGGGGCGGGGCTCTTCCCCTGCGCCTCATCCGCAACCTGAAGTAAAAGTGGGCGGGGCTCTTCCCCTGCGCATCTCCGCAACCTGAGGTAAAAAGGGGCGGGGCTCTTCCCCTGTGCCTCATCCGCAACCTGAAGTAAAAGTGGGCGGGGCTCTTCCCCTGTGCCTCATCCACAACCTGAAGTAAAAGTGGGCGGGGCTCTTCCCCTGCGCCTCTCCGCAACCTGAGGTAAAAAGGGGCGGGGCTCTTCCCCTGTGCCTCATCCGCAACCTGAAGTAAAAGTGGGCGGGGCTCTTCCCCTGCGCATCTCCGCAACCGGAGGTAAAAGTGGGCGGGGATCTTCCCCTGCGCCTCTCCGCAACCTGAGGTAAAAAGGGGCGGGGCTCTCCCCCTGCGCCTCATCCGCAACCTGAGGTAAAAGTGGGCGGGGCTCTCCCCCTGCGCCTCATCCGCAACCTGAGGTAAAAGTGGGCGGGGCTCTTCCCCTGCGCATCTCCGCAACCGGAGGTAAAAGTGGGCGGGGCTCTTCCCCTGTGCCTCATCCGCAACCGGAGGTAAAAGTGGGCGGGGCTCTTCCCCCGCGCCTCTCCGCAACCTGAGGTAAAAAGGGGCGGGGCTCTCCCCCTGCGCCTCATCCGCAACCTGAGGTAAAAGTGGGCGGGGGTCTTCCCCTGCGCCTCTCCGCAACCTGAGGTAAAAAGGGGCGGGGCTTTTCCCCTGCGCCTCATCCGCAACCTGAGGTAAAAGGGGCGGGGCTCTTCCCCATTGCGCCTCTCCGCAACCTGAGGGAAAAGGGGGCGGGGCTATTCCCCTGCGCCTCTCCGCAACCTGAGGTAAAAGGGGCGGGCCTCTTCCCCAGCGCCTCCGCAACCTGAGGGAAAAGGGGGCGGGGCTCTTACTCCGCATTCCTCTCATAGCCCGTCGATGACGTCACGCCTGACTGACAGCACCTAACGCGGCACGTTGCGAGCTGCCATTCATCCCCCGCAGCTACCTGAAGCCCCGCCCAGTTGCCGCCCCATCCCCTTGTTCCCTCCTCAGAACACGCCCCTAGCCACGCCCCCTCTCGGCAGAGCCGCATCCTTCCCAACCTGCGCCGCCGCCGCCGCTCCTACCTATCCGCCGCCTCCGCCAGGAAGGAAAGAAAGGCCGGGACTGCGCATCTGCAGCCATTTTGCGCTGGATTACGCCGATCTCATCATCATCCTGGCTGTGTGAGCGAGAGCAGCAACGGGGGGTGACCCTCCCCCCCCAGCTGTCACCCGCATCGGGCGGCCATCAACAGGCAACCACTCCGCCACCGCCACTGCCGCGATACAACATGATGCCGGTAAGAAAAATCACTGCGCCTACAAATCCCAGCGTGCCCCGCGGCCCCCCCACAGCCGTGCTTACACCGGGGATTCACCTGGCGGGGCTTGCTGGGAATTGTAGTGCCGCAACATCAATGGGGCTTTATGGACGGACAGACGTGTAGAACCGTATGACACCCGCATTGGCCTCCTGCTATTGGGAGCCTCAGCCTTCGGACTCCTCTTTACTGTGTGTGATGTGTGTCCTGCCATCTTATACACACACTACATGTATACATACCATATACACACTACATATATACTGTATAGATAAACACACATAGCAACCTGTCTGCTCCTTTTATCGTGTGCAACACACACTACATGTATACATACCATATACACACACATATATATATATATATATATATATATATATATATATATATATCATATACCATGTACACACTACGTATATACTGTATAGCTACACACACATTATGTATATCATATACACACTACATATATACTGTATACACACACATTTTATATATATATATATATATATATATATATATATATATATATATTATACCATATACACACTACATATATACTGTATAGGTACATGCATATATTATATATATACACACACTACATGTATACTGTATAGGTACACACACATTATATATATATTATATACCATATACACACACTACATATATACTGTATAGGTACACACATATTATATATATTATATACCATATACACACACTACATATATTCTGTATAGGTACACACACATTATATATACACATTATATATATATTATATATATATATCCATAAGAACCTGCCTACTCCTCTTACTGTCCATCATATACACACACCATATATATATACGAACCTGCCACTCCACTGCACTGTGTGCAACCTGTATCCTGTCATCATCATACACACATACATATAATGTACATATAGTAGTAGAAACTCTAGAAGGGAAGGTCCCACTCCCCACCCAAACACCCTGCAAATTATGGCACCACCACTACTTTGTTAATAATAAAGTGATATAGATTTTTACTAAGACAAACACTAAACATCGCTAAAAAACATGTAAGACAGAAAATATATCTACAATAGGAAGGGAAACTTGCAGGGGCAGTGGGGGCGGAAGTTAAAATCTAAGATGGTCAAAATGTCATGTACATAAATCCTGGCTTAAGTGTAAAGTGCATATGTGCTATGTGCAAACTAACCTACAAATCTATCTCTAAACAATGTATCCTACACAGTAGTGCAAAATAAATCTAATAAATAATATAAAACTTAGACAAACATAAATCTATATAAGGCCAGTAGCCGAGCAGGCTAAAAGCACCTGTGAAGCTCAATAGTGAACACAACGCCAGGGGGGACCAAAGAGACGACCCCCATAAACAAGAGACAATAAACTCACATGCTGAGACGACCACCTGCCCACTGCCCCGCCCGTCTACGCGTGACGTCGAACAACGCGTCACTTCCTCAGTCCTGAGGAAGTGACGCGTTGTTCGACGTCACGTAACGCGTAGACGGGCGGGGCAGTGGGCAGGTGGTCGTCTCAGCATGTGAGTTTATTGTCTCTTGTTTATGGGGGTCGTCTCTTTGGTCCCCCCTGGCGTTGTGTTCACTATTGAGCTTCACAGGTGCTTTTAGCCTGCTCGGCTACTGGCCTTATATAGATTTATGTTTGTCTAAGTTTTATATTATTTATTAGATTTATTTTGCACTACTGTGTAGGATACATTGTTTAGAGATAGATTTGTAGGTTAGTTTGCACATAGCACATATGCACTTTACACTTAAGCCAGGATTTATGTACATGACATTTTGACCGTCTTAGATTTTAACTTCCGCCCCCACTGCCCCTGCAAGTTTCCCTTCCTATTGTAGATATATTTTCTGTCTTACATGTTTTTTAGCGATGTTTAGTGTTTGTCTTTGTTAATAATAAAGTGATATAGATTTTTACTAAGTAGTGGTGGTGCCATAATTTGCAGGGTGTTTGGGTGGGGAGTGGGACCTTCCCTTCTAGAGTTTCTGGTAATTGAATCACCCGCATGTGCACACCACAGGTTGTTCATCTTTACTCTATTAAGTAGTTATTTTCAGTGCAGTCTCAAATCACCTTTTAAAGAGTACATATAGTAGTATGTAGTATATAATACCATTAGTATTATTAGTATTATATAATACTATATATATTACATATACACATAAGAACCTGCCTCCTCCTCATACTGTGTGCAATGTATGTCATGTAACACGGCCTACATATACATACACACACACACAGGCTCGGACTGGCCCACAGGTTACCAGGAAAAAGCACAGTGGGCCCCTTTGAGACCTTAATTACAAATCCTGATCTATAGATTATCTGTGGCATCCCAAGTGCACACACAGACAATACTGTCTGGCATAATGTTTCTGTGCATAGGCCCTGAATGTAATACTGGCATCTAAATGCAGGGCTGCTGCTACTGGTGGGCCCCAGGCTTCTCAGTCTGACACTAATAATATATATATATATATATATATATATATATATATATATATATATATATACACATTATACACAGTTTATATATAAACTGTCATATATATATATATATTGTACATACACGCATATATATATATATATATATATATATATACATAGGTGCCTGTGTGCTCCAATTACTGTGTGCATCCTGTGTCATGTCACACTGCCTGCCATCATCACATACACACAGATATATATATATATATATATATATATATATATACACACACACACACACAATAAAATCCGTATACACTGCTTTTACATTTACTACACAATGCTGGACAGACCACAGGCAAGCGGACAGTATACAACATACATTTGTTGTGTGTATTTGTTTTATATATCATATTGTTATAGTGAGTATACAGCATACAGAATACATTTGTTCTATATATCATCTAGTTATAGTGGCTTTGCCTTTTTTTCTTATTTTAATCAGACAGACTGGGTGTGCAGGTACACGGCGCGCTTCCCCGCGTTCTGCCTGTGGTTGTACGAAATGACACCAAGGCTACAGTAAATGATGTGTTTGTATTTCGATGCGCGTCCATGAAATGACAGGCCTGTGTGCGGCTGTGCAGGGCAGGCTGCTGATGATCCACATTGATAAAAGGCGTTTAGTATTATGTGTTTTTTTTTTTGTTTTGGGAACGGCGAAGATTGGCATTTTTGTGTTATATTGTGTCTTTGCAATGTGAAGCTTAGATCTGTGCTGCCCCTGGGATGGCTGTGTTGTGTTGCTGATCCCTCCCTGCCTGTCGCCTGTGTATATTTTTACATCTAGATGTGTGTGTGTGATATATATATGTATATGTTGTGTGTGTGTGTATATGTTATGTGTGTATATGGTGTGTGTATGATGTGTGTGTGATATATATATGTATATGTTGTGTGTGTGTATATGTTATGTGTGTATATGGTGTGTGTATGATGTGTGTGTGTGTGTGTTATGTTGTGTGTGTATGTATGTTATGTGTGAGTGTGTGTATATGTTATGTGTGTGTGTGTGTGTATGATGTGTATGTATGTTATGTGTGTGTGTGTATATGTTATGTGTGTGTGTATATGTTATGTGTGTGTGTATATGTTATGTGTGTGTGTATATGTTATGTATGTGTGTATATGTTGTGTGTGTATATGTTGTGTGTGTATATGTTGTGTGTGTGTGTGTGTGTGCATCTGGTGTGTGTATGATGTGTGTGTGTGTGTGTGTGTGTGTGTATGTTGTGTGTGTGTGTGTGTGTGTGTGTGTGTATATGTTGTGTGTGTGTATATGTATATGTTGTTATGTGTTTGTTATGTGTGTATATGGTGTATGTATGTTATGTTGTGTGTGTGTGTGTTTGTGTGTATGGTGTGTGTGTATGATGTGTGTGTGTGTATGTATGATGTGTATGTATGTTATGGTATATATATATATATATATATATATATATATATATATATATGATGTGTGTGTATGTATGTTATGTTGTGTGATATATATATATATATTAGTGTGTATTTGTATAATTTAGTGTGTACTTGTGGTTGGCAGATGCCGCAGTGGTTGGCGTGTCTCCCCATAGCCCGGCTCTGCAGCGTGCAGCTGATTCCGGGAGCAGCCATCATGGCTGCAGATAGAGGAAGCCTTTGATGCTGTGTATAGGCAGGATGGAGGGGTGAGGCCGGGGGTAGGTGAGTGTGATCAGGATGTCGGGTGACATCCGTCATTTCCAGGGTGCTG
Organism: Gastrophryne carolinensis; assembly: GCA_027917425.1. Classification (NCBI taxonomy): domain Eukaryota; kingdom Metazoa; phylum Chordata; class Amphibia; order Anura; family Microhylidae; genus Gastrophryne; species Gastrophryne carolinensis. Next base: position 13,457,349 of record CM051244.1, on the reverse strand, counting down.
CAGGATGGGACATGGGATGTGTGCGGGGGGGGGGGGGGGGGGGGGAGGCACGGTGGCCGGATCTTCTTGACCGTCCTGAAAATCCTGCCTCCCTGGCTGCTTCTGGTGATTCCTAGTCCTAGGTGACAGTACATGGAGCCCTAAAGTGGAGCAAAACCTGGGTTTTGTTACTTGTCCCGGGGGCATCCCGATTTAGGAGATGCCCCACTGTGTGAAACCCCCAGAAAAACTCACCTTTCCCCAGTCCCATGGCACATGTGCAAGCTCTCGTCCCATTTGCCATTTGCACATGTTTATATTACAACCCTATATGGAGTTGTATTCACTTTATATTCTATTATAGATTTTAGACTGCACAGGCACTTTATATCTGGTCCTACAAACGTCAGTGATTATATGTTGGTTGATTTCAATGAAATTTTATAATTATCTCAATTAAATGTAAAGAGTTGCTCTGACACTATATTTGAGTGTCTGTAGACTATATAGCCCTGGAGTTCCTCCCCACTTGGGGTTTTAATTATATGTTTTTTAATGTTTGATGTGTGTTTGTGTATGTGGATTATTGGATGTACTAATTGGTCAATAAATTAATTCATTATATGAAGTAATGGTGTGCAGCTTGGTATATGAGGACACAGTGGTGGGTTAGCCCTGGAGCTCCACCTGTAGATGAGTAGGAGTGCCATGCATAAATAAAGTGGACCAAAACCCACCCTGGAGTTTGAGACTCTAGGGCAGATATACTCTTCCCCCCTCCCCCCAGAGCATCCAGATCCCTCAGATCAGCCAGAAAAACTCACCTTTCCCATGGTTCCCATTTGAGACATGCTCTCCCCCCCCCCCCCAGGGCATCCAGATTCAGGATGCCCCACCATGTGAAACTCCCAGATCGCCCAGAAAAACTCACCTTTCCCCAGTCCTATGGCGCATATACGGGCTGTCGTCCCATTTGCTGTGCATATTTAAAGTGGACCAAAACCCACCCTGGAGTTTGAGACTCCAAGGCAGACATACACCCCCCCTCCCCAGGCATCCAGATTCGGGATGCCCCGCTGTGTGAAAACCCCAGATCACCCAGAAAAACAAAACTCACCTTTCCCATGGCGCATGTACGGGCTCTCGTCCCATTTGCTGTGCATATTTAAAGTGGACCAAAAGCCACCCTGGAGTTTATGAGACATACTCCCCCCCCCCCCCAGAGCATCCAGATTCGGGATTCCCCACTGTGTAAAACTCCCAGATAGCCCCCGAAAATCTCACCTTTCCCCGGTCCCATGGCACATGTATGGGCTCTCGTCCTATTTGCTGTGCATATTTAAAGTGGACCAAAAGCCACCCTGGAGTTTGAGACATACTCCCCCCCCCCCCCCCAGAGCATCCAGATTCGGGATGCCCCGCTGTGTGAAACCCCCCAGATCGGCCAGAAAAAACTCCCCTCTCCCCAGTCCCACGGCGCATGTACGGGCTCTCGTCCCATTTGCCGTGCATATTTAAAGTGGACTAAAAGCCACCCTGGAGTTTGGGACTCCAGGGCAGACATACTCCCCCCCCCCCCGAGCATCCTGATTTGGGATGCCCCAGAGTTGAGCACCAACGGCAAACTTTTAGACTCCAGGGCCGGGTTTAGTTCCGCTTTACCAATTGTTATCCTTGAAAGAAGACCAAAACCAGCCAATGGGGAACTTTTAGACTCCAGGGCCGGGTTTAGTTCCGCTTTACCAATTGTTATCCTTGAAAGAAGACCAAAACCAGCCCTATAAAGCTGTATTCCCTTACTATGATTTGTGATGCCCGCTGTGTGGATACCCGGGGGCTTGCATGAAAGCTTACCTTTCCGCAGATCACATGGTGCATGTGTGGGGTGGGCGGCGGCATCATCCCCACACCTGGCCCAGGCCCATCTGATTGGCTGGCAGCGGCGGGTACGCACAGCCAGGGGGGAGAGGCTAACCCTACATTCAGAATTCAGAGCTGCTCATTAATATGCGCGACTAAGAAAGCTGATTGGCTGGCAGCGGGTTGGCACAGCCAGGGGGGAGCGGCTAACCCTACATTCAGAATTCAGAGCTGCTCATTAATATGCGCGACTAAGAAAGCTGATTGGCTGGCAGCGGCTTGGCACAGCCAGAGGGGAGAGGCTAACCCTACATTCAGAATTCAGAGCTGCTCATTAATATGCGCGACTAAGAAAGCTGATTGGCTGGCAGTGGGTTGGCACAGCCAGGGGGGAGAGGCTAACCCTACATTCAGAATTCAGAGCTGCTCATTAATATGCGCGACTAAGTAAGCTGATTGGCTGGCAGCGGGTTGGCACAGCCAGGGGGGAGCGGCTAACCCTACATTCAGAATTCAGAGCTGCTCATTAATATGCGCGACTAAGTAAGCTGATTGGCTGGCAGCGGGTTGGCACAGCCAGGGGGGAGCGGCTAACCCTACATTCAGAATTCAGAGCTGCTCATTAATATGCGCGACTAAGAAAGCTGATTGGCTGGCAGCGGGTTGGCACGGAGAGGCTAACCCTACATTCAGAATTCATTGTCGTGCCTGCGGGGCTTCCCTTTAATTAAGTCTGACCTAAACCCATTGCTCTGATTTTAAATCCCCCCCCCCCCCCCCCCCGGGAGCAGACATGAGAGGAAGGAAATCAATGAGGGACAGAGTTATCCAGCCTGGAGGAGCGATCTCATTGGTGGAGACCAAACAGGAAATGGGGGACAAAGGGGGTATTAAAGTGGACCTGCAGTCAGAAATGACTTTGGCCCCTTTTAAAGTGGACCAAAACCCAGGATTTTGACTATCCTGGGTTTTGGCCCTTGCACCCTGATCGGGGGTGCCCCGCTGTGTGATACCCCCCCAGGTCTTCACCCAAGCAAGAAGCGGCACGGGAAGCCGCGCGCGCAGGGGTTTTGTTTCCCTCCCCACCTCGTGGATGCCATGTGCTGACCTATTGTAACATTGTATCTGAGCCCTGCACTGCACTTTATAGTTGGTTTCTATTGGACACTTGTTATTTGAACTCACTTATTTTGTAACTTTTCTTGTTTTATCAACTATTCACTATATGCTGCTTAATATTTTGTGCAAATGTATCTTTTTTAGGCTTCACAAAATCTTTAAAGCGGACCTTCACTCTGAATAAGAGCCTATCTTGTATGTTCCCCCCTGTACATACAGATTGCCCACATTAATCCGGACCTTCACCCTGAATAAGAGCCTATCTTATATGTTTCCCCCACCCTGTACATACAGATTGCCCACATTAATCCGGACCTTCACTCTGAATAAGAGCCTATCTTGTATGTTCCCCCCCTGTACATACAGATTGCCCACATTAATCCGGACCTTCACCCTGAATAAGAGCCTATCTTATATGTTTCCCACACCCTGTACATACAGATTGCCCACATTAATCCGGACCTTCACCCTGAATAAGAGCCTATCTTATATGTTTCCCACACCCTGTACATACAGATTGCCCACATTAATCCGGACCCTCACCCTGAATAAGAGCCTATCTTATATGTTTCCCACACCCTGTACATACAGATTGCTCACATTAATCCGGACCCTCACCCTGAATAAGAGTCTATCTTATATGTTTCCCCCCTGTACATACAGATTGCTCACATTAAAAATCACCCTACCTGCATCTACTGCATGTTATGAGCCTTTAAACATCCAAGATGGCGGCTCATGGAACATCAGGCAACCTGCAAACAGGAAGTGCCTTCTAACTGTGCTGCTCTGCATTCTGGGATTGCTGTCCTTTTCCTGACCCCAGCACTGCTCTGTCTGAGCAAAGCACAACTATAACCCGCCCCCCTGTACTTTATCCCGCTCTCCTCTCCTCAGTAAGTGTGATGCTTCTGAGACAAGATGGTGGCGCTCGTATGCTAGAGTCCTGAACAGAGTTGCAGCCCAGTGGGGGGAAAAAATAATAAGTAAGCGACTAAAAACTTAAATATATTAATGTTAGATGCTGGGGAATCGTTTTATAAGGGTTTGGGCTTTTCAATAAATCATGGTGAAGGTCCGGATTAATATTTTGTGCTAATGTATCTTTCTCAGGCTTCATTGTTACACCATTATATGGGGTTATTTATTTCTATTGGAGGCTCTTAAAGTGGACCAACACCCTCCCATGATCGGCCCTGGAATCTATAAGATTGCCGGACCGATCAGTCCCCTGTGTGAAACCCCCCAGAAACGCCTAAATCCCTACCTGCTCCTCGATCCAGCGGCGCCCGCCGCCACCTCCTGCGCGTCCCTCTAGCAGGACGCGCACCCGTTCACAAGCGGCCGGCCTGTAAGAGTGACGCGCGGGAGGCGGCGGCGGCGGCGGGCGCGCTCTCTTGTCCATCGCTGCCTCCCGCTTGTCCATCAGCGGGGATTGGCAGCAGCGGTCACGTGGGAGCGAGGAGAGGTGAGTTTTCGGGGCTTTCTGGGGGGTTTCACACAGCGGGGCGATCGGGGTGCCCCACCGAAGTGGACCAAAACCCAGGATAGTCAAAATCCTGGGTGTTGGTCCACTTTAAGATTTTCTTGCATTATTGTTTTTATTTTTTTTTTTTGTGCGGCACTAAACATTTCGGGTGCTCATTATATAATGATAAGATAGGGAGTTACCCGCGTGGGTCCTTTGTGTGTATATTCGCTTTTTGACATCAGACATGTGATTGTGGCTCATTTACATGTTGGATATGTTTGGAGTTGTAGCAGGTATCTTTCATTTTTTTTTTAAATGTCTTTCGTGTTGTATGTAGTGTTTTAGATTTTTGTATTTCTAATAAGATTGATTATTTGTATTACATGGCTGTGCTCCCTCATTGGAGGTTGTCGCGGTTTGTTCTCCTCGACCTCTTGATCAGCACCTGCAGGGATCTCCTCATTACCGTGACAAAGGCCTCAGTGCATGATAATGCGGAGATCCCTGCAGACACACCATTGAAGCCTGCTGAAATCTGCCACCCAGGAGGGGCTGGAGGGTTTATTTTGGTCCGCTTTAATGTGGCGCATCCCAGGTTTGGAGGGGGGAGCCAGTATCTCCTTATTACCTGCAGGGATCTCCTCATTACCATGACAAAGGTCTCAGCGCCTATTTTTATGATAATGCGGAGATCCCTGCAGACACACCATTGAGACCTGCTGAAATCTGCCATCCAGGAGGGGCTGGAGGGTTTATTTTGTTCCTCTTTAATGGTGTACCTGCAGGGATCTCCTCATTACCATGACAAAGGCCTCAACACCTATTATTAAGATAATGCGGAGATCCCTGCAGACACACCATTGAAGCCTGCTGAAATCTGCCATCCAGGAGGGGCTGGAGGGTTTATTTTGGTCCGCTTTAATGTGGCGCATCCCAGGTTTGGAGGGGGGAGCCAGTATCCGTCCCTGGAATCTTTTAGTGAGCGAGTGAGATATTTTGTTCCTCTTTAATGGCGTACCTGCAGGGATCTCCTCATTACCATGACAAAATTAAGATAATGCGGAGATCCCTGCAGACGCACCATTCAAGTCTGCTGAAATCTGCCATCCAGGAGGGGCTGGAGGGTTTAGATACCTGTTATGTGGTGGCGGTTTTGGTCCACCTTAATGCGTCGCTGTGAGCTGTACATCCCAAATTGGGGAGGAAGCCAGCATCCAGCCCTGGAATCTTTTAGTGCGTGAGTTTTGTTCCGCTTTAATGGTGAGTCTGCAGGGATCTCCTCATTACCATGACAGCAGCCTCAGTGCATATTATTATGATAATGATGCGGAGATCCCTGCAGACACACCATTCAAGTCTGGGGGGGGGGGAGAGCCAGCATCCATCCCTGGAATCCTTTAGTGAATGAGTTTTGTTACGCTTTAATGGCGTGCCTGCAGGGATCCCCTCATTACCATGACAGATATTGTTATGATAATGAGGAGATCACTGCAGACACACCATTGAAACCTGCTGAAATTTGCCATCAGGGAGAGGCTGGAGGGTTTAGATACCTGTTATGTAGTGCCGATTTTGGTCCACTTTAATGCGTCGCTGTGAGCAGTACATCCCAAATTGGGGGGGGGGGGGAGCCAGCATCCAGCCCTGGAATCTTTTAGTGAGTGTGTGAGTTTTGTTCCGCTTTAATGGTGTGCCTGCAGGGATCTCCTCATTACCATGACAGCAGCCTTGGTGCATATTATTATTATGATAATGATGAGGAGATCCCTGCAGACACACTATTCAAGTCTGCTTTAAAGCGGAACAAAACCCAGTGCAGCCCGGCCCTGGAATCTAAAATATTCCAGAGCTGGCCACTGGCCTCCAGATGGAGGGTTTAGACACCTGTTATGTCGCAGGGTTTTTGGTGCGCTTTAACGCGTCGCTGTGAGCTTTGCCCGATTGCACTTCTCTCCTCCTCCATTTATTCCAGCTTTTAAACCTTCGCCGTTTCCTGATTGGCCGGCGCCTTTGCGTGTAATTTGAATGATGCGGAGCCGTTGCCCGGCGGGGTCGTGCCGCGGCGTTCTAATTACCCCCATAATGAGGTGTGTGACGCGGCGCTACTGCCTGGCGCGGCGACATTCCGGGTGATCCCGGCCTCTGAGTCACTCGCAGGAGCGCGCCGTTTTCCTGTTACTGTTGTCACTCCGCACATGGAGAGGACATGTGCTCCTTGCCCGGGTGAGCTGGCATTTTAAAGCACGGCCAGCCCTGGAATCTAAAAGATTTGCCTTTAGATGCCGGCACGGCCAGCCCTGGAGTGTGAAAGATTCCAGTGCCTGGCTCCCCCCCCCCCCCATTTAGGATGCCCCGCTGTGTAAATCCCCCGATAGACCCTCACCTTTCCCCTCTCCAATGGCACATATGCGGGCTCTCGTCCAATCAGAGCCCTTCGCAGTGTTTACATCCTTCGGATGCGGCAGCGCAGGCTCTCGTCCAATCAGAGCCCTTCGCAGTGTTTACATCCTTCGGCAAAGGAGCTCTGATTGTTTACAGTGGGGAACATGCTGTGCGGCATCCGAAGGATGTAAATACTGCAAAGGGCTCTGATTGGACGAGAGCCTGCGCTGCCGCATCCGAAGGATGTAAACACTGCAAAGGGCTCTGATTGGACGAGAGCCTGCGCTGCCGCATCCGAAGGATGTAAACACAGCAAAGGGCTCTGATTAGACGAGAACCAGCGCTGCCGCATCCGAAGGATGTAAACACTGCAAAGGGCTCTGATTAGACGAGAACCAGCGCTGCCGCATCCGAAGGATGTAAACACAGCAAAGGGCTCTGATTAGACGAGAACCAGCGCTGCCGCATCCGAAGGATGTAAACACTGCAAAGGGCTCTGATTAGACGAGAACCAGCGCTGCCGCATCCGAAGGATGTAAACACTGCAAAGGGCTCTGATTGGACGAGAACCAGCGCTGCCGCATCCGAAGGATGTAAACACTGCAAAGGGCTCTGATTGGACGAGAGCCTGCGCTGCCGCATCTGAAGGATGTAAATACTGCAAAGGGCTCTGATTGGGCGAGAACCAGCGCTGCCGCATCCGAAGGATGTAAATACTGCAAAGGGCTCTGATTGGACGAGAGCCAGCGCTGCCGCATCCGAAGGATGTAAACACTGCAAATGGCTCTGATTGGACGAGAGCCCGCGCTGCCACATCTGAAGGATGTAAACATGGCAAATGGCTCTGACTGGACGAGAGCCTGCGCTTCCGCATCCGAAGGATGTAAACACTGCAAAGGGCTCTGATTGGACGAGAGCCTGCACTGCCGCATCCGAAGGATGTAAACATGGCAAAGGGCTCTGATTGGACGAGAGCCAGCGCTGCCGCATCCGAGGGATGTAAACACAGCAAAGGGCTCTGATTGGACGAGAGCCTGCGCTGCCGCATCTGAGGGATGTAAACACAGCAAAGGGCTCTGATTGATTGGACGAGAGCCCGCGCTGCTGCATCCGAAGGATGTAAACACAGCAAAGGGCTCTGATTGGACGAGAGCCTGCGCTGCCGCATCCGAAGGATGTAAACACTGCAAATGGCTCTGACTGGACGAGAGCCTGCGCTGCCGCATCCGAAGGATGTAAACACTGCAAAGGGCTCTGATTGGACGAGAACCAGCGCTGCCGCATCCGAAGGATGTAAACTCAGCAAAGGGCTCTGATTGGACGAGAGCCAGCGCTGCCGCATCAGAAGAATGTAAACACAGCAAAGGGCTCTGATTGGACGAGAGCCTGCGCTGCCGCATCCGAAGGATGTAAACACTGCAAAGGGCTCTGATTGGACGAGAACCAGCGCTGCCGCATCCGAAGGATGTAAACTCAGCAAAGGGCTCTGATTGGACGAGAGCCAGCGCTGCCGCATCAGAAGAATGTAAACACAGCAAAGGGCTCTGATTGGACGAGAGCCAGCGCTGCCGCATCCGAGGGATGTAAACACAGCAAAGGGCTCTGATTGGAAGAGAGCCTGCGCTGCCGCATCCGAGGGATGTAAACACAGCAAAGGGCTCTGATTGATTGGACGAGAGCCAGCACTGCCGCTTTAGAAGGATGTAAACGCAGCAAAGGGCTCTGATTGGTCGAGAGCCAGCACAAGCGCCGTCGGGCCAAGGAAAGGTGTGTTTTACTAGGCGACCTGGGGGGGGGGGGTTCACCCAGCGGGGCATTGCAATTCGGGATGCCCCGGGGGGCACAATGTAAAATTCCGGGATTTTGTTCCGCTTTCAAGTGGACCAAAACCCAGGATATTCTAAGCATACAGCACGTCCTGCTCCAGATATAATAATAACGTGTGGGTAATCCTCCGGCGCCGTGCACTGCAGACATGTAGAAAACAAGCTCCTCCCGGCCCTACATACACCGAGGGACCTCCCACAATCCCCAGATTTCTCTGCAGTGCTGGAACTGCGAAGACATGAAGTATCACGCTCTCGCAGGCGAGCGGGGCTTGACAGCCCGAGGCCCTGCGGGACTATTTCCACCCGTCCTCAGTGTGAATTAATGCCTCCCAGCCTGGGCTGCGCTGGTCGGGTGAAGGTAGGCAGCACCTTAGGTGCTTACGGAGCCATGCTCCACCGCAATCCCCCTCCATAGGGTAGGCGGTTAAGGCTAATGGTGAGCCTTCAGTTGGATGCCCCTCCCGCACCAGTGCCCCTCGCCCGGTGTAGCGGTGAACCCCGAATATTGGGTCACCTTCCTCCCTAGATCCCCCCGTTAGTGGGGGGAAAAAGGGGGGGGGGCTGTGTGTACGATGGCTAAACCTTGCCCTAATTACACTAGAGTCCTATTGCCTTTTTTGTCTACCGGAGTCAGAGCCGCGCTTCATATTTAAGTCTTTAGTTATCCGCAGCGCCTTTATTGTATTCGCTTGGCGCGTTAGTCGGCTCTGTTCGGGACGCTACAGCGTTTTTATCTCTGTATTCACCCTGTCAGATTTTTTTTCTCTGAGGTGATTTTTCTAACATAACTGTTGCTTCTGATTGGCTGCGCGCCTTTGTGCTTCGCGCTCTCCGGGGGGGGGGAGGGTGTGGCTCGGTTTGGCGCGTTCCGCGTCATCGCCCGCTCTGGCCCGCCCTTCGAGGTTCACTTGGCGCCATTTCCTTCTCACATGCGCGTGGTGAAGACGGTCCTCCCCTCGCTGTGCTGTAAGTGCCCTCATGGGCGATATTTCTCTAGCTTTTGCTTCTTCGCGCTTGGCTCTGACATCCCTGTTCCCCTTGTGTCTTTCAGACCGCGGACTTCGGCTCTCCCGGCCCGGTGTAGCGCCCGGTCCAGATCATTTTAAAGAAATCACTCCCACTTCCCAGCGGGTGTTGGGGCATCCAGGGTTGCTTTATTGCGTCAATCCCTACTGGCATATTGAATATAATAATCACCATATGGAGGCATCTCAGGAGATTGTGAACGGGGTTCCTTTGGGACAAGCCCGTCTGTGTGTAGCTTGTGGGGTCTCACCTAGCAGTGGTGACAATGCACGGGTCTGCGTCCCTTGTGCCCAGCAGGCGCTAGCCGGTCTTCCCACCTCTTCCGAGGCTGGGCCCGCACCTCGCCTTGCTTCTCCTACTCCCCCAAGCCTGAGCCTAACCCCCAATACTAGTGGGGATTCTCATACTGATTTGGCCACTAGACTGGCTAGTGTGGAAAATGTAATCGCTGGCTCCTTGGCGCGCAAGGCTACTGCCAAGAGGCGTCATTTGAATCCTGAATCTACTATTCTTCCTGTAGAATCTGACGATTTACAGCTGTCTTATGCACATTCCCCCTCAGAGGAAGGGGAACTGTTTTCTGACTCAGGGTCCTATGACGATGAGTCCAGGAGTCAGGATGAATCTGGTTCTGATCATTGGTCCCAGGACGACATTGATAGATTGCTGGCCCAGATCTTTGATGTTTTGTCCCTCTCTCCCACTCCCGTGGCTCCACGGCAAAGGGGTGATCTGTTTCATACCGCTAGGGTGCGGTTCGAGTTTCCTGAGCAAACTCATTTCAATAATCTCGTCCTGAAAGAATGGGAACATCCCAGCAAACTCCATGGGGTCCCTAAAGCTGTGGATAAGAGTATCCATTTCCTGCCGACCTGATCAAGTGTTGGACATCGCCGCCCGAGGTCGATGCCCCGATCCTTGGTCTGTCCAATACCTCTATCATGCACTCCCCTGACACTACTACGCTGCGGGATTTGGAGGATCGGCGGGTTGACCAACTGGCATGTCATGCCTTTGCATTTGGGGGAGAGTCGCTCCGCCCGGTTTGCGCCTTAGCCATCACGGCGGTGGCACTCAGGACTGTGGTTAAGACTGCTCTTGAAGGGGCAGATGACTTGCCCTCTGACGCCGCCAATGCTTTGGCTACCTGTGAGACTTTTGTCAATTATATCTTATCTGCATCGGATGATGCTATTAAGCTGAGTGCTAGATCCTCTGCTCTGGTGGTAGCCATACGCCGTGCGGTCTGGTTACGCCAGTGGGCTGCTGACAATGTCGCCAAGAAGGCCCTTACGGGGCTTCCATTCAAAGGGCTGCGCCTGTTTGGAGAAAGGTTAGATATCTTTGCCAAAGGGGGCAAGTTGCCCCAGCTCAAGCGTCAGATTTGGCCCTTTCGTGGTCCAAGCTCCCATTCGACCCCCCTACCGTGGGGCTAAACAGGGTAGAGGGGTGTCCTTCGCCGGGTCTCGCGCAGATTCCTGGAACAAGAACAGAGGACGCCGTCCCAGTTCTTCCTGGGGGCCCAAGCCCAAAGCCCCTCCCAAGACCCCCCAAGCATGAAGGGGCGCCCTCGCCCGTCAGGGTGGGGGGACGTCTACAGCACTTCGAGCATGTCTGGAGACGCCATGTCTCAGACCGGTGGATTCAGGAGGTAGTGTCCTCCGGTTACAAGATAGAGTTTGCTGTACTTCCCCCTACCAGGTTCGTCGGGTCCCGAATCCCACAGGATCCTGCCTCGGCTCGAGTCTTGATGCTAGCGGTGCAGGACCTTCTCGGGGTCATTTGCAAGGTCCCCTTAAGAGACAGGGGCATGGGGTTCTATTCCAACCTTTTCACGGTGCCCAAAAAGGACGGGTCAGTCAGATCCATTCTGGATTTAAAAATCCTAAACAGATTTGTCAGAAACAAACATTTTCGTATGGAAACTCGGCCATTGCCTCGCTGCGCCCAGGGGACTTCATGACATCTGTGGACATCAAGGACGCTTACCTGCACGTTCCGGTGTTTCCAGGGCACCAAAGGTTTCTCAGATTTGCGCTGCTGGATCAGCATTACCAGTTCGTGGCCCTGCCATTCGGCCTTACGTCAGCTCCCAGGGTGTTCACCAAGGTGCTGGCAGGGGTGATGTCTCTGTTGAGACTAAAGGGGGTACGTGTGCTGCCCTACCTGGACGATATACTCATCACCTCTCGGTCTCTGCGGCAGGCAGAATTGGACACGCGGTTGGTGGTGTCCATCCTGGAGTCCTTCAGCTGGGTGATCAATTACCCAAAGTCCTCTCTGTCCCCCTCCTCAGTGACCCCGTTTCTGGGGATGATTCTGGATTCAGTTCAGTCAAAGATGAGGTGAGGTCCCTGCTCTCGAGCCCTCATCCCTCCATCAGGCAGGGAATGCAGTTGGTGGGCTCGATGGTGGCAAGCTTCGAGGCGGTGCCCTTTGCACAATTCCATTTGAGAACTCTGCAGCTTCACCTTCTGTCAGTATGGAACAAGGACCCAGCGTCCTTGGACAAGATCTGGGTGCTTCCCCCCTCGGTCAGACAATCCCTTGCGTGGTGGCTGGACCACAGGAACTTGACAAGGGGCAGATCCTTCCTGGCTCCCTCCTGGGAGACGGTCACAACGGATGCCAGTCTGTCGGGCTGGGGGGGATTCTGGAAGTCCATGCGCTTCCAGGGGAGGTGGGGCCCTCAGGAGGCCCATCTACCCATCAATGTCTTGAAACTCAGGGCGGCCAGATTGGTGCTGGAACAATTGACCCAGCACCTGAAGGGTCTGGCGATTCAGGTACGCTCAGACAACAGGACGGCGGTGGCCTACATCAATCATCAGGGAGGAACCCGGAGCAAGGGTGCTCTCCAGGAGGTGTCTCTGATTCTAACATGGGCAGAGACCAATGTTCAATGCATCTCGGCTGTGTACATTCCGGGGGTGGAAAATCTGCTAGCAGATGCTCTGAGCAGGGGGTCGTCCCGTCAGGGGGAGTGGTCCCTCTCCAACAGGGTATTTCAGTCCCTGTGTCACCGTTGGGGTGTCCCAGACGTGGATCTGTTTGCGTCCCGTCACAATCACAAGCTCCCGAGCTTTGTATCCCTGTCTCAGGATCCTCTGGCTCTGGCCTCGGATGCTCTATCTATGTCTTGGAGGGAGTTTCGGCTACTGTATGCGTTTCCACCAATTCCCCTTCTGGGCAGAGTGCTACGCAAGATCGCTCTGGAAGGGGTGCCCACGATTCTGGTGGCCCCAAGGTGGCCAAGAAGAGTGTGGTTCGCAGACGTGGTTCAAATGGCAGTAGATCAATACGATCTGCCAAGGTTTCCAGATCTTCTAACTCAGGGGTCTCTACGCCATCCCAATTTACTAACTCTGGCTTTGACGGCTTGGCTATTGAAACCACCATCTTAAAGGAAAAGGGTTTGTCCGCTTCTGTAGTGGCTACCATGGTGCAAGCCAGGAAGAAGACCTCTTCTGCTATATATTATAGGGTATGGCGTGCCTACATTGACTGGTGTGAGTCCAGGTCTCTTCCCTGCCGGGAATTCTTAGTCTCCAGGGTGCTGGAGTTTTTACAACATGGTCTAGACTTGGGTCTTAAGCTTAGTACTTTGAAGGGCCAGGTTTCGGCCCTGTCTATCTTCTTTCAGAAGACCTTTGCCCAGCACCCTCTTATCAAGACCTTCCAGGGGGTCACTCATGTGCGTCCTCCTCGGAAACCTATGGTTCCTGTTTGGGATCTGAATTTGGTTTTGTCGGCCCTGCAGGGTCCTCCTTTCGAGCCTATTCATGAAGCAGCTCTTGCTGTTCTCACGCTCAAGGTGGTCTTTCTGGTAGCTATTACCTCGGTTAGACGTGTGTCTGAGTTGGCTGCCTTGTCTATTCGACCTCCCTACTTTGAGAGACACCAGGATAAGGTGGTGTTTCGCTTCAAGCCGGACTTTCTGCCTAAGGTGGTGTCTGCATTTCATTTGAATCAGGATATTGTACTTCCTTCCTTGTGCCCTAATCCTAATAACCCTAAGGAGAGGGTTTTGCATTCCCTGGATGTGGTTAGGTGTGTCAAGTCTTACCTGGTTACCACTCAGGCCTTTAGGAAGACGTATGCTCTCTTCGTTGTGCCTCATGGGCCTAGGAAGGGTTTGGCTCCCGCCAAGTCTACCATCAGCAAATGGATTCGTCAGGCTGTGGTTCAAGCCTATACTACTAAGGGGAAGTCTCCCCCCTTTCTTCTTACTGCACATTCTACTAGAGCTGTTGGGGCTTCTTGGGGTTTTCAGCACCAGGCCTCTGTGGAGCAAGTTTGCAAGGCCGCTACTTGGTCTTCTGTTCATACCTTTACAAAGTTTTACAAGGTTGATGTTAAGGCCTCAGCTGACGCTGTGTTTGGCTGCAAGGTTTTGCAGGCGGCAGTAGTTTAAACTGCTTGCTGTTGCCTTCTGTTGGGGATCCTTCTTTACGGACACTGCTATTGGATGTCCCACATGTAAGGACTATGTCTGGAGCAGGACGTGCTGTCTGCTTAGAATAATACAGCTCTGTGAAATACTCACCTGTAGAATTGGTATTATATGCAGACAGCACGTCCTGCTCCACCCCACCCTGATTCACCTTGTTCTGGATCCCCTGTATGGTGATTGTTATCTTTGATATTATTGCTAGTTTTGGGTGGTTGTTTTCTCCTGGCCTCTCCTTCTCACTGCTTTTCAATGCTGGGGATTTGTGGGAGGTCCCTCGGTATATGTAGGGCCGGGAGGAGCTTGTTTTCTACATGTCTGCAGTGCACGGCGCCGGAGGCGGGGGATTACCCACATGTTATTACTACATCTGGAGCAGGACGTGCTGTATGCGTATAATATCAATTCTACAGGTGAGTATTTCACAGAATTGTATTTTTGACTACCTCGCTGTGTTAAACCCTCAGATCACCAAAGGTAACTCACCTCCTCCCGGTCCTGCGGCGCATGCGCGGCCTCTCGTCCAATCAGCGGGCCGCATCCCCTGCTTCCCTCTAACAGGGAGCGTGCATTTACAAATGCCTGGTGCAGGCAGGCGCCCTGCTAGAGGGATAGCGGGAATGCGGCTCGCGCATGTGCCGTTGGACCGGGAAACAAGTTACATGAACAGGGCGACTTGGGGCGGTGTCACAGCGGGGCATCACGATTTTGGATGCCCTGGGGGGAGGGAATTGTTCAGCCAGGGAATCGCACAGATTCCTGGCCCGATCATCGTGGGTTTTAGTATCACTTTAAAATGGACCAAAAGTCATGGCGATCGGCCCAGGAATCTATAAAATCGGGATGCCCCACTGTGTGATTCGCCCCATTCATTTACCTTTGTTTCCCAGTCTAACGGCGCATGCGCGAGCAGCGGCTTCATCCTCGCTATCCCTCTAGCAGGGCGTGTACCCGCGTCGGGCATTTGTGAATGGGTAAGCTCCCTGTTAGAGGGAAGCGGGGGATGCAGCCGCCAGCGTGCTCGGAGCCGCTGGCCTTAAACGAAGGGACGGGACTGGATCCAAGCGCGCTGATTGGACGGGCGGCTGCACATGCGCCGTTGGACCGAGGCGTGTTGAGTGGCGGGGCGTCCCAAATTGGGGGCACAAAGTAAAATTCCTGGGTTTTGCTCCGCTTTAAAGTGGACCAAAACCCAGGATTTTAACTGGGTTTTGGCGCTGATCGGAGATGCCCCGCGTTGTGATACCCCCCCCCCAGGTCGTCAAAGGTAACTCTCCTCTTCCTGGGCCTATGACACATGTGCGGCCTCTTGTCCAATCAGCCGCTGACGTCACGTTGTCTAAGTTTTCGTCTAAGGCCAGCGTCTCGGAGCACGCTGATAGCCGCATCCCCCGCTTCCCTCTAACAGGGAGCGTGCCCCCGCCGGCCAATCACAAATGCCTGGTGCGGGCACACGTCCTGCTAGAGGGATAGCGGGGATGCGGATTGCGCATGCACCATTGGACCAGGAAAAGAGGTAAGTGTTTGGGGCGACCTGGGGGGTTTCACACAGCGGGGCATCCCGATTCTGGACGCCTCGCGGGGAGGGAATGGATCGGCCCAGGAATCTATATGATCAGCGTGGGGTTTTGGTCCACTTTAAGCTGTGATGGTGGTCTGAGCGCTTTGTCTATGGCCGGCTGAGGCTCGACGTTACAGTTTTCTTTCCTTTTTTTTTTTTTTTTTTTTTTTAATGTTCCAGAAGAATCTTTAGAAAAATGCCATTTTCTTTTTAGTTTTTTTCCCTGTTGCTATGGTAACGGTGTCAGTTTGCAGACTGCCGTCCCCCGTGTTCCCTATGTGACATCTCTTCTCTGCAGCATTTGCTTAAAGCAGACCTTCACCCTGAATAAGAGTCTATCTTATATGTTTCCCACACCCTGTACATACAGATTGCCCACATTAATCCGGACCTTCACCCTGAATAAGAGCCTATCTTGTATGTTTCCCACACCCTGTACATACAGATTGCCCACATTAATCCGGACCTTCACCCTGAATAAGAGTCTATCTTATATGTTTCCCACAACTTGTACATACAGATTGCTCACATTAATCCGGACCCTCACCCTGAATAAGAGCCTATCTTATATGTTTCCCACACCCTGTACATACAGATTGCCCACATTAATCCGGATCGTCACCCTGAATAAGAGCCTATCTTGTATGTTTCCCCCCTGTACATACAGATTGCCCACATTAATCCGGTTCTTCACCCTGAATAAGAGCCTATCTTATATGTTTCCCACACCCTGTACATACAGATTGCTCACATTAATCCGGTCCTTCACCCTGAATAAGAGCCTATCTTATATGTTTCCCACACCCTGTACATACAGATTGCTCACATTAATCCGGTTCTTCACCCTGAATAAGAGCCTATCTTATATGTTTCCCACACCCTGTACATACAGATTGCCCACATTAATCCGGATCGTCACCCTGAATAAGAGCCTATCTTGTATGTTTCCCCCCTGTACATACAGATTGCCCACATTAATCCGGTTCTTCACCCTGAATAAGAGCCTATCTTATATGTTTTCCACACCCTGTACATACAGATTGCTCACATTAATCCGGACCTTCACCCTGAATAAGAGCCTATCTTATATGTTTCCACACCCTGTACATACAGATTGCCCACATTAATCCGGACCCTCAGCCTGAATAAGAGCCTATAAGACATATAAGATAGGCTCTTATTCAGGGTGACGGTCCGGATTAATGTGAGCAATCTGTATGTACAGGGGGGAAACATATAAGATAGACTCTTATTCAGGGTGAAGGTCCGGATTAATGTGAGCAATCTGTATGTACAGGGTGTGGGAAACATATAAGATAGACTCTTATTCAGGATGAGGGTCCGGATTAATGTGGGCAATCTGTATGTACAGGGTGTGGGAAACATATAAGATAGACTCTTATTCAGGGTGAGGGTCCGGATTAATGTGGGCAATCTGTATGTACAAGGTGTGGGAAACATATAAGATAGACTCTTATTCAGGGTGAGGGTCCGGATTAATGTGGGCAATCTGTATGTACAGGGTGTGGGAAATATACAAGATAGGCTCTTATTCAGGGTGAAGGTCCGGATTAATGTGAGCAATCTGTATGTACAGGGGGGAAACATACAAGTTAGACTCTTATTCACGGTGAGGGTCCGGATTAATGTGAGCAATCTGTATGTACAGGGGGGAAACATATAAGATAGGCTCTTATTCAGGGTGAAGGTCCGGATTAATGTGAGCAATCTGTATGTACAGGGTTTGGGAAACATACAAGATAGGCTCTTATTCAGGGTGAAGGTCCGGATTAATGTGGGCAATCTGTATGTACAGGGGGAAAACATATAAGATAGGCTCTTATTCAGGGTGAAGGTCCGGATTAATGTGAGCAATCTGTATGTACAGGGGGGGGGGAAACATATAAGATAGGCTCTTATTCAGGGTTAAGGTCTGCTTTAAAGTTGATTCTTTGCATATTGCACACTGCTGTCTGACAGACCCTGGCACACGGTTGCAAGTAAAGACTGACGTTGCTCTTTAAAGTGTACAGCGCCACTGTAATGCACTAACGATACATGATGAATTTGTGATCTGTGTAGTAATTGCAGTTGGGTGCTGCGGAACCCTGAGGAAGCGGGTGGATCAGCCACGGAACGCGTGGCCTCTGGTAGTAGTAGGCGGTGGGGAGACTCCATTTATTGGCCATTTATTCAGTGGATGATCTTTAATATCGGTTTGTTATTGTGTGATTTAGATGAATGTGGTTTGATTTAATAATCTAATAATGTGGTTCGATCAATTGATGAATCAACTGCTTTGGCAGTTTTGTCAGTGGCACCTGTGCATTTTGTGTGGTTATATGAGGGGGCAGGGTAAGCCTTTTTTGTGGGTGCTGTGTCAGTGACCCTCACGGTATATACGGGCCCCCCCCCCCCCGGGGCTATGTCATAACACTGTAACTGATGGCGTTTGGTCTTTGCAGCGTAAAGTTTGTACAAGGTGATTGACTATACGCTTTATCTCTTTGTTTTTCGTGGTCGGAGCGGTGCATCCTGGGAAATAGAACACTTGAAGTGCTGTTGCAGTGCTGAAAGGTAAATGGCACCTACAACTGTTTGGCAGCCCGCGGATGATTTGGGATCTGATGACCAAGCGCCGCTCCAAGCCAGGCTCTGACCTATAGAAAGGGGCAGAGGTTTGGGGTATCAGTTATTGGGTTAAATAATAAAATATGACCCGGGTCTCTGATTGGACGTATTGATCAGAGGTTTGGGGTATCGGTTATCGGGTTGCTGGTAAAGGGTTAAATAAAATATGACCCGGGTCTCTGATTGGACGTATTGGTCAGAGGTTTGGGGTATCGGTTATCGGGTTGCTGGTAAAGGGTTAAATAAAATATGACCCAGGTCTCTGATTGGACGTATTGGTCAGAGGTTTGGGGTATCGGTTATTGGGTTGCTGGTAAAGGGTTAAATAATAAAATATGACCCGGGTCTCTGATTGGACGTATTGGTCTTGTTTGCCTAGTGGCAAATTTTACACTATCTGTAAAATGGGAAACCTATCAGACGTGGCTTCTTTTCCAGAAGACATTGGCTTTTTTAAAGCAGACCAAAACCCTCTAAAATACCCCGTCCAAGCACCTGGGGTGATGCTGCAAGCTCAGCAGTCTCTCTTGTTTTTTTTCCTCCACTGTAGCCACGCCCAGCTGGCGGAATTAAGATTGCCTATAGGCTGATCTAGTTTGTTTACTTAGACCCCCTAGTTTTTCCATTGCAGCGTTACCCAGCACACAGTATAGTATATTGATTACAAGACCCCCAGGTCCTTTTCTATTGTAGTGTTACCCAGTGTACAGTTTAGTCTGTTTACAAAGTCCTCCTAGGTCCTATTTCATTGTTGTGTTACCCAGTGTACAGTTTCGTTTGTTTACTGAGACCCCAGGTCCTTTTCCATTGTTTTGTTACCTATCGTACCGTTTAGTTTATTGTTTACTTAGACCCCCAGGTCCGTAACCATTGTAGTGTTACCCATCGTACAGTTTAGTTTGTTTACGAAGACCCCCAGGTCCTTTTTTATTGTGTTGTTACCCAGCCTACAGTTGAGTTTGTTTACTAAGACCCCCAGGTCATTTTCCATTGTTTTGTTACCCATCGTACAGTTTAGTTTGTATACTAAGACCCCTAGGTCCTTACCCTTTGTAGCGTTACCCAGTGTACAGTTAAGTTTGTTTATTTAGACCCCCTAGGTCCTTTTTCCATTGTAGCATTACCCAGCATACAGTATAGTTTGTTTGCAAGACCCCAGGTCCTTTTCCATTGTATTGTTACCTATCGTACAGTTTAGTTTGTTTACTGAGACCCCCAGGTCCTTTTCCATTGTATTGTTACCCATCGTACAGTTTAGCTTGTTTACTTAGACCCCCAGGTCCTTTTCCATTGTAGTGTTACCCATCGTACAGTTTAGTTTGTTTACTTAGACCCCCAGGTCCTTTTCCATCGTATTGTTACCTATCGTACAGTTTAGTTTGTTTACTGAGACCCCCAGGTCCTTTTCCATTGTATTGTTACCTATCGTACAGTTTAGTTTGTTTACTTAGACCCCAGGTCCTTTTCCATTGTATTGTTACCCATCGTACAGTTTAGTTTGTTTACTTAGACCCCCAGGTCCTTTTCCATTGTATTGTTACCCATCGTACAGTTTAGTTTGTTTACTTAGACCCCAGGTCCTTTTCCATTGTATTGTTACCCATCGTACAGTTTAGTTTGTTTATTTAGACCCCCAGGTCCTTTTCCATTGTATTGTTACCTATCGTACAGTTTAGTTTGTTTACTTAGACCCCAGGTCCTTTTCCATTGTATTGTTACCCATCGTACAGTTTAGTTTGTTTACTTAGACCCCAGGTCCTTTTCCATTGTATTGTTACCTATCGTACAGTTTAGTTTGTTTACTTAGACCCCAGGTCCTTTTCCATTGTATTGTTACCCATCGTACAGTTTAGTTTGTTTATTTAGACCCCAGGTCCTTTTCTATTGTGTTGTTACCCATCGTACAGTTTAGTTTGTTTACTTAGACCCCTAGGTCCTTTTCCATTGTATTGTTACCCATCGTACAGTTTAGTTTGTTTACTTAGACCCCCAGGTCCTTTTCCATTGTATTGTTACCCATCGTACAGTTTAGTTTGTTTACTTAGACCCCAGGTCCTTTTCCATTGTATTGTTACCCATCGTACAGTTTAGTTTGTTTACTTAGACCCCAGGTCCTTTTCCATTGTATTGTTACCTATCGTACAGTTTAGTTTGTTTACTTAGACCCCAGGTCCTTTTCCATTGTATTGTTACCCATCGTACAGTTTAGTTTGTTTATTTAGACCCCAGGTCCTTTTCTATTGTGTTGTTACCCATCGTACAGTTTAGTTTGTTTACTTAGACCCCCAGGTCCTTTTCCATTGTATTGTTACCCATCGTACAGTTTAGTTTGTTTACTTAGACCCCCAGGTCCTTTTCCATTGTATTGTTACCTATCGTACAGTTTAGTTTGTTTACTTAGACCCCAGGTCCTTTTCCATTGTATTGTTACCCATCGTACAGTTTAGTTTGTTTATTTAGACCCCCAGGTCCTTTTCCATTGTATTGTTACCTATCGTACAGTTTAGTTTGTTTACTTAGACCCCCAGGTCCTTTTCTATTGTGTTGTTACCCATCGTACAGTTTAGTTTGTTTACTTAGACCCCAGGTCCTTTTCCATTGTATTGTTACCCATCGTACAGTTTAGTTTGTTTACTTAGACCCCAGGTCCTTTTCCATTGTATTGTTACCCATCGTACAGTTTAGTTTGTTTACTTAGACCCCAGGTCCTTTTCCATTGTATTGTTACCCATCGTACAGTTTAGTTTGTTTACTTAGACCCCAGGTCCTTTTCCATTGTATTGTTACCTATCGTACAGTTTAGTTTGTTTACTTAGACCCCAGGTCCTTTTCCATTGTATTGTTACCCATCGTACAGTTTAGTTTGTTTATTTAGACCCCCAGGTCCTTTTCCATTGTATTGTTACCTATCGTACAGTTTAGTTTGTTTACTTAGACCCCCAGGTCCTTTTCCATTGTATTGTTACCTATCGTACAGTTTAGTTTGTTTACTTAGACCCCCAGGTCCTTTTCTATTGTGTTGTTACCCATCGTACAGTTTAGTTTGTTTACTTAGACCCCAGGTCCTTTTCCATTGTATTGTTACCCATCGTACAGTTTAGTTTGTTTACTTAGACCCCCAGGTCCTTTTCTATTGTGTTGTTACCCATCGTACAGTTTAGTTTGTTTACTTAGACCCCAGGTCCTTTTCCATTGTATTGTTACCCATCGTACAGTTTAGTTTGTTTACTTAGACCCCAGGTCCTTTTCCATTGTATTGTTACCTATCGTACAGTTTAGTTTGTTTACTTAGACCCCAGGTCCTTTTCCATTGTATTGTTACCCATCGTACAGTTTAGTTTGTTTATTTAGACCCCAGGTCCTTTTCTATTGTGTTGTTACCCATCGTACAGTTTAGTTTGTTTACTTAGACCCCCAGGTCCTTTTCCATTGTATTGTTACCCATCGTACAGTTTAGTTTGTTTACTTAGACCCCCAGGTCCTTTTCCATTGTATTGTTACCTATCGTACAGTTTAGTTTGTTTACTTAGACCCCAGGTCCTTTTCCATTGTATTGTTACCCATCGTACAGTTTAGTTTGTTTATTTAGACCCCCAGGTCCTTTTCCATTGTATTGTTACCTATCGTACAGTTTAGTTTGTTTACTTAGACCCCCAGGTCCTTTTCCATTGTATTGTTACCTATCGTACAGTTTAGTTTGTTTACTTAGACCCCCAGGTCCTTTTCTATTGTGTTGTTACCCATCGTACAGTTTAGTTTGTTTACTTAGACCCCAGGTCCTTTTCCATTGTATTGTTACCCATCGTACAGTTTAGTTTGTTTACTTAGACCCCAGGTCCTTTTCCATTGTATTGTTACCCATCGTACAGTTTAGTTTGTTTACTTAGACCCCAGGTCCTTTTCCATTGTATTGTTACCCATCGTACAGTTTAGTTTGTTTACTTAGACCCCAGGTCCTTTTCCATTGTATTGTTACCTATCGTACAGTTTAGTTTGTTTACTTAGACCCCAGGTCCTTTTCCATTGTATTGTTACCCATCGTACAGTTTAGTTTGTTTATTTAGACCCCCAGGTCCTTTTCCATTGTATTGTTACCTATCGTACAGTTTAGTTTGTTTACTTAGACCCCCAGGTCCTTTTCCATTGTATTGTTACCTATCGTACAGTTTAGTTTGTTTACTTAGACCCCCAGGTCCTTTTCTATTGTGTTGTTACCCATCGTACAGTTTAGTTTGTTTACTTAGACCCCAGGTCCTTTTCCATTGTATTGTTACCCATCGTACAGTTTAGTTTGTTTACTTAGACCCCAGGTCCTTTTCCATTGTGTTGTTACCCATCGTACAGTTTAGTTTGTTTACTAAGACCCCAGGTCCTTTTCCTTTGTCAGGTTACATAGCATTTTCTGCCCATACATCCAAATTATCCAGATGGTTTTGTAGCTGCATGCTGTCTTTTACTAGATTGCGCACCCCTGTTATAGACTCCCAGGCCGGGCGGTTGCTCCTCCTTAAGCTTCATTGTACGCTATGCCTTGCATGTTCCTTTAAAATAAATGGACCGCAAAGGTAAATTCCCCGCAGGCAGCACGACGACGCGCTTGATGACCTCTTTTGGCAGCAGCAGCAGTAAATCCTCCGTCATCGCCCGGCTGAGCATTATGGGGAATGCACTTCAGAAAGTAGACGTTATGCCGGTTTTTGAATTGGAAATGAATTCCGCAAGAGAATTGCAATCTTCCGAAGGCTGGGAGGGGGAAACGTTCTAAACCCTAAATACCGAAATCGATCGTACAGCGCTCCCCAGCCGGGGTTCTGTTATTTACTGCGGGGAGCGAGAGATTAAAATAAAAGCCGCGGCGCTCGGGAGAACATTTCATTAATGATTTGGGAAGCGGCGGAGCAGAAAGCAGAAAAACGATTTATTCCACGAGACACCAGCGAGATGAACGGGTTGCAGTGCTGACGGCGCTATCTACAGCTGGCTCTGGGGACCTGTAGCCCTTCTCTAGTCCTGATTCCACGAGCTCCACCCTGTTTCCCTGCAAAATAAGCCCTAGTGTGATTTTTGAATATGCTTAAAGTAGATCAAAACACAGGGCTTTGGTCCTAAAAACACAGCGAGTGTTATTTCAACAAACTTTGCATTAATCCGGACCTTCAGCATCATTTAACCCTTTAAGTGCCAGCCTACCTGGAGTTTTTGTCACACTCTCTGTTGCCAGACCATTTTGCACTATTTTGCGCTCCCCATGTTCAAATGTGAATTTTGAAGGGATTTCCAGGGATTTCCCAGGAAAATGATATATTTTTTTTTTCAGCAGAGTCTGGGCTTTAACATGAAATGTCTTGTTTGTCATTTTTTAGGTGTATTCTCAATATTTTTGGGTGAAATATGTGCAAAAAAAAAAAAAATTTTTTTTACATATTGTAGTTTTTTTTGTAATAAAAAATGTAAGTTTGTCAATGAAATCTTATTGCGTGTGAAATCCCAATTTCTCCCGGTTACAGCGCTACCACATATGTATTGGTAGACACCCTTTCCTGCCCAGGAGACTCCCCCAAACTGAAACAGCGCTTTAGGGGATTTTCAGATAAAATACAACTATGCTATGCAATATGCGCACCTTGCAGTTTTTCCAGAAAAATAACCCTTTACATTTGAAATACCCCCAACAAACTATATATTCTCTGGAAGTACACACCTCAGGCTTTCTAGGCGTACCAGGCTTGTTGATGTGGCCATAGTTTTCTGGAAGTAATCCCTCAATGGATTCTTTGGTTGCAAAGAGTTTCCCTAAAAAAAGGATAAAAAAGCAGAATCAAAGCCACATTTTCCTAAAAAAACTATATACAAACAAGAAAAAACAAGTTTAATCTGAAAACGCAACATCCCCCGAACAGAACAATACCCAACATGCATAGCTACTGTCAAGGGAAGAGTTGCCAAACACCCCAAAGTAAAGCATGTGCGTAACGGTAATTTTACTTGAAAATTTCAGCTCTGCAGACAAAGTGCGCACCTTGCGATTTTTCAACCAAAACAACCCTTTACATTTGGAATATCCCCCATAAACCATATATTCCCTGAAAGTACACACGTTAAGCTTTCTAAGGGTACCCAGCTTGTTTTAGTGGGCTCATCTTTCTGGAATTAATCCCTCAAAGAATTCTTTGGTTGTGCAGGGTTTCCCTAAAAAATTTATAAAAAAGCTGAATAAAAAACACCTTTTCCTAAAATATAAATATGCAAACAAGAAAAAACAAGCTAAGTCTGAAAGCACAAGGTCCCCCGAACAGAACAATACCCAACATGCAGAGGTACTATTAACCCTTTTAATTGCCAGCCTACTTGAGATTTTGTCACCCTCTGTTGACAGGCCATTTTTCCCCATTTTGCGTCATGTTTTGCGCCATGATTTGCGCCATTTTTGCTGGAACTTTCAGGAAAATTATATATATATTTTTTTGCAGCAGAGTTTAGGCTTTAACATGAAATGTCTTGTTTGTAAATTTTTTTTTTTACAATATTATTAAGTAAAAAAAATAAATAAATAAATAAAAAATTTTTTTAGAAAATTGACTCCTTTATTTTAAATAAAAAATGTTATTTTATTAAGGAAAATCATATTGCATGTGAAAGCCCCATTTCTACCGATTAGAACGGTACCACATATTTATCGGTAGCCCCCCGTTCCTGCCCAGGAGACCCCTCTAACTGAAACAAGTATTTTATAACATTCACAAAAAAATACAAATACCATCCACACTACAAAGGGTTAAATCGAGAAAAAAAATGACATAGGGTCCCCCCTCCCAGGGGGGGCGGACCCCATTTTTTTTTTTGATTTTTAAGGGTTAAAAACCCTTAAAAATCAAAACAAAAATTGACGTGGGGCCCCCCTTACCCAAAGTAACCAGCCCGGGACCAGCTATGGGGGCTTGTAGGCACAGAGTGGGGGGCCAGCTTTTGTGGCCCCTGGCCCTGCAGCCTACGAGCCCACATAGCCTATGTGGGCCCGGGCTCTTCTGCCCCCCCCCTGGCCTTTGGGGAGGCAGGTAATGGGGGTGCCAGGGGTAGCGCTAGCGCAGGTGGCTTGCCATCCCCCCAGCCTTGTGAACTGGTATAGGGGTCATGGACCCCTTACCAGTTCACAAGGGGTTAAAAGTAAAAAATGACACACACACATAAGAAAAATAAATCTTTATTATTTTTTTTTACACTGTACTCACCTCCGATCCGACGTCCCTCGCCGCTGTCCCGCGCCGATCACCTCACTGACAGATGCCGGTGGTGATCGGCGCAGGGCGGGTGACAGGCGAGGGGGCTCCGATCGGAGCCTCCTCATCTGACACCCGCCCTGCTCCGATCACCACCGGCATCTGACAGATGCTGGAGCTCGGAGGGGGTATAGGAGGAGCGGGATGACGTCATCCCGCTCCTCCCACAATGGGCGGGGCTAGGAGGCGGCGGCTATCGCCGCCATTTCAAGAGGTGAGGACCCGGAAGAGGGTCCTCACCTGAAGCCTGCGCAGCCCAGGGGGGGGATCGGACCCCCCCCTAGTGAAGAGGAGACCCGGACAGAAGGCTCGGGCGCGGAGGTGAGTAAATGACAGTTTTATTTATTTTTTTTTTTTTACAACAGCGAGTCAGCGCTGGAAACGGGGGGGGGCGGCTGGTTTCGGGCCCCCCCCTGAAGACGGAGGACGACGGGGGGTCGATCGGATGCCCCCCGCAGGAAGAGGGGACCCCAGGCTTCACAGGGATACGAGAGGTAAGTGGTTTTTTTTTTCTATCTTTTAACTGTTTGGGGGAAATGCCAGGCACGTAGTTTCTACGTGCTTGGCACTTAAGGGTAGGAGAGGCAACCACGTAGAAACTACGTGCCTGGCATTTAAAGGGTTAATGAGAAGCCCAAACCCTTAAAAAAACATCCCCCAGCATCTAAAATGATTATATTTTAAGTTTTGAGTCACTTTTTATTTATTTCCCCCTGCAACTCTGTTCAGGACTCAGGATACAGGCGCCACCATCTTGCCTCAGAAGCATCACATGCTCTTATTTAGGGTGAAGGTCCGGATTAATGTGGGCAATCTGTATGTATGGGGTGGGGGAAATGTATAAGATAGGCTCGCTTTCAGGTTCTCTATCTTTTAAGTCTATCTTATATGTTTCCCACACCCTGTACATACAGATTGCCCACATTAATCCGGACCTTAACCCTGAGTAAGAGTCTATCTTATATGTTTCCCCCTGTACATACAGATTGCTCACATAAATCCGGACCTTCACCCTGAATAAGAGCCTATCTTATAGGTTTCCCACACCCTGTACATACAGATTGCCCACATTAATCCGGCCTTCACCCTGAATAAGAGCCTATCTTATATGTTTCCCACACCCTGTACATACAGATTGCCCACATTAATCCGGACCTTCACCCTGAATAAGAGCCTATCTTGTATGTTTCCCACACCCTGTACATACAGATTGCTCACATTAAAAATCCTCCTACCTGCATCTACTGCATGTTATGAGCCTTTAAACTTTCAAGATGGCGGCTCATGGAACATCAGGCAGCCTGCAAACAGGAAGTGTCTTCTGACTGTGCTGCTCTGCATTCTGGGACTGTTGTCCTTTTCCTGACCCCAGCTCTGCTCTGTCTGAGCAAAGCACAGCTATAACCCTGCCCCCCTGTACTTTATCCTGCTCTCCTCTGCTCAGTGTGATGCTCAAGATGGCGGCGCCCGTATCCTAAAGTCCTGAACAGAGTTGCAGCCCAGTGGGGGAAAGAATAATAACTAAGTGACTAAAAACTTAAAATATATTAATTTTAGATGCTGGGGAATCGGTTTTTAAAGGTTTGGGCTTTTCAATAAATCATGGTGAAGGTCCGGTTGAAGGAAGACAAAGCCTAGAGGATGTTAAAGTATAAGATAAGAGTATCACCAATTCATCTGTCCGGTGCAGTGATGCCCTGCCAACCCACGCGTTCCGTGACGGTGGCGACCCGTCACTTCCTCAGGGTAGAGTGTCCTAACCTAACATATAATAAAATATTTAACAAAAATAGAATAAAAAAATTCTCAGTTGTACCATTTGCCACTTGAAAACGCGGTAACTACCTTGACTTTAAAAAAAATAAAAGTTAGGTTCCCTTTGTCTGTGTTTGGGGGTTTTCTTCTCGGGTAATTTTAGCATTTTTATAGTTGGTCGCTTTTTTAAACCTGTGCTGTTATTATCCGCGGTTTCTTTTGTAGCTCAGTCACCGTTTTCTATGGTTTATATCAGGGCGGGGAGTGTCGGGTTGGCGCCCAGACACGCGTTTTTTTGGCAGACACAACGATTCGCATAAGTTGGCACAACTTTGAGCTGGTTAAAAACTTTCGTCTTCTCTTCTCCGTCTGTTTCTGCGTTTCCGCGGCATCCCCGCTCCCCTGAGACGAACATTGCTGCTGCCGAAATGCGTATGGGTCCCCAGATCCCAAAATGAGGCGGAGTATATGGTGAACCAAGGAGGGGGATTGGGTTCCACACATCCAAAATGGCGATGCCTCGAGGGAAAGCTTTAAAGTGGACCAACACCCAGGATTTTGACTATCCTGGGTTTGGTCCACTTCGGGGGGGCCCCGCTGTGTGAAACCCCCCAGAAAGCCCCGAAAACTCACCTCACCCCGCTCCCATGTGACTCGCTCGTCCAATCACCGGCGACAGACAAGCGAGAGGCAGCGACGGACAAGCAGAGCGCGTCCGCCGTCACCTCCCGTGCGTCCCTCTTACAGGGACCGCACCCTGCTAGAGGGACGAGCGAGAGGCAGTGGAACGGGGAGAAGGTAGGATTGTGGGCTTCCTGGGGGGTTTCACCCCGCGGGACATCCCGATTTCGGATGCCCCGCGGGGAGGGATCTGATCTCTAAGATTCCCGGGCGATCCCCCCTGGGTGTTGGTCCCCTTTAAACATGTAAAAACGAATCCTCGTTTGTTCACCTGCCGTGCAGAGGATTCATCCTTGTGTGCTGCTGAATAAAGCTGCTGTTGTTGCTGAGATTTAGGCCCGTTTATATAGCCCAGGCCCTAGATTTTATTTACCCATGAACTATTTTATTGAGAGGTGAACTTATGGTCCACCCCATTTGCATCAGATATGCTTGTGTGTGCAGGGGAGGATAGCTGCTCCTTGCTTTGCTTGCCTGTCTTTTCCCTGCTTATTTGTATAGGTCCACCTTTCAATGATAAAAATAGTGGTCCTGAATAAATTAAACCGGACCTTCACCATGATTTATTGAAAAGCCCAAACCCTTAAAAAAACGATTCCCCAGCAACTTAAGTTAATTAACTTTTTTTAGTTTTTAGTAACTTTTATTCTTTCCCCCCACTGGGCTGCAACTCTGTTCTGGACTTTAGTATACGGACGCCACCATCTTGACTCAGAAGCATCACATACTGAGGAGAGGAGAGCGGGATAAAGTTCAGGGGGGCTGTGTTTTTCTCAGACAGAGCAGAGCTGGGGTCAGGAAAAGGTCAGAAATCCCAGGATGCAGAGCAGCACAGTCAGAAGACACTTCCTGTTTACAGGCATCCTGATGTTACATGAGCCGCCATCTTGGACGTTTAAAGTGGACCAACACCCAGGATTTTGACTATCCTGGGTTTTGGTCCACTTCGGTGGGGCACCCCGATCGGGGGTGCCCGGCTGTGTGAAACCCCCCAGAAATCCCCAAAAACTCACCTCACCCCGCTCCCACGTGACCGCTGCATCCAATCCCCGCCGGTGGACAAGCATAGCGCATCCGCCGCCGCCTCCCGCGCGTCCCTCTTACAGGAGGGACGCGCGGGAGGCGGTGGCGGATGCGCCGCTGGAACAAGGAGAAGGTAGGATTGTGGGCTTCCTGTGGGGTTTCACCCCGCGGGACATCCCGATTTCGGATGCCCCGCGGGGAGGGATCTGATTGGCCCAGGAATCTTATAGATTCCCGGGCCGATCCCCCCTGGGTGTTGGTCCACTTTAAAGGCTCATAACATGCAGTAGATGCAGGTAGGATGATTTTCCAAGTATACAGCACGTCCTGTTTCACTTATTCCTTACGTCTGGGTTATCCACCACAAGGTGGCGCAGTGGACTGCAGAAAGACTGGTGGCTCCTCCCGGCCCTATAAAAAGCCAGGAACCTCCCACAAATTCCCGGTTTCCTTCTGCAGTCTGGACTGCAAAGATAGAAGATGTCTCTCTCTCTCTTGCGCAGGTGAGCGGGGCAACCAAGCCTGCGGCCCTGCAAGTCTATTTCCACCCGTTTCTGGACCCTCTCTGCCTCCAGCCTTGGCAGACAGATTGGGTGAAGGTAGAAGAGCACTAGGGTCAAGTGCTCCAGGAGCGCTGCGTCACAAAGGGGAGCCGGCCATAGGCTTTATGGTGAGCCTGATTGGGATGCGGAGTTCATGCACTGCCTTCTGAGGGGGTGAGTTATTTGGGGACTCTTCTTTTACTGCTGGGGCTCCCCCCCCCCCATCCACTTCCTGGCCATGGATACTCGCCGCTGCCCTCCCTCGTCTCCCTCTCTTCTCCCCCCTGTCTGGGGGTAGTGGTGGTGAGTGGTGTTTTCTGAGGTAATTTGGCGATTTTGGTGTGTTTTTTGGTGTTTTTAGCTGCCGTGCAGCTTTGTACTACGCTCCGCGGCTGTGGGCGCTATAACCTGAGGTAATTTTGCTTTGTCATGGCCCTGGCCAGGTCACGTGTGGTGTTTTCTGAGGTAATTTGGCGATTTTGGTGTTTTCAGCTGCCACACAGCTTTGTACTACGCTCCGCGGCTGTGGGCGCTATAACCTGAGATAATTTTGCTTTGTTATGGCGCCGGCCAGGTCACGTGTGGTGTTTTCTGAGGTAATTTGGCTATTTTGGTGTATTTCTTTGGTGTTTTTAGCTGCCGTGCAGCTTTGTACTATGCTCCGCGGCTGTGAGCGCTATAATCTGAGGTAATTTTGCTTTGTCATGGTGCCGGCCGGGTCACGTGTGGTGTTTTCTGAGGTAATTTGGCGATTTTGGTGTGTTTTTTTTTTTTTTTTGTGTTTTTAGCTGCCGTGCAGCTTTGTGCTACGCTCCGCAGCTGTGGGCGCTATAACCTGAGGTAATTTTGCTTTGTCATGGCCCCGGCCGGGTCACTTGAGCGCCGTTTTCGCGCTATTCGAGGGGGGGGGGGCGAGGCCTGATGATGCTGTGGATCGCGCTGTTCCCCTGCGGCCCGCCCCCCGAGGTACCTCAGCCGACGCCATTTTGTGCAACCTGCGTGTCTGGTTTTCTTCATTCCCGGCTGCAGCGCTGCTTTCCCTGGTGTATTCTCTGGGGTATTTTTTCCCCCTGTACCGTTGTTCTCAGATATAGCCTTGATATGGCTTTACATAAGTCTTATTTCTCTCACTTGCACTTTGTCCTCCCCAGTCGGGGGTGGGAAGGACGTTGAGTAGTGATTCTAGGAAATTTTTTTTTTTAGTTTGAATGAAGAAGGGAGCGTATAAAAGGAGGGACAATATTGTCCATTAGCTTACCCTGCCTTGAGAAAGAGACTTAATTCTCGGAACGCGTGGGCTTTGCTGCGGGGGGGCGGGACTGCTTCACATACTGTCACTTGTAAGGTATATTGGGGAATATTATATGTTCTGTATTTGGCTCTGAATTGCACTTCATACGCTGTTTGGCATATATTCTTTTGCACATGATATACTTGAAATGTATGCACTTTAATAAGCACTAGCACCTTTATAACTAGGAATTGCGCATATTTTTAGATTATAGTTTTTTATATTTGTAGATATATATACTGTAGAGAATGAATTAAGGACAGCACCCCCCTGTGGCATATAACATGATTGGCATGGCATACTGTTTTTAATTGTTTTTAATGGCTTTAAAAAAATATATATA
Source organism: Gastrophryne carolinensis (assembly GCA_027917425.1). Classification (NCBI taxonomy): domain Eukaryota; kingdom Metazoa; phylum Chordata; class Amphibia; order Anura; family Microhylidae; genus Gastrophryne; species Gastrophryne carolinensis. Next base: position 13,426,129 of record CM051244.1, on the reverse strand, counting down.
TTATTAATCTAATAGCATTGATGTGGTGAGTGCAATTGTCAGACCCTGTGGACCGATGGAGTAGGAGGTTAGAGAGACAACCTCCATTGTGTTTTTTTCATAATTCGTAAGAAAGGGTCCACAGGGCAGTGCACCACGAATTATGGATACGTAGTTTAGTTTGGCGCCATCCTTCCATATAGTTGTATATATACTTTGACCTGAGGTTCGCTTAAACTGCTTGAGAATTACCCATAATTCTCAAGCAATAGGCAGAGCCATGCAAATCAGTCTTAATTTTTCCCCCTGCACCGTTGTTCTCAGATATAGCCTTGATATATCTTTACATAAGTCCTATTTCTCCCACTTGCAGACACATATTTTGGATGTTTTTGTCCTCCCCGGTCGGGGGTGTGAAGGCCGTTGAGTAGCGATTCTAGGAATTTTTTTTTTTTTAGTTTGAATGTTTTCACACTGCTACATCAGGAGGTTTATGTGGAGGTTGAGCAGGATTCAATAGGTTTTCCATACGAAAGCTAAATGTTTAGTTAGATCGGAAAGCCGCCCCCCCGCCCCTCTTTTCCTTCCTGGAGCTGTCTCATCGCATTATTGTCCAGTGCCGTCATTGCTATTGAAAGCAAAGAGGAAGCGTGCGGAGATTTAGCCACCAATATCTCCCGCTCTGCATCTGCACCGCCGCGGCCCGTGCTGAAGGCTGCTCATCAAAGTCAGCACAAATCCTGGTTATGTTTTCACAGCTGGACCGAGATGCCAACACCTTTCCGCAGGTTTCAGGCGGATCTCGCGGCAAAACATTTGCTCGTGCAGCTGGATCCTGGTGTCCAGCTTTTCATCATTAAGTGGAGCTGGAAGACTCTTGATCCCTTTTCCTTCTTCATCAAAAAAATCCTTCGTGTCCGCCTTTGTGCTGATAGAAACCTTTCTAGATAAACATTTAGCGGGGGAACATAGTATGGAAGGGGGATGTATCTGAACAGGATGAGGAAGCCGATCATCAAGTCGACTTAGAGAAACTTTCTGTGGTCTAAAGTTAGTCAGACATTTTCTGAAATGTATCTATAGCAAGAGGGTGCACAACCTTTCTGGGTCTAAGGGCTGCATTGCCTTAGGGCACTGTTATCTGCAGGAAAGCAGCCATCTTAAACTGAACCAACAGCCGTTATTACATTAACGGGTGTTGGTCCGGCTTTTTGCCGCTAGAAAGAAGCTCGAGGGGGCATCCAGAACGCTGGAGCCCCCTTGCACCTAAATGCACAAAACACGTAAAATACTCACCTTTCTAACGAGCCAGCGCCGAAAGGAGTCCTGCGATTGGCAACCGGGCGGTCACGTGGGCGGGTCCTGCCGGAGGCCGGCACAGAGAGCGTGTGTCATGAATGACTTGCCTTCAGTCCGTGCCCGTGGTGTCCCTAGGCAACTGACCAGGGTTTCTCCTGCCCAGCAGCCGCCTCTGCCTCCGATGCCATCCCCAGCGGCGCGTGTGTCGCCGAGTAAGTCCTCCCCCCCTTGCCCATTGTCACTCAGCTTGTGCTTGCTGGCCTATACAATCAGCTCATGTCCTCCGGTGGTGCAATACTCAGAATGGCCACCGGAGGCTGTTTAAAAGAACGAAGTCTAGAAGGTGCAGCTCTGAGCAGTTTGCCTGGGAAGCTCAGCTGGAGCAATCAGCCCAGAGCTCACCAATCAGACCACAGGGCCAGTGCTCCAATCTGCTGCCAGATCCTAAGTGCACCAATCCCAGCCACTGTCTCCCTGTCCAATCCTGCCGGTTTTCCCACTATAAAGGGATTTCCACTGCAGTGTGTCATTGCCTGTTATAGCGCCTAGTACCAAGCATTGAAGCTCGATTAATTCCTGTTGTTGACCTCAGCCTGAACCGACCTTTTGCCTGCCTGACCACGATTCCGCCTGACCCCTCTGATACCTCGCCCCGTGACCTTCTGGATTGACCTCGGCTTGTTTGACTATTCTTCGTTACCTCCATTGGATACCTCGCCCCGTGACCTCCCGTCTCTGACCTCGGCTTGTAATCGGACTTCCGGCATCCTCGCTTGGGACTCCCTGCCGTTCATCAGTCTCCACCTTAAGCTGATAATCTTTGCGCCCTATAAGTCCTGGGGGTAACCGAGTAGGAGAGGCATTACCCGTGTCTCCTACAAGCGGGGACTTGTCTATAGGCAGAAGAGGCGGTGGAGATTGGGGATTGTCAGCTCAAGACAGACTGGTGTCCGGTATAGTCCTTACAGCGTGACTGGCCGGCGGCCAATCACAGGACTCCTTTCCTGGCTGTGGCTCGTAAGGAAGGTGAGTATTCTACGCGTCCTGTGCATTTAGGTGCGAGGGGGCTCCAGCGTTCTGGGTGCCCCCTCGAGCTTCTTTCTAGCGGCAAAAGCCAGACCAACACCCGTTAATGTAATAACGGGTGTTGGTCCGGTTTAAGGCATCCTATTTAGTTCATTTATATAGCAGAGGTGAGGCAGTAAGATGGAAATGGGGATGGACAAAGATGAGCTAGGACATGGTATCGTGGGAAGTAGTGAAATGAGTAAAGGTGGGATGAGTAGAGGTGAGGTGGGATGTATTGTGGGCGAAATTAAGTGAGATGAGTAGAGGTGAGGTGGGATGTGTTTCTTAGAAACATGTCACCATCCACGATCGATACACTCAGGATAAGAGAAAATCTGAAACGATCAGCAGAGAAATTGCATAGTTTCCCTTTGAAATCTTTTCTACCTTTTGACTCAAAGCTACGAAGGAGGCCTCGCTGCAACCCAATTCAATTGTGGTATGAGAAAAGTAAAAAGGTATGAGAAAAGTAAAAAGGTATGAGAGGTATGAGAAAAGTAAAAAGGTATGAGAAAAGTAAAAAGTTATGAGAAAAGTAAAAAGGTATGAGAAAAGTAAAAAGGTATGAGAAAAGTAAAAAGGTATGAGAAAAGTAAAAAGGTATGAGAAAAGTAAAAAGGTATGAGAAAAGTAAAAAGGTATTAGAAAAGTAAAAAGGTATGAGAAAAGTAAAAACGTATTAGAAAAGTAAAAAGGTATGAGAAAAGTAAAAAGGTATGAGAAAAGTAAAAAGGTATTAGAAAAGTAAAAAGGTATGAGAAAAGTAAAAAGGTATGAGAAAAGTAAAAAGGTATGAGAAAAGTAAAAAGGTATTAGAAAAGTAAAAAGGTATTAGAAAAGTAAAAAGGTATTAGAAAAGTAAAAAGGTAAGTTATGAGAAAAGTAAAAAGTTATGAGAAAAGTAAAAAGTTATGAGAAAAGTAAAAAGTTATTAGAAAGTATAAAGTTGGAAAATGGCTTTTTGGGTTGCCTAATCCCCAAGGACCAGGTGGGGTTTGTCCCATACCGTCAGGCGGGAGATGGAGTCAGGCGTATACTACAATTGATAGATTCAGTTAAGGGTACTGATCAGGAGTCCATGTTGCTGTCTTTGGATGTTGAGAAGGCGTTTGACTCCATCTCCTGGGAATACCTGCGGTGGGTGCTCGGGAGGTGGGGATTTGGGGAGGGAATGCTGGCTGCTGTGGATGCGTTATATATCACTTACCAAAGGCCAGCTTGAAATACGCGGGTGTAGAATCTCCCCCCTTCTCAATCTATAGAGGAACTAGGCAGGGGTGCCCTCTGTCCCTCATCCTATTCATTTTGGCACTGGAGCCTGTGGCTATTAAGATCCGGAGCAATGGAGGCATCAGGGGGACTTCCGCAGCTTCAGGGGAAAATAAGCTATCGCTCTTCGCGTATGATATGCTCCTGATGGTTACAGGTCCACATATCTCTATTCCCAATATATTCAAAACCCTTTCTGTATTCGGGAGCTTTTCAGGCCTCCGGATAAATGACGCTAAGTCCACAGCTCTGGATATTTCCTTGAAGCCTTCTACGAAGCAGGCCCTTTTGGCTAATTTCCCTTGGACCTGGACGCAGCAATTGCCGTATCTAGGGGTCAAAATTACCCCCACATATGAAACGCTGTTTAAGGCTAACTATTCACATATCCCGAAGCTGGTCGACTCAATGTTAAACCCTTGGTATAATCTAAAAATATCGTGGCTAGGTAGGCTAGCCGCAGTTAAAATGACCCTCCTGCCGAAGCTTTTATATTTATTCAGGGTGCTCCCAATTTCGATCCCCTTATCCTTTTTTAAGCCGCTGCAAAATAAGATATTAAAGTATATCTGGGGGCCAATCAAATCAAGGGTGAACAGGAAAACACTATACCACCACACTACCAGGGGGGGCCTGGGGGTGCCTCTGCTTCATAAATACTACCTGGCGGCACAGGTTGCTCCTCTGCCGCTCCTCCATGCTAAACAGGAGGCCCCACTGTGGGGAGGCAAGAAGATCCTTGCCAATGGATGTAGAGACCCTACCGTGGGTCCCTAAGCAAGTCCGGCCTAAGACCATCTCCCCAATCCTGCGTTGCCTGTTGGACAAATGGGATCTTTGCAAGACCAGGGCAAAGCTGGAATCTAAACATTCGCCCTTGGTGAGGCTGTTTGATAACCCCTTGTTTCTCCCAGGGGTCATGCATGCTCACAGCTCCGGATGGTGGAAGGCCAATGGCATTGTGACTATACACGATCTCAGTACCCCAAAGGGAGTGCTATCTTTTGAGGATCTTAAAAGCGCCAAACAGATCCCCTCCTCGGAAATCTTCAGATATTTGCAACTTTCACATTTTGTCGGTGGCATTCTGAAGAGGGGATGTCCACCTTAAGGCTTACCCCACTGGAGCAAGCATGTCTTCGCCAACCGTTTGCAAAGGGGATGATCACATATATCTATGGGGCTTTGGTGCATTGGGCTGACCCCCCGCGACATGGATACATGGAGAGGTGTGGGAGGCGGAGCTGGGGGCCCCAATTGAAGGGGAGGATTGGAGGAAAATTTGGAATAATGTGCGGAAAACGTCGCTAAATGTGTTAGCGACTGAAAACGCTTATAAAATAGTACTCCGTTGCAGGGTGGATTTGATTTAAATCTAACTGATTTAAATCACGATTTAAATCACTAGTCAGTAAGGCTTGATTTAAATCAGTGATTTAAATCAAAGTTTCTACCTAAACTAGTTTAACATGCAAGTAGATGAAGATTTTTAGAATCACTTTTTATATTACTTTTTTCTCCCCAGTTTAATGGGTTAATCATTCATATTTGGACACCACTGTTCTGTTGTACTTAGGAAGGAGAAAAATAATCCTGACCTTAATAACAATTTAAATAGATTTATTCAACTGAAACAATAACAACATTACAGCATAAGTTATTTGCTTAAACAAACATCCATGTTTTGTTAAGTAATTTGGCTAAACAAAACATATATATATTTTAAGAAACTTAGACTGTCAGCCCAGCCGACACCTGAAAAACTTAAATCCTACTGTCCCTGCTGTCCTCTGTAGCTCACTAGTCATAGGTTTGTAGAACAATAGGATTAAGGTCTTTTTCTCAACTCATGTTGTAACATTTTTGCTGTGAAGAAGAGGCCGGGACCTCTGCGGAGTCCAATTCAGTTTTGAGAACTGCGTAAGTAAAGCGAGCGTCTGTGATAATATAGGAGAGAAACTGCCCACTAATCCTACAGAAACCTCTGGAAGAGCATGGCATTGTGAATGTTACACATATACAGCCTTTATTCTACTGAGTTAAACAACTCAGCTTTATCTCATGATGGAAGAACCTTTGGATGGTAAAATATTTTCCTCAAAAAGCAGTTTATTGAAAAAAAAATCCGATTTAAATCAAAAAAATCAGATTTTTTTGATTTTTTTAAAAAAAACATTGATTTTTATCCACCCTGCTCCGTTGGTACTACACCCCGGCGAGACTCCAAAAAATGCTCCGCCTCACACTCTCCCAAATGCAACAGGGGATGTGGAGCAATTGGAGGGTACCTCCATGTTTGGTGGGGATGCCCAGTGGTACAGGGCTTATGGAATGAGGCGTACAAAGTGTTATCTCACATCCTGGGTAGATCTCTTTCCCCGACTCCACTTGAAGCTTTATTATCATTGAAGCAGCAGCCCTATACGAGGGATGAGTGAGTCTAGTAAAGAATCTATTGGTTGCCGTGCGACTAACAGTGGCAGCGAATTGGAAAGCCCCCAGACTATTATGGCAGGAGGTAGAGGCGAGGATGGCGAACATAATGGTGAATGAGCAAATGACAGCCTCCATTATGTCTAATAAGGAAAAGGCTGACCAGGTGTGGGAACCATGGTGAGAGTTCCAATGGAAAAAGTGTTAGGGGCTATTAGGTTTGATGGCCCTAGGGAATAGGGTTAATGAGCTCTGACCCAGCAGGAGGGGAGATGTTGCATGCTCCGGGACGCCCCCCCCTTCCTTCCATCCACCTTTATGGAGGCCCTAACCTCGCCACCCTTCCTTTTTCCCCCCCTCCCCCTCCCCTTTTCCTCTCTTCCCTTTTCCTCTCTTCCCTTTTCCTCTCTTCCCTTTTCCTCTCTTCCCTTTTCCTCTCTTCCCTTTTCCTCTCTCCCCTTTTCCTCTCTCCCCTTTTCCTCTCTCCCCTTTTCCTCTCTCCCCTTTTCCTCTCTCCCCTTTTCCTCTCTTCCCTTTTCCTCTCTTCCCTTTTCCTCTCTTCCCTTTTCCTCTCTTCCCTTTTCCTCTCTTCCCTTTTCCTCTCTCCCCTTTTCCTCTCTCCCCTTTTCCTCTCTTCCCTTTTCCTCTCTTCCCTTTTCCTCTCTTCCCTTTTCCTCTCTTCCCTTTTCCTCTCTCCCCTTTTCCTCTCTCCCCTTTTCCTCTCTTCCCTTTTCCTCTCTTCCCTTTTCCTCTCTTCCCTTTTCCTCTCTTCCCTTTTCCTCTCTCCCCTTTTCCTCTCTTCCCTTTTCCTCTCTTCCCTTTTCCTCTCTTCCCTTTTCCTCTCTTCCCTTTTCCTCTCTTCCCTTTTCCTCTCTTCCCTTTTCCTCTCTTCCCTTTTCCTCTCTCCCCTTTTCCTCTCTTCCCTTTTCCTCTCTTCCCTTTTCCTCTCTTCCCTTTTCCTCTCTTCCCTTTTCCTCTCTTCCCTTTTCCTCTCTTCCCTTTTCCTCTCTTCCCTTTTCCTCTCTTCCCTTTTCCTCTCTCCCCTTTTCCTCTCTTCCCTTTTCCTCTCTTCCCTTTTCCTCTCTCCCCTTTTCCTCTCTCCCCTTTTCCTCTCTCCCCTTTTCCTCTCTTCCCTTTTCCTCTCTTCCCTTTTCCTCTCTTCCCTTTTCCTCTCTTCCCTTTTCCTCTCTTCCCTTTTCCTCTCTTCCCTTTTCCTCTCTTCCCTTTTCCTCTCTCCCCTTTTCCTCTCTTCCCTTTTCCTCTCTTCCCTTTTCCTCTCTTCCCTTTTCCTCTCTTCCCTTTTCCTCTCTTCCCTTTTCCTCTCTCCCCTTTTCCTCTCTTCCCTTTTCCTCTCTTCCCTTTTCCTCTCTTCCCTTTTCCTCTCTCCCCTTTTCCTCTCTCCCCTTTTCCTCTCTCCCCTTTTCCTCTCTTCCCTTTTCCTCTCTTCCCTTTTCCTCTCTCCCCTTTTCCTCTCTTCCCTTTTCCTCTCTTCCCTTTTCCTCTCTTCCCTTTTCCTCTCTTCCCTTTTCCTCTCTCCCCTTTTCCTCTCTCCCCTTTTCCTCTCTTCCCTTTTCCTCTCTTCCCTTTTCCTCTCTTCCCTTTTCCTCTCTTCCCTTTTCATTCTTTACCCTTTCTTAACTTCTCTTCTCTTCCTTCCCTCTTCCCTTCTTTCTGCTTGCTTTATTTTGTACTGTTTAAACAGGTAGTCCATTGAGGAACGCCTTAAATTGCTATGTGTGGTTTAATGTATAATGAGTTTATAAGTTAATTGGCATAACATCCTCTACGCAGCTCCTCCCAAGAGGCTCTTCGGTAGAGCAAAAGCCCCCCCCCCCCCGGGGCGTTACGCCCGGGGCAGGTTCTGGTCACAGTGGTACAGCCAGGCTGTTTAGAGTTAACAGAGACTCACATAGGATTTATTAGAACTTGCACTTTAAAGTGGACCAACACCAGATGCTGATCGGCCCGGGAATCTATAAGATGCCCCACTGTGTGAAACCCCCCAGAAAGCCCCGAAATCCCTACCTGCTCCTCGATCCAGCGGCTCAGCGGCAGGGCGCGCACCCGCGCCGGACGTTTGAGAATTGCCGGCGCGGGCGCGCTCCCTGTAAGAGTGCCGCGTGGGAGGCGGCGGCGGGCGTGCTCGCTTGTCCGTCGATGGACCTCGCTTGTCCGTCGGCGGGGTTTGGCTGCAGCGGTCACGTGGGAGCGGGGACAGGTGAGTTTTTGGGGCTTTCTGGGGGGTGCCCGATCGGGGTGCCCCACCGAAGTGGACCAAAACCCAGGATAGTCAAAATCCTGGGTGTTTGTCCACTTTAATAATGATAAAGCCAGCAATTATCTGACATTTATACGGCTTAGATTAAATAACACCAGTATGCTGTATTATTATGTTTGACTGGAACATGCTGTGATTATATACCATGTTGTAAACTCTAAATTTGCTCAATAAAAATATTGTAAAAGAAAATATAAAGTTATTAGAAAGTAAAAAGTTATTGAAGGTAAAGTTATTGGGATGTTTGTAGGACTGCAGGTGGTTTTGTTTTGAACATCGCTCAGCCCCACGTGTTCCGCGAGCCAAGGCTGTTTACTGTGCCATAAATCTCCCCTAGCGTTTGCCTAATTAGGCGAACCATAATCCCGCCGTATCACGGAGCTGTCATATCCGTGGCCTGCTTTGTGTCCCGAGCCCTCCTTATCAGCCGGCATAACAGCGAGCCTCTCCAAATACCAGGAACAGAGAGGAGGCAGCGGGGCTCAGTGTACCGGACCCCACTTTGTCGCTGAGCTGTGGGTTTACGCGACTCGGACCCCTCGTTCGATGCACCTTCGGAACCAGCAGAAGTGCACATGAAGAATTTTTTCACCATGATCCTGCAGAGTCTCATCAACAAACCCAAGGACAAGAGCCAGCTCACAACAAACACTTGGAACAGGAACAAAGATAAGGGCGTCCTGAAAAAGGTAAGAAGAGCGTCAGAGATCTCCCGACTCCGACCTGCAGAGCTTTCTGGCTCAATGTTGCTTGTGTTCCTCCGAGCAGTTGCTGGGCGCTGCAGTTAAAACAGGCGCCGATTAGTCTTACTTGGCTATTTTTCATGAGCGGTTCAATTATTTGTAACCGTAAAATGCTCCAGTTGCCTAAAAAGTTGAATCAACGATCTAAAAAGGTTTACATATACCGTAACTACTGGTGGTAAAAGAGTAACTGAAAATGTGCCCCTCCTCAGTCCCTCTGTTGATCCCTTTTTACCCCCCCTTTTTTTTTTTTTTTTTTTTTTATCTTAATCCGATTTGCCTTGCTATTGACCTTTATGGCTTTCAAACGTAGGGTAAGGGTGAAGCATTTTCTTTACGTTATTCAATTACAAATTTGCTTCTAAAAAAATAAATAAAAAATAAATACCTGTGTGAATATATATATATATATATATATATATATATATATATATATATACACACAAAATATATATATTATATTATTGTGTGTGTGTGTATATTATAAAGAGAGAGTAGAAAAGATATAATCATATCCAGTACTTCCCTTTTCCCTTTCCGGTATGATCTTCTGTATCTCCTTTTTGTCCCCCTTGTGTTTCTAGTTCAACAACCTCCCCCCCCCTTTTTTCTTTTTTTGCTTTCTTTTTCGTTCTTCCTTTGCCCTTCCTATTAGTGTTTTATGCACTTTTTTTTTTTTGTAACTTCCTTCATCCTTAGTCCCCTTCTATTGGGTTTCCCTTGATCCCTTCTCACCTCCCTTTTTTTTTTTTTCTTCTTATTCCTACGATTTGCCTTGTAATATATAATATATATATATATATGTATGTATATACACTTTTGTGTGTGTATGTATATAAAAAAGAGAGAGTAGAAAAGATATACTCAGATCCAGTATATTACTTCCCTTTTCCCTTTCCGGTATGTATCTCCTTTTTGTCCCCCCTTATGTTTCTAGTTCAACAACCTGCCCCCCCCACCTTTTTTCTTTTTTTGCTTTATCTTTTTCGTTCTTCCTTTGCCCTTCCTATTAGTGTTTTATGCACTCTTTTTTTTTTTTTTGTTTTTTTTTTTTTTTGTAACTTCCTTCATCCTTAGTCCCCTTCTATTGGGTTTCCCTTGATCCCTTCTCACCTCCCTTTTTTTTTTTCTTCTTATTCCTACGATTTTCCTTGTAATATATAATATATATATATGTATGTATATACACTTTTGTGTGTGTATGTATATTAAAAAGAGAGAGTAGAAAAGATATACTCAGATCCAGTATATTACTTCCCTTTTCCCTTTCCGGTATGTATCTCCTTTTTGTCCCCCCTTATGTTTCTAGTTCAACAACCTGCCCCCCCACCTTTTTCTTTTTTTGCTTTATCTTTTTTGTTCTTCCTTTGCCCTTCCTATTAGTGTTTTATGCACTCTTTTTTTTTTTTTGTAACTTCCTTCCTCCTTAGTCCCCTTCTATTGGGTTTCTCTTGATCCCTTCTCACCTCCCTTTTTTTTTTTTTTAATTTTTATTATCTCGCTTTTTTTTTTCTTTTTATTCCTACGATTTGCCTTATAATATATATATATATATATATATATATATATATATATATATATATATATATTCTATGTATATACACTTTTGTGTGTGTATGTATATTAAAAAGAGAGAGTAGAAAAGATATAATCAGATCCAGTATATTACTTCCCTTTTCCCTTATCAGTATCCTCTTCTGTATCTCCTTTTGGTCCCACCTTATGTTTCTAATTCGGCAACCTTTTTTTTTTCTCTCCTTTTTATGTTCCTAAATCCCCCCCCCCCCCCCTTTTTTATTTCTTTGTGCTTTATTGCTAGTTGCTGCAGGTAAAACATGCACCGATTAGTCTTCCTTTTGCTGTTTTTCATGAGCGGTCCAATTATTTGCAACTGTAAAATGCTCTAGTTTCCGAAAAAGTTGAATCAACGATCTAAAAACGTGTATATATAACTAATAGCGGTAAAAGTGTAACGGAAAATGTGCCCCTCCTTCCTTCCTCTTTAGTCCTTCTCCTATTGGGTTTCTTTTGATCCCTTCTCACCTCCTCTTTTGTTTTTTAAGCCAACATCAGCGCCCGACTGCTCCGGCGGGGGCCCAAAGGAATGAGTGGTGGACCCAGAGACGGGTTTCCCCAGGATTTTGACTGTCCCCATCAATTTCGACTAAGAATAAGGGCCGAATGGAGCCAAGTGCACTAACGGCAGTATCCCAGCTAGCCGCTAGCAGAGGTCGTCCCTGGCGCATCCATTTGCAAGAGGTTAAATTTAGTGTGGGCGTGGCCAACGCATGTGCCGTTGGATTGAGGGGCGGGTAGGTTTTACTGGGGACTGGGGGGGGGGGGTGAGTATCACACAGCGAGCATCTTGAATTTGAATGCCCTGGGGAGAGCGAATCAGCCAGCCCTGATAGTCTTATGGATTTAAGAGCCAACTAAGGGGGTATATTACTTCTCTTACCCGTCTGGAATTTCTGCCTTGTACAACGCCACGGAATATGATGCATTCTATAAATAAACAATAATAATAACCCGCAGGGTCCCGAGGGAAATTGTAGTCAGTGTCCCTCCCAGTCACAGAGCATCCGGAATGCTTTATGTCATGGACAATTCACCTTCACGCCGGTCCCGCAGCGTCTGGTGGCACAGTGTACTGCAGAAGAGCTGTGGCATCTCCCGGCCCCCTATAAAAACAGGATTAACCATAGAGTTCCCAGTGTTTCCACTGCAGTGAAACTGCGAAGATCGAAGATGGCTCTCTCTCTGTGCGCAGGTGTGCGAGGCAACCAAGCCTGCGGCCCTGCAAGTCTATTTCCACCCGTTTCTGGACCCTCACTGCCTCCCAGCCTCGGCTGATGGATCGGGTGAGGGTAGAGGAGCACTAGGGTCAAGTGCTCCAGAAGGGCAGCTCCAAGCCGCAGACCCTGTACCACAAAGGGTAGCCGGCCATAGGCTTTATGGTGAGCCTACTAGGGATGCAGAGTTCCTGTCCTGGCTTCTGAGGGGGTGAGTGTTTTGGGGAATGTGTCTCCTTTTCTTTCAGGGGTCCCCCCCCCCCCTTCTGGCCGGAATACTCGCCGCTGCCTTCTCGTCTCTCCCGCTCCCCCCCCCCTCTCTGACTTTGTTCAGGGGGCGGGTGGTAGCAGCGAGTGGTGTTGTGGTGTTTTGGCCGTTTACAGTGTGTTTTCTGGTGTTTTTGGGCGCCGCGTTGCTTTGTTCTGCGCTCCGCGGCCGTGGGCGCTATAACCTGTGGCGTTTTTGCTTAGTCATGACACCGGCGGGGTCACGTGGGCGCCGTTTTCGCACTCTTCGGGGGGGGTAGGGCCGGGGAATGATGCGCATCGCGTCGTCCCCCCGCGGCCCGCCCCATGAGGTACCTCTGCCGGCGCCATTTTGGATTAGCTGCGCGTCTGGATTTCTCCCTTCTGGGCTGCAGCGCTGTTTCCTCCGGTGTGTCGCTTCATCCTGCAGTCTGTGCCTTGGTGACCCTGCGGTGTCCTTGGTCCGTGAGTCCCCCTTGGGTTTTTTTTTTATTGGTCTTGTGATGCATGTGCTGCGGGATGCTCATGTGTCGTTTTTACTTATGTCTTTCTGGCGGGATACCAGTGGGTTGTGGTTTCTCCCGGCTCTACTCCTTCCTCCCCCTCATCCCCCCCCCCCTTTTTTGCTGATCTGGGGTCATCCCGTGGGAGGGCATCCCGGGTGGCTTTTGTATTGGCCTTTACCCAGTGCTGGCCTATTGCGCCTGTGTTAATCACCATATGGAGGCTTCTGGGGATAGCGCGCTTGGGGGCCCTTCGGGGCAATCCCGGCTGTGTTCCATGTGTGGGGTATTCCCTGTGAGTAACAGTGTCACGGTGTGCGTGCCGTGCGCTGAAAGTGTCCTTGCGCTTCAAGCTGGTTTGCCTGCATCGCTTCCCAGCTCTGCGCATCACTCGGCTTCACATACCCCCCCCGCTCCTGCAATTGGGCCCCAGTGAGGGGAATGTTGGCAGGGAGTCACATTCTGTTTTGGCTCTGCGGGTGGCTAACATTGAAAAGCAGCTTGACGGGAATGCTCCTAGGAAGGCCTCTGGCAAGAAGAGACACCTGGACCCCAGGCCTGCTCCCCTTACTGAGATGTATGTGGGGATTGATGATCTTGGTGGCTGTCACCCCCTTGAGATGGGGGAGCTCTCCCAGGATTCTGACTCCTCTGGGAACCAGCAGGAGGGTTGCGATAGTGACCCTGGGTCTGCGTCCGGAGAGGAATCATGGTACCCTGAGGACACTGATAATCTGCTGTCACATATTTTTGAAATTTTGCACATTGCTGCCCCTGAGGTGGCTAAGAGAAAGCAGGGGGAGCTTTTTCGCCCTGGTAAACAGCGTCTAGAGTTCCCTGAGCAGGAACATATGACAGGTGGTCATATCCCCCTGAAGTGGACGCTCCCGTGCTAGGCTTGTCCAATACTTCGGTCATGCCGTCCCCTGACACTACCACTCTGAGGGACGGAGAGGACCGGCGCATGGATCAGTTGGCCTGCCATGCTTTTACCTGTGTGGGGGCTGGCTTGTGCTTCGTATGTGCTGCCGCCATTACTGCTATTGCCCTTAAGAAACTGCTTAAGCGTCTCATTGATGGCACAACAGCTGGTAGTGAGGGGGAGGAATATAGGACTCTCTTAATTTGCACTGATTTTGTGGCTTTTATCCTTACTGCTATGGATGATGCTGTGCGGCTGTGTGGTAGGGCCTCTGCGCTCTCGGTGGCTATGCGCTGCTCTGTCTGGTTGCGCCAGTGGGCAGCTGACGCTGCGGCTAAGAAAGCTCTCACTGGCCTCCCCTTCTTGGGGCTGCGGCTGTTTGGGAAATGTTTTGATGTTCTAGCCAAGGATGGAAGGCTGCCTCAGCGTAGGAGGCAGTCTCGGCCCTTTCGGGGGTCCTGCCCCCCTCCCTTCCTTTCGCATTCCCAGAGGGGGCCATGGCTCCCTCCTCTCCAGTGGTCGCAGAGATTCTTTGGCCCGTGGTAGAACCCGTGGTCGTCCCAGTCTCTCCTGGAATCCTAAGTCCAAACCCTCTCCCAAGCCCCCTCAGGCATGAAGGGGCGTCCTCATCCATCCGGGTGGGGGGGCGGCTTCGGCTATTTGCTCACGTCTGGAGGCTTCATGTCTCAGACCGGTGGATTCAGGAGGTAGTGTCATCCGGTTACAAGATAGCGGTTGCAGCCGGCCCCCCCCCCCCAAGATTCATCAGATCCCGGATGTCTTTTAACCCCCTGTCCGCTCAGGGATTGCTTCTGGCTGTTCATTGCCTGTTAGAGGCCAGAGTCATTTGTTTGGTGCCTCATCAAGAAAGAGGTCAGGGGTACTATTCCAATCTTTTCACGGTCCCCAAAACGGACGGCTCTCTGGATCTGAAGGGCCTCAACAAATTTGTCAGATTCAAGCATTTTCTCATGGAGACGCTGCGCTCTGCTGTCAGTACCCTTCGCCCGGGCGACTTCATGACCACTGTGGACATCAAGGATGCTTATCTTCATGTGCCTATCTTCCCAGGTCATCAGAGATTTCTAAGGTTCAAGCTGCAGGATCAGCATTACCAGTTTGTGGCTCTACTCTTCGGTATCACCTCGGGTGTTCACCAAGGTGCTGGCGGGGGTGATGGCTCTGCTAAGGAACCAGGACATCCGCATCATTCCTTACCTGGACGACATCCTGATTATGGCCGAGTCTTTTCCTCAGGCCGAGCGGGACACTCAAATGGTGACATCCACTCTGGAGTCTTTCGGCTGGGTGATCAACTATCCCAAGTCTTCTCTGTCCCCGTCATTGGTGAGGACCTTTCTGGGCATGACACTGGATACCTCTCAGGTCAAGGTGTTTCTTCCTCAGCAGAAGGTGGAGGGTCTTCAGCTGCAGGCTCGGGCTCTGCTGTCGTGTACTCATCCCTCCATCCTTCAGGGGATGCAGTTGGTGGGCCTGATGGTGTCCTGCTTCGAGGCAGTCCCCTTTGCTCAGTTTCACATGAGACCTCTTCAGTTGCACCTCTTGTTAATTTGGGATCGGGACCCTGTGTCCCTGGATCAGGAATTTGTTCTGTCTCCCCTGGCCGACAGTCTCTCTCGTGGTGGCTGGACTCTTCTGGGAAACGGTCACCACAGATGCCAGTCTGAGCGGCTGGGGAGGCTTCTGGAAGTCCCTGAGGTTCCAGGGGCCCACAAGAGGCCCATGCTTCCATCAACGTCCTGGAACTGAGGGCGATCAGGTTGGTTCTTTCTCGCCTATCCACTCACCTCTGGGGTCGGGCTGTTCAGATTCGCTCAGACAACCAGACGGCGGTTGCCTACATCAACCATCAGGGAGGGACTCGGAGCAAGCATCTCAGCGGTCTACATCCCAGGGGTGGAGAACCAGGTGGCGGACTCCCTGAGCAGGGGGACGTCTCGTCTGGGGGAGTGGTCTCTCAACAACCAGGCGTTTCTCTCCCTCTGTCACCGCTGGGGTCAGCCGGACGTGGACCTGTTTGCGTTCCGTCACAATCACAAACTTCCCAGATTAGTCTCTCTGTCTCAGGATCCTCTGGCCTTCGCCACGGATGCCTTGGCAATACCTTGGACGGAGTTTCAGCTTCTCTATGTGTTCCCTCCGTTTCCTCTCCTGGGCAGGGTCATGCGCAAGATAGCCCAGGAGCGGGTACCAGCCATACTGGTGGCCCCTTGTTGGCCAAGAAGAGTTTGGTTCGCAGATGTTGTGCAGTTGGCAGTAGACCGGCACGTCTTGCCCAAGGATCCAGATCTTCTCACCCAGGGGCAGCTACGCCATCCCAATTTACAAACTCTGGCTTTAACTGCTTGGCTGCTGAAACCTCCATATTGATGGAAAAGGGGTTGCCTGCTTCTGTTGTTGATACCATGATTCGGGCTGGGAAGAAGTCCTCGTCCTTTATTTATTACAGGGTCTGGCATGTTTACATTGCCTGGTGTGAGTCCAAGTCTCTTCTCTGTCGGGTGTTTTCTCTCCCCAGGATTCTGGAATTCTTACAACATGGTTTGGATCCGGGCCTTCAACTTAGTACCCTAAAAGGCCATGTTTCAGCTCTGGCAATTTTTTCCAAAGATTTTTTTGCCAATCACCGGTTGGTTAAAACCTTTTTTCAGGGTGTTTATCATGTGTGTCTACCCCGTAAGCCTTTGCTACCAGTCTGGGATTTGAATCTGGTGTTGTCTGCTCTGCAAGGGCCTCCCTTTGAGCTTATCCGTGATGCTACCTTGTCTATTCTGACCCTTAAGGTAGCCTTTCTGGTGGCTATCACTTCTGTAAGGTGAGATTCTGAGCTGGTGGCGCTTTCCATCAAACCTCCCTCTTTTGAGAGACATCAGGTTAAGGTGGTGTTCCGGCTCAAGCCGGACTTCCTGCCAAAGGTTGTGTCTGCCTTTCATCTTAATCATGACATTGTCTTGCCTTCATTGTGTCCTAATCCTGCTAATTCCAAGGAGCGGACTCTGCATTCCCTAGATGTGGTCAGGGCTCTGAAGTTTTATTTGGTCGCCACTGAGCCTTTCAGGAAGTCTGATGCTCTTTTTGTTCTCACTTCTGGACCTAGGAAGGGTTTGCCTCCAGCTAAATCCTTCAGCAAGTGGATCCGTCAGGCGGTGGTTCAAGCCTATTCTGCTAAGGTGAAGGAACCTCCCTTTAGGATTACTGCTCATTCCACTCGTGCTATTGGTGCCTCTTGGGCTTTTCAGCACCAAGCTTCTGTTGAACAAGTTTGCAACTTGTTCTTCTGTTCATACTTTTTCCAAGTTTTACAAGGTTGATGTTAAGGCCTCAGCGGATGCTGCTTTTGGCTTGAACTGCCGGCTGTTACTCATTGGGGATCCCACCCTACTTTTGGACACTGCTTTTGGATGTCCCAACTGTTATGAATACCGAAGCGGGCCGTGCCATGCAATAAAGAAAAAAGCAATTCTGTGAGTACTCACCTGTAGAATTGTTTTTGTTCTTGCATGGCACGGCCCGCTTCGCCCCACCCTTGTTATCATTATTCTTTGTTGCCTCTTTATGGTGATTGTTCCAAGTCAATTGGGTTTTTTTTACCTTTTTCACATTTTTTACTTATTCTCTCTCGGCTTCTTGTCTCACTGCTTGTGTACGCTGGGGAACTCTATGGTTAAGCCTGTTTTTATAGGGAGCCGGGACAAGCCACAGTTTTTCTGCAGTACCACTGCGCCACCTTGTGGCGGAATAACCCAACTGTTATGAATACCGAAGCGGGCCGTGCTATGCAAGAACAAAAACAGTTCTACAGGTGAGTACTCACAGAATAGCTTTTTTTGTATGTACATACAGATTGCCCACATTAATCCGGACCTTCACCCTGAATAAGAACCTATCTTGTATGATTTCCCCCGTACATACAGATTGCCCACATTAATCCGGACCTTCACCCTGAATAAGAGCTTATCTTATATGTTTCCCACACCCTGTACATACAGATTGCCCACATTAATCCAAACCCTCACCCTGAATAAGAGCCTATCTTGTATGTTTCCCCCCTGTACATACAGATTGCCCACATTAAAAATCATCCTACCTGCATCTACTGCATGTTATGAGTCTTTAAACGTCCAAAATGGTGGCTCATGAAACATCAGGCAGCCTGTAGACGGGAAGTGTCTTCTGACTGTGACGCTCGGCATTCTGGGATTGCTGTCCTTTACCTGACCCCAGCTCCGCTCTGTCTGTGCAAAGCACAGCTATAACCCCGCCCCCTTCACTTTATCCACCTCTCCTCAGTATGTGATGCTTCTGAGGCAAGATGGCGGCGCCCGTATCCTAGAGTCCTGAACAGAGTTGCAGCCCAGTGGGGGAAAGAAGAAGTAAGTTACTAAAAACTTAAAATATATTCATTTTAGATGCTGGGAAATAGTTTAAGGGTTTGGGCTTTTCATTAAATCATGGTGAAGGTCCGGTTTAAAGACGAACATCGGGGGAAGGTGAAGACCTCACCCAAACCTCCGGTTTCACAATTGGGGAGTGTTTACATTTGGTCCACTTTAAGTCGAAGCTTTTCGAAGCTCTGAAATTTTGTCTTCAATGTAACTTTGTCCTCTAGGTTTAGATTGTGGCTGGGGCGTAGCAGGGGGGGCAGGAAGCGCACGTGCCCCGGGGGCAGCAGGTCAGGGGGGGCGCCAAAGAGGGACCTGAGCACAGGTGTGGGGCGCCATTTTGAATCTTTGCCCTAGGTGCAAGAAAGCTCAGCTGCTCCTCCGGATTGTGAGGCTTGAAATGCAAATAACTAATGCTTTACCTTACGCCTTTGTTTACTTCACCTTGTTTACTTTTGAGCGGAGCCAGTCATGGCGCCATATGTCGCGTGGAGCCCGGCGGCCGCCGCGTTTAGCTCGGCTTGTGCCTCCTTTACGGGTCATCTGCCTCTGTGTAACATTTGTCGGCGTGTTTGTGTAACAGAGGCGCGTTGAGGTTTTCATCGCTTGTCGCGCCGACGGGTTCGCCTGAAATAACGGCTCTTGCGCGGGGGATATTTATAGTGGCCGCATACTTCACACTTGCTCTGGCGGAATATTCTTGAGGTCGGCTGTGATGTCATAGGTGCAGCGCAACCTTTTTCCACTTTCACAGTTCATATATTCCATTGTGGTATATATATACATTTTTTTTTTTTTGTTGTTTTTTTTTTAATATATATTTTTGTTTGTTTATTTTTTTTCTTTGATAAGTCTTAAAATTTCATTTAAAGTGGACCAAAACCGACACCGCCATCTGAGTCTCCAGGGCAGGCTCTCTGGAATGGCCCGCTGTGTTAAAGCCCCCAAATTGCCCGCGATTCTCACCTTTCAGCCGAATGCGAAGCTGGTCGCAGCGACATTTGTTTCGCTTCTCGGCTGGGCCACAGCTGCCGGGGCTGAATGGTTGTGTGTGTGGGGCACGAGTGATGCTGCGCATCTTTGATGTGTGCGGGTGGGATTCCTTTCAGATTCTCCAGTCAATTAATATGTGAGGCCGCAGAAGCTAATTGGAAGCGTGGCCGCTTATGCGCCGTTAGACTGAGGAGAAGTAAGTTTAGTCTGCGTATGACACGCTGATCTTCTTCTTCATAATAATTATAATAATAATGATGTACAAACTAGGTAAATTAACTCTTATTCTTTTTTTTCTTCTTCTTATTATTATTATTATTATTAATAATAACAATAATAATAACAATAATAATAACATTTCTATTAATATTATTTTTAATAAAGCAGTGGGAGCTTATGCACATCGACCATTATGTGGTAAAAATGCTCTAATAGACCTCAACAATGCCCGATCCAAGGGTCAGATTCCCGATTGGACATTTCCTATAAATGGTAGGCAATGGCACACACTATGTAGTTTCTTTAGGATAATGGAGTAATGCACACCACACACAATTGGTAAGTTGCAATTAAAAAATATATTGTGTATAATACATATACAAGAAAACAAACAAGTTCACGTAGAGTTGCAAAAAGGATACAGTATATAGGTTCATCAACTGCTAGGTATATCCAGTCTCCAGGATCGTAGACCACCCTTAAAAAAGTGATATAGATGAGAATGCTTAGTGCTATAGGTAATCAAAAAAAGGACTATACAGACTATAGGTAATTATCCAGCATGTCCTATGAGGGGTTACTAGATTGGCCCTGAGGAGTGTTGCTTTTGAGTTACTGACCAGTAGCGGGTTAAGGAAAGCATGTTACAAGTAAATATATGTACAACAGAAAATGCTCTGGTCAGAATTTACATATAATCCTAGTAACATCATTCCAGAAGTGCGAGATACAGCCATTACATATTATAACATAATCATGACGTGCATTATAATGTTAAGTATACATGAGACATGGAAATCATTACCAAAAAGCGGTGTGAACCCTGATCGCAATATGTGCCCACGTTCCGAGGCCCCTCCCGATTGGACAGAGCTAATCGCCAGTGGTGGCCACTCCAGGGTTACTGTGGAGGGTATGTCACTTGGGGAACCCAATAGATGTCGCGCAGCAACCTCTGCTCTGCTTCTTTCATTTGTTTTTGAAGCTGCTTTACAAGAGCTCGGCTGCCCCCCACCCAATCTCCATATGAGAATGGTGATTCCATGACCCAAAAGACCAGCACTGGGTCACGGAAGAGGGACCCAAAACAGTCAAATATCGACCTGCTCCAGCATGAGGGAGTCTAGATGACAGCTCCACAGAGAGATAAACGTAACTAGCCAATGTAAATCATTTGTGTTGTGGCGCATGAAAACTCATCGACTCATATGACCTAGTTCTGGAGTCAGTTATGTTTGTGTGACCCGAAGCGCCATTAGCACCAATATTCATGCACGCCACAAAGCACAAAATGCCGAAAGGACCTGCTGGAGAATGAGCTGAGCCCTACATTACGTGGCCACCTTCTGCCCTGTTACATGTGACTACAGCGGAGCTGTGCAGTGCTCCACGTACCCGCCGGGTACCTGCGTTTTAGAAACAAAGTGAAAGGAAAAAGGAAGCAAGCGTCGCTCTGAGAAGATCTACAGGCAATTTCCTAATGCCGCAGGCCACCTTTTTGAAGTTGGCCAAAACCCACCGCGATCGGCCTGGGAATCCCTACAATTCCCCCCCCCCCCCCCCGGGGCATCCGAAATCGCGATGCTCCACTGTGTGAAACCTCCGAAGTCGCCCCGTACACTTACTTGGTCTCCTGGTGCTCATGAGCGAGCCACGGTCGTATCAACATTATCCCTCTAGCAGGGCGCGTGCCAGGCAGTGGAGATGTGCAGTGTTGGATCTGTAGTAAATTACCCCAACAGTATCTGCAGTATCCTGCACCCCTGCCTGTTGAGCGTCTGCCTCTGAGAAATCCCTGCGTAGCG
The DNA here is from genome assembly GCA_027917425.1 of Gastrophryne carolinensis. Classification (NCBI taxonomy): domain Eukaryota; kingdom Metazoa; phylum Chordata; class Amphibia; order Anura; family Microhylidae; genus Gastrophryne; species Gastrophryne carolinensis. The sequence goes on along the minus strand of CM051244.1, from coordinate 13,405,177 downwards.
GAGCTAGGAACTTGTATGATGAAAACTATTGTATTCGCTGTCCATCCGCACATCATATGAGTTCCTAGCTCGAGCTACGCAGAGATTTCTCAGAGGCAGACGCTCAACAGGCAGGGGTGCAGGATACCCCAGGGAATTACCCCAACATGCAGTGCTCCATGTACCCGCCGGTTACCTGCGTTTTAGAAACAAAGTGAAAGGAATGCCGCAGGCCCCCTTTTAAAGGGCCTTAGGGCCCAGAAAGTGCCTGCTGCTCATGTGCAGAGTGCACACAGGTTTAGGGGCTGCCCGGCAGGGCCGGCTCCATGTTTATGTGGACCCTTGGACGGATGGTCTCAGTGGGCCCCTTTGCGATGGAGAGTCGTGGGTCAGGGGTCTATAAATTCCACGGCCAAAACTAAGAGCTGCTTGCCATCCAACCCCCTATTGGAGCAGATTTTTTAGTGAAACTCACGAAGTTGGCACTAGAAGGGTTAACCACAGTGTGTCAGTGGGGGCCCTCGGCAGCTGACCGAGCTTGCCGGGTGCTGACACCGGACCTGCCGTCCGGGCATGAATAGACCAGCATACTGGGCACCTATGTGACCGCGCTTGCCCCCGGCCACGCACAGCCCGAACATGAGCGGAGGAGACACCCGAGGCTCGCAAAGAGGGAGCACATGAAGTCTGCCCTTATGTGTGTATGATCTCTTTATCTTAATGCGGACCAAAACCCACCGAAAATACTTTAATTGTGAAATACATTTGGCCAAAGTCCATGTCGATACTCCCTTCTTAGGGTGCAGAATTTGTCTCGCCTCCCTTGAGCTCTGTCAATGAACAGCTAAGCAGCAGAGATGACTGCACCGCCGGCCGCATCCCCCGCTCAGCTTCTAGCTGTGGCGAACCTGCGACACCCATTCAGTATGGCTTGGTGCGGGTGCGAGCACGGCTAGCTCTGAGTGGGGATGCAGTCACAGCATCGATATGCGATTATGGCTCCACAAGGTGAGTGTAACAGGCGATACGTGGGGGTTGGGTCTCACGTGGCAGGGCATCGCAATTCGGGACTCGGGCGGCCTCCGACGTTCATCTTTAAAGTAGACCGAAACCGAGCTGGATCGGCCTGGGAATCTCCGATCAACCCCCTCCCTCTGGGGCATCCAAAATCAGTGTGAAACCCCCCCAGGTCGCCCGCTACACTTACCTTACTTCCCGGTCCAATGACGCATGTGCGGCCCTCGGGCGCATCCCCGCTATCCCTCTAGAAGGGAGCGTGCCCACACAGGGCATTTGTGAATTAGAAGCATGAGATGCGGCCATCAGCGCACTCTGAGCCGCTGAGCTAAGATGTCGGGTTAGACGTCCATAGCTCAGCGGCTCCGAGTGCGCTGATTGGACAAGCGGCCATGCATGTGCCGTAGGACCGGGATGAGGTGCGTTGATGTGGGAGATCTGGGTGGTTTCGCGTAGCGGGGCATCCCCGAACGTTCAGTGGGAAAGGACCAAAACCCAGGATAGTCAAAATCCTGGGTTTTGGTCGACTTTAATGGAATGCTTATGAGAGCTATGCGGGATCGGTGACCATATCCTTACACTTGCAGCTGTGTTATCAGGGGGCATTTTAGATGATTAGGTTTGAGAGGGGTTTTAATATTTGCCATCCTATTCCTCACACCTTGCGTGGCAAAACCTCCTATGTATAGGAATAGCAAGAGAATCCACCCGTCAGGGCCCTGAGCCTTACCAGGGCTGGCCATTTTGGTGGGTTTTCCTCTTTAATAGAGAACCTACCTGTATGTCAGCAGCACTTCCTGTAAATGCATGTGCCGCCATTTTGTTTCTAAAATTTACTACAGCAGGAGTTTGAACATGGTAAATAATATAACAGGGAAAAGTTTAATATTAAAGGGGACCGAAATCCAGGATTTTGACTATCCTGGTTTTCAGTCCTTTCCTCGGGGCACACCGATCGGCAGTGTGAAACCCCCCAGGTCGCCAAAACAAATTCAACACTTCACGGGTCCTATGGCGCATTCGCGGCTGCTAGGCCAATTAGCTCGCTCGGATCTGCTGACGTCATTTCGTCTAAGTCTTCATCTAAGGGGGAGCTGCTCCGAGCGTTCTGACGGCCGCATCCCCCGCTACCCTCTAACAGGAAGCGTGCCCGCGCTGTCCATTCACAAATGCCTGGTGCGGGCAAGCGCCCTGCTAGAGGAATAGTGGGGATGAGGCCGCGTCTCGTGCATGCGCCATTGGACCGGAAAACAAGGTAAGTGTATGGGCTTGGGGGGTTTCACACCCGATTTTGGATGCCCCGGGGGGAGAAAATCGATCATCCTGAGAATCTTATAGATTCCCGGGCCCATCGCTGTGGGTTTTGGTCCACTTTAAAGGGGCTGTGTAGGCAAAGTGCATAAACTCATTAAAGTGGACCAACACCCAGGGGGGATCAGCCCGGGAATCTATAAGAAATCGGGATGCCCCGCTGTGTGAAACCCCGCAGGACGCCCAGAAACCTTACCTTATCCCCGTTCCAACAACGTATGCGCGAGCCGCGGCCGCATCTAGCGCTTCTCTCTAGCAGGGCGCGTTTGTGAATGGCCGGCGCGGGCGCGCTCCCTGTTAGAGGGAAGCGTGAGATGCGGCCTCCAGCGTGCTCAGAGCCGCTGTGGTTGTCCGTTGCTTGTCTGTACATAACACAGCGGCTCTGAGCGCTCTGATTGGACGAGCGCTCGCGTAGGAGCGGGGTGAGGTGAGTTTTTTAGGGCGATCTGGGGGGTTTCATGCCCCGCGGAAGTGGACCAAAACCCAGAATAGTGAAAATCCTGGGTGTTGGCCCACTTTAAGCAGCTCAGTTTCTAATGACTGCGCTCTCCCTTCCTGTCAGAACACAGGTGCTTCTGTAAGTAGAAACAAGACAAAAGAGTAGGAGCACATCCCCTGAATTCCTTTGCCATAGACCACCAATCATAGTGGTCTATAGCTCCACCCCTGTTTGTCAGCTCAGCAAAAACAAGCACACTAGTATCATGGGTTTTACCCCGCGGGACATCCCGATTTCGGGAGCTGATCGGCCCGGGAATCTTATAGATTCCCGGGCCGATCAGGGGTGGGTGTTGGTCCACTTTAAAATAGGTAGATGTTTTTTAATAATACTGGATATATCCTTAAATTGTTTAGAGAAAGGGGCACTGAAGACAGGTATAGGGGAAGTAAAGGGGGGAGATTTCTTTCTTTTTGGTCAAAAAATCCTCCCTACTTTTGTTAGATGCAATATTATTGGCCGGGGATAACACCCACTGGGGAACTTTTTAACAGAGCTGAGATCCCTTGCATTTCCTCTTGGAAATCCTGTGCCCGGGAACAATTCCCCTTGTTCTAATCATTTTCCCCAGAGGAACCGCCTTGATGGTATGGGTGGCAGCTGGTTGCCATGAGAGTGCTATTCCCATCCTATTTTCCTGTGAATTGTAGATTGAGAGAATTATGATTGATCCCCAAAATCAATTGTTCCAAACTAAATTATGTGCCTGTCAAAATCATAAGTAGGTCTTATATATAATGCTAATAAAACAAAATGAATGGGCGAAACAAATTAGAAGCAGAATATATATTGAGGTGCTCCCACCACCCCATATATAAATTAGCTAGTGAGGGAGGGAGCCCGTTGAAGCTCTGCACTTCTGTAAAAAAAAAAATTGAATCAAAAGAGAAAAACCTATGAGAAAGTAAATACTGGGTAACCATCATAATGAACTCAATCAACTTCTCAGGATATTTAGAGTATCTTCTATAGCTGATAGTGCTAAGTTATGGGGGATGCTCGAATAGGATAATGTAGCGTCCATCTTACACATACAAGGGCATGCAGATGCTGTTTGATGTCCCTAATTTGTTTCCTATTCCACTCCTTTGTCCCCTCCCTCCCGCCCACTTATGCATCACCACTGCACCTAATTAGCTTTTGAATCCCCTGTGGCTGCCTGTGTGCTTGTGGTTTGGACTAGGCGTCACAATAACCACTTATAACCACAATAACCAATAGAGCCTGCACCTCCCCCCCCCCCCTTCACTATTGATCATCAGATGTGACCACTGGGAGAGAGGAAGAACAGCCGGAGTGATGAGAATGCCTGTGTCTTAAAGACCCCTCCCATTATGCTGATTATTATGCGGCATAACATAGCCAAGGGCCACGCCCACATATTTCTAAGGAAATCATCTGCTGAAATTGTGAACCTCGATATCTCGGCCATTTTGTTTTCAATTTAACATGGAAAACAGTTTAGGTCAGCGCCAAGCGTAGCCCGACACAGTGGTGTAACACTTACCTTTGCCTGCTGTAGCGCTTTAATTTTTTTTCTTTCCTTTTTGTGTGTTATTTAATGTGATCTATTTTTGTATTTCTTTGCAGACAATATTAACGGTGTTTCTTAGCAACAACGAACAAATACTGACTGAAGTGCCCATTACCCCCGAGACAACGTGCCGAGATGTGGTGGAGTTCTGCAAGGAGCCGGGCGAGGGGGCGTGTCACCTGGCTGAAGTCTGGCGAGGGAACGGTAAGCAAAATGTAGTGTTTGGTCTATGCTAAATAATTAAAGCGGACCCTCACCCTGAATAAGAGCCTATCTTATCCAATGACAGCGCTCAGAGCCGCTCTGGTATGCGCGTCCAAAGCCGCTTGGACGCGCATACCAGAGCGCTGTCATTGGCTGCGTCTCTTGCTTCCCGCGCCTGCGCCGGCCATTCACAAAGCGGCTGGCGCGGGAGCGCGCCCTGCTAGAGGGAAGCGAGAGACGCGGCGCGTCTCGCGCATGCGCCGTTGGATCGCCGGTAAGGTAAGGATTGTGGGCCTCCTGGGGGGTTCCTCCCCGCGGGACATCCCGATTTCGGATGCCCCGCGGGGAGGGATCTGATCGGTCCGGGAATCTTATAGATTTCCGGGCCGATCCCCCCTGGGTGTTGGTCCACTTTAAGGCCAAGGTACAAGGCCAAGGTACGAGGGGGGGAGGAATATTTTTTCAATGAGCTGTATATATGTTATATAGATTTTTCTGTTGTGCAAGGCTGGGCAGGTCTGTGCTATAAGAGGCAGTGTTATGTAGATCGTCCAATCGGATTGCGGGATTGTTTAGTAGCGGGGAATGTCGCAGAGAATGTGACACGTGGTGGCTGCGGTTTTCCCTACATGTGGGTTTATAGGAGGGGTAATTAGGAAGTTCCCACATACAAGGTGATAATAGCTTGCAGAGCGCGGCTGCCACTTCATCGCTGCCAGAGATTCCGGGTAAACAGCCATCGGATCATTTACATAACTCTTAAATAAATAGCAGGTTGTTTCCTGTTTTCACTTTGTGTCAGACGACGACGTTGTGGCTGGTGGTTGAGAAACTGTCACTCGTCCTTGACACATTTAACCCTTTAAGTGCCAGCCTACCGAGATTTTTTTGTCACACTGCCAGACTGCTTTTCACGTTTTTGCACTACACATGTTCAACCTTGATTTTTGAAGGGATTTCCAGGGATTTTCCTGGGCTTCAACATGAAATGTCTTGTTTGGCCTTTTTTTGTGTATTCTCAATACTTTTGGGTGAAATATGTGCAAAAAAAATAAAAAAAAATCTATTTTTTACAATTTGTAGTGTTTTTTTGTGATAAAAAATGTAAGTTTGTTAATAAAATCTTATTGCGTGTGAAAGCCCCATTTCTCCCGGTTACAACGGTACCACATATGTATTGGTAGACTCCCTTTCCTGCACAGGAGACTCCCCCAAACTGAAACAGCAGTTTAGGAGATTTCAGATAGGATACAACTATGCAATATGATTGTATAGTTGTAAGGGGTTAACTTAAAAAAGTTTTTTGGGGAATTTTAAGGGTTAAAATCGCCCCCAAAAATGACGTAGGGTCCCCCTTAGCCAGCATTATCGACCCGGACCAGCTATGGGGACTTGTAGAACAGGGCGCAGGGGCCAGCGTTGGTGGCCCCTGGCCCTGCAGGCTACTAGCCCACATAGCCACTAAGTGGCCCGGGCCCTTCTGCCCCCCCTGGCCGTTGGGGAGGCAGGTAATGGGGGGGCTGGGGGTTATGGCAAGTCACCCGCTAGCCGCAGGTGATTACCAGTTCACAAGGCTCTGGGGCTGGTAAAGGGGTCTCATGGACACCTTACCAGTTCACAAATAGTTAAAAGTAAAAAAGACACCAGACAAAAAATATTTTATTATTCTTTTTTTTTACTTATATTTACCTCTGATCCAGTGTCCCACGCCGCTGCAGATGACACTTGTTGGTAGCGATCGGAGCAGGGAGGGTGGGAGGCAGGGAGATCAGAGCCTTCCTGCTCCGATCGCTACCGACAAGTGACAGTCGGAGCCCGGGTACCGGTATACGAGGAGTGGGATGACGTCATCCCGCTCCTCCCACAAGTGGGCGGGGCCAGCGCCGGCTGAAGAGGACGGTGAAGGTCCGTTGCTGGGTCCTCACCTGAAGAGTGGTAAGTCTAGGGGGGAGATCGAAGCCCCCCCCCCCTCCTGGTGAAGAGAAGACCCGGAGAGAGCGATCGGGCTGTCAGGTGAGTTTGTGTCATTTTTATTTATTTATTTTTTTTCTTTCAGATGGCACGGGGGAGGCCTATTCCGGGCCCCCTCCTGAAGATCAGAGGCCCGGGGGCGAAAACCAGGTAGCTGATTATTGAAGGGAATCGCTGGCACTTTCAAACGAGGGGTCAGGTAAGTCTGTATCTTTTTTACTTTTTTTTTTAAGGGGCTCTATAAGTCAGTTACGTGAGTCTCATGTAGCTGGCACTAGAAGGGTTAAAGCTTCCGTTTGGAATGTTTCCTCCAAACATTTGATCGGGGATTTAAGGTGGGCCTAAGTGTGTTGAGCCGGCCCTGGAGGTGAACCTTTTCAGCGACAGCCTACCTAGAGATTTTGCCACCTTGTTGCCAAGCAATTTTTTGAGAATTTTGCGCTATGTATGTTGACCTGTGATTTTTGCAGGAAAATTATATGGGTAGCTATGCCCCAAAGGGGGCATGGACTGCAAGATCAAAGATGTAGCTCCTCCTGGACCCGGACAGGCCGGGAGGCCCAAGAAACCATGCTACTTCACATAGCTTCAGCTTGGACTCTCTCTAAGCAAAAATAGAACAAAACAATGTCCTATGAACAGAAAAATGGTTGATCACCATAACAGGCAAACAGGACATAATGAACCCAAGGGGGGGGGGGGGGGGGCGACCTGGACTGGATGTATCCAAAAACAATTCAACAGGTGAGTTTCACAGAATTTTATTTTTCCCTACATCCAGTCCAGGTCGTCCCAATATCCTTACGAAAGGGGACATCCAAAAGCAGAGTCCATATGGGCGGGATCCCCAGTGCAGAACAGAATGTAGTTCATTTCACTACCGCCTGAAGCACCTTTTGGCCAGAAACAGCGTCAGCTGAGGCCCTAACATCCACCTTGTAAAACTTTGTAAAAGTATGAACTGAAGACCAAGTTGCGGCCTTACAAACTTGTTCCACCGATGCCTGGTGCTGAAAAGCCCAAGAAGCACCAATAGCTCTGGTAGAATGAGCTGTGATCCAAAAAGGGGTTCCTTCCCCTTGGCAGAATATGCTTGTACCACTGCCTGTGTGATCCACTTACTGAGAGTGGACTTGGCTGGTGGCAATCCTTTCCTAGAACCTTCTGTTAGGACAAAGAGCAAATCCGATTTCCTGAAGGATTCAGTCGCAGCTAGGTAATACCTTATGGCCCTGACCACATCCAAGGCATTGAGGGTCCGTTCTTTGGAATTCGCCGGTGCTGGACACAAGGAAGGTAAGACAACCTCCTCATAAGGGGGAAAGGGAGAAACGACCTTAGGCAAGAAATCAGGTTTAAAACGAAAAACCACCTTAACCCTGTGCAGCTCAAAGTAGGGTGGTTTCATACAAAGCGCAGCCAGCTCTGATACACGACGCACCGAGGTGATCGCTACCAGAAAGACCACTTTGAGGGTCAGCATAGACAAAGCTGCATTGCACAATGGCTCGAAGGGAGGACCCTGAAGAGCAGAAAGTACTAAATTCAAGTACCACACCGGTAATACTGACTTACGCGGTGGCCGGACATGGGTAACTCCCTGGAAAAAGTCTTGATCAACCTATGGTTGGCAATGGATCTCTGGAAAAAGATGGCTAATGCCGAGACCTGACCCTTGAGGGTGCTCAGCTGGAGACCCAAGTCTAAGGCGTGTTGTAAGAACTCCAGAATCCTAGAAATAGCAAATTTTCGGCAAGGAAGGCTCTTGACCTCGCACCAGGCAATATAGGCGTGCCAAACTCTGTAGTATATCATGGAAGAAGACTTCTTCCGTGCCTGAATCATGGTATGCACAACCGTGGCCAATAACCCCTTCTCCGTCAGAATTGAGGTCTCAATAGCCAGGCCGCCAAAGCCAGCGTCCGTAAATTAGGGTGACGCAGCAACCCCTGTGTGAGAAGCCCTGGGTCGTCGGGCATGATGTAGTGGTCTATTGACATCTGAACTATGTCCGCAAACCAACTCCTTCACGGCCAGCGAGGAGCCACCAGGATGGTTGGCACCCCTTCCTGGGCTATTTTGCGCAGGAGAGGAAACAGAGGGAATGCATACAGAAATTTGAGCTCCGTCCAAGGAATCGCCAGAGCGTCTGTGGCAATGGCCAGAGGATCTCTTGAGAGGAAGACGAACCTTGGAAGCTTGTGATTGTGTATGGACGCAAACAGATCCACGTCCGGCTGACCCTAGCGGAGACACAGAGCGTGAAAGGTATTGCTGCTGAAAGACCATTCCCCCAGGTGCGAGGCGCTCCTGCTCAGGGAGTCCGCCTCCTGATTTTCCAACCGGGAATGTAGACCGCCGAGATGCAGGGAACATTCTCCTCTGCCCAAGACAGAATCTGGGTTACCTCCTTGAGGGCTCGCTTGCTCCGAGTCCCGCCCTGGTGATTGATGTAGGCGACAGCCGTCTGATTGTCCGAGCGAACCTGGATCGCACAACCCCTTAAATGGGGAGTCAAGCGTATAAGCACCAACCGGATCGCTCTCAGCTCCAAAAGATTTATGGGTAAGCGATTCTCCCGCGGACCCCACTGACCCTGGATCTTCTGGGTCTGCCAGACGCCTCCCCAGCCTGTCAGACTGGCATCCGTGGTAACTATCTCCCAATGGGGAGTCAGAAAGGACTTGCCCACCAGCAGGTTCCGGGAGTCCAACCACCACAAGAGGGACTGCTTGGCCTGGGGGGACAGCGAAAAACCTTGTTCCAGAGATTCCTGCGTCCGATTCCAGCCGGTCAGCAGGTTCAATTGCAGAAGTCTCATGTGAAATTGGGCGAAGGGCACTGCCTCGAAGCATGACACCATTAGGCCCACCAATTTCATCCCCAGACATACCGACGGCTGCTGACAAGACAGCAAGGCCTGCACTTGCATATGGAGACCCAAAACCTTCTGCTGTGGCAGAAAAACCTTGACCTGAGGGGTGTCTATCCTCATTCCCAGGAAGATTCTCACTGTTGTGGGAGTGACAAAGGACTAGGGGTAATTGATTACCCAGCCAAATGCCTCCAGGGTTGACAACACCGTCCGAGTATCGCTCTCGGCCTGCTGAAGGGACTGGGCCGCAATCAGCAAGTCGTTCCGATAGGGTAACACACGAAAGCCCTGGCTCCTCAGGATAGCCATGATGCCCGCCTGCACCTTGGTGAACACACGGGGGGCTGAGGATATCCCGAATGGAAGTGCTACAAACTGGTAATGCTGATCCTCCAGAGCAAACCTCAGGAACTTCTGATGTCCCTGGAAAATCGGGATGGGCAGATAAGCGTCCCTGATGTCCACCGTGGTCATGAAGTCGCCGGGCCGAAGCGATCTCACCGCCGACCTTAAGGTTTCCATGCGGAAATGTCTGACTTTTACAAACTTGTTGAGACCCTTCAGGTCCAGGATTGGTCTCAGCGTTCCGTCCTCCGGAACCGTGAACAGGTTGGAGTAAAAACCCTAACCCTGTTCCTGCCGAGGTACAGGGCAAATCACACCTATCAGCAGGAGGTGTTGCACAGCCGTTCTCAAGGCTTGGGCCTTTAACGGGTTTCGGGATATCCTTGAACAGAGGAACTTCGTGGGCGGCCTGGCTGCCAGCTCTATCTTGTAACCGGAGGACACTACCTCCTCAATCCACCAATCCGAGACGTGCCGCCTCCAGATCTGAGCAAACAGCAGAAGCCGTCCCCCCACCCGGATGGGTAAGGGCACCCCCTCATGCCTGAGAGGGCTTGGATTTAGCTCCCCAGGAGGGGTTGGGTCGGCCGCGGGACCTACCTCTGCCCCAGGTATCTCTGCGGCCTCCTGGAAATGAAGAACCTCTTCCTCCTCGAAAGGAACGATAAGAAGAGGGGTTCTGAAAAAAACAAGCAAGGCCGAAATCCTGGCGCTGAGCCGGACCACATCGTCCATGGCTGTAACAACAAAGCCAATGAAATCCAAGCAGGCCTTGAGTTCCTTATACTCCTCAGCCTGCCTGCGAGCCTTAGCTCTATCCACAAGGCGAAAAAGGGCACCAGCAAAGGTGAACGCGTGACAGAACAGCTGATCCATGCGCTTGTCAGCAGGGTCACGTAAGGAAGCAGTGTCAGGTGACGGCATAACAGTATTATTGGACAACCCCGTCACGGGAGGATCCACCTCGGAAGGGTGAGATCATAGCCGAACCAGCTCATCAGGGAAAGGATACCGCCTATCCAGGCCCTTAGGAACCAACGGTAACTTGTTAGGCCTTTCCCATTCCTTAAGGATCAAGTTAGAAAAGTGGGCCTGCTCTGGGAAGACCCGCCTTTGCCTCTCGGGCCTAAACAAATCTCCCTGCTTCCTCTTAGCCGCTCTGGGGGGAACAATGTGTAGTGTCTCAAACACTGAGAAGAGCAATTGCTCCGTATCATCCGGGAGCCACGCATCCTCATCCAAGGTAGAGCCAGACATGCTGTCATCGCCAATGTCATCGCCAATGCGATAAGTGCGCTCCTTTCATGATGGTTCCGGGATAACCTTGTAGAGATCTGCCCCGACGTTATCTGGCCCTTGTTGGATGCGGGCCTCTAAGAAAATACTTTTCAGCGTAAATCTTTTATTTTTTTTTTTTTAACTGCAGTTTACAGCAGGCCGACCACCTGCTAAAAAGTGCAGCTATTAAACTGGATCTTTAAGATTTGATTCCCTCCTCCCATGGCATCCAAAATGGGGATGCCCTGCTGTGTAAAACCCCCCAGGTTGCCCCATTCACTTACGTTGCTTCCCGGTCCAACGGTGCATGTGCGAGCCGCATCCCCGCTATCCCTCTAGCAGGGCGTGCCCAGGCATTTGTGAATGGCCGGCGCGGGCACGATCCCTGTTAGAGGGAAGCGGGGGATGCGGCCACCAGCGCGTTCGGAGCCGCTGGCCTTAGACAAAGGCTTAGATGACGTGACGTCGGCCCCGAGCGCTGATTGGATGAGCGGCTGCACATGCGCCGTAGGACTGGGAAGAGGTGAGTTGGCATCGGTGATCGTTGGTCTCCCAGGGGATAGTCAAAATCCTGGGTTTTGGTCCACTTTAAACACGAGTGCAACAGTGGTGGGGGTTTAATGTGGACCAACACCCAGAATTTTGACTATCTTGGGTTTTGGTCCTTTCCCCTGATCGGGGGGCGCCCCACTGCGTGAAACCCCCCAGATCGCCGATGCCAACTCACCTCCTCCCGGTCCTACGGCACATGTGCGGCCGTTCGTCCAATTGGCGCACTCAGAGCCGCTGACATCACTTCGTCTAAGCCTTCGTCTAAGGCCAGCGGCTCAGAACACACTGGGGGGGCGCATACCCCGGCTTCCCTCTAACAGGGAGCGTGAATGCCCGGTGCGGGCACGCGCCCTGCTAGAGGGATAGCAGGATGCGGCTCACGCATGTGCTGTTGGACCGGGAAGCAAGGTCAGTGTATGGGGTGACCTGGGGGGATCACACAGCGGGGCATCCTGATTTTCGATGCCCCGGGGAAGAAATCGATCGGCTCGGGTATCCTATAACCTAAAATGACAGAAGCTGGAATGCTGGAGCCTGCACATAACCCCCCAGCGCGCCCATAAACCCTACCTTAACCTCGCTCCCCCGCCGGGAATCCAGCACCGCAATTGGCTGCCTGGTGCTCGCCTGGGTAGTGAGGTTCCAGCCGCCACCTCGGACTGTCCAGGCAAAATGGAAAAACCATGATTCAGCAGCAGCTTACCTTGTCGTATCTGCCCTCTTCTGTAAGTACGCAGCTGCCCCCAGAAGCGGAAACCTGGCACTGACTTCTGGTGTTTCCCAATTCCCCTAGCAGTAGACCACCAATCATAGGGCTGAATTGGTGGTCTATAACTCTGCCCCATGTGGCCGCCTGTGTATTGCAGCATTGTGATTAGGCTTCGGCGTATAAACACACTGCCTGCCATTGTACTGGAGAGTGGCCACGCCCACTGGCTGGAAATTTTGACTTCAAAATACATTGTCTCTCCGCTTTGGGGGGTTCATTATGATGCCTCGGGGTGCCTCGCTTTGTGAAACCCCACAGGAAGCCCCAAAAAGCTCACAACGCTTCAACGACTCACACATGAGCTCTTGTCCAATGAGAGCCGCCTGCTATAACAACGTCATTTCAGCAGACGAAGCGTACGCTGCCGCATTCCCTGCACCATGGACGAGCTCACGCCCAAGCCATTCAGACAGGCTGCGCACACGGCCATTGACTGGAATGAGAGCTGTCATAGCAGACGGCTCTCATTGGACAAGAGGTCGCCCGTGCACCGCTGGAGCGTGGCGGACAGGTTTTTTGGCGCTTCCTGGGCGGGGGGCGTTTCACACAGCGGGGCAGTTTTGTTCCACTTTAAAGCAGAACAAAACCCAGGAATTCAACTTCCTGGGGTTTTGTTCCTTGCCCCCCGGGGCATTCTGATTTGGGATGCCCCACTGTGTAAACCACCCCACCCAGATCCCCCCAAAAAATAAATACCCTTTCCCTTTCTTACAGTCTGTCGCCCAATCAGAGCCGTTTGCTGTGTAGGGTGCAGGGTGGCTCTGGAAGCAGGGGGCAGAGGGAAAGGGGGATTTTAATTAAACAATGTAGCTCCACTTCAAGTGGAACAAAACCCAAGCTACCCGGCCCAGGAATCTTAACAGATTCCAGGGCCAGCAGCTGACGTCCTCCCCCCTCCGCCCTGGAGCATCCAGAATTAGTAAGCCCTGCTGTTTTCCCCCCGGGAGCCCCGGAATTTACTCACTGTTCCTAGGTGCATCGGCGCATTCGGGGGCTCTCGTCCAATGAGAGATGTTCGGCGAATGATTCTGATTGGCTTCAATGAGGAGTGCAAGCAGGCGCATCCCCTGCATTCTCCCACCCCTGCCATTCACATAAGGAAGCAAAACTGGGTGGATATGCACAACCGAGAGTATTAACTAAAAGTGCAGAAACAACTTAAATAGAAAATATAAAGCTGGGATTCTAGATTTATCCCAAAATACAATCCCATAAAATGAGCCGCACTCAAATGTAAAATAAAAATATTTTGTTTTATTAAGAATCTATAAACAAATACAGCGTATGGTATAGAAAAGATGCAATTAAAAAACATAAATACAAACAACAATGGTTGGAGGGGGGACCAAAAAAAGAGAGGGACTCAATATAAGTTAGTAAATTCCATACATTACAGAGTTATTATCAACAATGTGCCACCAATTCATGGGAAAAAAATTAAAAAAAAAAAATTGTCCTAATAATATTAAATATAGTATCTAATACATATTAATCCATGATAGATCATGTGTAAAATGTAGGTAATAAAAGTGATAAACAATATCTGTATTTAATTATGTGCTAGAACCATGCGCAAAAAGTACAAAGATGGAAAAAATGTGCAGTTGAATGCTATCCTAAAGTGCTGTGTATAGGAAAAAATCTAAGCAAAAGGCTACTCCATGATTGAACAGGCATACATGTATGATCTATCATGAATTTAATATGTAGGCAAAAAGAAGAAATGTACCTGCACAGCACTAGAAATCTAAGAATATAAGAATATGTAAGTGGGTATTCCCTGGATGCTGGCCGAGGTGGGTCCGGTAGCCCGGAGAACCGGGCAAGGACAGAAGTGTAGGATGGGGCTGCCAGCACAAGCCCCAGGGCCCACCAATTCAACCGCTCAACAGAGACACCCGAAAATGACTTTATTTAACAGCCCAAATGTATATTAAAAACAATTAAAAACACAGGGACTAATGGGGGTGTGTATTGGACTATTTTACATCATGCCTGATACACTATAAAAACACAATCATAATATTTGTAGTAGCATATGATTAGTAAATAAACAATTAATATACAATAAAATGACCATTTATTTGTGCATGCCCATGAAACGCTCCGAAGGAGGGTGCAATGAAATGGTGCTGAAAGAACCTCAAGATTGAGGAAAAAAGTGCATATAATAGTGGCTCGAACAAAATAAGTGGTCAAATATGACCAGAGAATATGTGTCTAATCAGAGACCATGTGACCTAAAAAAGTGCAAAGTGCAGAAAGTGCAAGTGCTCTAAAATAACGGAGAGTTCCAGGGCATATGCAAAAACCAATTACATGAGCTTTGTAAACTGCAATTGTATCAAAAGTGTATCCAAAAAAGATCTACATTACCACATGTTACAGAGTCCTACTTCACCGCCATGTCCCGCATGCCCGTACCACTGACGCGTTGCGTGGCAATTGGTGTCTGCCACTTCATCAGAGTCACTATTATATGCACTTTTTTCCTCAATCTTGTTGGAGCCACTGGGGGAAAAAACCCTCTGTTTGGTCCGCTTTACCGAATGCACCGTTGTACTCGCCTGTACGATTGCCTAACCGGTTTGGACCAGACGCGTCAACGTCCGGGGAATTGTTGCGGCTAACGCTCGCCCTGTTTTTTTTGTTTTCAGAACGCCCGCTGCCCCTCGATCACCTGATGTTCGACCACCTGCAGAAGTGGGGCCCGCGCAGGGAGGAGGTGAAGTTCTTCCTCCGCCACGAGGAATTCCCGGCAGAGAGCAACGATCAGAGTAAGTCCATCATTTACATAAGCAAGGTTAAAGGTCGAGGACGGACCCGCTAAAACGGCGCTAAAATAGATCTTTAGTGCGCTCACCGTAAAATTTCCCTCTCTGTGATATTCATTCTGTGACACAGAATACCAGTGTGCGGAGATTCCAAATAAAGCAGTGTATTTGTAATATATATATATATATATATATATATATATATATATATATATATAGGGTATAACATACAAAGCTTTCCAGTGACGCCCCTCTTCTACACATACAAACTGTGAACACGGAACCTTTTTTATTTTGTAGGCTGTTCACAGTTCACAAAATTAAGGCTGTGTTGATGGTTTGGATGTGTAGAAGAGGGGCGTCACTGGAAAGCTTTGTACGATATATATATATATATATATATAATTTGCACAGCCTATAAAATAAAGGCTCTGTTTGTCTGTGCTCAGAAGAGGGGCATCACTGGAAAGCTTTGTCGATTATCACTGATGTCATATATATATATATATATATATATATATATATATATATATATATATATATATATATGACTTATACTGCAGCCTATAAAATAAAGGCTCTGTATGCCTGTGCTCAGAAGAGGGGCGTCACTGGAAATCTTTGTATGCTATATCCGATATATATCTCTTATATAGTCTATAAATAGGATAATAATGGCTCTGTATCTCTGTGCTCACGATCTATATATACAGAACAGGGGCATCACTGGAAAGCTGTAGAATATATATATATATATATATATATATAATCTTATATAGCCTATAAAATAAAGACTCTGTATCTGTGTGCTCAGAAGAGGGGTGTTGCTGGAAAGCTGTAAGGACCCGATGTCTGACTATATAACCATAGATTTATTCAGTATAATCCCTCTCTTTATAGTCAGACATCATGTGAGAGCTTTCCAGTTACTCCTCGCGTCTAGATATAAATGGTCTACAAAAGACGCAGGCTTCATGTTCACGTTAGCAGACATGACTCCTCTTCTCCGTGGCTGCTAACAAGCTTATGTACCAGTTTATAGCGGTGCCCGAATGATACAACGTATGAGTTGGTTTACATTAACCCAGCAGCACATATAACACATTGTAACAAATGTCGACTATGCCTCTCTGGCAGCAGGTCGCCAAGGTTTGCCCCTCCCTCTCCTTTCCATGCCTCCACGACCACCTTCAAATGTGGTCATGTTTCCCTCCGGACCCCCAGTGTGATCGAGCCCGGCAAGTGCCTCTGCAGGGAGAGCGGAGGAGTCGAAGGGGGTGGCCGTGTGACCGCGTTTGCGACCACATTCGGAGATGGTTGTGGCCATTGAAAACCATCAGAGCCATTTGCCGGATGAAACAAGCGAAGCAGGCGACTCGGATTGGACGAGAGGCCCACGCATGCACAGTTGGAGGGGAGTTTAAAAGGGTGTTATAGGTGGTTTCACACAGCGGGGTACCCCTCCCTCTCCTTTTCATGCCTCCACGACCACCTTCAAATGTGGTCCCTCCCAGTGTGATCGAGCCTGGCAAGTGCCTCCACTGGGAGAGCTGAGGAGTCAGAGGGCGGCCGCTTGACCACATTTGTGACCACATTCAGAGGTGGTCATGGAGAAATGGAAAGGAGAAGGAGGGGCATCTCCACACACAGGGGTCACGAACTGGTATCAAACTCCACCCCCTTTATAAGAAACTAGACATTTTAGGTCTTCATTAATGATACTAACCCGTAATTTCATGTCTTTATCTCTTGTAGCTGCACGGCAAGCCGTGAATCCCCGGAACAGCCTGACGGGGGAGAAGCGTCTGGAGAATGGGGTGCGTACATCTCATTGCTTTGATGTGTGTCTGGCTTCTGTGCTGGTGAATAAAAGCGGAACAAAACTCAGCAATTTGACTGAATTGACTGAGCCTGATCCCGAATCGGGATGCCCCACTTTGTGAAACCCTCCCTGTAAAGCCCATTAAAACTCACCTTTCCCCGGTCCAACAAAAGTTAGATCCCTTTGCCTTGACCGTGTTGCTCACTGATTAAAATGATTGGGGAACACGCGTATGCCTGGCCTTGTGCGCGCTCCCGCCTCGGCCTATGTCAATGTAATCTCCTCTCATTGTAAACACCCAGAGCCGTCTTCGGGGATAGGTGAGTATTTACCCCTCCAGGCGGGTTTACACAGCGGGGTGTCCCGATTTGGACGAACAAAACCCGGGAAAGTCAAATAAAATAAGTACTACAGGGCCCATGAGCTACTTATTTTGGTAACATTAGTAATTGACCTCCTCCTTGGGGGCACTTGGGTGTGATTGCTTGTTGCTGGGGGGGGGGGGGGGGGGGTACCTGGCGTAAAAAGGCTGAGAACCACCAGTCTAAGGGGTCACTAGGAGAACTGCCCACCGCCACTCCCATGCCACTGATCTTTCCCTCACAGACCTGGTTTGTGAAGCCGGGATCCGCACTTGCCTGGGTTGCGGCTGGGCTTGGCACTCATTCGGCCGGCTCCTGTTAAAAATTGATTTCCGTGTAGGGAGGCGCCCATTGTTTATAGCGGGAGCTGGCCCTGGGGTGCTGCAAGAGAGCAGAACGGCATTGCAGAGGGAACTGTGTTGCTGGACAGGGAACTGTGTTGCTGGACAGGGAACTGTGTTGCTGGAGAGGGAACTGTGTTGCTGGACAGGGAACGGTGTTGCTGGACAGGGAACTGTGTTGCGGGTGAGGGAAAGGGCATTGTGGGATAAGGGAAAGGGCGTTGTGGGTAAGGGAAAGACGTTGCAGGATGAGGGAAACGGCACTGCGGGAGAGAGGGCATTGTGGATGAGGGAAAGAGCATTGCGGGAGAGGGAAAGAGCGTTGTGGGTAAGGGAACGGCATTGCGGGATGAGGGAACGGCATTATGGGAGAGGGAAAGGGCATTGCGGGATGAGGGAACGGCATTGCGGGATGAGGGAACGGCATTGCGGGATGAGGGAACGGCATTGCGGGATGAGGGAACGGCATTGCGGGAGAGGGAAAGGGCGTTGTTGGAGAGGGAAAGGGTGTTGCAGGATGAGGGAGCGGCATTATGGGAGAGGCAAAGGGCGTTGTGGGAGAGGGAAAGGGCGTTGTGGCATGAGGGAGCAGCATTACAGGAGAGGGAAAGGGCGTTGCAGGATGAGGGAACAGCATTGCAGGAGAGGGAAAGGACGTTGTGGGAGAGCGGAACAGAAGAGTGAAATGGTGTTGCGGGTGAAGGAAACGGCGTTGTGGAATGGCATTGCGTGAGAGTAAAACAGCGGCGCGGTAGAGGGAAACAGCGGCGCGGTAGAGGGAAACAGCGGCGCGGTAGAGGGAAACAGCGGCGCGGTAGAGGGAAACAGCGGCGCGGTAGAGGGAAACAGCGGCGCGGTAGAGGGAAACAGCGGCGCGGTAGAGGGAAACAGCGGCGCGGTAGAGGGAAACAGCGGCGCGGTAGAGGGAAACAGCGGCGCGGTAGAGGGAAACAGCGGAGCGGTAGAGGGAAACAGCGGAGCGGTAGAGGGAAACAGCGGAGCGGTAGAGGGAAACAGCGGAGCGGTAGAGGGAAACAGCGGAGCGGTAGAGGGAAACAGCGGAGCGGTAGAGGAAAGGGGCGTTGCAGGTTAGGGAACGTGCGGGAGAGGGGAAATAGCGGAGCGGGAGAGAGGGAAAGGGCGTTGCAGGTTAGGGAACGTGCGGCGCGGGAGAGGGAAACAGCGGAGCGGGAGAGAGGGAAAGGGCGTTGCAGGTTAGGGAACGCGCGGCATGGGAGAGGGGAAACAGCGGAGAGGGAGAGGGAAAGGGCGTTGCAGGTTAGGGAACGGCGGAGCGGGAAACAGCGGAGAGGGAAAGGGCGTTGCAGGTTAGGGAACGCGCGGCGCGGGAGAGGGGAAACAGCGGGATCGGGAAAGGGCATTGCAGGTTAGGGAACGCGCGGCATGGGAGAGGGGAAACAGCGGAGAGGGAGAGGGAAAGGGCGTTGCAGATTAGGGAACGGCGGAGCGGGAAACAGCGGAGAGGGAAAGGGCGTTGCAGGTTAGGGAACGCGCGGCGCGGGAGAGGGGAAACAGTGGGATCGGGAAAGGGCATTGCAGGTTAGGGAACGCGCGGCATGGGAGAGGGGAAACAGCGGAGAGGGAGAGGGAAAGGGCGTTGCAGATTAGGGAACGGCGGAGCGGGAAACAGCGGAGAGGGAAAGGGCGTTGCAGGTTAGGGAACGCACGGAGCTGTAGAAGGAAACAGCAGAGCTGTAGAAGGAAACGGGGTTGCGGGAGAGGAAAAGGGCGTTGCAGGTTAGGGAACGCGCGGGAGAGGGGAAACAGTGGAGAGGGAGAGAGGGAAAGGGCATTGCAGGTTAGGGAACGCGCAGCGCGGGAAAGGGGAAACAGCGGAGTGGGAGAGAGGGAAAGGGGATTGCAGGTTAGGGAACGCGCGGCACGGGAGAGGGGAAACAGCGGAGCGGGAGAGGGAAAGAGCGTTGCAGGTTAGGGAACGGCGGCGCGGGAGAGGGAAACAGCGGAGAGGGAAAGGGCGTTGCAGGTTAGGGAACGCACGGAGCGGGAGAGGGAAACAGCGGAGCGGGAGAGGGAAAGAGCGTTGCAGGTTAGGGAACGGCGGCGCGGGAGAGGGAAACAGCGGAGAGGGAAAGGGCGTTGCAGGTTAGGGAACGCACGGAGCGGGAGAGGGAAACAGCGGAGCGGGAGAGAGGGAAAGGGCGTTGCAGGTTAGGGAACGCACAGAGCGGGAGAGGGAAACATATGAATATATATATATATATATATATATATATATATATATATATATGCTTTGGCCCCCCATCTCTACCTTTGTTTTGCTGTTCATGATTAATGGTTCATGATGGTTCATGTATTATTTTCTATGTTTTAATTGGTTTTAATGAGTCTTTTGTTTTCTATGTGATATTTAATGAAGATGTAAGTTGGACTTATTGCTGCGCCTTCCCTTGAACCTTTTTTGCTCTGTATTTTGTGGTCCGTTTGTTGGATCTGCAGATTTTTTTTTACTGGGTCCTCAATTGTGATAACTTTTATTTTTATTTTTTTATCTGCTGTCATAGTTGTTAATTGGAAAAACCTTTGTAATATAGGCACGCCCTCCCCTCCCTGTGGCCACATCCCTCGGAGGAATTTGGCTGGAGTTTAGTTTTTGTTTTCAGCACCGAGCTCCAAATACCTTCTGATTTTTCCACGTAGCCTTTACTTTTCTCATTGCGTCGTCATTCCTGTGCCGGAACCTTTTAATGTGAAGCTGTGCAATTATCACCACGGTCTGATTAAATCGGACCCTCACCCTGAATAAGAGCCTATATTGTATGTTTCCCCCCTGTACATACAGATTGCCCATATTAATCCGGACCCTCACCCTGAATAAGAGCCCGATTACTATCGCACTATTACGAATACTATCGCACTATTGCTGTCGCCCTATTACTATTGCTGTGGCGCTATTACTATTGCTATGGCGCTATTACTATTGCTGTGGTGCTATTACTATTGCTGTGGCGCTATTACTATTGCTAATGCGCTATTTCTATTGCTATCGCGCTATTACTATTGCTATCACGCTATTCCTATTGCTATGGCGCTATTCCTATTGCTATGGCGCTATTCCTATTGCTATGGTGCTATTCCTAATGCTATGGCGCTATTCCTAATGCTATGGCGCTATTCCTATTGCTATGGCGCTATTCCTATTGCTATGGCGCTATTCCTATTGCTATGGCGCTATTCCTATTGCTATGGCGCTATTCCTATTGCTATGGCGCTATTCCTAATGCTATGGCGCTATTCCTAATGCTATGGCGCTATTCCTATTGCTATGGCGCTATTCCTATTGCTATGGCGCTATTCCTATTGCTATGGCGCTGTGCCTATTGCTATGGCGCTGTGCCTATTGCTATGGCGCTGTGCCTATTGCTATGGCGCTGTGCCTATTGCTATGGCGCTGTGCCTATTGCTATGGCGCTGTGCCTATTGCTATGGCGCTGTGCCTATTGCTATGGCGCTGTGCCTATTGCTATGGCGCTGTGCCTATTGCTATGGCGCTGTTCCTATTGCTATCGCGCTGTTCCTATTGCTATGGCGCTGTGCCTATTGCTATGGCGCTGTGCCTATTGCTATGGCGCTGTGCCTATTGCTATGGCGCTGTTCCTATTGCTATGGCGCTGTTCCTATTGCTATGGCGCTGTGCCTATTGCTATTGCGCTGTTCCTATTGCTATTGCGCTGTTCCTATTGCTATTGCGCTGTTCCTATTGCTATCGCGCTGTTCCTATTGCTATCGCACTGTTCTTATTGCTATTGCGCTGTTCCTATTGCTATTGCACTGTTCTTATTGCTATTGCGCTGTTCCTATTGCTATTGCGCTGTTCTTATTGCTATTGCGCTGTTCTTATTGCTATTGCGCTGTTCCTATTGCTATTGCGCTGTTCTTATTGCTATTGCGCTGTTCTTATTGCTATTGCGCTGTTCTTATTGCTATTGCGCTGTTCTTATTGCTATTGCGCTGTTCCTATTGCTATTGCACTGTTCTTATTGCTATTGCGCTGTTCCTATTGCTATTGCGCTGTTCTTATTGCTATTGCGCTGTTCTTATTGCTATTGCGCCGTTCTTATTGCTAGCGCGCCGTTACTATTGCGCCGTTACTATTGCTATTGCGCCGTTACTATTGCTATTGCGCCGTTACTATTGCTATTGCGCCGTTACTATTGCTATCGCGCCGTTACTATTGCTATCGCGCCGTTACTATTGCTATCGCGCCGTTACTATTGCTATCGCGCCGTTACTATTGCTATCGCGCCGTTACTATTGCTATCGCGCCGTTACTATTGCTATCGCGCCGTTACTATTGCTATCGCGCCGTTACTATTGCTATCGCGCCGTTACTATTGCTATCGCGCCGTTACTATTGCTATCGCGCCGTTACTATTGCTATCGCGCCGTTACTATTGCTATCGCGCCGTTACTATTGCTATCGCGCCGTTACTATTGCTATCGCGCCGTTACTATTGCTATCGCGCCGTTACTATTGCTATCGCGCTATTACTATTGCACTATTACTATCTGCAGTGGAAGGAGATCACTTATGTATCCTTTGAACTTTCTTGCTTGTTAAATTCACGTCGCACATAACTAAAATTAACGCCGAAAGTCGAATGCGCCGTCGTTACCCAGCAGGGAGGGCCGCCATGTGATCCCGGCGCTCCTACCCCGGCACGTACAGAGAGCGACGGTCATCACCCTGATGGGAGCTGACAGCGGGTTCGATCTGGCCCTGATTAGTTGTCTGGCTGCCGGCGAAATCCACTTGTCTTTTTCCATCCGCTGATTGCTGATCTGCGCACGACCCTGTTTATTGACGACACCGGAGATACACCGCTCGGCCCGCTACAAGTTTGGTTGTTCTGCGTTGGGAGACCATCGTCAAGTGTCTTATGTGCTGTAATTACGTCACTTTTTCTTTTCTTGGAAACCTTGTGGTCACATTATTTTTGTGGATACCACTTTTTTTTTGTTTTACTCTTTTTTTTTTTTTTTTTGGTGGGAACGAAACTCACCATGGAAATGATACATCTAGAAAGCGTTCAAGAGTTCACCACGGATGGGGAGTTTAGGAAGATCAAGCTTTCCTCCTATGCAGTCACATGGGGACACGTTGCTACGGTAAATACTAAATAAATGCCTTAATGGAACTGCGTCGGTTGAGTGGTGTTACCTAATTTTGCTAAGGCGATGTAATAAAATAAACTGCAGGTGGCATAATTGGTTTGCAATGTAGACCTGAAGTACTGGAATCTGGGATTATATTCTTAATCCAGCCCTCATTATTGGTTTTCGATGTAGACCTGATTTACGGGAATCTGAGATTGTATTCCTACTGTAGCTATTCTACCTGGTTAGAAATACCGACCTGAAGTACCGTATTCTAGGATTATAATCCTACTACAGTCATCATAATTGGTTTGCCATGTAGATCGGAAGTACTGGAATCTGGGATTACTGGTATATTCCTACTCTAGTTCATCATAATTGGTTTGCTGTCTAGATCAGAAGTACTGGAATCTGGGATTATATTCCTTATCTAGTCCTCATATTTAGTTAGCTTTAATAGACCTGAAGTACTGGGATCTGGGATTATATTTCAACTCCAGTCATCATAATTGTTTTGCTATGTAGATTGGAAGTACTGGAATCTGGGATTATTATCTTAATCCAGCCCTCATTATTGGTTTTCTATGTAGACCTGGTTTACGGGAATCTGAGATTGTATTCTTACTGTAGCTATTCTACCTGGTTATAAATGTAGACCTGAAGTACCGTATTCTGGGATTATATTTCTACTACAGTCATCATAATTGGTTTGCTATGTAGACCGGAAGTACTGGAATTTGGGATTACTGATAAATTCCTACTCTAGTTCATCATAATTGGTTTGCTGTGTAGATCAGAAGTACTGGAATCTGGGATTATATTCCTAATCCAGTCTTCATATTTGGTTAGCTATATAGACCTGAAGTATTGAAATCTGAAATAAATTCCTACTCCAGTCATCATAATTGGTTTGCTATGTAGACCTGAAGTATTGAAATCTGAAATTACATTCCTACTGCAGTCATCATAATTGGTTTGCTATGTAGGTCGGAAGTACTGAAATCTAGGATTATACTCTTAATCTAGCCCATATAATTGGTCAGCTATAATAGACCTGAGGTACTGGGATTATATTTCTACTCCAGTCATCATAATTGGTTTGCTATGTAGATCGGAAGTACTGGAATCTGGGATTATATTCTTAATCCAGCCCTCATTATTGGTTTTCTATGTAGACCTGGTTTACGGCAATCTGAGATTTTATTCCTACTGTAGCTATTCTACCTGGTTATAAATGTAGACCTGAAGTACCTTATTCTGGGATTATATTTCTACTACAGTCATCATAATTGGTTTGCTATGTAGACCGGAAGTACTGGAATTTGGGATTACTGATATATTCCTACTTTAGTTCATCATTATTAGTTTGCTGTGTAGATCGGAAGTACTGGAATCTGGGATTATATTCCTAATCCAGTCTTCATATTTGGTTAGCTATATAGACCTGAAGTATTGAAATCTGAAATAAATTCCTACTCCATCATAATTGGTTTGCTATGTAGGTCGGAAGTACTGAAATCTAGGATTATACTCTTAATATAGCCCATATAATTGGTCAGCTATAATATACCTGAGGTACTGGGATTGTATTTCTACTCCAGTCATCATAATTGGTTTGCTATGTAGATCGGAAGTACTGGAATCTGGGATTATATTCTTAATTCAACCCTCATTATTGGTTTTCTATATAGACCTGGTTTACAGGAATCTGAGATTGTATTCTTACTGTAGCTATTCTACCTGGTTATAAATGTACACCTGAAGTACCGTATTCTGGGATTATATTTCTACTACAGTCATCATAATTGGTTTGCTATGTAGACTGGAAGTACTGGAATTTGGGATTACTGATAAATTCCTACTCTAGTTCATCATAATTGGTTTGCTGTGTAGATCAGAAGTACTGGAATCTGGGATTATATTCCTAATCCAGTCCTCATATTTGGTTAGCTATATAGACCTGAAGTATTGAAATCTGAAATTACATTCCTACTCCAGTCATCATAATTGGTTTGCTATGTAGGTCGGAAGTACTGAAATCTAGGATTATACTATTAATCTAGCCCATATAATTGGTCAGCTATAATAGACCTGAGGTACTGGGATTATATTTCTACTCCAGTCATCATAATTGGTTTGCTATGTTGATCGGAAGTACTGGAATCTGGGATTATATTCTTAATCCAGCCCTCATTGGTTTTCTATGTAGATCTGGTTTACGGGAATCTGAGATTGTATTCTTACTGTAGCTATTCTACCTGGTTATAAATGTAGACCTGAAGTACTGGAATCTGGGATTATATTCTTAATCCAGCCCTCATTATTGTTTTTCTATGTAGACCTGGTGTCCGGCAATCTGAGATTGTAATCCTACTGTAGCTATTCTACCTGGTTATAAATGTAGACCTGAAGTACTGGAATCTGGGATTATATTCTTAATCCAGCCCTCATTATTGGTTTTCTATGTAGACCTGGTGTACGGCAATCTGAGATTGTATTCCTACTGTAGCTATTCTACCTGGTTATAAATTTAGACCTGAAGTACTGGAATCTGGGATTATATTCTTAATCCAGCCCTCATTATTGGTCTTCTATGTAGACCTGGTGTACGGCAATCTGAGATTTTATTCCTACTGTAGCTATTCTACCTGGTTATAAATTTAGACCTGAAGTACTCGAATCTGGGATTATATTCTTAATCCAGCCCTCATTATTGTTTTTCTATGTAGACCTGGTGTCCGACAATCTGAGATTGTAATCCTACTGTAGCTATTCTACCTGGTTATAAATGTAGACCTGAAGTACTGTATTCTGGGATTATATTTCTACTCCAGTCATCATAATTGGTTTGCTATGTAGATCAAAAGTTACTGGAATCTGGGATTATATTCTTAATTCAGCCCTCATTATTGGTTTTCTATGTAGACCTGGTTTACGGCAATCTGAGATTGTATTCCTACTGTAGCTATTCTACCTGGTTATAAATGTAGACCTGAAGTACTGGAATCTGGGATTATATTCTTAATCCAGCCCTCATCATTGGTTTTCTATGTAGACCTGGTGTCCGACAATCTGAGATTGTAATTCTGCTGTAGCTATTCTACCTGGTTATAAATGTAGACCTGAAGTACTGGAATCTGGGATTATATTCTTAATACAGCCCTCATTATTGGTTTTCTATGTAGACCTGGTGTACGGCAATCTGAGATTTTATTCCTACTGTAGCTATTCTACCTGGTTATAAATGTAGACCTGAAGTACAGGAATCTGGGATTATATTCCTAATGCAGTCATCCTACCTGGTTATAAATGTACCAGGTGACCACCAGATGACTTTGTAAACGTATAAAATCTCTACAAAATAAATTACACTGACATCGAAAAAATCCACTATGAATGTGCAGGTAAATATAAAGGATGTAGCGAACTATAGATTTTGCCCCATCTAATATCGTAGCAATTTCTCTGGTGTTTTTTTTTTTTTTCTGTTTTCGCAGCTAAAGGTGATACAGGTAATTGTTACATTGTTGTGTCGGGCTACGGTTGGCGTTGTCCTAAACTGTTTTCCTTTTTTAAATTGAAGAAGAAATGGCTGAAATATTGGGGTTTACATCTCACGATTTCTCTTCTGAAAAAAAGTGGTCGTAGCCCTTGGATCTGTGATGCTGCATATTAATCAGCTATGTGATGAATCTGGAGGAAGAGGGGACCAGCAATCCTGTCCTGCCCTGCTGAGCTGATTGGGGGACAGGATGAAAAGAGAACGTCTTTGGCTGAACCTGTAAACCTCGATATCTTGGTCGTTTCTGCTTCAATTTAAAAATAGAAACAGCGCCAAAAGTAGCCCAACGCAACGGTGTAGCAGTTACGTTTGCCTGCCGTATCGCTTTGAGGGTGGCTTCTTTCACCTGCATGGAGAGCTCCTTTGACTGCATGTTTTCTTCGAAGTAAATTCTTCCAAATTCAGGCACCACACCTCAATTCAACTCCTGCCCTTTTACCTGCTCAATTGTCAGAGAACCAGGACTGTTCCCTCTGTAGTCCAGCAGAGGGCACCTGTTCGTTTATGCCGGAGAACCAGGACTGTTCCTCCTGTTGACCAGCAGAGGCCGCCGGTGAGCATGCGCAGGGGCCTATAAAAACAGACAAGGCCTGTCCTCAATTGCCAGTTGGTCTTTTCCTGCATGCTCCTGAGTTCCTGTGATTCCTTCCTGTGTACCGACCCGGCTTGCTTCTGACTACGATCCTGCTTTCCTTTGGCTTTGTTTTGTGACCACGATCCTGATCTGCCTACCTGCCCACGACCTCAGCTTGTTTATCGACTTTGATCCAGATCTGCCAGCCCACGACTTCAGCCTGCCTCACACTCCCAGATCAGCTCCGGTCTGTCTCCTACCCGGAATTCTGCAAAGCCCACTCCTAGGTTGCCTGACCTGGGGCCTTCCTGCAGCCCAGCCTATCCTCACCATCAGAGGCTCTAATGAATACCAGGTTGGCCCTTAGACTTCTGGCTTCCCGGTCGAGAGGTGAGCAGTGTTGCAGTCTCCGCAATCAGGGTTCACACCCGGCGTTCTGACATCAATTGAGAATGACATAACAAAAGGAATTAGGATTAATGTAAGATAACCGCGTGACGCTGTATAGATAGAAAGTTCAGAGCTCGACGTGTTAAGAGTCCTTCTTCTCAGATCTAGATGCAAAAAAATTATGTAGTACACAGAGAAGTCGACAACCAGGATAAAGTCTTATTACTCTGAGTGTAAGATATTCCTGCGGTGCAGAAGAATTTTCACACTGGGCATAATCCGCCACCGTTTATGCAAAATTCTTACCAAAGCCTATGGTCAGAAGGGCTTATACATTATCAAGATGTTTTCCAGAATGTTAAACCCAAAGAAGCAGAAGAGTCCAAAATGCATCCAAATTGGTCTCCACGCAATAGATACACAGATCAACACAGAGGAGAATCCATAGCAAAGGAATTTCCCATTCCTGACCATAAAACAGCCTTTGAGTCAATTGTCCAATTACTTTTTGTCCCTTTTAAAGTGGACCAACACCCAGGGGTGATCGGCCCGGGAATCTATAAGATCATCCAAGATCGGGATGTCCCGCGGAGTGAAACCCCCCTAAAAACCCCCAAAAACCTTACCTTATCGGCGACGGACCAGCCGCCGGCGCCTCCCGCGCGCCCCTCTAGCAGTGCGCACGCCCGCGCCGCCCGTCTGTGAATGGCTGGCGCGTGCCCTGTAAGAGGGACGCGCGGGAGGCGGCGGCGGCTTATCCGTCGCTTGTCCGTCGCCGAAAAGGCAAGTTTTTTGGGGAGGTTTCACACAGCGGGGCATCCTGATCTCAGATGCCCCTCTGAAGTGGACCAACACCCAGGATAGTGAAAATCCTGGGTGTTGGTCCACTTTAAATACGGGGTGGCACATGTTAAGGAGCTGAAACTCCTAAACCCTTTATTCAATTTTAACGTGAATGTCCTCAAATGAAAGCCGAAAGTCTGGACTTTGTATGATTATAGCGTGCTTTGCTCTGCTGTGTCTGTCCTGAACCCGTTTTTTTGACCGGGTTTATCTTGACGATCCCATAAATATTTTGGATTTTTGCAGATTTGAATTCAGCCCGAAACCATGTTTTGAAATAAAGACCTCATTTCCTGATGGCCGCAATGGTTGACCTGTTTATACATTATATAAGCCTCGGTCGTACAAAACAAACTGGTTTTCACAACGGTTTTTTCGGGCTCGTTTAGTTGTACCGTGTAGAAAGTAAAAAATCAAAAGTTTCTTAAGTAATACCATTTAATAAATGTAATAATCATTAATAAATAATTTAATGTAATAAAGAATACTTATTTTTCGCCATAAGACACCCTTTTTTTCACCAAAAATGAGGGGCCAGTACGTCTTATCAGGTGGATGTAAAAAAAAAAAAAAAAAGTAAACTCACATATCTATCGCTCCTGCAGTGCTAGATGGCTACACTGCCTATGGGGGAATGGGAGGAGGGAATGCTACACTGCCTATGGGGGAATGGGAGGGGGAATGCTACACTGCCTATGGGGGAATGGGAGGGGGGAATGCCACACTGCCTATGGGGGAATGGGAGGGGGAATGCTACACTGCCTATGGGGAATGGGAGGAGGGAATGTCACACTGCCTATATGGGGAATGGGAGGGGGGATGCCGCACTGCCTATGGAGGAATGGGAGGAGGGAATGTCACACTGCCTATATGGGGAATGGAGGGGGAATGCCACACTGCCTATGGAGGAATGGGAGGAGGGAATGCCACACTGTCTATATGGGGAATGGGAGGGGGGAATGCCACACTGTCTATATGGGGAATGGGAGGGGGAATGCCACACTGCCTATGGAGGAATGGGAGGAGGGAATGTCACACTGCCTATATGGGGAATGGGAGGGGGGATGCCGCACTGCCTATATGGGGAATGGGAGGGGGAATGCCACACTGCCTATATGGGGAATGGGAGGGGGAATGTCACACTGCCTATATGGGGAATGGGAGGAGGGAATGCCACACTGCCTATATGGGGAATGGGAGGAGGAATGCCACACTGCCTATATGGTGAATGGGAGAGGGAATGCCACACTGTCTATATGGGGAATGGAAGGGGGAATGCCACACTGCCTATATGGGGAATGGGAGGAGGGAATGCCACACTGCCTATATGGGGAATGGGAGGAGGAATGCCACACTGCCTATATGGTGAATGGGAGAGGGAATGCCACACTGTCTATATGGGGAATGGAAGGGGGAATGCCACACTGCCTATATGGGGAATGGGAGGGGAGAATGCCACACTGCCTGTATGGGGAATGGGAGGGGGAATGCCACACTGCCTATATGGGGAATGGGAGGGGGGAATGCCACACTGCCTATATGGGGAATGGGAGGGGGAATGGCACACTGCCTATATGGGGAATGGAGGGGGAATGCCACACTGCCTATATGGGGAATGGGAGGGGGGATGCCGCACTGCCTATATGGGGAATGGGAGGGGGAATGCCACACTGCCTATATGGGGAATGGGAGGGGGAATGTCACACTGCCTATATGGGGAATGGAGGGGGAATGCCACACTGCCTATATGGGGAATGGGAGGGGGGAATGCCACACTGCCTATATGGGGAATGGGAGGAGGAATGCCACACTGCCTATATGGTGAATGGGAGAGGGAATGCCACACTGTCTATATGGGGAATGGAAGGGGGAATGCCACACTGCCTATATGGGGAATGGGAGGGGAGAATGCCACACTGCCTATATGGAGGAATGGGAGGGGGAATGCCACACTGCCTATATGGGGAATGGGAGGGGGAATGCCACACTGTCTATATGGGGAATGGAAGGGGGAATGCCACACTGCCTATATGGGGAATGGGAGGGGAGAATGCCACACTGCCTATGGGGAATGGGAGGGGGGAATGCCACACTGCCTATATGGAGGAATGGGAGGGGGAATGCCACACTGCCTATATGGGGAATGGGAGGGGGAATGCCACACTGTCTATATGGGGAATGGAAGGGGGAATGCCACACTGCCTATATGGAGGAATGGGAGGGGGGAATGCCACACTGCCTATATGGGGAATGGAGGGGGAATACCACACTGCCTATATGGGGAATGGGAGGGGGGAATGCCACACTGCCTATATGGGGAATGGGAGGAGGAATGCCACACTGCCTATATGGGGAATGGGAGGGGGAATGTCACACTGCCTATATGGGGAATGGAAGGGGGAATGCCACACTGCCTATATGGGGAATGGGAGGGGGAATGCCACACTGCCTATATGGGGAATGGGAGGGGGAATGTCACACTGCCTATATGGGGAATGGGAGGGGAGAATGCCACACTGCCTATATGGAGGAATGGGAGGGGGGAATGCCACACTGCCTATATGGGGAATGGGAGGGGGGGATGCCACACTGCCTATATGGGGAATGGGAGGGGGGGAATGCCACACTGCATATATGGGGAATGGGAGGGGGAATGTCACACTGCCTATATGGGGAATGGAAGGGGGAATGCCACACTGCCTATATGGGGAATGGGAGGGGGAATGTCACACTGCCTATATGGGGAATGGGAGGGGAGAATGCCACACTGCCTATATGGAGGAATGGGAGGGGGAGAATGCCACACTGCCTATATGGAGGAATGGGAGGGGGGAATGCCACACTGCCTATATGGGGAATGGGAGGGGGGGATGCCACACTGCCTATATGGGGAATGGGAGGGGGGGAATGCCACACTGCATATATGGGGAATGGGAGGGGGAATGCCACACTGCCTATATGGGGAATGGGAGGGGGAATGGCACACTGCCTATGGGGGAATGGGAGGGGGGAATGCCACACTGCCTATATGGGGAATGGGAGGGGGAATGCCACACTGCCTATATGGGGAATGGGAGGGGGGATGCCACACTGCCTATATGGGGAATGGAAGGGGGGATGTCACACTGCCTATATGGGGAATGGAAGGGGGAATGCCACACTGCCTATATGGGGAATGGGAGGGGGAATGCCACACTGCCTATATGGGGAATGGGAGGGGGGATGCCACACTGCCTATATGGGGAATGGGAGGGGGGATGTCACACTGCCTATATGGGGAATGGAAGGGGGAATGCCACACTGCCTATATGGGGAATGGGAGGGGGGGATGCCACACTGCCTATATGGGGAATGGGAGGGGGAATGGCACACTGCCTATGGGGGAATGGGAGGGAGGAATGCCACACTGCCTATATGGGGAATGGGAGGGGGGGATGCCACACTGCCTATATGGGGAATGGGAGGGGGAATGGCACACTGCCTATGGGGGAATGGGAGGGGGAATGGCACACTGCCTATGGGGGAATGGAAGGGGGGAATGCCACACTGCCTATATGGGGAATGGGAGGGGGGAATGCCACACTGCCTATATGGGGAATGGGAGGAGGAATGCCACACTGCCTATATGGTGAATGGGAGAGGGAATGCCACACTGTCTATATGGGGAATGGAAGGGGGAATGCCACACTGCCTATATGGGGAATGGGAGGGGAGAATGCCACACTGCCTATATGGGGAATGGGAGGGGGAATGCCACACTGTCTATATGGGGAATGGAAGGGGGAATGCCATACTGCCTATATGGGGAATGGGAGGGGAGAATGCCACACTGCCTATATGGAGGAATGGGAGGGGGGAATGCCACACTGCCTATATGGGGAATGGAGGGGGAATGCCACACTGCCTATATGGGGAATGGGAGGGGGGAATGCCACACTGCCTATATGGGGAATGGGAGGAGGAATGCCACACTGCCTATATGGGGAATGGGAGGAGGAATGCCACACTGCCTATATGGGGAATGGAAGGGGGAATGCCACACTGCCTATATGGGGAATGGGAGGGGGGAATGCCACACTGCCTATATGGGGAATGGGAGGAGGAATGCCACACTGCCTATATGGGGAATGGGAGGAGGAATGCCACACTGCCTATATGGGGAATGGAAGGGGGAATGCCACACTGCCTATATGGGGAATGGGAGGGGGGGATGCCACACTGCCTATATGGGGAATGGGAGGGGGGGAATGCCACACTGCATATATGGGGAATGGGAGGGGGAATGCCACACTGCCTATATGGGGAATGGGAGGGGGAATGCCACACTGCCTATATGGGGAATGGGAGGGGGGAATGCCACACTGCCTATATGGGGAATGGGAGGGGGGATGCCACACTGCCTATATGGGGAATGGGAGGGGGGAATGCCACACTGCCTATATGGGGAATGGGAGGGGGGATGCCACACTGCCTATATGGGGAATGGAAGGGGGAATGCCACACTGCCTATATGGGGAATGGGAGGGGGGGATGCCACACTGCCTATATGGGGAATGGGAGGGGGAATGGCACACTGCCTATGGGGGAATGGGAGGGAGGAATGCCACACTGCCTATATGGGGAATGGGAGGGGGGAATGGCACACTGCCTATATGGGGAATGGAGGGGGAATGCCACACTGCCTATATGGGGAATGGGAGGGGGGATGCCGCACTGCCTATATGGGGAATGGGAGGGGGAATGCCACACTGCCTATATGGGGAATGGGAGGGGGAATGTCACACTGCCTATATGGGGAATGGAGGGGGAATGCCACACTGCCTATATGGGGAATGGGAGGAGGGAATGCCACACTGCCTATATGGGGAATGGGAGGAGGAATGCCACACTGCCTATATGAGGAATGGGAGGGGGAATGTCACACTGTCTATATGGTGAATGGGAGAGGGAATGCCACACTGTCTATATGGGGAATGGGAGGGGGGAATGCCACACTGCCTATATGGGGAATGGAAGGGGGAATGCCACACTGCCTATATGGGGAATGGGAGGGGAGAATGCCACACTGCCTATATGGAGGAATGGGAGGGGGAATGCCACACTGCCTATATGGGGAATGGAAGGGGGAATGCCACACTGCCTATATGGGGAATGGGAGGGGAGAATGCCACACTGCCTATATGGAGGAATGGGAGGGGGAATGCCACACTGCCTATATGGAGGAATGGGAGGGGGAATGCCACACTGCCTATATGGGGAATGGGAGGGGGAATGCCACACTGTCTATATGGGGAATGGAAGGGGGAATGCCACACTGCCTATATGGGGAATGGGAGGGGGAATGCCACACTGCCTATATGGAGGAATGGGAGGGGGAATGCCACACTGCCTATATGGGGAATGGGAGGGGGAATGCCACACTGTCTATATGGGGAATGGAAGGGGGAATGCCACACTGCCTATATGGGGAATGGGAGGGGGGAATGTCACACTGCCTATATGGGGAATGGGAGGGGGGAATGCCACACTGCCTATATGGGGAATGGGAGGGGGAATGCCACACTGCCTATATGGGGAATGGGAGGGGGGAATGCCACACTGCCTATATGGGGAATGGGAGGGGG
Source organism: Gastrophryne carolinensis (assembly GCA_027917425.1). Lineage (NCBI taxonomy): Eukaryota > Metazoa > Chordata > Amphibia > Anura > Microhylidae > Gastrophryne > Gastrophryne carolinensis. The sequence goes on along the minus strand of CM051244.1, from coordinate 13,371,415 downwards.
AATGCCACACTGCCTATATGGGGAATGGGAGGGGGAATGCCACACTGCCTATATGGGGAATGGGAGGGGGAATGCCACACTGCCTATATAGGGAATGGGAGGGGGGAATGCCACACTGCCTATATGGAGGAATGGGATGGGGGAATGTCACACTGCCTATATGGGGAATAGGAGGAGGGATGTCACACTGCCTATATGGGGAATGGGAGGGGGGAATGCCACACTGCCTATATGGGGAATGGGAGGGGGGAATGCCACACTGCCTATATGGGGAATGGGAGGGGGAATGCCACACTGCCTATATGGGGAATGGGAGGGGGAATGCCACACTGCCTATATGGGGAATGGGAGGGGGGAATGCCACACTGCCTATATGGGGAATGGGAGGGGGAATGCCACACTGCCTATATGGGGAATGGGAGGGGGGAATGTCACACTGCCTATATGGGGAATGGGAGGGGGAATGCCACACTGCCTATATGGAGAATGGGAGGGGGGAATGCCACACTGCATATATGGGGAATGGGAGGGGGGAATGCCACACCGCCTATATGGCGAATGGGAGGGGGAATGCCACACTGCCTATATGGGGAATAGGAGGAGGGATGTCACACTGCCTATATGGGGAATGGGAGGGGGGAATGCCACACTGCCTATATGGGGAATGGAAGGGGGAATGCCACACTGCCTATATGGGGAATGGGAGGGGAGAATGCCACACTGCCTATATGGAGGAATGGGAGGGGGGAATGCCACACTGCCTATATGGGGAATGGGAGGGGGGGATGCCACACTGCCTATATGGGGAATGGGAGGGGGGGAATGCCACACTGCATATATGGGGAATGGGAGGGGGGGAATGCCACACTGCATATATGGGGAATGGGAGGGGGGAATGCCACACTGCCTATATGGGGAATGGGAGGGGGAATGGCACACTGCCTATGGGGGAATGGGAGGGAGGAATGCCACACTGCCTATATGGGGAATGGGAGGGGGGAATGGCACACTGCCTATATGGGGAATGGAGGGGGAATGCCACACTGCCTATATGGGGAATGGGAGGGGGGATGCCGCACTGCCTATATGGGGAATGGGAGGGGGAATGCCACACTGCCTATATGGGGAATGGGAGGGGGGAATGCCACACTGCCTATATGGGGAATGGGAGGGGGAATGCCACACTGCCTATATGGGGAATGGGAGGGGGGAATGTCACACTGCCTATATGGGGAATGGGAGGGGGAATGCCACACTGCCTATATGGAGAATGGGAGGGGGGAATGCCACACTGCATATATGGGGAATGGGAGGGGGGAATGCCACACCGCCTATATGGCGAATGGGAGGGGGAATGCCACACTGCCTATATGGGGAATAGGAGGAGGGATGTCACACTGCCTATATGGGGAATGGGAGGGGGGAATGCCACACTGCCTATATGGGGAATGGAAGGGGGAATGCCACACTGCCTATATGGGGAATGGGAGGGGAGAATGCCACACTGCCTATATGGAGGAATGGGAGGGGGGAATGCCACACTGCCTATATGGGGAATGGGAGGGGGGGATGCCACACTGCCTATATGGGGAATGGGAGGGGGGGAATGCCACACTGCATATATGGGGAATGGGAGGGGGGGAATGCCACACTGCATATATGGGGAATGGGAGGGGGGAATGCCACACTGCCTATATGGGGAATGGGAGGGGGAATGGCACACTGCCTATGGGGGAATGGGAGGGGGGAATGCCACACTGCCTATATGGGGAATGGGAGGGGGAATGCCACACTGCCTATATGGGGAATGGGAGGGGGGATGCCACACTGCCTATATGGGGAATGGAAGGGGGAATGCCACACTGCCTATATGGGGAATGGGAGGGGGGGATGCCACACTGCCTATATGGGGAATGGGAGGGGGAATGGCACACTGCCTATGGGGGAATGGGAGGGGGAATGGCACACTGCCTATATGGGGAATGGGAGGGGGAATGTCACACTGCCTATATGGGGAATGGGAGGGGGAATGGCACACTGCCTATGGGGGAATGGGAGGGGGGAATGCCACACTGCCTATATGGGGAATGGGAGGGGGAATGCCACACTGTCTATGGGGGAATGGGAGGGGGGAATGCCACACTGCCTATATGGGGAATGGGAGGGGGAATGCCACACTGCCTATATGGGGAATGGGAGGGGGGAATGCCACACTGCCTATATGGGGAATGGGAGGGGGGAATGCCACACTGCCTATATGGGGAATGGGAGGGGGAATGCCACACTGCCTATATGGGGAATGGGAGGGGGGAATGCCACACTGCCTATGGGGAATGGGAGGGGGGAATGCCACACTGCCTATGGGGAATGGGAGGGGGGAATGGGAGGGGGGAATGCCACACTGCCTATATGGCATTTGCCTATGTAACATTTGTCTATTCAAATTGTTTCTATTGTTGAAACTGTTACACCCCATCTCCTATCCATCAATCAGTGAGGGGGCGTGGCTTCATCTATCCCTGAATGAGGAGGCGTGGCCTAATTTAACAAACGTCCCTATTTCCTACCCTGAAAAGTTGTTAGTTCTGCGTTAATCATTATTCACGTGTGTCATCGACACAAAAAAACCTGCATCTTGTGTAGTTTGTGTTGTATTTGTTTTGTTTGGTTGTAAGGCACAGATTTGTATTGCGCCTGAAGAAGAAGCCTCTGTGCCTCTTCAGTCTAATAAAAAAAAAAAAAAAATTATTTCAACCTTGGATTTTTATCGGGAATATTTTAGCCGTAATATATAAAACGAGGTGGAATAGCTTCACTGTGTCTCCATGGCAGAGCTGTCCGTGTAACCTGTCATTTCCTCCCTGACATTTAAATAGAAGTTAATGATTCGTCAGTCATCAGCGTCCTGCGATTAGCATTGCGCCGCGTTAAGCAGTGGAGGTGGTGACCGCCGACTTCCTTCCTTTCCTTTCTTTTCCTCTTTCTTTCCCTCGTCTCGTCTTCCCTGTTTATCCAGATTTTTCTTCTTAAACTTTTTCAGCTACTTCCTACATTAATCCGGACCTTCAGCATCATTTAATGAAAAGCCCAAACCCCTTAAAAACTATTCCCCAGCATCTAAAATTAATATACTTTAAGTTTTTAGTCACTTATTATTCTTTTCCTCCCACTGAGCTGCAACTCTGTTCAGGACTCTAGGATACGGGCGCCGCCATCTTGCCTCAGAAGCATTACATACTGAGGAGAGCGGGATAAAGTGCAGGGGGCGGGGTTATAGCTGTGCTTTGCGCAGACAGAGAAGAGCCAGGGTCAGGTAAAGACCAGCAATCCCAGAATGCAGAGCGGCACAGTCAGAAGACACTTCCTGTTTACAGGCTGCCTGATGCTCCATGATCCGCCATCTTGGATGTTTAAAGGCTCATAGCATGCAGCAGATGCAGGTAGGATGATTTTTAATGTGGGCAATCTGTATGTACAGGGTGTGGGAAACATATAATATAGGCTCTTATTCAGGGTGAGGGTCCGGATTAATGTGGGCAATCTGTATGTACAGGGGGGGAACATATAAGATAGGCTCTTATTCAGAGTGAAGATCCGGATTAATGTGAGCAATCTGTATGTACAGGGTGTGGGAAACATATAAGATAGGCTCTTATTCAGTCTGAAGGTCTGGATTAATGTGAGCAATCTGTATGTACAGGGTGTGGGAAACATACAAGATAGGCTCTTATTCAGGGTGAGGGTCCGGATTAATGTGGGCAATCTGTATGTACAGGGTGTGGGAAACATATAAGATAGGCTCTTATTCAGGGTGAGGGTCCGGATTAATGTGGGCAATCTGTATGTACAGGGTGTGGGAAACATATAAGATAGGCTCTTATTCAGGGTGAAGGTCCGGATTAATGTGAGCAATCTGTATGTACAGGGTGTGGGAAACATATAAGATAGGCTCTTATTCAGGGTGAGGGTCCGCTTTATAGTGGACCAAAACCCACCCCCGGGGATCCAGATTTCGGACGCCCCGCTGTGTGATACCCCCCAGGTACCCTGAGAACTCACCTTCTTTCACGGTCCAACGGCACATGCGCGTGCAGCGACTGCTCCCCCGATATCCTCGCTCACCCTTCCTCGGTCATGCGGCACACGTGCAGCCTCTCGTCCAATCAGTGAGTCTAATCCAATCACTAATGCCGGGTATGCGCCCTGCTGGAGGGATAGCGGGGACGCGGCTCGCACATGCACCGTTGGACCGAGAAGCAAGGTAAGTGTATGAGGTGACCCGGGGGGTGTCACACAGCGGGGGATCCTGATTTTGGATGCCCCAGGGAGAGGGAATTGATCAGCCCGGGAATCTTATAGATTCCCGGGCCGATCGGCATGGGTTTTGGTCTACTTTAAAAACAGGTAAACTTTGAAGCCCTGCTACGGCTTCTATCCCGCACTTGCAGGAAACGGAGGACTGGCACACGGGGACGGGCATCAGGTGAGCTGCTTGCTGGCCAATTATTGCTGTTGGGTTTAGAGTCTCTTTAAAGTGGACCAAAACCCCGGGTTTTGACTATCCTGGGGTTTGATCCTTGTCCCGGGGCACCCAGACCGCTGTGTGAAACCTCCCAGATCCCCAAACGCAACTCACCTCTTCCTGGTCCGACGGCACATGCGCGGCCGTTCGTCCAATCCGCGCAATCGGATCCCCCCGCAGACGTCACGTGGTCTAAGGCCAGTGGCTTTGAGCGCATTGATGGACGCATCCCCTGCTATCCTCTAACACGGAGCGTGCACACGCTGGCCATTCACAAATGCCTGGCATGTGCCCTGCTAGAGGGATTGTGGGGATGCCACCGGGAAGCAAGGTAAGTGAATAGGGGGACCGGAATTTGGATGCCCCGCTGTGTGAAACCCCCCAGGTCGCCCCATACACTTACCTTGCTTCCCCGAGGAAATCGATCAGCCTGTGAATCTTATATTCTCGGGGGGGGGGATCGTCGTAGGTTTGGGTCTACTTCAATAAAGGGTAAATTTCGAAGCCCTGCTACCGCTTGTAACCCGCACCGCACCCCCTGCTTCTCTGCAGCCGTGCGCACTCCCCGCACCCAGCCATTCAGATTCACGCCAGGCGCGCGGGAGTGCGCATTACACAGGGAAGCCGGGGATGTCAAATCACCGGCTTTATGCCGCGCATTATTCTGCGTCGCACAAAGCGCTAATTGTACAAGCACCCGTGCATGTGCCGTGGGAACGGCAAAAGGTGAGCAAATGTTTGCGATCTGGGATGCTTCACATCGGGGGGGGGGGGACATACATCAGGATGCCCCCGGGAGCCAGACCAATCACCAGCATAGTGGTAATCCTGGTGATTGGTCCACTTACCTGGTAACTTTGTCCCCATTGATCCCCCCCCGGAACAGTATAAAATCCCTGCTAACGGGACAGCGGGGATGTGGACGCATCTCGCACATGTGCCGTTGGCCCGGGAAAGAAGGTGAGTGTATGGGGCGACCTGGGGGGATCCCGATTTTGGATGCTTTGGGGGGTAGGGAATCAATTGGCCTGGGAAACTTATAGATTCCTAGGCCGATCACCATGGGTTTTGGTCCACTTTAAAAAAAAAAAAAGGTACATTTTGGAGCCCTGCTACAGCTTCTATCCCGCACTTGCAGGAAATGGAGGAGAGGCACACGGGACGGGCATCGGCCAAGTATTGCTGTTGGGTTTAGACCCCCTTTAACCAGGAGCCATTCGGCCATTCTGATTGGGTCAGTTCCTGTAGGGGCCTAATCTGATGCGCGCCCCTGCTGCCTGCGTGCTGGGTTTGGGTCCCCTTTAATGTATAAATGTGGCCACTTCCCTTCACCGGTGCTTACTTGCACTAGCCAATGACTTGTGGCCATTTGAGTCCTTTCCTGTAAGGGCCTAATCCCTGGACACGCGCTGCCTCCTGGGACGCGCTTCCTCTGACCCGCGTGTGACGCGGCGCCACTAATAAGCTTGTGACTGTTAGTCAGCAGCACAGGAATGGCGCGCTCAGCACATCGCTCCCTGTATAAACACTGCGGCCCTGGAGGACGGGCGCGGGGGCGTGCGGACACGCTCATCATTCACTCTGCACGTCCCCCTCGCTTTACAGACATAACGTTACAATAAAAACTATTTATGCCATTGGATCCTCAGTGATACCTCTCAGATGAGTACTCACCTTTTCCCAGGGGGGAGATTCCAAGGAAGGGGATTTAGGGATACAGATTACTCACAGCTTCAGGGGACAGTGTAGGCAGGATGCTTGGCTGCATAGAGCGAGGCATCACCAGCCCAGCAGGGTTTCACACAGTGGGGCATCCGAAATCTGGATGCCCCTTGGGGGTAGGCGGTTACCCGGCCCTGGAGTGTTTGAATCTACATTCTAGTGCTGGCTTACTAGGGTTTTGGTCTACTTTAATGTATAAATGTGACCACTTGCCCTAGCCAATGAATTGGAGCCAAGTGTGTGAGTCTACAGCAGCCGAGGGGATGCCGCCCCCCCCCCCCCCCCCGCATGTGCCATGGGAAAGGTAAACAGACCTGGCACTGTGTTGGGGTTTCAAGCAGAGGGGCATCCCAACCTACAGTCTTCTTTTATTATACATCGCTCAAATCCAGGTTTGTCTCTGACCTGGGATGCCCCTGCGTGTGTAACCCCTGGAATCAGCTGTTTTACTCACCTTCATCCATGATCACCTGGGATGCAGGTGGTTACCCAGCCCTGGAGTCTTTTAAACTCCAGAGCTGGCTTACTAGGGTTTTGGTCTACTTTAATGTATAAATGTGACCACTTGCCCTAGCCAATGAATTGGAGCCAAGTGTGTGAGTCTACAGCAGCCGAGGGGATGCCCCGCCCCCCCCCCCCCCCCACATGTGTCATGGGAAAGGTAAACGGACCTGGCAGAGGGGCCTCCCAACCTACAGTCTTCTTTTATTATAGATCTGATTTAATGCAGACTTGTCTCTGACCTGGGATGCCCCTGGGTGTGTAACCCCTGGGACCAGCTGTTTACTTACCTTTATTCATGCTCCCAAAGCCTCACAAACTGTTCTGATTGGAATTTATTACCGGGATGCCCAGCAGGGGCAGGCGCTTACCCGGCCCTGGAATCTTTTAGGTTTTAGAGCTGGTTTACTAGAGTTTTGGTCTACTTTAATGTATAAATGTGACCACTTCCACTCACCGGTGCTTACTTACCCTAGCCAATGACTTGGAGCCTAGTGTGTGAGTCTACAGCAGCCGAGGGGATGCCCCCCCCCCCCCCGCATGTGTCATGGGAAAGGTAAACGGACCTGGCACTGTGTTGGGGTTTCAAGCAGAGGGGCATCCCAACCGACAGTCTTCTTTTATTATAGATCGCTCAAATCCAGGTTTGTCTCTGACCTGGGATGCCCCTGCGTGTGTAACCCCTGGAATCAGCTGTTTTACTCACCTTCATCCATGATCACCAGGGGCAGGTGGTTACCCAGCCCTGGAGTCTTTTAAACTCCAGAGCTGGCTTACTAGGGTTTTGGTCCGCTTTAATGTATAAGTGTGTCCACTTCCCTTCCCCCGGTGCTTACTTTCCCTAACCAATGAGGTGGGGCCTAGTGTGGGGGGATGCCGCCCCCCGCATGTGCCATGGGAAAGGTAAACGGACCTGGCAGCGGGGCCTCCCAACCTACAGCCTTCTTTTATTCTAGATCAGTTTTAATGCAGACCTAAATCCAGGTTGGTGTCTGACCTGGGATGCCCCTGCCCGTGTCACCCTGGGAACCATACAGTTCTGATTGGAAATGATAATCGGGATGCCCAGCAGGGTTTCACACAGCGGGGCACCTAAAATCTGGATGCCCCGGCCCTGGAGTCTTTTTAGACCCTAGAGCCGGCTTACTAGGGTTTTGTCCTGCTTTAAAATCCGTAATAAACATGCTACGGTTGGGCTGTTCAAATAACAGAGCGCACAATGGAAATGGGAAGGAAAGCGGGAATTCCTTTCTTGGGAGGGGTCGGCCTGTGAGCGGGGGTCCGCACCTCACTTACTCGGATAATCGTTCCCGGCCGTGTCCAAATATGCCGAGCTCGGGGTTCCCCGGAGTCCATTCCTGTTACTGGAGGAATGGAGGGGAACACACCCACAACGACGGGCGCGCGGCGCTGCCGGAGGTGAGTTTATACAGCGGACAATGCCAAAAACCTATTGTAGTTAACCCTTTCCATGCTCCCATCCTGCGGAAACCCCTACGCGGACATTTAGGGTAAACTCAACTCCAGGCAACTGGTCACAATGTTGGGATTTCATATATTAAGTATAAGTTTGGTATTTGATATAAAAGTTTATATATAAACAATATATATTTAATATATATTAAAATGATAAGTTTGATATAAAAGTTTATATATAAACTATATATATATATATTAGAATTATACGTTTGGTATTTGATATAAAAGTTTATATATAAACTATATATATTTAATATATATTAAAATGATAAGTTTAATATTTGATATAAAAGTTTATATATAAACTATATATATATATTAGAATTATACGTTTGGTATTTCATATAAAAGCTCATCTATAAACTATATATGTTTAATATATATTTAAAATTATAAGTTTGGTATTTCATATAAAAGTTTATATATATTTAATATATATTAAAATGATAAGTTTGGCATTTGATATATATAGTTTATATATAAACTTTTATATTTAATATATATAAGAATTATAAGTTTGGTATTTGAAATAAAATTTATATATAAACTATATCTATTTAATATATATTAAAATGATAAGTTTGGCATTTGATATATATAGTTTATATATAAACTTTTATATTTAATATATATAAGAATTATAAGTTTGGTATTTGAAATAAAAAGTTTATATATAAACTATATCTATTTAATATATATAAGAATTATAAGTTTGGTATTTGAAATAAAAGTTTATATATAAACTATATATATTTGATATATATGAATTATAGGTTTGGCATTTGATATAAAAGTTTATATATAAACTATATACCGGTATATTTAATATATATTTAATATATATTAGAATTATAAGTTTGGTATTTGATATAAAAAGTTTACATATAAACTATATATATTTAATATATATTAGAATTATAAGTTTGGTATTTGATATATTCAACAAGGGTTAGTCACTCTCTAAGTAAATCCTTAATTGTTCACTAAATACTCACCTTACCTCTGCTCGGCATAACATAACATAAATAGCTGCTGGCGCAAGAGATTTTTCATGATGACCCTAAATTCGGCTATGCAAGGTGACACTTGCTGAGGTATAAGGACATATGGTGGCACTTGCTGGGGTATGAGGGCATATGGTGGCACTTTCTGGGGTATGAGGGCATATGGTGGCACTTTCTGGGGTATAAGGGCATATGGTGGCACTTGCTGAGGTATAAGGGCATATGGTGGCACTTGCTGGGGTATAAGGGCATATGGTGGCACTTGCTGAGGTATAAGGGCATATGGTGGCACTTGCTGAGGTATGAGGGCATATGGTGGCACTTGCTGAGGTATAAGGGCATATGGTGGCACTTGCTGAGGTATAAGGGCATATGGTGGCACTTGCTGAGGTATAAGGGCATATGGTGGCACTTGCTGAGGTATAAGGGCATATGGTGGCACTTGCTGGGGTATAAGGGCATATGGTGGCACTTGCTGAGGTATAAGGGCATATGGTGGCACTTTCTGGGGTATGAGGGCATATGGTGGCACTTGCTGAGGTATAAGGACATATGGTGGCACTTGCTGGGGTATGAGGGCATATGGTGGCACTTGCTGAGGTATAAGGGCATATGGTGACACTTGCGGATGTATAAGGGCATATGGTGGCACTTGCTGAGGTATAAGGGCATATGGTGGCACTTGCTGAGGTATAAGGGCATATGGTGGCACTTGCTGAGGTATAAGGGCATATGGTGACACTTGCTGAGGTATAAGGGCATATGTTGGCACTTGGTGAGGTATAAGGGCATATGGTGGCACTTGCTGAGGTATAAGGACATATGGTGGCACTTGCTGAGGTATAAGGACATATGGTGGCACTTGGTGAGGTATAAGGGCATATGGTGGCACTTGCTGAGGTATAAGGGCATATGGTGGCACTTGCTGAGGTATAAGGGCATATGGTGGCACTTGCTGAGGTATAAGGGCATATGGTGGCACTTACTGAGGTATAAGGACATATGGTGGCACTTGCTGAGGTATAAGGGCATATGGTGGTACTTGCTGGGGTATAAGGGCATATGGTGGCACTTGCTGAGGTTAAAGGACATATGGTGGCACTTGCTGAGGTATAAGGGCATATGGTGGCACTTGCTGAGGTATAAGGGCATATGGTGGCACTTGGTGAGGTATAAGGGCATATGGTGGCACTTGCTGGGATATAAGGGCATATGGTGGCACTTGCTGAGGTATAAGGGCATATGGTGGCACTTGCTGGGGTATAAGGGCATATGGTGGCACTTGCTGGGGTATAAGGGCATATGGTGGTACTTGCTGAGGTATAAGGGCATATGGTGGCACTTGCTGAGGTATAAGGACATATGGTGACACTTGCTGAGGTATAAGGGCATATGGTGGCACTTGCTGAGGTATAAGGACATATGGTGACACTTGCTGAGGTATAAGGGCATATGGTGGCACTTGCTGGGGTATAAGGGCATATGGTGGCACTTGCTGAGGTATAAGGGCATATGGTGGCACTTGCGGATGTATAAGGGCATATGGTGGCACTTGCTGAGGTATAAGGGCATACAGTGGCACTTGCTGAGGTATAAGGGCATATGGTGGCACTTGCGGATGTATAAGGGCATATGGTGGCACTTGCTGAGGTATAAGGGCATACAGTGGCACTTGCGGATGTATAAGGGCATATGGTGGCACTTGCTGGGGTATAAGGGCATATGGTGGCACTTGCGGATGTATAAGGGCATATGGTGGCACTTGCTGAGGTATAAGGACATATGGTGGCACTTGCTGAGGTATAAGGACATATGGTGGCACTTGCTGAGGTATAAGGACATATGGTGGTACTTGCTGGGGTATGAGGGCATATGGTGGCACTTGCTGAGGTATAAGGACATATGGTGGCACTTGCTGAGGTATAAGGACATATGGTGGTACTTGCTGGGGTATAAGGGCATATGGTGGCACTTGCTGAGGTATAAGGGCATATGGTGGCACTTGCTGAGGTATAAGGACATATGGTGGCACTTGCTGAGGTATAAGGGCATATGGTGGCACTTGCTGAGGTTAAAGGACATATGGTGGCACTTGCTGAGGTTAAAGGACATATGGTGGCACTTGCTGAAGTATAAGGGTATATGGTGGCACTTGCTGAGGTATAAGGGCATATGGTGGCACTTGCTGGGGTATAAGGGCATATGGTGGCACTTGCTGGGGTATAAGGGCATATGGTGGTACTTGCTGAGGTATAAGGGCATATGGTGGCACTTGCTGAGGTATAAGGACATATGGTGACACTTGCTGAGGTATAAGGGCATATGGTGGCACTTGCTGAGGTATAAGGGCATATGGTGGCACTTGCTGGGGTATGAGGGCATATGATGGCACTTGCTGGGGTATAAGGGCATATGGTGGCACTTGCTGAGGTATAAGGGCATATGGTGGCACTTGCTGAGGTATAAGGGCATATGGTAGCACTTGCGGATGTATAAGGGCATATGGTGGCACTTGCTGAGGTATAAGGGCATATGGTGGCACTTGCTGAGGTATAAGGGCATATGGTGGCACTTGCTGAGGTATAAGGGCATATGGTGGCACTTGCGGATGTATAAGGGCATATGGTGGCACTTGCGGAGGTATAAGGGCATATGGTGGCACTTGCTGAGGTATAAGGGCATATGGTGGCACTTGCTGGGGTATAAGGGCATATGGTGGTACTTGCTGAGGTATAAGGGCATATGGTGGCACTTGCTGGGGTATAAGGGCATATGGTGGCACTTGCTGAGGTATAAGGGCATATGGTGGCACTTGCTGAGGTATAAGGGCATATGGTGGCACTTGCTGAGGTATAAGGGCATATGGTGGCACTTGCTGGGGTATAAGGGCATATGGTGGCACTTGCTGGGGTATAAGGGCATATGGTGGTACTTGCTGAGGTATAAGGGCATATGGTGGCACTTGCTGAGGTATAAGGACATATGGTGACACTTGCTGAGGTATAAGGGCATATGGTGGCACTTGCTGGGGTATAAGGGCATATGGTGGCACTTGCTGAGGTATAAGGGCATATGGTGGCACTTGCTGAGGTATAAGGACATATGGTGACACTTGCTGAGGTATAAGGGCATATGGTGGCACTTGCTGAGGTATAAGGGCATATGGTGGCACTTGCGGATGTATAAGGGCATATGGTGGCACTTGCTGAGGTATAAGGACATATGGTGGCACTTGCTGAGGTATAAGGGCATATGGTGGCACTTGCTGAGGTTAAAGGACATATGGTGGCACTTGCTGAGGTTAAAGGACATATGGTGGCACTTGCTGAAGTATAAGGGTATATGGTGGCACTTGCTGAGGTATAAGGGCATATGGTGGCACTTGCTGGGGTATAAGGGCATATGGTGGCACTTGCTGAGGTATAAGGGCATATGGTGGCACTTGCTGAGGTATAAGGGCATATGGTGGCACTTGCTGAGGTATAAGGGCATATGGTGGCACTTGCTGAGGTATAAGGGCATATGGTGGCACTTGCTGAGGTATAACGGCATATGGTGGCACTTGCGGATGTATAAGGGCATATGTTGGCACTTGCTGAGGTATTAGGGCATATGGTGGCACTTGCTGAGGTATAAGGGCATATGGTGGCACTTGCTGAGGTATAAGGGCATATGGTGGCACTTGCTGAGGTATAAGGGCATATGGTGGCACTTGCTGAGGTATAAGGACATATGGTGGTACTTGCTGAGGTATAAGGGCATATGGTGGTACTTGCTGAGGTATAAGGGCATATGGTGGCACTTGCTGAGGTATAAGGGCATATGGTGACACTTGCTGAGGTATAAGGGCATATGGTGGCACTTGCTGAGGTATAAGGGCATATGTGGCACTTGCTGGGGTATAAGGGCATATGGTGGCACTTGCTGAGGTATAAGGGCATATGGTGGCACTTGCTGGGGTATAAGGGCATATGGTGGCACTTGCTGAGGTATAAGGGCATATGGTGGCACTTGCTGAGGTTAAAGGACATATGGTGGCACTTGCTGAGGTATAGGGCATATGGTGGCACTTGCTGAGGTATTAGGGCATATGGTGGCACTTGCTGAGGTATAAGGACATATGGTGACACTTGCTGAGGTATAAGGGCATATGGTGGCACTTGCTGAGGTATAAGGGCATATGGTGGCACTTGCTGAGGTATAAGGGCATATGGTGGCACTTGCTGAGGTATAAGGGCATATGGTGGCACTTGCTGAGGTATAAGGGCATATGGTGGCACTTGCTGAGGTATAAGGACATATGGTGGCACTTGCTGAGGTATAAGGGCATATGGTGGCACTTGCTGAGGTATAAGGACATATGGTGGCACTTGCTGAGGTATAAGGACATATGGTGGCACTTGCTGAGGTATAAGGGCATATGGTGGCACTTGCTGAGGTATAAGGACATATGGTGGCACTTGCTGAGGTATAAGGGCATATGGTGGCACTTGCGGATGTATAAGGGCATATGGTGGCACTTGCTGAGGTATAAGGGCATATGGTGGCACTTGCTGAGGTATAAGGGCATATGGTGGCACTTGCTGAGGTATAAGGACATATGGTGACACTTGCTGAGGTATAAGGACATATGGTGACACTTGCTGAGGTATAAGGGCATATGGTGGCACTTGCTGAGGTATAAGGGCATATGGTGGCACTTGGTGAGGTATAAGGGCATATGGTGGCACTTGCTGGGGTATAAGGGCATATGGTGGCACTTGGTGAGGTATAAGGGCATATGGTGGCACTTGCTGGGGTATGAGGGCATATGGTGGCACTTGCTGAGGTATAAGGACATATGGTGACACTTGGTGAGGTATAAGTGCATATGGTGGCACTTGCTGAGGTATAAGGGCATATGGTGGCACTTGCTGAGGTATAAGGGCATATGGTGGCACTTGCTGGGGTATAAGGGCATATGGTGGCACTTGCTGAGGTATAAGGGCATATGGTGGCACTTGCTGGGGTATAAGGGCATATGGTGGCACTTGGTGAGGTATAAGGGCATATGGTGGCACTTGCTGGGGTATGAGGGCATATGGTGGCACTTGCTGAGGTATAAGGACATATGGTGACACTTGGTGAGGTATAAGGGCATATGGTGGCACTTGCTGAGGTATAAGGGCATATGGTGGCACTTGGTGAGGTATAAGGGCATATGGTGGCACTTGCTGAGGTATAAGGGCATATGGTGGCACTTGCTGAGGTATAAGGGCATATGGTGGCACTTGGTGAGGTATAAGGGCATATGGTGGCACTTGGTGAGGTATAAGGGCATATGGTGGCACTTGCTGGGGTATAAGGGCATATGGTGGCACTTGGTGAGGTATAAGGGCATATGGTGGCACTTGCTGGGGTATGAGGGCATATGGTGGCACTTGCTGAGGTATAAGGACATATGGTGACACTTGCTGAGGTATAAGGGCATATGGTGGCACTTGGTGAGGTATAAGGGCATATGGTGGCACTTGCTGGGGTATGAGGGCATATGGTGACACTTGCTGAGGTATAAGGGCATATGGTGGCACTTGCTGAGGTATAAGGGCATATGGTGGCACTTGCTGAGGTATAAGGGCATATGGTGGCACTTGCTGAGGTATAAGGGCATATGGTGGCACTTGGTGAGGTATAAGGGCATATGGTGGCACTTGCTGGGGTATAAGGGCATATGGTGGCACTTGCTGAGGTATAAGGACATATGGTGACACTTGCTGAGGTATAAGGACATATGGTGGCACTTGCTGAGGTATAAGGACATATGGTGGCACTTGCTGAGGTATAAGGGCATATGGTGGCACTTGGTGAGGTATAAGGACATATGGTGGCACTTGCTGAGGTATAAGTGCATATGGTGGCACTTGCTGGGGTATAAGGGCATATGGTGGCACTTGCTGGGGTATGTGAGGACATTGATGGGTTTAGTAGAAGATGGCGGCGCTCCTCTTGGCACGCCCCCGCTGCCCGTCACATAGACTCGGCGCGCTCTCCGCAGACAAGACACCCGCTCACCCATCTGTCGCCCGCCTCAAGCTCCCGCTGGATCTGCGCCGTTCCTAATCCCAGCGCCATGTGGGCGAGCCAGCGCGCCTTACTCCAGGCTGTCTAACATTGCTTCTACCACTTTAAAGCAGACCTTCACCCTAAATAAGAGCCTATCTTGTATGTTTTCCCCCCCTGCACATACAGATTGCTTACATTAATCCAGACCCTCACCCTAAATAAGAGCCTATCTTGTATGTTTCCCCCCCCTGCACATACAGATTGCTTACATTAATCCTGACCTTCACCCTAAATAAGAGCCTATCTTTTATGTTCCCCCTGTACATACAGATTGCCCGCATTAATCAGGACCCTCACCCTGAATAAGAGCCTATCTTGTATGTTTCCCACATCCTGTACATGCAGATTGCTCACATTAATCCGGAACCTTCACCCTAAATAAGAGCCTATCTAGTATGTTTCCCCCTGTACATACAGATTGCCCACATTAATCCGGACCTTCACCCTGAATAAGAGCCTATCTTATATGTTTCCCCCCTGTACATACAGATTGCTCACATTAATCCAGACCTTCACCCTGAATAAGAGCCTGTCTTATATGTTTCCCACACCCTGTACATACAGATTGCCCACATTAATCCGGACCTTCACCCTGAATAAGAGCCTATGTTATATGTTTCCCCCCTGTACATACAGATTGCTCACATTAATCCGGACCCTCACCCTGAATAAGAGCCTATCTTATATGTTTCCCCCCTGTACATACAGATTGCTCACGTTAATCCAGACCTTCACCCTGAATAAGAGCCTATCTTATATGTTTCCCACACCCTGTACATACAGATTGCTCACATTAATCCAGACCTTCACCCTGAATAAGAGCCTATCTTATATGTTTCCCCCCTGTACATACAGATTGCTCACATTAATCCGGACCCTCACCCTGAATAAGAGCCTATCTTGTATGTTTCCCCCCTGTACATACAGATTGCCCACATTATCATCCTAGCTGCACCTAGTGCGTTTTCTGAGCCTTTAAACATCCAAGATGGCGGTCCATGGAGCATCAGGCAGCCTTCAGGCAGGAAGTGTCTTCTGACTGTGTTGCTCTGCATTCTGGGATTGCTGACCTTTTCCTGACCCCAGCGCTGCTCTGTCTGTCCAAAGCACATCTATAACCCCGCCCTCTGCACTTTATCCTGCTCTCCGCTCCTCAGTATGTGATGCTTCTGAGTCAAGATGGCGGCGCCCGTATCCTAGAGTCCTGAACAGAGTTGCAGCCCAGTGGGGGAAAGGATATTAAGTGAGTGATTAAAAACCTAAAATATAACTTTAGATGCTGGGGAATAGTTTTTTTTTTAAGGGTTTGGGGCTTTTCAATATATCCTGGTGAAGGTCCCGTTTAAGTGATTTTTTTTTTTTCTCCTCCGCTTCCTCCCGGGGACTCGGGACGGGCGCGGGGAATTGTTTCAGCGTCTTTAATGCTGGATTAGGAGGATTTCCTGCCGCCTCACACATCATTGGATTTCAGGATTTTCTCTTTGCCGGAAGAGGCGTCAGGAATTATTCGCAAGCTGAGACGCGATTTAAAATGACCAAAACCCACAGTGATTGGCCGGGATTTAATAAGATCGATAGATTATTGCCGATCGATTCCCTCCCCCCAGGTCATCCCGGATACTTACCTTGTCTCCCGATCCTATGAATAAGTGTGCTGCTCTGCTCTAACCAATGGAGGTGCCCCAAACTGAAGCGCCAGCCAGAGACTTATACCAGCAACTCACTATTAAAGTCTATTGAAACATCATAATATCATAACAATAATTATTAAAATGCCCATTTAATCCGGACCTTCACCATGATTTAATGAAAAGCCCAAACCCTTATAAAACGATTCCCCAGCATCTAACATTAATATATTTTACAGTTTTAGTCACTTATTATTCTTTCCCCCACTGGGCTGCAACTCTGTTCAAGACTCTAGGATACGGGCGCCACCATCTTGCCTCAGAAGCATCACATACTGAGGAGAGGAGAGCGGGATAATTACAAAGCACCTGCTCTGTTCACACATCTGCGTTTTCTCTGCGTTGTTACGCAGTTACAACGCAGAGGAAACGCTGCACATTATTCTAGACGGGAAAGTCCACATATCTGCGCTGCGCAACCCATGAAAAAAGCTCTGCAGACGCCTTTATCAGCGCAACGCAGTAACAGCGCAGGTCAATATAAGCTTATGGCAGCGCACATATAACGCAGCGCTACCTGCGTTGCGTCTGTGTTGTCATAGACTTTACCATTTACTTATGCTAAAATTGTTTTTCCTATAAAAAACACAAAACAAACCATTTACTTAGGCTTAAAATGTTTTTCTTTTGAAAAAATGCAAAACAAACGCATTGCTAACACATCAAAAGCGCAGTGTTTGTTTTGATACAATGTCCCTCTGGGATATTTACAAAACACCTGCTCTGTTCACAGCTCTGAGTTTTCTCTGCGTTGTTGCGCCGTGTTGCGACGCAGTTACAACGCAGAGGAAACACTGCACATTATTCTAGGTAGGAAAGTCCACATATCTGCAGTGCACAATGCATGAAAAAAATGCTCGGCGCAACGCAGTAACAGTGCGGGTCAATAGAAGCTTATGGCAGCGCATGTGTTGCCTGCGTTGCGTTTGTGTCGCCATAGACTTTACCATTTACTTATGCTAAAAATATTTTTCTTTTAAAAAACGCAATGCAAGCGCATTTCTAGCGCATCAAAAGCGCAATGTTCTGATGCTATGTCCCTCTGGGATATTTGCAAAACTCCTGCTCTTAAGGCTCTGTTCGCAAAAAACGCAATGCAAGCGCATCAAAAGCGCAATGTTGTGATACTATGTCCCTCTGGGATATTTGCAAAACGCCTGCTCTTAAGGCTTTGTTCACATTTCTGCGTTTTTCCCTGCGTGGTTGCGCTGCGTCACCACGCAGTTACAACGTAAAGGACACTCTGCACATTATTCTAGATGGAAAAGTCTGCGCAACGCATGAAGAAAGCGCTGCAGACGTCTTTCTCAGCGCAACGCAGTGACAGTGCAGGTCAATAGAAGCTTATGGCAGCGCATGTGTTGCCTGCGTTGCGCTTTTGTTGCCATATACTTTACCATTTACTTATGCTAAAAATATTTTTCTTTTAAAAAACGCAATGCAAGCGCATTTCTAGCGCATCAAAAGTGCAATGTTCTGATACTATGTCCCTCTGGGATATTTGCAAAACTCCTGCTCTTAAGGCTCTGTTCACAAAAAACGCAATGCAAGCGCATTTCTAGTGCATCAAAAGCGCAATGTTCTGATACTATGTCCCTCTGGGATATTTGCAAAACTCCTGCTCTTAAGGCTTTGTTCACATCTCTGCGTTTTCTCCGCGCGGTTGCGCTGCGTCGCCACGCAGTTACAACGTAGAGGACACTCTGCACATTATTCTAGATGGAAAAGTCTGCGCAACGCATGAAGGAAGCGCTGCAGACATCTTTCTCAGCACAACGCAGTGACAGTGCAGGTCAATAGAAGCTTATGGCAGCGCATGTGTTACCTGCGTTGCGTTTGTGTCGCCATAGACTTTACCATTTACTTATGCTAAAAATATTTTTCTTTTAAAAAACGCAATGCAAGCACATTTCTAGCGCATCAAAAGCGCAATGTTGTGATACTATGTCCCCTCTGGGATATTTACAAAACTCCTGCTCTTAAGGCTCTGTTCACAAAAAACGCAATGCAAGCGCATTTCCAGCGCATCAAAAGCGCAATGTTGTGATACTATGTCCCTCTGGGATATTTGCAAAACGCCTGCTCTTAAGGCTCTGTTCGCAAAAAACGCAATGCAAGCGCATTTTTAGCGCATCAAAAGCGCAATGTTCTGATACTATGTCCCTCTGGGATATTTACAAAACTCCTGCTCTTACGGCTTTGTTCACATTTCTGCGTTTTCTCTGCGTGGTTGCGCTGCGTCGCCACGCAGTTACAACGTAAAGGACACTCTGCACATTATTCTAGATGGAACAGTCTGCGCAACGCATGAAGAAAGCGCTGCAGACGTCTTTCTCAGCGCAACGCAGTGACAGTGCAGGTCAATAGAAGCTTATGGCAGCGCATGTGTTACCTGCGTTGCGTTTGTGTCGCCATAGACTTTACCATTTACTTATGCTAAAAATATTTTTCTTTTAAAAAACGCAATGCAAGCGCATTTCTAGCGCATCAAAAGCGCAATGTTCTGATACAATGTCCCTCTGGGATATTTACAAAACTCCTGCTCTTAAGGCTCTGTTCGCAAAAAACGCAATGCAAGCACATTTCTAGCGCATCAAAAGCGCAATGTTCTGATACTATGTCCCTCTGGGATATTTACAAAACTCCTGCTCTTAAGGCTCTGTTCGCAAAAAACGCAATGCAAGCACATTTCTAGCGCATCAAAAGCGCAATGTTCTGATACAATGTCCCTCTGGGATATTTACAAAACTCCTGCTCTTAAGGCTCTGTTCACAAAAAACGCAATGCAAGCGCATTTCTAGCGCATCAAAAGCGCAATGTTCTGATACAATGTCCCTCTGGGATATTTACAAAACTCCTGCTCTTAAGGCTCTGTTCACAAAAAACGCAATGCAAGCGCATTTCTAGCGCATCAAAAGCGCAATGTTCTGATACAATGTCCCTCTGGGATATTTACAAAACTCCTGCTCTTAAGGCTCTGTTCGCAAAAAACGCAATGCAAGCGCATTTCTAGCGCATCAAAAGCGCAATGTTCTGATACAATGTCCCTCTGGGATATTTACAAAACTCCTGCTCTTAAGGCTCTGTTCACAAAAAACGCAATGCAAGCGCATTTCTAGCGCATCAAAAGCGCAATGTTGTGATACTATGTCCCTCTGGGATATTTACAAAACTCCTGCTCTTAAGGCTCTGTTCACAAAAAACGCAATGCAAGCGCATTTCTAGCGCATCAAAAGCGCAATGTTGTGATACTATGTTCCTCTGGGATATTTACAAAACTCCTGCTCTTAAGGCTCTGTTCACAAAAAACGCAATGCAAGCGCATTTCTAGCGCATCAAAAGCGCAATGTTCTGATACAATGTCCCTCTGGGATATTTACAAAACTCCTGCTCTTAAGGCTCTGTTCACAAAAAACGCAATGCAAGCGCATTTCTAGCGCATCAAAAGCGCAATGTTGTGATACTATGTTCCTCTGGGATATTTACAAAACTCCTGCTCTTAAGGCTCTGTTCACAAAAAACGCAATGCAAGCGCATTTCTAGCGCATCAAAAGCGCAATGTTGTGATACTATGTCCCTCTGGGATATTTGCAAAACGCCTGCTCTTAAGGCTCTGTTCACAAAAAACGCAATGCAAGCGCATTTCTAGCGCATCAAAAGCGCAATGTTGTGATACTATGTCCCTCTGGGATATTTACAAAACTCCTGCTCTTAAGGCTCTGTTCACAAAAAACGCAATGCAAGCGCATTTCTAGCGCATCAAATGCGCAATGTTCTGATACTATGTCCCTCTGGGATATTTACAAAACTCCTGCTCTTAAGGCTCTGTTCACAAAAAACGCAATGCAAGCGCATTTCTAGCGCATCAAAAGCGCAATGTTGTGATACTATGTCCCTCTGGGATATTTACAAAACTCCTGCTCTTAAGGCTCTGTTCACAAAAAACGCAATGCAAGCGCATTTCTAGCGCATCAAAAGCGCAATGTTGTGATACTATGTTCCTCTGGGATATTTACAAAACTCCTGCTCTTAAGGCTCTGTTCACAAAAAACGCAATGCAAGCGCATTTCTAGCGCATCAAAAGCGCAATGTTGTGATACTATGTCCCTCTGGGATATTTGCAAAACGCCTGCTCTTAAGGCTCTGTTCGCAAAAAACGCAATGCAAGCGCATTTTTAGCGCATCAAAAGCGCAATGTTCTGATACTATGTCCCTCTGGGATATTTGCAAAACGCCTGCTCTTAAGGCTCTGTTCGCAAAAAACGCAATGCAAGCGCATTTCCAGCGCATCAAAAGCGCAATGTTCTGATACAATGTCCCTCTGGGATATTTACAAAACTCCTGCTCTTAAGGCTTTGTTCACATCTCTGCGTTTTCTCCGCGCGGTTGCGCTGCGTCGCCACGCAGTTACAACGTAGAGGACACTCTGCACATTATTCTAGATGGAAAAGTCTGCGCAACGCATGAAGGAAGCGTTGCAGACGTCTTTCTCAGCGCAACGCAGTAACAGTGCAGGTCAATAGAAGCTTATGGCAGCGCATGTGTTACCTGCGTTGCGCTTTTGTTGCCATAGACTTTACCATTTACTTATGCTAAAAATATTTTTCTTTTAAAAAACGCAATGCAAGCGTATTTCTAGCGCATCAAATGCGCAATGTTCTGATACAATGTCCCTCTGGGATATTTGCAAAACGCCTGCTCCTAAGGCTCTGTTCACAAAAAACGCAATGCAAGCGCATTTCTAGCGCATCAAAAGCGCAATGTTGTGATACTATGTCCCTCTGGGATATTTGCAAAACGCCTGCTCCTAAGGCTCTGTTCACAAAAAACGCAATGCAAGCGCATTTCTAGCGCATCAAAAGTGCAATGTTCTGATACTATGTCCCTCTGGGATATTTGCAAAACGCCTGCTCTTAAGGCTCTGTTCGCAAAAAACGCAATGCAAGCGCATTTCTAGCGCATCAAAAGCGCAATGTTCTGATACTATGTCCCTCTGGAATATTTACAAAACTCCTGCTCTTAAACCGGACCTTCAGCGTGATTTAATGAAAAGCCCAAACTCTTAAAAAACGTTTCCCCAGCATCTAAAATTAATATATTTTACGTTTTTAGTCACTTATTATTCTTTCCCCCACTGGGCTGCAACTCTGTTCAGGAATTTAGGATACGGGCGCCGCCATCTTGACTCAGAAGCATCACACTTACTGAGGAGAGGAGAGTGGGATAAGGTACAGGGGGGCGGGTTATAGCTGTGCTTTGCTCAGACAGAGCAGAGCTGGGGTCAGGTAACAGTCAGCAGTCCCAGAATGCAGAGCAGCACAGTCAGGAGGCACTTCCTGTTTGCAGGCTGCCTGATGTTCCATAAGCCGCCATGTTGGATGTTTAAATGCTCATAACATGCAGTAGATGCAGGTAGGGTGATTTTTAATGTGGGCAATCTGTATGTACAGGGGGGAAACATATAAGATAGGCTCTTATTCAGGGTGAAGGTCCGGATTAATGTGGGCAATCTGTATGTACAGGGTGTGGGAAACATATAAGATAGGCTCTTATTCAGGGTGAAGGTCCACTTTAAGGCTCTGTTCACAAAAAACGCAATGCTAGCGCATCAAAAGCGCAATGTTCTGATACTATGTCCCTCTGGGATATTTGCAAAACGCCTGCTCCTAAGGCTCTGTTCACAAAAAACGCAATGCAAGCGCATTTCTAGCGCATCAAATGCGCAATGTTCTGATACTATGTCCCTCTGGGATATTTGCAAAACGCCTGCTCCTAAGGCTCTGTTCACAAAAAACGCAATGCAAGCGCATTTCTAGCGCATCAAAAGCGCAGTGTTCTGATACAATGTCCCTCTGGGATATTTGCAAAACGCCTGCTCTTAAGGCTTTGTTCACACTTCTGCGTTTTCTCCGCGCGGTTGCGCTGCGTCGCCACGCAGTTACAACGTAGAGGACACTCTGCACATTATTCTAGATGGAAAAGTCTGCGCAACGCATGAAGAAAGCGCTGCAGACGTCTTTCTCAGCGCAACGCAGTAACAGTGCAGGTCAATAGAAGCTTATGGCAGCGCATGTGTTACCTGCGTTGCGCTTTTGTTGCCATAGACTTTACCATTTACTTATGCTAAAAATATTTTTCTTTTAAAAAACGCAATGCAAGCGCACTTCTAGCGCATCAAATGCGCAATGTTCTGATACAATGTCCCTCTGGGATATTTGCAAAACGCCTGCTCCTAAGGCTCTGTTCACAAAAAACGCAATGCAAGCGCATTTCTAGCGCATCAAAAGCGCAATGTTCTGATGCTATGTCTCTCTGGGATATTTGCAAAACTCCTGCTCTTAAGGCTCTGTTCGCAAAAAACGCAATGCAAGCGCATTTCTAGCGCATCAAATGCGCAATGTTCTGATACTATGTCCCTCTGGGATATTTACAAAACTCCTGCTCTTAAGGCTTTGTTCGCAAAAAACGCAATGCAAGCGCATTTCTAGCGCATCAAAAGCGCAATGTTCTGATACAATGTCCCTCTGGGATATTTGCAAAACGCCTGCTCTTAAGGCTCTGTTCACAAAAAACGCAATGCAAGCGCATTTCCAGCGCATCAAAAGCGCAATGTTGTGATACTATGTCCCTCTGGGATATTTGCAAAACTCCTGCTCTTAAGGCTTTGTTCACATCTCTGCGTTTTCTCCGCGCGGTTGCGCTGCGTCGCCACGCAGTTACAACGTAGAGGACACTCTGCACATGATTCTAGATGGAAAAGTCTGCGCAACGCATGAAGGAAGCGTTGCAGACGTCTTTCTCAGCGCAACGCAGTAACAGTGCAGGTCAATAGAAGCTTATGGCAGCGCACATATAACGCAGTGTTACCTGCCTTGCGTCTGTAGACTTTACTCGTCATTTGTGCCCATAAACTCACCTTTTCCCTGTTACCATCGCACATGCGCGTGACGCTTGGTCGGTCGGGATTCATGGGAGGTAGAGGAAAGACTCCAGGACCAACCAGCAAGAGTTTTGATGAGAAGCCGCTATATAACCCTTGCGTGGCCTAAAGGCAGTGCGCGAGTCTATAAATCTGGACGCCGCTCGGCGGCTCTGCCGACCGTCACAGGGGCGCGCTGTTATGCGTTGCGACATCTCTCGGGTCGTTACCTACGCTGATGATGTGTCGGGGGAAAGGAATGGACTCGGCGGACTTCCTGCGATTCCATTGCGCGCTCTGCGCCGGCTTAATGAGGAAATCCTCTGCTAAGCCCATTCATTGGGCCTCTTCCAAACAGAGAACCTGGACTCCAGCCAATGGCTTCTCTTGTGTCTGACGCGCCCCCACGATGTGAGGATTAGCGAGAAACTCTCAGGGTGTCCCAAGGACGACGCGGAGGAAGCGCTGCACGTTATTCTAGATGGGACAGTTCACACGCAACGCATTAAAGCGGAGCAAAACCCCAGGTTTGTTTACGTCGCTGGGGCATCCCCAATCCCCCCCACATCGCTCGATCCCACAGTGCACGCGCGGGCTCCCGTCCGGTCAGAGCCGCTCTGATTGGGATGAATGGGGAGCGCACGCTCCTGTCTCGGCCTATGCGAACGGCTGGGACGGGACCGCGCTGCCCATTGTCAACAATCAGGTCATTTGAGCAAGCGGCTCTGATTGGACGGGAGCCCGCACATGCGCCGTCGGACTGGGGAAAAGGTGAGTGTTTAGGGGCACCCTGCCTTTCCCTGGGGGCATCCCGAATCGATCTCACTTACCCTTCCCCGGTCCTACGGCGCATGCGCAGCCTCTCGCCCAATCAGCTCGCTTGGATCTGCTCCCGCCCCTTTGTCTAAGTCCCCATCTAAGCGAGTGGATCCAAGAGCTGACGGCCGCATCCCCTGCTGCCCTCTAACAGGGAGCGTGCCCGCGCCAGCCATTCACCAATGCCTGCCATGGGCATATTTATATATATAAATGACTTATACAGTCTATAAATAGGCTAATAAGGGCTCTGTATCCCTGTGCTCACCATTGTTATATGCAGAAGAGGGGCGTCGCTGGAAAGCTTTGTATGTTATACCTGATATATATATATCTTATACAGTCTATATATAGGCTAATAAGGGCTCTGTATCCCTGTGCTCACCATTGTTATATACAGAAGAGGGGCGTCGCTGGGAAGCTTTGTATGTTATACCTGATATATATAATATATATATATGTGTATCTCTTATACAGTCTATATATAGGCTAATAAGGGCTCTGTATCCCTGTGCTCACCATTGTTATATGCAGAAGAGGGGCGTCGCTGGAAAGCTTTGTATGTTATACCTGATACACATATATATATTATATATATATCTCTTATACAGTCTATATATAGGCTAACAAGGGCTCTTTATCCCTGTGCTCACCATTGTTATATGCAGAAGAGGGGCGTCACTGGAAAGCTTTGTATGTTATACCTGATATATATATATGTGTATCTTATACAGTCTATATATAGGCTAATAAGGGCTCTGTATCCCTGTGCTCACCATTTTAATATGCAGAAGAGGGGAGTCACTGGAAAGATGTTTGTTATACCTGATATATATATATGTATCTCTTATACAGTCTCTAAATAGGCTAATAAGGGCTCTGTATCCCTGTGCTCACCATTGTTATATACAGAAGAGGGGCGTCACTGGAAAGCTTTGTATGTTATACCTGATATATATACATCTTATACAGTCTATAAATAGGCTAATAAGGGCTCTGTATCCCTGTGCTCACCATTGTTATATACAGAAGAGGGGCGTCACTGGAAAGCTTTGTATGTTATACCTGATATATATACATCTTATACAGTCTATAAATAGGCTAATAAGGGCTCTGTATCCCTGTGCTCACCATTGTTATATGCAGAAGAGGGGCGTCGCTGGGAAGCTTTGTAGACTTATACAGCCTTCAAAATAAAGGCTCTGTATCTCACCATTTGTATCTACAGAAAAGGGGGTGTAGCTGGAAAGCTCTAAGATCAGGCTATCTGACTATATAGAGATAGACTTATACTGTCTACAGTCAGACCCAGACATGTTTTTAGAGCTTTCCAGCGACGCCCCTCTTCTGCAGATACAAGCTGCTTGCAGTTTGCCCCCTGCTGGCCCGTGTATTATTCACCAGCACTTTGCATTTCCTGATTAAGCAACTCGCTCTCTTCTCACTAGTCCGGGTCTCCAGTTGGAATGCACAGTCCCCATAGAGATACATGCAGAGCTGATGACTGATCCCGGCTCGTTATAAAATATAAAGCAGCCAGCCAGTATGGGGAGAGCAGGAACAGCTACATTAATCCGGACCTTCACCATGATTTAATGAAAAGCCCAAACCCTTAAACGATTCCCAAGCCTCTAAAATTAATATATTTTAAGTTTTTAGTCACTTATTATTTTACCCCCACTGGGCTGCAACTCTGTTCAGGACTTTAGGATACGGGAGCCACCATCTGTCCTCAGAAGCATCACATACTGCGGACAGGAGAGCGGGATAAAGTGCAGGGGGCGGGGTTATAGCTGTCAGACGACACTTCCTGTTTGCAAGCTGCCTGATGCTCCATGAGCCGCCATCTTGGATGTTTAAAGGCTCATAACATTCAGTAGATGCAGGTTGGATGATTTTTAATGTGAGCAATCTGTATGTACGGGGGCTGGGGGGGACATATAAGAGAGGCTCTTATTCAGGGTGAAGGTCCGGATTAATGTGGGCAATCTGTATGTACAGGGTGCGGGAAACATATAAGATAGGCTCTTATTCAGGGTGAGGGTCCGGATTAATGTGGGCAATCTATATGTACATCGGGGAAACATACAAGATAGGCTCTTTTTCAGGGTGAGGGTCTGGATTAATGTGAGCAATCTGTATGTACAGGGGGGAAACATATAAGATAGGCTCTTATTCAGGGTGAAGGTCCGGATTAATGTGGGCAATCTGTATGTACATACCTCTGTATTGTTTCATAAATTTCCCACAAAATGGGCGCTCCCCCGTGGCTGAAATTACTCCTCCAAGATAACGGAAGGATTAGCGCCACCTTTTGCCCTGGGTTTTGTTCCGCTTGAAGCCTGTCCCATGCGCCTCTCCTCCATGTACTGCAGCACACTCTCCAAAGTTGGCCCCTCCCCTTTCTATTCTATACCCGTGACCACCTTCCAAATGTGGTCGCAGGGCCACCCCTGTACCTGAGCCACAGTGTGTGAGCTTGCCAGGCTCGCTCGTGCTGGGATCCCTGAGAAAAGGATTTGCAGGTGCACATGGAAGAACGGAAAGGAAAGGAGAGGGAAACTCTGGAGACCTGCTACAGCATCTACAGCTCTCTGCAGGAAATGGGGAAAAAAGGCTCATGGGACAGGCTTCAGGTGGGGCTGGAAAAACAATTTAAAGATCAGCACTCCTTAAAATGAAAGTTTATTGAAGTCCTTTAAAAAAATATCCAAACAGCCTTAAAAACACATACCGGACCCCGACAGCAATCGTAGATAGTAAGCTCTAACGCGTTTCGGACGTCACCTGGTCCTT
This sequence comes from Gastrophryne carolinensis, assembly GCA_027917425.1. Taxonomy (NCBI): domain Eukaryota; kingdom Metazoa; phylum Chordata; class Amphibia; order Anura; family Microhylidae; genus Gastrophryne; species Gastrophryne carolinensis. The sequence goes on along the minus strand of CM051244.1, from coordinate 13,343,866 downwards.
AGTCATAGATAGCAAACATAGTATACAATCTCATATTTATAAGAGTAAAGAAAATTAAGAAACTTACCCCATCGAAATTACCCCATTAAAAACACACATACCGGACCCCGACAGCAATCCTAGATAGTAAGCTCTAACGCGTTTCGGACGTCATCTGGTCCTTAGTCATAGATAGCAAACATAGTATACAATCTCATATTTATAAGCGTAAAGAAAATTAAGAAACTTACCCCATCGAAATTACCCCATTAAAAACACATACCGGACCCCGACAGCAATCCTAGATAGTAAGCTCTAACGCGTTTCGGACGTCACCTGGTCCTTAGTCATAGATAGCAAACATAGTATACAATCTCATATTTATAAGAGTAAAGAAAATTAAGAAACTTACCCCATCGAAATTACCCCATTAAAAACACATACCGCACCCCGACAGCAATCCTAGATAGTAAGCTCTAACGCGTTTCGGACGTCACCTGGTCCTTAGTCATAGATAGCAAACATAGTATACAATCTCATATTTATAAGAGTAAAGAAAATTAAGAAACTTACCCCATCGAAATTACCCCATTAAAAACACATACCGAACCCCGACAGCAATCCTAGATAGTAAGCTCTAACGCGTTTCGGACATCATCTGGTCCTTAGTCATAGATAGCAAACATAGTATACAATCTCATATTTATAAGAGTAAAGAAAATTAAGAAACTTACCTCATCGAAATTACCCCATTAAAAACACATACCGGACCCCGACAGCAATCCTAGACAGTAAGCTCTAACGCGTTTCGGACGTCATCTGGTCCTTAGTCATAGATAGCAAACATAGTATACAATCTCATATTTATAAGAGTAAAGAAAATTAAGAAACTTACCCCATCGAAATTACCCCATTAAAAACACATACCGGACCCCGACAGCAATCCTAGACAGTAAGCTCTAACGCGTTTCGGACGTCATCTGGTCCTTAGTCATAGATAGCAAACATAGTATACAATCTCATATTTATAAGAGTAAAGAAAATTAAGAAACTTACCCCATCGAAATTACCCCATTAAAAACACACATACCGGACCCCGACAGCAATCCTAGATAGTAAGTTCTAACGCGTTTCGGACGTCATCTGGTCCTTAGTCATAGATAGCAAACATAGTATACAATCTCATATTTATAAGAGTAAAGAAAATTAAGAAACTTACCCCATCGAAATTACCCCATTAAAAACACATACCAGACTCCGACAGCAATTCTAGATAGTAAGCTGTAACGCGTTTCGGACGTCATCTGGTCCTTAGTCATAGATAGCAAACATAGTATACATAGCAAACATAGTATACAATCTCATATTTATAAGAGTAAAGAAAATTAAGAAACTTACCCCATCGAAATTACCCCATTAAAAACACATACCGGACCCCGACAGCAATCCTAGATAGTAAGCTCTAACGCGTTTCGGACGTCATCTGGTCCTTAGTCATAGATAGCAAACATAGTATACAATCTCATATTTATAAGAGTAAAGAAAATTAAGAAACTTACCCCATTAAAAACACATACCAGACCCCGACAGCAATTCTAGATAGTAAGCTGTAACGCGTTTCGGACGTCATCTGGTCCTTAGTCATAGATAGCAAACATAGTATACATAGCAAACATAGTATACAATCTCATATTTATAAGAGTAAAGAAAATTAAGAAACTTACCCCATCGAAATTACCCCATTAAAAACACATACCGGACCCCGACAGCAATCCTAGATAGTAAACTCTAACGCGTTTCGGATGTCATCTGGTCCTTAGTCATAGATAGCAAACATAGTATACATAGCAAACATAGTATACAATCTCATATTTATAAGAGTAAAGAAAATTAAGAAACTTACCCCATCGAATTTTCCCCATTAAAAACACATACCGGACCCCGACAGCAATCCTAGATAGTAAGCTCTAACGCGTTTCGGACGTCATCTGGTCCTTAGTCATAGATAGCAAACATAGTATACAATCATATATTTATAAGAGTAAAGAAAATTAAGAAACGCAGTTGACTTCCGGGTACGCTGGCCTCAAAGGGGGAGGTGACATCACCGGCGGCATCGCCGACGGAACCGCCAACGAGAGGCGAGAACCACGGACCAATCAGAGCAAGAGGTAAGACCCGCTCCGATTGGCCGTGGCGCCCGCACCAGGCGGTAGCGTCGGCAAGGAAGCCAGCCCCAAAATTGCTGTCAAACCTCGGCAGCAATAGATGTAAAGGGGCAGCAAACTTGGCGCGGACGCACAGCGCCGCATCAAGGGGAAAGAAAGGAGGACAAGAAGAGGAGAGCCCAGTCAATAGTGATTTATGGGAGAAATACAATGATGTGGGAAGGGCCGGGTGGGGCTGCTTTATCGTTGCCCGGACGGCCCCTTTAAGCTTTGAATGTTGCATTTAGACCTCAATTTAACTTCTAGGTGGGAACCCCGCGTGTGGAGCTGACGCTCACAGAGCTCCAGGACATGGCCGCCCGCCAGCAGCAACAGATCGACAGCCAACAGCAGATTCTGGTGGCCAAGGTGAGTCACTGCAATGCACCAGGGTTCATGTTGTGCTTGAACGTGAGACATCAGGAGCCATATTATGTCTGGGGCCCCACAGGATGAGACATCAGGGAGCCATATTATGTCTGGGGCCCCACAGGATGAGACATCAGGGAGCCATATTATGTCTGGGGCCCCACAGGATGAGACATCAGGAGCCATATTATGTCTGGGGCCCCACAGGATGAGACATCAGGAGCCATATTATGTCTGGGGCCCCACAGGATGAGACATCAGGGAGCCATATTATGTCTGGGGCCCCACAGGATGAGACATCGGGGAGCCATGTTATGTCTGGGGCCCCACAGGATGAGACATCAGGAGCCATATTATGTCTGGGGCCCCACAGGATGAGACATCAGGGAGCCATATTGGATGAGACATCAGGGAGCCATATTATGTCTGGGGCCCCACAGGATGAGACATCAGGAGCCATATTATGTCTGGGGCCCCACAGGATGAGACATCAGGGAGCCATATTATGTCTGGGGCCCCACAGGATGAGACATCAGGGAGCCATATTATGTCTGGGGCCCCACAGGATGAGACATCAGGAGCCATATTACATCTGGGGACCCACAGGATGAGACATCAGGAGCCATATTACATCTGGGGCCCCACAGGATGAGACATCAGGAGCCATATTATGTCTGGGGCCCCACAGGATGAGACATCAGGAGCCATATTATGTCTGGGGCCCCACAGGATGAGACATCAGGAGCCATATTATGTCTGGGGCCCCACAGGATGAGACATCAGGGAGCCATATTACATCTGGGGCCCCACAGGATGAGACATCAGGGAGCCATATTATGTCTGGGGCCCCACAGGATGAGACATCAGGAGCCATATTATGTCTGGGGCCCCACAGGATGAGACATCAGGGAGCCATATTACGTCTGGGGCCCCACAGGATGAGACATCAGGGAGCCATATTACGTCTGGGGCCCCACAGGATGAGACATCAGGGAGCCATATTATGTCTGGGGCCCCACAGGATGAGACATCAGGGAGCCATATTATGTCTGGGGCCCCACAGGATGAGACATCAGGGAGCCATATTATGTCTGGGGCCCCACAGGATGAGACATCAGGGGGCCATATTACATCTGGGGCCCCACAGGATGAGACATCAGGGAGCCATATTATATCTGGGGCCCCACAGGATGAGACATCAGGGGCCATATTACGTCTGGGGCCCCACAGGATGAGACATCAGGGAGCCATATTATGTCTGGGGCCCCACAGGATGAGACATCAGGGAGCCATATTATGTCTGGGGCCCCACAGGATGAGACATCAGGGAGCCATATTATGTCTGGGGCCCCACAGGATGAGACATCAGGGAGCCATATTACATCTGGGGCCCCACAGGATGAGACATCAGGGGCCATATTACGTCTGGGGCCCCACAGGATGAGACATCAGGGAGCCATATTATGTCTGGGGCCCCACAGGATGAGACATCAGGGAGCCATATTATGTCTGGGGCCCCACAGGATGAGACATCAGGGAGCCATATTATGTCTGGGGCCCCACAGGATGAGACATCAGGGAGCCATATTATGTCTGGGGCCCCACAGGATGAGACATCAGGAGCCATATTATGTCTGGGGCCCCACAGGATGAGACATCAGGGGCCATATTACGTCTGGGGCCCCACAGGATGAGACATCGGGGAGCCATATTATGTCTGGGGCCCCACAGGATGAGACATCAGGGAGCCATATTATGTCTGGGGCCCCACAGGATGAGACATCGGGGAGCCATATTATGTCTGGGGCCCCACAGGATGAGACATCAGGGGGCCATATTACATCTGGGGCCCCACAGGATGAGACATCAGGGAGCCATATTATGTCTGGGGCCCCACAGGATGAGACATCAGGGAGCCATATTATGTCTGGGGCCCCACAGGATGAGACATCGGGGAGCCATATTATGTCTGGGGCCCCACAGGATGAGACATCAGGGGGCCATATTACATCTGGGGCCCCACAGGATGAGACATCAGGGAGCCATATTATGTCTGGGGCCCCACAGGATGAGACATCAGGGAGCCATATTATGTCTGGGGCCCCACAGGATGAGACATCAGGGAGCCATATTACGTCTGGGGCCCCACAGGATGAGACATCAGGGAGCCATATTATGTCTGGGGCCCCACAGGATGAGACATCAGGGAGCCATATTACGTCTGGGGCCCCACAGGATGAGACATCAGGGAGCCATATTATGTCTGGGGCCCCACAGGATGAGACATCAGGAGCCATATTATGTCTGGGGCCCCACAGGATGAGACATCAGGGAGCCATATTACGTCTGGGCCCCACAGGATGAGACATCAGGAGCCATATTATGTCTGGGGCCCCACAGGATGAGACATCAGGGAGCCATATTACGTCTGGGGCCCCACAGGATGAGACATCAGGGGGCCATATTATGTCTGGGGCCCCACAGGATGAGACATCAGGGAGCCATATTATGTCTGGGGCCCCACAGGATGAGACATCAGGAGCCATATTATGTCTGGGGCCCCACAGGATGAGACATCAGGGACCCATATTACATCTGGGGCCCCACAGGATGAGACATCAGGAGCCATATTATGTCTGGGGCCCCACAGGATGAGACATCAGGGGGCCATATTACATCTGGGGCCCCACAGGATGAGACATCAGGAGCCATATTATGTCTGGAGCCCCACAGGATGAGACATCAGGGGCCATATTATGTCTGGGGCCCCACAGGATGAGACATCAGGGAGCCATATTATGTCTGGGGCCCCACAGGATGAGACATCAGGGACCCATATTACATCTGGGGCCCCACAGGATGAGACATCAGGAGCCATATTACATCTGGGGCCCCACAGGATGAGACATCAGGGAGCCATATTACATCTGGGGCCCCACAGGATGAGACATCAGGAGCCATATTATGTCTGGGGCCCCACAGGATGAGACATCAGGAGCCATATTATGTCTGGGGCCCCACAGGATGAGACATCAGGGAGCCATATTATGTCTGGGGCCCCACAGGATGAGACATCAGGGAGCCATATTATGTCTGGGGCCCCACAGGATGAGACATCAGGAGCCATATTATGTCTGGGGCCCCACAGGATGAGACATCAGGGAGCCATATTATATCTGGGGCCCCACAGGATGAGACATCAGGGAGCCATATTATATCTGGGGCCCCACAGGATGAGACATCAGGGAGCCATATTACATCTGGGGCCCCACAGGATGAGACATCAGGAGCCATATTACATCTGGGGCCCCACAGGATGAGACATCAGGAGCCATATTACATCTGGGGCCCCACAGGATGAGGCATCAGGGAGCCATATTACATCTGGGGCCCCACAGGATGAGACATCAGGGAGCCATATTATATCTGGGGCCCCACAGGATGAGACATCAGGGAGCCATATTATATCTGGGGCCCCACAGGATGAGACATCAGGGAGCCATATTATATCTGGGGCCCCACAGGATGAGACATCAGGGAGCCATATTACATCTGGGGCCCCACAGGATGAGACATCAGGAGCCATATTACATCTGGGGCCCCACAGGATGAGACATCAGGAGCCATATTACATCTGGGGCCCCACAGGATGAGACATCAGGAGCCATATTACATCTGGGGCCCCACAGGATGAGACATCAGGAGCCATATTACATCTGGGGCCCCACAGGATGAGACATCAGGAGCCATATTATATCTGGGGCCCCACAGGATGAGACATCAGGGAGCCATATTATATCTGGGGCCCCACAGGATGAGACATCAGGGAGCCATATTACATCTGGGGCCCCACAGGATGAGACATCAGGAGCCATATTACATCTGGGGCCCCACAGGATGAGACATCAGGAGCCATATTACATCTGGGGCCCCACAGGATGAGACATCAGGGAGCCATATTATGTCTGGGGCCCCACAGGATGAGACATCAGGGAGCCATATTACATCTGGGGCCCCACAGGATGAGACATCAGGAGCCATATTATGTCTGGGGCCCCACAGGATGAGACATCAGGGAGCCATATTATGTCTGGGGCCCCACAGGATGAGACATCGGGGGGCCATATTATGTCTAGGGCCCCTCAGGATAAGACATCAGGAGCCATATTATGTCTGGGGCCCCACAGGATGAGACATCAGGAGCCATATTATGTCTGGGGCCCCACAGGATGAGACATCAGGAGCCATATTATGTCTGGGGCCCCACAGGATGAGACATCAGGGGCCATATTACGTCTGGGGCCCCACAGGATGAGACATCAGGAGCCATATTATGTCTGGGGCCCCTCAGGATAAGACATCAGGAGCCATATTATGTCTGGGGCCCCACAGGATGAGACATCAGGAGCCATATTACGTCTGGGGCCCCACAGGATGAGACATCAGGAGCCATATTATGTCTGGGGCCCCACAGGATGAGACATCAGGGAGCCATATTATGTCTGGGGCCCCACAGGATGAGACATCAGGGGCCATATTATGTCTGGGGCCCCACAGGATGAGACATCAGGAGCCATATTATGTCTGGGGCCCCACAGGATGAGACATCAGGGAGCCATATTATGTGTGGGGCCCCACAGGATGAGACATCAGGGAGCCATATTATATCTGGGGCCCCACAGGATGAGACATCAGGGAGCCATATTATATCTGGGGCCCCACAGGATGAGACATCAGGGAGCCATATTATATCTGGGGCCCCACAGGATGAGACATCAGGGAGCCATATTACATCTGGGGCCCCACAGGATGAGACATCAGGGGGCCATATTACATCTGGGGCCCCACAGGATGAGACATCAGGGAGCCATATTATGTCTGGGGCCCCACAGGATGAGACATCAGGGGGCCATATTACATCTGGGGCCCCACAGGATGAGACATCAGGGGGCCATATTACATCTGGGGCCCCACAGGATGAGACGTCTGGGGCCCCACATGATGAGACATCAGGGAGCCATATTACGTCTGGGGCCCCACAGGATGAGACATCAGGGAGCCATATTACGTCTGGGGCCCCACAGGATGAGACATCAGGGAGCCATATTATGTCTGGGGCCCCACAGGATGAGACATCAGGAGCCATATTATGTCTGGGGCCCCACAGGATGAGACGTCAGGGAGCCATATTACGTCTGGGGCCCCACATGATGAGACATCAGGGAGCCATATTACGTCTGGGGCCCCACATGATGAGACATCAGGAGCCATATTACGTCTGGGGGCCCACAGGATGAGACATCAGGGAGCCATATTATGTCTGGGGCCCCACAGGATGAGACATCAGGAGCCATATTATGTCTGGGGCCCCACAGGATGAGACATCAGGAGCCATATTATGTCTGGGGCCTCAGAGGATGAGACATCAGGGAGCCATATTACGTCTGGGGCCCCACATGTTGGGCCAATAAACATTTATTTTTTATTCTCTTTTGGACCAATAGGAGCAGCGTCTGCGGTACCTGAAGCAGCAGGAGCGTCGCCAGCTACAAAGCTCGTCCGAGAGCGAGAAGCTTCAGAAGCTGAAGGATCGAGTGGAGACCCAGGAGAACAAACTGAAGAAGATCCGAGCCATGAGGGGCCAGGTGGACTACAGCAAGATCATGAATGGCAACCTGTGTAGGTCTCCCGACTCTGTGCCCAATACTAACCTATTGCTAACAGTAGCGAGAAATTGTCACTGGACGGGCCCAGGGCCCAGGTGTATGAAAAATAAAATAAATAAATAAATAAAAAACATAGATCCAGTGTAAAAGTGATACTAAAGCCAAGCGCCCTATTGTTGCCCCATTGTCTCGGGCTACACGTTGCGATGTCCCGAACTTCAATCCGTTTGTAAAAAGCCCCTGTAGTTCCTGAGTTATTAGTAAAAGTATCAGGGCATTGGAGATGCAGATAAACAGTGGGTGTGGCAACAGCGATGTGATGTAAGCACACTGTGTGCTTTACATATATCATAGTAAAAAAATAATTGCATTGTTGGACCTTTAGCTATTACTGCCAGCAAATAGTGTGATCAGGAAAAGGGCGTGAGAGGTGCTGCTGGCTGAGAGCGTCTCCAGCCTGCCGGCTCATAGTGTGTTCAGAAAAAAGGGCGTGAGAGGTGATGCTGGATGAGAACGTCTCCAGCCTGCTGGCACAGAGTGTGATCAGAAAAAGGGCGTGAGAGGTGCTGCTGGCTGAGAGCGTCTCCAGCCTGCTGGTACATAGTGTGTTCAGAAAAAAGGGGGTGAGAGGTGCTGCTGGCTGAGAGCATCTCCAGCCTGCCGGTACATAGTGTGTTCAGAAAGAAGGGGGTGAGAGGTGCTGCTGGCTGAGAGCATCTCCAGCCTGCCGGTACATAGTGTGTTCAGAAAAAAGGGGGTGAGAGGTGCTGCTGGCTGAGAGCATCTCCAGCCTGCCGGTACATAGTGTGTTCAGAAAAAAGGGGGTGAGAGGTGCTGCTGGCTGAGAGCATCTCCAGCCTGCCGGTACATAGTGTGTTCAGAATAAAGGGGGTGAGAGGTGCTGCTGGCTGAGAGAGTCTCCAGCCTGCCGGCACATAGTGTGTTCAGAAAAAAGGGGGTGAGAGGTGCTGCTGGCTGAGAGAGTCTCCAGCCTGCCGGCACATAGTGTGTTCAGAAAAAAGGGCGTGAGAGGTGATGCTGGCTGAGAACGTCTCCAGCCTGCCAGCACAGAGTGTGATCGGCAAAAGGGGGTGAGAAGTGCTGCTGGCTGAGAGCATCTCCAGTCTGCCAGCACATAGTGTGACCAGAAAAAAGGGGTGTGAGAGATGCTGCAGGCTAAGAGCGTCTCCAGCCTGCCGGCATATAGTGTGATCAGGAAAAGGGGGTGAGAGGTGCTGCTGGCAGAGAGCGTCTCCAGCCTGCCGGCATATAATGTGATCAGGAAAAGGGGGTGAGAGGTGCTGCTGGCAGAGAGCATCTCCAGCCTGCCGGCATATAGTGTGATCAGTAAAAGGGGGTGAGAGGTGATGCTGGCTGAGAACGTCTCCAGCCTGCCAGCACAGAGTGTGGTCAGAAAAAGGGGGTGAGAAGTGCTGCTGGCTGAGAGCATCTCCAGTCTGCCAGCACATAGTGTGATCAGGAAAAGGGGGTGAGAGGTGCTGCTGGCTGAGAGCGTCTCCAGCCTGCCGGCATATAATGTGATCAGGAAAAGGGGGTGAGAGGTGCTGCTGGCAGAGAGCGTCTCCAGCCTGCCGGCATATAATGTGATCAGGAAATGGAGGTGAGAGGTGCTGCTGGCTGAGAGCGTCTCCAGCCTGCCGGCACAGGGTGTGATCAGAAAAAGGGGGTGAGAGGTGCTGCTGGCAGATAGTGTCTCCAGCCTGCCGGCATATAGTGTGATCAGGAAAAGGGGGTGAGAGGCGCTGCTGGTAGAGAGCGTCTCCAGCCTGCCGTCATATATTGTGATCAGGAAAAGGAGGTGAGAGGTGCTGCTGGCAGAGAGCGTCTCCAGCCTGCGGCATATAGTGTGATCAGGAAAAGGGGGTGAGAGGTGCTGCTGGTAGAGAGCGTCTCCAGCCTGCCGGCACATAGTGTGATCAGGAAAATGGGGTGAGAGGCGCTGCTGGTAGAGAGCGTCTCCAGCCTGCCGGCATATAGTGTGATCAGGAAAAGGGGGTGAGAGGTGCTGCTGGCAGAGAGCATCTCCAGCCTGCCGGCATATAGTGTGATCAGGAAAAGGGGGTGAGAGATTCTGCTGGCAGAGAGCGTCTCCAGCCTGCCGGCATATAGTGTAATCAGGAAAAGGGGGTTAGAGGTGCTGCTGGCTGAGAGCGTCTCCAGCCTGCCGGCACAGGGTGTGATCAGGAAAAGGAAGTGAGAGGTGCTGCTGGCAGAGAGTGTCTCCAGCCTGCCAGCATATAATGTGATCAGGAAAAGGGGGTGAGAGGTGCTGCTGGCAGAGAGCATCTCCAGCCTGCCGGCATATAATGTGATCAGGAAAAGGGGGTGAGAGGTGCTGCTGGCTGAGAGCGTCTCCAGCCTGCCGGCACAGGGTGTGATCAGAAAAAGGAGGTGAGAGGTGCTGCTGGCAGAGAGCATCTCCAGCCTGCCGGCATATAATGTGATCAGGAAAAGGGGGTGAGAGGTGCTGCTGGCTGAGAGCGTCTCCAGTCTGCCGGCACTGGGTGTGATCAGAAAAAGGGGGTGAGAGGTGCTGCTCGCTGAGAGCGTCTCCAGCCTGCCGGCACAGAGTGTGATCAGAAAAAGGGGGTGAGAGGTGCTGCTGGCTGAGAGCGTCTCCAGCCTGCCGGCACTGGGTGTGATCAGAAAAAGGGGGTGAGAGGTGCTGCTGGCAGAGAGCGTCTCCAGCCTGCCGGCACAGAGTGTGATCAGAAAAAGGGGGTGAGAGGTGCTGCTGACAGAGAGCGTCTCCAGCCTGCCGGCACAGGGTGTGATCAGAAAAAGGGGGTGAGAGCCGCCTCCTCTTTGCACCACCATGTGACCACACTGCGTCCAATCACAGCCACCGGCATCTTATTTCCCTTTTTTCATCCCGCCAGCAGCTGAGATCGAGCACATCAGCGACGTGTTTCAGGAGAAGCAGCAGGAGCTGCAGGCCGCCGTGCTGAAGGTGGAGCAGCTCACCCAGCAGCTGGAGGACCTGCGCAAGGGGAAGCTCAACGGCTTCCAGGCCTACAACGGGCAAATGACGGGGCCCGCCGCTCTGGAGCTGAAGAAACTCTATCAGGAGCTGCAGGTAAGGTGATGAATACCTAGACCTGTATCACATTCTATAGCTATGCAATTGTGGAGAGTACAAAATCGCAAAGCCCCGCCCCCCCAGGTCGCCCCCGTTCACTTACCGCGCTTCCCGGCTCAGCGGCACATGTGCGAGATCCCTCTAGCAGGGCAATACAAGAAAAAGGGGGGGCCCCAAACCCCTAACAAGGGGACTATACCAGACACAATGCCACTCACTCAATTGAAATACATATAAAGTTTATTAAAGTCTCAAAATGACATTACAGGACACATTAAAATACCCTTAAAAAACACATAACAAATACAGTCAAAGATTAAACGCAAACAAGTTCTGCACTGCCACAAATGAATAATTGGGTGCTGGCCTAGAGGGGACACAAGGTGTCAATGTAACAATGTCTATGTACAGTGAGCTGCCAGTATCAGCTCCAGATGGGCCCCAAAAGAGGCCGCACAGACCAAAGTAAAAAATAAATTATATCTTTAATATCCAAAAAGTACCAATCCGAGATGACACAAACATGTAATAAACACACACACAGCAACAAGACTAGTTAAAAAACATAAATGACACTAAAAAGCTGACCCAAATGACTCTCCTTAAAGAATTATTGCACTATGCCCAAATCGCATCGACGCGTTGCGTGGGCGTAAACCCGCCCACTTCCTCAGGATTCTAGCCCTATGACTAGTTAAAAAACATAAATGACACTAAAAAGCTGACCCAGAATGATAGCACTATGCCCAAATCAATGCAAGACAACTGTATTGCTACATGATTAATTACTGCATGATTAATTGATTAATGTGTATAAGGGTGCTGATCAAAAATTAGAGAAAATATCCACTGAAAACACAATCACAAAAACCTAATCTATATACTGTACAGCATAATATAACACGTGCTACTATCTATACAAAGCGCAAAAGTGCGTAATTAATAATATGTGCAAACAAGTACAATATACAGTGAAATCAGTGCAATGCAATCATAAAGCAAATAACTAAAGCAAATAAGTTAAATAGGGCACAGTAAGAAATTAGATTTATATCACCATAATTATCAGGAGTCCGGGTCCACCATGCATTGGGCTAGAATCCTGAGGAAGTGGGCGGTTTACACCCACGCAACGCGTCGATGCGATTCGGGCATAGTGCAATAATTCTTTAAGGAGAGTCATTTGGGTCAGCTTTTTAGGGCATTTTAACTAGTCTTGTTGTTGTGTGTGTTTATTGCATGTTTGTGTCATCTCCGATTTGGTACTTTTTGGATGTTAAAGATATAATTTATTTTTTACTTTGGTCTGTGCGGCCTCTTTTGGGGCCCATCTGGAGCTGATACTGGCAGCTCACTGTACATAAACAAGTACAGTCTGCCATGGGGGGGGGGATTTGATGTTACCAAGTGGGACCAATAAATATAAAAAGGTAAAAATTATAAATAATACATCAATAAAGTGCATCACATCACAAAGAATCAACAGAATCACAAAGTTCCATTGGAATTTTTTGTGATTTGCACCTACCTCATTGCTTGTATTTCTCTTGCACTACCTGATTTGATGCACTTTATTGTATTATTTACAATTTTTACCTTTTTATATTTATTGGTCCCACTTGGTAAGATCAAATCCCCCCCCCCCCCCCCCCATGGCAGACTGTGTATTTGTTATGTGTTTTTTAAGGGTATTTTATTTTGAGACTTTAATAAACTCTATATGTATTTCAGTTGAGTGAGTGGCATTGTAAGTGTCTGGTATAGTCCCTTGTTAGGGGTTTGGGCCCCCCCCCCCTTTTTCTTGTATTGTATTGGTCCAAATAGGTACTTACCAGAGCAGGGCACCATAATTAGGATTTATTGGTTGGTGCCGTCCCTTCCTTTGTTCCTAAATCCATCTAGCAGGGCGCGTGCCCGAACCAGGCATTTGTCAGTGGACGACGCGGGCACACGGGGGATGCGACCGCCAGCGCGCTCTGAGCCAATGGCATTAGACGCCTTCTTAGATGGCGCGATGTCAGCAGCTCCGAGCGTACTGATTTGACGAGCGGCTGCGTTTGCGCCGGAGGACTGGGAGGAGGCGAGTTAGATTGGGTGATCTGGGGGGTTTCACACAGCGGGACATCCCTGATGGGGGGGGAAAGGACCAAAACCCAGGATAGTCAAAATCCTGGGTTTTGGTCTACTTTAAGTATTATACTGTACTAGAGTGTAGCATTTAACTATTCATTGCACTGTATCACGCATCTGGGGGGTTTTCACACAGCGGGGTGCCCCGGGGAAAGGACCCAAACCCAGGATAGTCAAAATCCTGGGTTTTGGTCATCTTTAAATGAAAGGATGGAATCTGGAGACGGGAGGCGAATTGGGTGATGGCAAGAAGGTGTGACAAGATCTTGCCAGCGATTACGATAGCCCTTACGATAGCCCTTACGATAGCCCTTATGATAGCCCTTACGATAGCCCTTACGATAGCCCTTACGGTAACCCTTACGGTAGCCCTTATGATAGCCCTTACGATAGCCCTTACGATAGCCCTTACGATAGCCCTTACGATAGCCCTTACGATAGCCCTTACGATAGCCCTTACGATAGCCCTTACGATAGCCCTTACGATAGCCCTTACGATAGCCCTTATGATAGCCCTTACGGTAACCCTTACGGTAGCCCTTACGGTAGCCCTTACGATGACCCTTACAATAGCGATTACGATGACCCTTACGATAGCGATTACAATAGCCCTTACAATAGCGATTACAATAGCGAGAAGACTATAGTCAGGCAGATTTGGTTCTGCATCACTAGTGGGTTTGGGGCCGCCGTCACGTGTCTACATCAAGTTTTTTTTTTCACTATATCCAGTCCAAGTCGTCCCAGAAGTAATGACATGTGGGTATTCCGCCCCCAGGGGGCGCTTGACTGCAAGATCAAAAGCTGTCGCTCCTCCCGGCCCCCTATAAAAGCAGGTGTCTCTCTGTCATCCCCCAGTGTTCATCTTGCATTCTGGCTGCTGAAGATTGTTGGATATTCTCCTGGATATTGCAGCTGAGCGGGGCCTCCTAGCCCGTCGGCCGCTGCGACCTTATTACCACTGATCCCGTGGACCCACTATTGCCTCCCAGCCATGGCTGATCGGGACGGTGAAGGTAGGGTGAACGCCGGGGTCAGGCGTTGGCAGAGATAGGCTCTGGGCCGCAGACCCTGTTTAATGGGTAGCCGGCCATAGGCTGATGGTGAGCCTATAAGGGGGGGGGGGGACCACTTATGCCCACGGGTTTCATACCCTCCCTGCCCCATAAGCTTTATTACTGTGTGGTGTTTTTGTGGACCTTACCTTTTATGGCGCAGACATCTTAGTGGCTCTTTTAAGTAGTCCCTTGATGAAATGGCTTATGCACTGTGTTTCTTTGCATTTACCCCCCTCGCTCCCTCGAGTTATCCTGCTTCTCTCTCCCCTCCATCTTGGCTGCTGCGCTGTGAGGGGGGGGCACCGATTGGAGGTTTTTTTCGGCTGAGGCCGTCAGGAGGGGGGGGCCACACGACGCTTTCCACGTCACTGCTGCGCGGCCCGCCCCTCGAGGAATGCGCTGAGCTGCTGGCTCTGTGCCATCTTGTGCTGCCTTTCCCTGCCACGTTGCCTGGAGTCCTCCGTGCTGCTGAGCGCTGTCCGTGTCGTGATTCCCTTTTGCTAATATCTATTGTTGTGTTGTATTGTGCATGTGCTGTGGGATACTGATGGCACTTTTCTGCTTGTGTCTTCCAGGTGGGCCCCTTTGATAGATTGAGGGTTGTGGTTCCTCCCGGTCCCCCGCTCCCCCCTCTCCCTATTAAAAAGGATCTCAAAAGAGGGACTATTTCAGTGGGCTTATCAGGTTTGGGCCAGCAGTGCCTTGTAACCAGCATGCCTATTATTCTAATCACCATAATGGAGGCTTCTGGGGATAGTGAGCTAGGGGCCCCATCTGGGCGGGTGAAGCTCTGCCCCATGTGCAGTGCAAGCCCTCTTGGCGGACTTAGCACTGTGTGTGTCACTTGCGCCAGGAGCGTCTTTTTGGAGCATGTTCGGGCGGGTGTATCTGCCCCTACCCCGTTATTGCCTGCGGCCTTTCCAGAACCTCCACTACTGCGAGGCGCTTCATTTTCAGGTGGCCGCCGAGACTCCTGGGGACGAGGTAGGTCCCGCGGCCGATCCAGTCTCTCCTGGGGATCCAAATCCAAGCCCCCTGCCAAGGCTCCTCAGGCATGAGGAGGTGCCCTCACCCATCCGGGTGGGGGGACGGCTTCTGTTTGCTCATATCTGGAGACAGCGCGTCTCGGATCGGTGGATTCAGGAGGTGGAGCTGGCAGTCAGGCCACCCTCAAGATTCCTTCAGTCTCGCATATCCCAGAACCCAGTGACGTCACAGGGCTGAGAATGGCCGTGCAACACCTCCTGCGGTCGGGTGTGATTTGCTCTTTACCTCGCCAGGAGCAGGGTCAAGGTTTTTACTCTAACCTGTTCACGGTTCCCAAGAAGGGCGGAACGTTAAGACCTATCCTGGACCTGAAGGGTCTCAACAGGTTTGTAAGAGTCAGGCATTTCCGCATGGAAACTTTGCGGTCAGTGGTAAGCTCGCTTCGGCCCGGCGACTTCATGACCATGGTGGACATCAGGGATGCCTATTTGCACATCCCGATATTCCAGGGACATCAGAGATTCCTGAGATTTGCTCTGGAGGACCAGCATTACCAGTTTGTGGCTCTGCCATTCGGGATATCCTCAGCCCCCCGGGTTTTCACCAAGGTGCTGGCTGGCATCATGGCTATTCTGAGGAATCAGGGCGTTCGTGTGCTGCCTTAACTGGACGATTTACTGATTGCGGCTCAGTCCCTTCAGCAGGCCGAGAGCGACACCCGGACGGTGTTATCCACTCTAGAGGCTTTCGGATGGGTAATCAATTACCCCAAGTCTTCGATCACTCCCACAATGGTTAGGTCCTTCCTGGGTATGACATTAGACACATCTCAGGTCAAGGTTTTCCTGCTACAACAAAAGGTGTTGGGCCTTCAGACACAGGTGCAGACCTTGCTGTCTTTTCAGCGGCCATCGATCCATCTGGGGATGGGGCTGGTGGGCCTAATGTTGTCATGCTTTGAGGCGTGCCCTTCGCCCAATTCCATTTGAGAACTCTTCAGTTGAACCTGTTGACCATCTGGGACCGGATGCAGGAGTCGCTGGAACAGGAATTTTCTCTGTCCCCCCTGACCAGACAGTCCCTCTTGTCGTGGCTGGACCCCAGGAACCTGTTGGTGGGCAAGTCCTTTCTGACTCTCCGTGGGTTACCACAAATGCCAGTCTGACTGGCTGGGGAGGCGTTTGGCAGAAGCAGAATATCCAGGGTCAGTGGGATCCGCAGGAGAACCACTTACCCATAAATCTCCTGGAGCTGAGAGCGATCCGATTGGTGCTTCTTCACTTGACTCCCTATTTAAGGGGACGTGCGATCCAGGTTCGCTCGGACAATCAGACGGCTGTCGCCTACATCAACCACCAGGGTGGGACTCGGAGCAAGCGAGCCCTCAAGGAGGTGACCCAGATTCTGACTTGGGCAGAGGAGAATGTTCCCTGCATCTCGGCGGTTTACATCCCCGGGGTTGAAAACCAGGAGGCAGACTCCCTGAGCAGGGGGACCTCTCGTCTGGGGGAATTGTCTCTCAGCAACAAGATCTTTCACTCTCTCTGTCTCCGCTGGGGTTCAGCCGGATGTGGACCTGTTTGCGTCCCCACACTATCACAAGCTTCCAAGGTTCGTCTCCCTGTCAAGAGATCCTCTGGCCTTCGCCACTGACGCTCTGGCAATTCCCTGGACGGAGTTCAGGCTCCTTTATGCATTTCCTCCGTTTCCACTCCTGGGCTGAGTGCTGCACAAGATAGCCCAGGAAGGGATCCCAACCATCCTGGTGGCTCCTCGCTGGCCGAGAAGGAGTTGGTTTGCGGACATAGTTCAGATGTCAGTGGATTGCTACATCATGCTCGACGACCCAGGTCTTCTCACACAGGGGTCGTTGCAGCGCCCCAATTTACAGACGCTGGCTTTGACGGCCTGGCTATTGAAACCTCAATCCTGATGGAAAAGGGGCTGTCGGCCACGGTTGTGCATACCATGATTCAGGCGCGGAAGAAGTCTTCTTCCATGATATATTACAGTGTTTGGCATGCCTACATTGCTTGGTGCGAGTCCAAGAGTCTCCCTTGTCGCACTTTCTATATCTCTAGGATCTTGGAGTTTTTACAACACGGTTTAGACTTGGGTCTCCAACTAAGCACCCTCAAGGGCCAGGTCTCTGCCTTGGCCATCTTTTTCCAGAGATCCTGTGCCAATCAGAATGATCAAGACCTTTTTCCAGGGTGTTACCCATGTACGTCCACCGTGTAAGCCTGTGTTACCGGTGTGGGACTTGAATTTGGAACTTTCTGCTCTCCAGGGGCCTCCCTTTGAGCCCTTGTGCGATGCTGCATTGCTTTTTGGTAGCTATCACCTCGGCGCGTCGCGTGTCAGAGCTGGCTGCGCTTTGTATGAAGCCTCCTTATTTTGAGCTGCATAAGGATAAGGTGGTTTTTCAATTTAAACCTGATTTTTTGCCCAAGGTCGTGTCTCCCTTTCATCTTAATGAGTAAGTGGTCTTCCCTCCTTGTGTCCAGCACCGACTAGTGCTAAGGAAAGGACCCTCCATGCCTTGGATGCGGTCAGAGCCGTTAAGTATTACCTGGTTGCGACTGAATCCTTCAGGAAATCGGATTTGCTCTTTGTCCTAACACAGGGCTCTAGGGAGGGCTTGCCACCAGCAAGTAAGTGGATCAGACAGGCGGTAGTGCAAGCTTATCCTTCCAAGGGGTAGGAACCCCCTTTTCGAATCACAGCTCATTCTACCAGAGCTATTGGTGCCTCTTGGGCTTTTCAGCACCAGACATTTGTTGAACAAGTTTGTAAGACCGCCACTTGGTCTTCAGTTCATACCTTTACCAAGTCTTACAAGGTTGATGTCGAGGCCTCAGCTGATGCTGTCTTTGGCCGAAAGGTGCTTCAGGCGGTAGTGAAATGAACTACATGTCGTTCTGCACTGGGGATCCCACCCTAATGGACACTGCTTTTGGATGTCCCACATGTAAATACTTCTGGGGACGACCTGGACTGGATATAGGGAAAAATACAATTCTGTGATACTCACCTGTAGAATTGTTTTTGCATATATCCAGTCCAGGTCATCCCACCCCACCCCTTGTTTTCATTATCTCTGGTTTGCCTGTTATGGTGATTACCATTGTTATGTTGGACCGTTGTCCTTAAGTTTTTTGTTGGAGAGATACATGTTGAAGCTATGTTTAGTAACATGGTTTCTTGGCCTCCCGGGCCTGTCTCTTTTTCTTACTGCTGTTTAACCACTGGGAAATCATAGTGAGACACCTGCTTTTATAGGGGGCCGGGAGGAGCGACCGCTTTTGATCTTGCAGTCGAGCGCCCCCTGGGGGTGGAATACCCATATGTCATTACTTCTGGGATGACCCGGACTGGATATATTCAAAAACAATTCTACGGGTGAGTTTCACAGAATTGTATTATTCTTAGTATGTCACACACCCCGCTTCAAGAATCCATAACATGTGGGTAATATCGTCCTGAAGAGGGCGTTCCTGCAGAGATGATAGCAAAAGAAAGCCCCTCCCTGATCCATAAATACCTGGGACCTGCCACTCACTACCCAGTTTTCCATCTCTGCAGACGGCGAGCAAGTCAGAAGATGATGTCTCCTCCTTGCACAGGGGGATTTCAGGTAGCCGGGGTAACTCCCGGCCTCTTATTTTGTTTATTTCCGCTCGGACCCCTGTTTGTCCCAAAATTTACCTCAGATTACATGCCTCCACAGTCTTGGCTGCTGGCCCGAGCGAGGGTACATTGGCACCTCTGGTGCTGAGGAGCAGAGCTCCACCGTGAGACCCTAAAAGAGAGGGTAGGCGGTCATACCGGGTAGGTGATCCCGGTTTGGGATGCCCCGTCCCTTGACTTTCCCCTGGGGGGGGGCCCTTCCCTTTACCAACTATGGGGGCTGGGGGTTCCTCTCATAGGGGTTAGCTTTATTCTCTTTCTCTTTATTCACTCAATGAATTGGTTGCACTGTTGTTACTATGTTGCAGCACCGCGGCTGTCATTGCAGCCGGGTGCCGGGGTTTTTCAGTCTGTGAGGTAATTTTTTACCTCACACGCTTTGGGGGGGCGGGGCTGGCACTCGGCGCTCTGCCGCGGCAAGCCCCCGTTCTCTCATTCATTCCCCGCCGCAGCGAGCGGGGCGGGTGCTCCGCTAGTGATAGCGGGAGCACCCGCTGTCATGGCAGCCGGCGCTGCGGTTGTCGGCGGCGCCGGTCTCTGGGCTGGTGCGTGAGGGACTTCTTCCCTCACGCTTCATTCACACTGGAAGGGGGGGCGGAGCCGGGCTTTCGGCGCGTTGCCGCGGCTCCGCCCTCCTCTGTACTGGCGCCGCTGCGGAGCTGAGCTCCCTGTTACTAGGCAGCTCCCTATTACTAGGCAGCTTAGGGGGCACAGATCAGCTTTGCGCGGGCTGCGCAGACCACGCCCCTGACAAGGCAGTTCTTCTTCTCTTCACTTCACCTCAGAAATCGCCATTGTTCTGAGGCGGATCGTTCATCGCAGCGTTTGTGAGTGGCCCTGTGGGCCTCATTTATTTCTTATTTTCTTTATCTGTTAAGTCTTATTGTAGGGACTTATGGGTCTCTCTCTGTCTTTTAGGTGAAGGTTATCCAGGAGGATCTTCTGTAGTATTGGAAGGTCTCTCCTGATCCTGGGTCCCTGGGTCCATTTTAGCATCACAAATCCTCCCACTCGGGACATTAAAGGGGCATCCCGGGTTGTCTAGACGGGCGTAATTCCCTGGGTCATAGCGACCACTCAAAATTCACCTTATGGAGGCATCCCCGGATACTGGGACTGGGACCCCTTCGGGGCATCCCAAAAAAGGGTTTGTTGTGTGGGATTTCCATTACTGGGGATGATGTGTTACTGTGTATACCATGTGCACAGCAAACTATTACGCGGCAGTCCGAACCCCAAGCGGCGGGGTCAGCACAGCCGGCCACCTCAACTCCCCCTCCCGCCTTGACTCGTGCCCCGTGTGACGTGGTCATGGGCAGGGATCTGCAATCCGAGATGTGTGCCAGATTGGCTAGCCTTGAGAAAATGCTCTCTAGCTCGGTCGCCCGTAAGGCTCCGTCTAAGAGAAAGCATTTGTCGCCGGCTCCGCCGGTGGATGATCTTGATGACAGAGACAATCTGGATTGGTCTGATTATCCTCAGCTAGAGGAGGGGGAAGTTGATGAGGGTTCAGAATTTTCGGATGATGAGCAGTCTGCTGGCGCTGATGCCGAGCTTTCTGATTTAGGGAGATCCTTGGACTCTCCTCACGCTCTGTCTCTCATGCTGGAAGTTCTGAATATTTCCCCTCCCGAGGAGGCGTCACAGCAGAAGGGAGAATTGTTTGAGGAATCCAGGCCGCGCCTGGAGTTTCCTACGCAACGCCATTTTGATAGAATCATTGACAAGGAATGGGATAGGCCGGCTCGGCTCCCTGGCATCCCTCAGGGGTGGGATAGGAAATATCCCTTTCCTTCTGAGGCGGTCAAGCGCTGGGCATCTCCCCCCGAGGTGGATGCATCGGTTTTGGGGTTGTCTAACTCCTCGGTTTTAAACAGACCTGATTGTTCCACTCTCAAAGATGGAGAGGATAAACGTATTGATCAGATGGCTTCTCATGGCTTTACTAGCATTGGGTCGGCCATCCGGCCTGTGTGCGCTTCGGAGCTAATGGTGTTGGCCACCAGGTCTGTGGTCAGGGACCTGCTGACTTCTTCCGGGCTTCGTCCTGGTAGTAACGAGTTCCTTAGCCTTAAACGGTGTGAGTTGTTTCTATCCTTTGTGTTGACTGCCTTGGATGACACTTTGATGATGTGTGGTAGGACGTCGGCTCTGCTTGTGGCTATTCAGCGGTCGGTGTGGCTGCGCCAGTGGGCGGCCGATTTTATGTCCAAAAAATCACTGACGGCTTTACCCTTTGTTGGTCTACTGCTCTTTGGAGAGACATTGGACTCTGTCACCAAGGGGGCCAGATCTGGTAGGGGTTCTGCATTTCCCTCTTCCAGAGGAGATTCCGGAAACAGGGGCAGAGGACGTGCCCGTTCTGGATACAGTTGGGGCTCTAAGCCCAAACCGGCTGCTAAGCCGGCTCAGCAATGAGGGGGCGCCCTCACCCATGCGGGTGGGGGGACGGCTGCAGCACTTCTCTCAGATCTGGGATCAAGAGGTCTCGGACAGATGGATCCGGGAAGTGGCGTCTTCCGGCTACAAGCTGGAGTTCGAGCTCCGCCCCCCATCCAGATTTGTCAGGTCTCGGATGCCGTCGGAGCCTCTAGCGGTGCAGGGGCTCCTGGTGGCAGTGGAGAATCTTCTGGACATGGCTGTCATTTGCCCAGTGCCCCCTTCAGATCGGGGCAGGGGCTTTTATTCCAATCTGTTCACGGTACCCAAGAAGGACGGGTTGGTCCGACCCATCTTGGATCTGAAGTTTCTCAACAGGTTCATCCGGCCGATGAAATTCCGCATGGAAACGCTGCGTTCGGCCATTCACTCTCTTCGTCAGGGAGACTTTCTGACGTCCATAGACATCAAGGATGCTTATCTACACGTTCCGGTTTTGCCAGCACACCAGAGGTTTCTCAGGTTCGTGGTGGAGGATCGGCACTTTCAGTTTGTGGCACTTCCTTTCGGTCTCACCTCAGCTCCTCGGGTGTTCACCAAGGTGCTAGCGGGGGTGATGGCTCTGCTCAGAGGCCAGGGTATCCGCATCGTGCCCTATTTGGACGATCTACGGATCATGGCCTCTTCCTTCAACCAAGCGGAGTTGGACACCAGAGCGGTGGTGTCCACTCTGGAAAGGTTCGGTTGGGTGATCAACCACCCCAAGTCTTCTCTTTCTCCGTCCAGAATTCTGACCTTTCTGGGAATGTCTCTGGACACTTCACAGGCCAGGGTGTTTCTACCCCAGGCCAAGATTCTTTTGATTCAGGAGTTAGTTCGGCTTCTCTTGTCTACCCCTCATCCGACCATCCGGTTAGGGATGAGGCTGGTGGGGTTAATGGTGGCCTCATTCGAGGCAGTTCCCTTTGCGCAGTTTCACACAAGGACCCTTCAGCTTCATCTGTTGAAGGTTTGGGACAAGTCTCCTCTATCGTTGGATCAGTCCTTTCTGATGACTCCCCGAGTTCGTCGATCCCTGCAATGGTGGCTGGGGTCGGTCAATCTGTTGAAGGGCAGATCTTTTCTGGCTCCGTGTTGGGAAACAGTCACCACGGATGCCAGTCTGTCAGGTTGGGGGGGTGTTTGGAAGGACCTCCAGTTTCAGGGTTTGTGGGGCCCGCGGGAGGCTCACGAGCCCATCAATGTTCTGGAGTTGAGAGCCATCAGGTTGGTTCTGTTTCGCTTGACTCATCAGTTGAGAGGCCTGCCAGTTCAGGTCCGGTCGGACAACAGAACGGCGGTTGCTTACATCAATCACCAGGGAAGTGTCTTTGATTCTGGACTGGGCAGAGACCCACGTCCCGTGTATCTCAGCAGTCTACATTCCGGGAGTGGAGAACACGGAGGCGGACTTGCTGAGCAGGGCCTCCTCTCGTCAGGGGGAGTGGTCTCTCAGTCCCAAGGTGTTTCATTCGATATGTCTCAGGTGGGGGGTCCCAGCGGTGGACCTCTTTGCTTCTCGTCACAATCACAAGCTTCCAGTCTTTGTGTCTCTCTCGCAGGATCCTCTGGCTCTGGCAGTGGATGCCATGTCTCTAAACTGGAGGGATCTGGGGCTCCTTTACCTGTTTCCTCCGTTCCCAATGCTAGCCAGAGTGCTGCGCAAACTGGCCTTGGATGGTGCGTCGGCAATTCTGGTGGCCCCAAGGTGGCCAAGGCGAGTTTGGTTCGCAGATCTTGTAAGACTGGCAGAGGATCAGTTCGCCCTGCCTCTGCTGCCGGACCTGCTCACCCAGGGTCGGCTGCGCTATCCCAATTTACCATCACTGGCTTTGACGGCATGGCTGCTGAAACCGCCATCTTGAAGGAGGAAGGTCTTTCTGACGCAGTGATTCAGACTCTTATCTGTGCCAGGAAGCGCTCTTCCTCTTCTATTTACTACAGGACTTGGAGGGCCTATATTGATTGGTGTGAAAGTAGGTCTTTCTCTTTTCGAGAGTTCTCCATTCCTAGAATTTTAGAGTTTCTCCAACATGGTCTAGATCTGGGGCTCCAGCTTAGTACATTGAAAGGGCAGGTTTCTGCCCTGGCGGTGTTCTTCCAAAGGTCTTTTGCACTTCATCCCTTAGTCAAGACCTTTTTCCAAGGTGTTACACATGTTCGGCCTCCTAGGAAGCCTTTTGTTCCAGTTTGGGATTTGAACCTGGTTCTTTCTGCTCTCCAGGGCCCTCCGTTTGAGCCCTTGAATGAGATAGCTTTGTCTTCTCTTACCCAAAAGGTGGCCTTTTTGGTGGCTATCACTTCGGTTAGGCATGTTTCTGAGTTGGCAGCTTTATCCATTACAGCTCCGTACTTCGAGAAACATCAGGACAAGGTTGTCTTTCGTTTCAAGCAGGATTTTCTTCCTAAAGTGGTCTCGGAGTTTCATCTGAATCAGGACATTGTTTTGCCCTCTCTATGCCCAAATCCCAGCGACGACA
Organism: Gastrophryne carolinensis; assembly: GCA_027917425.1. Taxonomy (NCBI): domain Eukaryota; kingdom Metazoa; phylum Chordata; class Amphibia; order Anura; family Microhylidae; genus Gastrophryne; species Gastrophryne carolinensis. The sequence continues at coordinate 13,319,782 of CM051244.1, read as the reverse complement.
AGGAAAGGGCATTGCATTCCTTGGATGTAGTTCGTGTTGTGGAACATTATCTGGAGGTTACGTCTTCCTTTCGTAAGACTGATGCTTTCTTTGTGGTGCCCTGCGGGCCTAGGAAAGGTTTGGCTCCTGCCAAATCTTCCATTAGTAAATGGATTCGTCAGGCCATCATTGGGGCCTATTCTGCCAAGGGGAGGAGTCCCCCTTTTCGTGTTACTGCTCATTCTACTCGTGCAGTTGGTGCGTCCTGGGCCTTTCAGCACCAGGCTTCTGTTGAACAAGTTTGTAAGGCCGCTACCTGGTCTTCTGTTCACACCTTTTCCAAGTTTTACAAGGTTGATGTTCGGGCATCAGCGGATGCTGTTTTTTCCGCAAAGTTTTGCAAGCTGTTGTGGTTTAAGGTTGTGCATGGTTGCCTAGTTTTGGATCCCCGCCCTTGTTATGGACACTGCTGTTGGATGTCCCACATGTTATGGATTCTTGAAGCGGGGTGTGTGACATACTAAGAATAATACCATTTTGTGAATACTCACCTTGTAAAATGGGTATTATGAGTATGTCACACACCCCGCTTCAACCCGCCCTTTTGTATTCAGGATCCTCTTTATTGCGAACTTTGCGTGGTTGTTGTTTATATTTGCCTCTTCCTGGTCCCTTACCTTACTGCTTCTGTATACTGGGTAATGAGTGGGAGGTCCCAGGTATTTATGGATCAGGGAGGGGCTTTCTTTTGCTATCATCTCTGCAGGAACGCCCTCTTCAGGACGATATTACCCACATGTTATGGATTCTTGAAGCGGGGTGTGTGACATACTCATAATACCCATTTTACAAGGTGAGTATTCACAAAATGGTATTTTTACTCCCCTTTAGATTAGAAACCGTCTGAACCAGGAACAGAACACGAAGCTGCAGGTGCAGAAAGATTTGCTGAACAAGCGGAACATGGAAGTCGCCATCATGGACAAGCGAATTAACGAACTCCGCGAACGTCTCTACAAGAAGAAAGTTGAGGCACGTCTTAAAGAGAACATTCCCGTAAGATCGGCCGCTCTGTGTTGTGTTGGTGTCTGAATGTCGGTGTCGTTTCCCCAAGTTTTCGGCAGTGGTGAAGCCTTTCCGTCTAAAGTTCTATCGCTGCTCGGGGAGTCCCGGGTTGCATGCTCCACATGTCCATATCTTTATTATGTAACACTTACAGAGAACCAAAACCCACCCTGGAGTCTATGAAAGTCCAGGGCAGGCATACTCGCTCCCCCCAGGGGCACCCCGATCGGGCCTACACCCTGCCTCCTATTCATAAACATAAATGGATTGATGGATAAATTATTGCCTGCCCCTTGTCGCTGACGGGCAACACTCTACAAACTACTAAGACTATTTTTTTAGGCAGCAACACCCTCTTAAAGCGAACCAAAACCCAAGATTTTGACTATCGCCGTTGGACCGGTGTTTATTATTGTCACCCTGGGGGTTTTGCACAGGGAAGCACCCTAATTCGGGATGCCCAGTGTGGAAATCCAGCGGCCAGCCCTTGAATCTTTTCCAATGAGAACCGCCTGCTCATTATTACCGGTGCCCTGTGGGGTTTCATACAGGGAGTTCCCCAATTCGGGATGCCCCGGGTGGAAATCCAGCGGCCAGCCCTTGAATCTTATCCAGTTAGAGCCGCCTGCTCATTATTACCGGCGTCCTGGGGGGGTGTCACACAGGGAAGCACCCCAATTCAGGATGCCTCGGGTGGAAAGCCAGCGGCCAGCCCTTGAATCTTTTCCAATGAGAGCCGCCTGCTCATTTTTACTGGTGCCCTGGGGGGTTTCATCCCAATTCGGGATGCCCCAGGTGGAAAGCCAGCGGCCATCCCTTGAACCTTTTCCAATGAGAGCCGCCTGCTCATTATTACCGGCGCCCTGGGGGTGTCACACAGGAAAGCACCCCAATTCGGGATGCTCCGGGGGAAAGCCAGCAGAGCCCATGATTTTTTTCCAATGAGCGCTGGCTGCTGTGGTTCGGCAGACGACTTCCGTATCCCCGGCCTTGCGCATATCCCCGACTCCGCCTGTCTGAACGGCTTGGTAGGGAGCGCGCACACGACTCCGGTGATGCAGGGGATGCGGCATCACTCACTCCCCATTGTAAACAATGACGGCCACCTGCAGAATGACGTTTTCAGAGCAGTTGTCTCATTGTACGAGAGCCCACACATGCGCCGTTGGAGTGAGGCGAGGTGAGTTTTTTGGGGCTCCTTGGGAGCGGTTTCACACAGATGGTCATCCCGCTGGTGGGTTTTGTTCCACTTTAACTTGAATTGTGCCACGTAGGGAGGGGATGCAATAGTAATTGCCAATTACCACCTCATCTCTCCGTGCAATATGTAGCTTCTAGTTGAAGGTCATGAAAAGCCCCCCAGGCTTCTATAGGTTCCAACCCAACGCCTTAAAGCGGAACTAGACTCACGAATTCCACTTTCCCGGCTTCGTTTCATGCCTTGGGGGCATCACAAATTTGGATGCCCCACTGTGTGACCCCCCCCCAGAGAGCCGGTATTCACTCATCCCCCCTCGGCACATGCGCGGGCTCTCATTCCAATCAGAGCCGTGACCATATCATTTGGCAAACTGCCCTGTTTTGCTTCAGTGGAGAGCGAGCGCAACCCCAGCGCCACATCTGAATGGCTGGGGCGGGAGCGTGCGCACTGCTCGATGATGCAGGGGATGAGCCTGCTCTCGCCCCCATTTGTAAACAGATACATTTGCTGACGAGAGCCCAGGCATGTGCATCGGGGACAGGCAAGTGATTAGTGGTGCCATGGGGGGGGTTTCACACTGCAATCTGGGATGCCCCGGCCTTAGATTTTTTGGATTCCAGGGCTGGCCACTGTGGCCACTTAAAGGAGCCACAGCACTCAACCCTGTTAGCTTGTAGATCAACCTAAAATCTGTCTCTAAACTTGGTTAAAAACAGAGGCCTCGGGCCACACACATCTGCAGAAATAGCTGAAGCTGCACCACCAAGCGCCAAGGTGCCTCTGTGGGGTGCATCCTAACTCTAATCTCTGAAAGCTCCTTTTGGGAAATACAATGCAAAGCACCACCCCCCAATCGTTTTTGGGTAAAACTTTTTTGACCCTCGGTGTAAAAAAAAAAAAAAAGGTATAATTATTTTTGGTTTTCACCAACAGCTTAATCGCATCAACGGAACGCCCTCTCCTCAGTCCACACTGACGGCTTCGGGGCGAGTTGCCGCAGTGGGTCCCTACATCCAGATTCCAAGCACAGTGAACTACACCATGCCTGCAGATCCGGTGAAGCCTCAGTCACTATCCCTCGGCAACACAGGGACGCACACCCGCTCCAAATCAGGTAGATCGTAGGACCCAAACATCGGAACAAATGCTTTATATGTATGGTTGGAAAGTGATTTATTTTACATCAAGTACTACATCTATCTATCTATCTATCTATCTATCTATCTATCTATCTCATATCTATCTATCTATCTATCTATCTATCTCTATATCTATCTCATATCTATCTATCTATCTATCTATCTATCTATCTATCTATCTATCTATCTCATATCTATCTATCTATCTCATATCTATCTATCTATCTCATATCTTATCTATCTATCTATCTATCTATCTATCTATCTATCTATCTATCTCTATTTATATATCTATCTATATCTCTCTATTTTAATATCTATGTATATATATATATCGAACAGATTAACTTATTTTTTGCTTTTTCAGAGAGTTGATAAGACCTTAAAAGGTATCAGTGCCCAAACTTATAAATATATATAAAAATATATATAATATATAAAAAATACACACACTCCTCCAGCCCATCCTTGTTTCTCTTTCTTACTTTAAAAAAGTGCTTCAAGGCCAGTGAACTGCTTATTTCGCTAACGTTAGTCATCGATCTCCCGTGGCCCCACCCACCCATTTCGGGGTACTTGCTTGCAGCTGCTTGTTGCTAGGGGGGTACTTGGCATAAAAAGTTTGAGAACCGCTGTTCTAGATGATCCAAGGCATACTTGAGAGTCAGGTTCACCCAGGGCCGGATTATGAGAGGGCGCGAGCCCCGGGTCCTCCAGCTCTTGCCGTGCAAAGTGGGCCTCCACCAACCTTTGGGTTATGGCCTGGTCCAGGAGGCTTTCCAGTCTTTGGTCTGACGGGCTGTGGGGCCAGTGACAAAGCTATAGGGGGCAGTGGGGCCCCCCCGCGCCTGGGCAGCCAAAGCCACCACAGGGCAGGACGGAGAGTCTAGAGCCGCCGCCAGCAAGGCTACAGTGATGGGTGCAGAGCTGTCACTGCACATAAGCCACCAAGCACAGCCGCTGGCAGCTTAATGCAGGGAACTGTTTTCTGCTGGACCAGCCGGGCGACTACACTACCCCCCACCCAGAATGGCAAAGCAGTAGTTCAAGAGCAGCAAACACCCGCACAAGGGTGGCACAAGGGACTTGATCTGACGTTCCAGTAAGTAGGCGGGTGCCAGACAACCACCAATCAGTTACTTGGCTGGACTGTTATATTAAAGTAAAAAAAATACAGTATCTGATGTATCTGATACTTGTGCCCAGGGGCCTCCACCACACCTAATCCGGCCCTGTGTTCACCACATCTTCAGTTCATCTATTAGCCGTGTAGGCAAACTTAAAGCGGACCAATACCCTCCAAACTTGTGAAATACATTTGGCCTTATTACCTGCCGAAACTACTTTCTTGGCGGGGTTGAACTAGAAATGGATATTTTTGTTTTTTCGATTGGCTTGGAACACAGTTTTTATTGCTGTCCCTCTTTGTAAGGTCGCAGGTGATCAGTCATTGCATAGGTGTGGCGATGACATAATTGCCACACACAACAATAGCAATGCCTAAAGTAGGCAGAGCTTTACAGCTAAAACAGGAGGTGTTATCTGGGATTAGAGTGAAGCAGAAGCACTTAAAATTGGCAAAGGCTGCTCTTCGTGGGGGGAGCCATTCAGGGGATGCTAGTTAAAAATGTGGCTTTTGGTACACATTAAGTCCCAGTGACTCTCAGTTGTCTGCTTGAGTTGTGTTGCACAAAGAGCAGCCTTTTCCAATTTTAAGTGCTTCTGCTTCACTCTAATCCCAGATAATACCTCTTGTTTTAGCTGTAAAAAGCTCCACCTACTTTATTCATTGCCATTGTTGTGTGTGGCAATTATGTCATCACCACAACTCAAAAACGTTATTAGTATTTTATTTAAATGGCTTTTTTTGGATTCGTATGATGATGAGCGATTTTCTTTTTTGTTACATTTGGTTACTACAAGCAGTTTCACACACTTTTAGACATGAGGGAGATATACAATCCGGGCCTGGAGCTTTTCTAGAGGGAGATATACCATCTGGGCCTGGAGCTTTCCTAGAGGGAGATATACCATCTGGGCCTGGAGCTTTCTTAGAGGGAGATATACCATCTGGGCCTGGAGCTTTCTTAGAGGGAGATATACCATCTGGGCCTGGAGCTTTCCTAGAGGGAGATATACCATCTGGGCCTGGGGCTTTCTTAGAGGGAGATATACCATCTGGGCCTGGAGCTTTCCTAGAGGGAGATATACCATCTGGGCCTGGAGCTTTCCTAGAGGGAGATATACCATCTAGGCCTGGAGCTTTCCTAGAGGGAGATATACCATCTGGGCCTGGAGCTTTCTTAGAGGGAGATATACCATCTGGGCCTGGAGATTTCTTAGAGGGAGATATACCATCTGAGCCTGGGGCTTTCCTAGAGGGAGATATACCATCTAGGCCTGGAGCTTTCCTAGAGGGAGATATACCATCTGGGCCTGGAGCTTTCTTAGAGGGAGATATACCATCTGGGCCTGGAGCTTTCTTAGAGGGAGATATACCATCTGGGCCTGGAGCTTTCCTAGAGGGAGATATACCATCTGAGCCTGTAGCTTTCCTAGAGGGAGATATACCATCTGGGCCTGGAGCTTTCTTAGAGGGAGATATACCATCTGGGCCTGGAGCTTTCCTAGAGGAAGATATACCATCTGGGCCTGGAGCTTTCCTAGAGGGAGATATACCATCTGGACCTGTTGTGTGCTTGAGGTAAAACAACTGTGTTGTTATTATATTTATATGGCTTTTTTTGGATTGGTATGATGAGCGATTTTTTTTTTTTGTTACATTTGGTGACTGCGCAATCCTATAGAGATCTGTTGTATATGTCAGAGTTAAGCCAAGCAGCTTCACACACTTATAGACATGAGGGAGATATACCATCTGGGCCTGGAGCTTTCCTAACATTTAGAACCTAGAAGTAGGCATTTGACATCCGATTCCCTAACGGTAAATTTGATTTTCATTAACCCAATAAAAACGGTGTTGCGAGCTTTTTTCCATAGTTTTTACCCGCTCTGATCTCCCTGGATAGGAAGTTCTTAAAGGAGCACTATCGTGAAAAAAAATGGTCCAATGATAAAAGTCCATATACGTATGCTGGTTGGCAGGAGGAGGGGTCACTTATACACCCAACATCAAGAAATATCCAGCCAGGCTTGTTTCTTTTATTTTAATGGAAGGAAGAGGAAATCAGTGGTGACAGGCTCTATAACCTCTAACCCCTGGATTTTGCTCCTACCATGTGAGAATAAACCAGAAGCTTGGCGGGAGTTTTATTCAGCTCGGGTGTATAAGTGACCCCTCCTCTCATTAGCCGACCTGTTTATATTGATTCTTAACAATACACGATTTCGCGATCGTGCTCCATTAAACAACCTTCATTTGATTTTGTGTCCCTGTGTGCAGTAGTGTTGTGAGGCAATCCCAAACATCAACCAAAAACGTGCCAACCCCCCAAGGCAACACCAGAACACCCTACCGCACCACCACAAACTCTAACTATACAACATCTTTTATTGAAGTTTATATTAGGCATACACAATTAAAATCTATTAAAAAACATACGCTACACAAACAACACCATGTATTGTATGGGACACTGTACCATATATTTCCCTCGATTCTAATAACAATTAAATCATATGGGTCCCCCGCTTTTTCATCCACATAATTTCCCACATATGTATAATATACTTCCCCCCCCCTGTATATATAAACATAATGACCATGTGCAATACTGTTAAAGTGCAAAAACATCTATTACATAACTCCCACAATAAGTACCCCCTAAATCACCTACTAAACCCCCCAAACCTTCAAATAAAGTGCTTTGAGCTTTATTAACCTAATAAGGCATCCCTCAGGTGGAGCAAAACTCGGAGGGGGAAACCATGAACAACAATCATAATTAGATGATGAACTTGATTACCAATGGTGCATGGTGCAGTGTCCACCTCCCACGCGTTCCGTGGCGGCTGGGATGCAATCTTTAAGCCATGTTTCCATAGAACAGAGCACAGCCGAGCTGAATATGCCGGAGCTCCTACTGTAAATCAACTGTAATTCCACACGTTTGTTTGCCAGAGATTGCAGATTTGACAGATGTATAGTAGGTAGTGAGTGTCAACTCGCCTCCGCTTGAGTATCACTAAGGCCTCCACTCGTTTCTTTTTTCCCACAGATGAGTTACTTGTGAGCACACCTTGCATTAGACCCTTTTGGGCATTGATAAAATAGTTACTTGTGAGCACACCTTGCATTAGACCCTTTTGGGCATTGATAAACTAGTTACTCGTGGGACACCTTGCATTAGACCATCTTGGGCTTTGATAAAACTAGTTACTCGTGGGACACCTTGCATTAGACCCTTTTGGGCTTTGATAAAATAGTTACTTGTGGGCACTCTCTGCATTAGACCCTTTGGGGCATTGATAAACTAGTTACTTGTGAGCACACCTTGCATTAGACTCTTTTGGGCTTTGATAAAACTAGTTACTTGTGGGACACCTTGCATTAGACCCTTTTGGGCTTTGATAAAATAGTTACTTGTGGGCACTCTCTGCATTAGACCCTTTGGGGCATTGATAAACTAGTTACTTGTGGACACACCTTGCATTAGACCATCTTGGGCATTGATAAACTAGTTACTTGTGAGCACACCTTGCATTAGACCCTTTTGGGCATTGATAAACTAGTTACTTGTGGGCACACCTTGCATTAGACCCTTTTGGGCATTGATAAACTAGTTACTTGTGAGCACACCTTGCATTAGACCCTTTGGGGCATTGATAAACTAGTTACTTGTGAGCACACCTTGCATTAGACTCTTTTGGGCTTTGATAAAACTAGTTACTTGTGGGACACCTTGCATTAGACCCTTTTGGGCATTGATAAACTAGTTACTTGTGGACACACCTTGCATTAGACCATCTTGGGCATTGATAAACTAGTTACTTGTGAGCACACCTTGCATTAGACCCTTTTGGGCATTGATAAACTAGTTACACGTGGGACACCTTGCATTGGACCCTTCTGGGCTTTGATAAAATAGTTACTTGTGGGCACTCCTTGCATTAGACCCTTTGGGGCATTGATAAACTAGTTACTTGTGAGCACACCTTGCATTAGACCCTTTTGGGCATTGATAAACTAGTTACTTGTGAGCTCACCTTGCATTAGACCCTTTTGGGCTTTGATAATTTAGTTACTTGTGAGCACACTTTGCATTAGACCCTTTTGGGCTTTGATAAAATTAGTTACTTGGTGGTTCCCTTTGCATTCTACTTACTTGGGGTTTGCATGAGTTGCCCTCATGTAGGCAAGAAAGAATAGTAACCAAACCAAGCAGACATTTATAGAGCATACCAATTTCATGCAGATAGTGGGGGGAAGTGAAGTATATTTTAGCTAATCGTTCTGGAAACTCTAGTTCTCTTCATTAGACATGGTCTGGATCTTCCATACAAGCTGAAGCAGAGGGAGAACAACATGTCTGACGACGGCGTTGAGTGTGAGCATCAAACCTAGGACTTTAGTAGCTAGCCGTACCAATAGCTGACAGCGTGGTCCAATCTGGACTTCTGCTTTAAATAGACTCATGGGCCTCGATTCAAAAAAGGTAGAAAAAAATGCTCACGATAGTAAAAAATTCAATTTGTGAGAAAAAAGCCTGAGAATGTCACTGTTACTGAATCACTAGATAAAGACAATGAAAGTCAAAGGCAGCTTTTACTACAGTGTAGAAAGTAGTAAACAGTTCTCCACTTTTCTTAGGTGCCATTGACTTTCATTGTCTTTATCTAGTGATTCAGTAACAGTGACATTCTCAGGCTTTTTTCTCATGAATTGAATCTTTTACTACCATGAGAATATTTTTCTACCTTTATTGAATCGAGGCCATGGTCTTGATCTTGCATACAAGCTGAAGCAGAGGGAGAACAACATGTCTGACGATGGTGTTGAGTGTGAGCATCAAACCTAGGACTTTAGTAGCTAGCCGTAGCAATAGCTGACAGCGTGGTCCAATCTGGACTTTAAAAAGACTCACGGTGTAGAAGCTGGCTACCACCGTTGATGATGGTAGACTTTCCAAAAATTCCTAAGGGCAGCCAAAGTGTCCTAAACCAATGCTCCTTTTGCTGTTCGGGTAAATGACAAGTTTTAAGGTTCCCCTGTTTTACACAAATGTTGCTTCTTTGTGATGTCAGTTCTTCAATACTGGTAGAGCGAAGCTAGTAAAACAATGTTCTAGTTATTCTGTATCTAACCATTTTTCTTACGTTCAGATCTCATGTTCAGTAATCTATCAGACTATTATTTATCATCTGTGTGTTAACCATCACTCACTGTCATGAACTGTATTGCCTAGATTTTTAAGTGGGAAGTACCCGGCCCTATTTTAGGTTTTCCTGAAGCACGTACCCAGAGGTTGAAATATATATATATATATATATATATATATATATATATATATATATAAAGGGGGGTGGGAGCAGCTCAATCACTATTTATACAAAATTATCAACATTATTATTCAGGGCCTGGGAACTAATTTACCGCCCAGTTTAACCCTCTCATCAACTAAATATCAAGCAACAAACATGTCTAGCTATGTGGAAAGACAGAGATTTGGTTGCATATATCTGCAGATACATGTGGAAGCCACACTGCCCCAGCAAGGCACTCTGTGTTTAGTGTGGTCCCTACTCTTAATTCTGAGTCCCCAAAGTTGGAACATGCAATGCAGACAAATATCTGAGAGCTACTCACCTGGGAAGCTGCCAGCCTCCCTTTAGAACACTTCACAGGGCGAAATCCATATTAGCTGAATTCCTCCCTGCTTGTGCTCATGGCAATTCAAATGAACAAAGGGGGGTGGGAGCAGCTCAATCACTATTTATACAAAATTATCAACATTATTATTCAGGGCCTGGGAACTAATTTACCGCCCAGTTTAACCCTCTCATCAACTAAATAGATAAAAAGCATACAATGAATGACAGAAACAGCGAAAGATGACAAACCGAAAAGGAATAAGAGGAGAAAGAATACGTCTAACAGAATAAAAGAGCAGGAATGACAGAATAATACCATTTTGTGAATACTCACCTGTAAAATGGGTATTATAAGTATGTCACACACCCCACTTCAAACATTAATAATTACAATAGGGTTTACTCACCGCTAGGTGGCAGCATTGCAGAGAATCTCCAAAAATTCAACAGGCCCCTCCCGGTCTATACATACCTGGTACCTCCCAACAATCACCCAGTATTAAAACAGCAGTAAGACAAGGTACCAGGAACAAACAATATAACCCTCAAACGTAAAGAACTAAACTTCACCATATAAAGAGCCAGGATACCAAAAAGGGCGGGTGAAGTGGGGTGTGTGACATACTTATAATACCCATTTTACAGGTGAGTATTCACAAAATGGTATTATTCTAAGTATGTCACACACCCCACTTCAAACATTAATAATTACAATAGGGACATCCAACAGCAGTGTCCAAGAAAGGGTGGGTATCCAACCAGGCAATAATGCAGAAAAAAGTCAAACCACTGCAGCCTGCAGAACCTTGCGGCCAAAAACAGCATCCGCTGAGGCCCGCACATCGACCTTATAGAACTTAGAAAAAGTATGAACAGAAGACCAAGTTGCAGCCTTACACACTTGTTCAACCGAAGCCTGGTGCTGAAAAGCCCAGGACGCACCAACCGCACGAGTAGAATGAGCAGTAACGCGAAAAAGGGGGATCCTTCCCCTTAGCCGAATAAGCTCCAACAATGGCCTGACGAATCCATTTACTAATGGAAGACTTCCTAGGCCCACAGGGCACAACGAAAAAGGCATCAGTCTTACGAAAAGAAGACGTAGCACGTAGATAGTACAACATCCAAGCAGTGCAAAGCACTCTCCTTGACATTCTTAGGCTTAGGACACAAGGAAGGAAGAACAATGTCCTGGTTAAGATGAAAAGCAGAGACCACTTTAGGGAGAAAGTCTGACTTGAAGCGAAAAACCACTTTGTCCTGATGATCCTCGAAAAAAGGAGCCTGAATAGACAAAGCTGCCAACTCTGAAACACGCCGAACCGAAGTGATGGCCACCAGGAAGGCAACCTTCTGAGTAAGAGTGGACAGAGCAATATCCCGCAAAGGCTCGAAAGGAGGAGCCTGAAGAGCAGAAAGAACCAAATTCAAATCCCAAACAGGGAGTAACGGCTTCCTAGGAGGCCGCAGATGCGAAACCCCCTGGAAAAAAGTCTTGACCAAGGAATGGCTAGCAAAAGACCTCTGGAAAAAAATTGACAAAGCAGAAACCTGCCCCTTCAAAGTACTCAGCTGAAGACCGGAGTCCAGCCCCGACTGAAGAAATTCCAAAATCCTAGACACAGAAAAGACCCGGCAAGGCAAAGACCTAGCCTCACACCAATCAATATAAGATCTCCAATACCTGTAATAGATGGAAGAAGAAGATCTCTTCCTGGCACTAATAAGAGTCTGAATGACCGCATCCGAAAGACCCTCCTCCTTTAAGATGGAGGTTTCAGCAGCCAAGCCGTCAAAGCCAGCGTTTGTAAACTGGGGTAACATAGTTGGCCCTGTGTGAGAAGATCCGGCCGAAGAGGCAGATCGAACTGATCCACGGCCAGACGAACGATGTCTGCGAACCACACCCGCCTTGGCCACCTTGGAGCCACGAGAATGGCGGGAACTCCCTCCAGAACCAACTTTCGCAGAACCCTGCCTAGCATGGGAATCGGAGGAAACAGATAAAGAAACCCCAGGTCCCTCCAGCTCAGGGCCATGGCATCCACCGCCAGAGCCAGAGGGTCCCGGGACAGAGACACAAAGGACGGAAGCTTGTGATTGTGACGAGAGGCAAACAGATCCACCTCCGGCGTCCCCCATCGGAGACAAAGCGACCGAAACACCTGGGGATGGAGAGACCACTCCCCCCGACGGGACGCACACCGGCTCAGAAAGTCCGCCTCTGTGTTTTCCACTCCCGGAATGTAAACTGCCGAGAGGCAAGGGACATGAGTCTCCGCCCAAACTAAAATCAGAGACACCTCCCTGTGGGCACCCAGACTGCGAGTCCCTCCTTGGTGATTGATGTAAGCAACCGCCGTCTGATTGTCTGATCGAACCTGAACCGGCAGACCCTGTAAATGATGCGTCAAGCGAGACAGAACCAACCTGATGGCACGCAATTCCAGAACATTGATGGGCAAGTGGGCCTCCTGAGGGTCCCACTGCCCCTGAAACTGAAGATCCTTCCAAAAACCTCCCCAGCCTGACAAACTGGCATCCATGGTGACAGTTTCCCAAAGCGGGGTCAGAAACGACCTGCCCTTCAAAAGGTTGTCCGAGACCAACCACCACAGAAGGGACTGCCGAACCCGAGGGGACAACCGGAAGGACCGATCCAACGACCCCGGACGCCGGTCCCAAGACGCCAAAAGACGAAGTTGAAGAGTCCTCGTATGAAACTGTGCAAAGGGAACTGCCTCGAACGAGGCCACCATCAACCCCACCAGTCTCATCCCCAGACGAATGGACGGATGAGGATGGGAGAGAAGCAACTGGGCCAATTCCTGAATCAGCAGAACCTTGGCCTGAGGGAGAAACACTCTGTGCTGGCAGGAGTCCAACGACATCCCCAGAAAAGTCACCACCCTGGCCGGAACCAGAGAGGACTTGGGGTAATTGATCACCCAGCCGAACTTCTCCAGCATAGACAGCACCATGCTGGTGTCCCCTTCTGCTTGACCGAAGGAGGGCGCCATGATGAGAAGATCGTCCAGATAAGGCACAATGCGAATCCCCTGAGCTCTGAGCAGGGCCATCACCCCCGCCAATACCTTGGTGAACACTCTCGGAGCAGAGGTGAGGCCGAATGGAAGAGCCACAAACTGAAAATGCCGATCCTCCACCACGAAACGAAGGAACCTCTGATGAGCTGGGAAAATCGGAATGTGCAGGTACGCATCCTTCATCGTCTATGGACGTCATAAAGTCCCCCTGCCCAAGCGAACCGATCGCAGACCGCAGGGTTTCCATGCGGAACTTCCGGGGACGAATAAACCTGTTGAGAAACTTCAAATCCAGAATAGGACGGAAGGACCCGTCCTTTTTGGGGACAGTGAAGAGATTGGAATAAAACCCGCGCCCTACCTCTGAAGGAGGAACCGGGCAAACGACAGCTAAGTCTAGAAGATTCCTTACCGCCGCCAGGAGCCCCTGAGCGGCCAAAGGATCCAAAGATACCCGAGACCTGAAGAACCTTGGAGGAGGACGGGACTCGAACTCCAACTTGTAACCGTCCGACACCACCTCCCGGATCCATCTGTCCGAGACCTCCTGGTCCCATACCCGGGAGAAGAGTCGCAACCGTCCCCCCACCCGAACGGCGGGCTTGGCAACTGGCTTGGGCTTGGCGCCCCAGACGCGAACGGGACGGCCACGGCCTTTACCCCTATTCCAACTGGCGCCCCTGGAGGCCGAGAAGCCCGCACCCCTGCCGGCTCTGGCTCCCCGAAAGGACGGATTGAAGGAGACCGTCCCCCGAAAGGAACGGCGAAATTTCTTGCGCTGAGGTAACTTACCTCCCTTGGCAACAGAATCCAGCCTCTCACCAAAAAGCCTCAAACCCAAAAAGGGAAGAGCCGTGAGCGATCTTTTTGAATTAAAATCCACCGTCCACTGTCTCAACCACACACAGCGACGGATAGCTACCAGCAAGGCGGTAGCCCTGCCACACATCAACATGGCATCCTCCTGAGCGGCCAGGATAAAGGACAAGAAGGAGTCACAGCGCTCAATCGCGAGAGACTCATCAAAAGTAGGATCGAGATCCACACCTAAGTCCCTGACAATAGACCTGACCGCCAGAGTCAAAAAAGCCGAAGCACATACAGGCCTTAACACCGAACCCGCACATACGAAACCATGGCGGGCCAGCTGATCAAGCCGACGATCCTCGCCGTCCCTGAGCGAAGTCGTGTCAGGAGAATGCACGACCGCCGTGTTGGACAGTCCCAAGACTGGAGTATCTACCTCAGGGGGGACAGACCAACGCTTCATCAACTCCGCCGGAAAAGGATACTTCCTATCCCAGCTAGACGGCACACCGACGAGACGCGTAGGGTGCTCCCATTGCTTGAGAACAATCTCTTCAAAATGCTGTTGGCTGGGAAACTCCAAGCGCTGCTTGGACACCCCAAAAAGCTGACCCTTAGGCCTAGGAACAACCACCGGAGGATCCAAATCCAAAACCTCAAACATCTGAGTCAGAATAGTAGATGAATCGAGAGGAAGGCCCTCAGCCTGATCCCCCTCAGCACCCAGCAACTGCTGAACCTCGGAATCCTCTTCCTCAATGAGTTCACCATCTTCAAGAGGACGATCCGACCAATCCAGATCTCCAATAACTTCCTCATCTGAATCCGGCGGAGGCGGAGACAGATGCTTCCGCTTAGCTGGAGCCTTCTGAGCGTCCATTGCGGAAAACCTTTTCTCAAGGCTGGCCAAACGGGCGCATACCTCAGATTGCGAATCCCCACCCAGGACAACGTCACACGGGGTCCGGAATAAGCGAGGGGGAGAGGGATATGGCGCGGCCGACGAAGTGCTAGGCACCGGAGTACTGGACTGCCGTGCAATGTTCCGCTGTGCACATGGGATACACAAAATGACATCATCTCCCTGGAGCGGAGTCCCACAACCCCCACACACCTTGGATTGTCCCGAAGGACCATTTCCGGTATCTTTGGCAGCCTCCATGTGGTGAAATTTATGGTATTCGCAGAACCCAGGGATTTATGCAGTACGCGACCCGGGATGCCCCTTTAATATCTAAAATTGTTTTAAAAAAAAAATCCTGACCCAGGGGATTTAGCATAAAATATATATATCCAATGAAGGAAAAATTTTTCTAGAAAACAACCCCCCACTAGCCAGGTATATATGACCGGGAGAGCCCTGCCAGACGGGATCCCAGGATCTGAAAGACACAAAAGAACAGGGACAACAGTCATTCCAGGCACAGTAATACCTATGAAAACATACAGAATATCGTACAAATACAACCCCCCCCCCTCTATTAACCATAGACCAAAAAGATGGTTAAGATATCCAGCCAGCACCTTAAAAAGGCGGGCGGGAGCGAGGAGGAGGGAGAAGGAGGGGGACGTAAGGCGGGGGACCAGGCCAACATTCCTATGTGAACCAAACAACCCCTGCAGGCTAATCTGCCATAACACAAGAACGCCTACCCGGAGAAGAGCACAACCGCAGCATGGCACCCGCGGCAAGATGGCGGCCCGAACACCGCTCCGTGCCTGCGAGGGAGGAGAAGACGAGCCCTGTAAGCGCGGGAGCCGAGATAGCCCCGCCCCTCCAAACGGGCCAATCAACGCGCGGCCCGCGCACGACGCGGTCCCGCCCACCTGCGGCGTCATCGAACGGCCATACCGGCGAAACCGCGCTCACCTCCCATGACGGGACCGGCGGAGCAACCTGCCGGTCCCAAGGTGGCAGACGCATACACACTCTCTCTCTCTCCCCTGAGCATGCCGGGCACGCCAGGCCGCAAGCGGCGAGCGCGGCGCTCAGCCAACAGGCGGGTCCGCGGCGCAGCGCGCCGCGTGACCCCGCCCCCCCCCCGGCTCCTGAGGGGAGAAAACCGCCAAAATCGCTCATGCAGCACCCGCACAGTAAAAAACACACAAGGCAGGCGGATACACCTACCCAAACGTCAACCACGCCACAGAGAACAAGCGCAGGAGCCCTCACATACCAACCAAGAAACTAGGACAGAACAAGCATAAAATGAGTGATGGAAAAACTGAAAGAATGACAGAAACAGAAAAAATAAAAGGGATGGAAGGAATAAGAGAAAGAGTATATATATATATATATATATATATATATATATATATATATATATATATATATATATATACACAAAGAACAAAAGTATACAATGAATGACAGAAACAACGAAAGATGACAAACAGAAAAGGAATAAGAAGACAAAGAATACGGCTAACAGAATAAAAGAGCAGGAATGACAGAAGGAGAGAAATAAAGAATGAAAGAATAAAAGGAATGACAGAAAAAAAAGCAGAAAAGAAAGCGAGAAGGAATGACTAAAAAAAAAAAAACTAAGAAATATAAAAATAAGTGGAAAGAAACTAGGACAGAACAAACATAAAATGAGTGATGGAAAAACTGAAAGAATGACAAACAGAAAAAATAAAAGGGATGGAAGGAATAAGAGAAAGATATGATTATATATATATATATATATATATATATATATATATATATATATATATATATATATATATATATATATATATATATATAATATAGAAACAAAGAACAAAAGCATACAATGAATGACAGAAACAACGTAAGATGACAGACAGAAAAGGAATAAGAAGAGAAAGAATTCAGCTAACAGAATAAAAGAGCAGGAATGACAGAAGGAGAGAAATAAAGAACGAAAGAATAAAAGGAGTGACAGAAAAAAAAAAGCAGAAAAGTAAGCGAGAAGGAATGACTAAAAAAAAAACTAAGAAATATAAAAATAAGTGGAAAGAAACTAGGACAGAACAAGCATAAAATGAGTGATGGAAAAACTGAAAGAATGACAGAAACAGAAAAAATAAAAGGGATGGAAGGAATAAGAGAAAGATTATATATATATATACACAAAGAACAAAAGCATACAATGAATAACAGAAACAACGTAAGATGACAAACAGAAAAGGAATAAGAAGAGAAAGAGAATATAAACAGAATAAAAGAGCAGGAATGACAGAAGGAGAGAAATAAAGAACGAAAGAATAAAAGGAATGACAGAAAAAAAAAGCTGAAAAGAAAGCGAGAAGGAATGACTAAAAAAAAACTAAGAAATATAAAAATAAGTGGGAAGAAACTAGGACAGAACAAGCATAAAATGAGTGATGGAAAAACTGAAAGAATGACAGAAACAGAAAAAAATAAAAGGGATGGAAGGAATGAGAGAATGAAATATATATATATATATATATATATATATATATATATATATATATATATATATATACAAAGAACAAAAGTATACAATGAATGACAGAAACAACGAAAGTTGACAAACAGAAAAGGAATAAGGAAGGAATAGGGCTAACAGGAAAAAAGAGCAGGAATGACAGAAGGAGAGAAATAAAGAACGAAAGAATAAAAGGAATGACAGAAAAAAATAGAGCAGAACAGAAAGCGAGAAGGAATGATTACAAAAAAAAAACTAAGAATTATAAAAATAAATGGAAAGAAACCAAGACAGAACAAGCATAAAATGAGTGACCGAAAAACTGAAAGAATGAATGATCTGACAGTAACAGAAAAGGTTTGATGAAAAGGATGGAAGGAATAAGAGAAAGAATGGGACTAAAACAAAGAAGGAATAGAAGGAATGACACAAAAAAAATAATAAAAGGAACGAAGAAAGAATGAACATATAATAGAAGTAAAGAAAGTCTCTCCCAAAGGCCAATCTGCCCCTGGCTGACAGTCGTTAGTCCTGGTTACTGCACCGCCCTGCATCCTACATAGGGGCTGCCCAGCGTAGAGGGAATGCGTTAGGCCCTCCCAAGGTGCAGGGCCCCGGGTACGCCCTGTGCTGACGCCAGCCCTGGAAGCCTGTGAGGAGAGGAGTAATCTAGGTTATTGCCTGAAATGGCCTAAAACAATGCACCCGTCCCAATTTGTGTCATTTTCCGCCCTCAGTTCTGCTGATCACATGACCGGGTTCTTCTCACTTAAAATGACTTTGCTAGTTAATGTTAATCCATTAGTAGCTGTATCTTTGATTTATGGTGCTATCGCAGTGTACATGTCCTATATCTCACATCACTCTTCTTTTATCATCCTAATGTCTTGTCCCCTGTCTTGTCTCTTCTTCGGGCCTTGTGTTTTTTTTTATTTCCTTCTTTCTTGCTTTGTCCTCCTCTCTGGTGTGTGGCCCTTTCTTGTCCTCCTCCACTAGAGGGAGACAATGAGTGTGTGAAAAGGTCTCCGGGTCCCTGGAAGGTTTCAGATTTAGACATTGTGGCGGATCCTTTGCTGTCATCTCCCACTTGTTCTCATCAGACATGTGATCACATCCATCAGGCGCCCGGCCTGTCTGACCTGCCGCACAGTGAGTCCGCTCAGTAGCAATTTCCTTCGCTCGTCGTAGTTCGCTTTTTTTTTTTTTTCACGCTTGCCACGCCTCCCGCTTGCTGTAATTTACCCCACTTGGATCTTACATAGTTAAAGTGGACCAAAACCCAGGATTTTGACTATCCTGGGTTTTTGTCCTTTCCCCTGGGGCACCCCTATCGGTACGTCAACCCCCCCAGATCACCCGAAGAAACTCTCCTCATCCTGGTCCTACGGCAAATGTGCGGCCGCTCGTCCAATCAACAACAATTGGAGTGGGCGTGGAAAAACCACACCCCCCTACCAATGAGGAGCACCGAACAATACACATATCAAAATTCAAAGAATTTTATTAAATAACCAAAACTTTAAAAATGCAATACACATACAACACAAGACATTTTAAAACCAAGGCAATTCCCCCATGGTCTCTCATAATATTATAATCTCTCATAATATTATAATATATATTATATTATAATATAATATATTATATACAATAATACTAATAAGGCTAATCTAGGTCTAGTGGGCTGTAGATCTACCCTAGTATCCTAATATATTTTTTTGTGCCGGCACAAAAGCCTTTATTCTAAACCAAAACCTCTACAAATATACTTATGATAAATTAAACTAATAATCTCATATAATACAATAATGAAAATCAACATACAACAATAAATATATCAATTTGTAAAGTGTAAAGCCAAAAAATCAATTAATATTAAACTATACAAAATACATGTATAAAATATATTATATCATAGAATCTAATGCCCATAATGAACTGTATACAGTGCCTAGTGCAAAATACATATATAAGTATATTATATAAAAAAAATCCAATACCCACGATGAACTCTTTAAAGTTTCTAGTGCAAACCAAGTGTCCAGATATTGCACATGATCTGCCTCAAAGAACCAATAACCACCATTAATCGCTAATAAATACTGACAAGTGAAGACAAAGACACTACAGCATCTAAAGTGCTTGTGCGAGCAAAGACCAAAGGTTTACCATACAGTCAGGGCAGCCCACAGACAATATGCACGAGAGGGGGAAATGCGCGCCCGCGGCTCCCATGCCGCTTCAGAGGGTGAAGGTCCAATCTCGTCCAATCAGGAGCCGCCGAGCTATCTATGTCTAAGAGACATCTTAGCAGAGAGGCTCCGAGCGCGCTGGTGGCCCCTTCCCTTACTTCCCTCTAACAGGCACACGCCCTGCTAGAGGGATAGCGGGAATGCGGGTGCCTTTGGACCGGGAAGTGTAGCAGCGATTTTAGATGTCCCGGGTGGAGGGAATCGATAAGATTCCTGGGCCGATCCCACTGGGTTTTGGTCCATTTTAATACGGTTGAAATAAGACATATGTCCATCAAGTTCAACCAAGGGTGTTGGGGTCGGGGAAGTTATTTTTTATTTTATTTATTTTTTTCTCTTTTTTTTTTCTTCTAAATAAGCATCTAATCCTTTTTTGACGCTGTTCACACCTCTCTGGTGCTGCAGGTGGAAAACGCGGCCGCAAAAAGTCCTGCCTGCTGCATCTGGGCCGCAATAGCAATCCATTTTCCCTCACATACACTTGTCCCGGGTTTTGTTCCACTTTAAAGAGGAACATCAGTGGCCCTGGAGTCTAAAAGACTTCAAGGCAATCCGAGTTCCACTCCTTGGGGCATCCCCAATTGGGATTGCTGTGTAAAACCCCCCAGAAGCCCCATTTCACTTACCTTGTCCTGGAGCCCAGCTAGGAGGTGAGTGGGGGATGCGGCTATTGGTGCACTCGGCTCCCTTTAACGTTGCTCTGCTGCTTAGCCGCCAGTGGCGCAGAAGGGAGCTGAGTGAAAGCGAGCACGCTGATTGGTTGAGCAGGCCGCTCAGCCAATCGGCGTACTCGTTCTTGCCCCACAGTCTGCGCTGCGGGAGCGACAAGAAGGTGAGTGAGCAGGGCATCCTAATTCGGGATGCCCCCACTGAGAGGAACAAGTGGCAGGGAGCGATGTGGGACACCCACAGCGCTGGATAGCGAAGCAGTTTTCTTTCTTATTTCTGACCGATTTGGATGAACCCAATTTTCTTGGGGAGATTTGACGTATTGTCTGAATATATTAAAATCTGTAATCCTGATTAGGGATGGATTCCGCGCCCCTCCAGAAATGACGCCCGGTTGGGGTGCACGCAATGGATAGATGAGTGCCGTGTCATCCGGGGTGTTTTCACAAAGCGGGGCAAGCTGTAATCTTTTGGACTCCCAGTTTACATAGGTTTTGGTCCACTTTAAAATCCCCGTCCGAGAGGAAAATAAGTAAAACACAAACTCTCCAGCTGTCCCAGGCGGTGGCCAGAAACTCACGGCGCCTCAAGGCAGTGCCTTGTTATTGATGGAGCTTCATGTTCCTGACGCTGTAACACAGCAGGCAATGGAGACCTGTCCATCATTTAGCCTGGGAATGACGTACAAGCTGCGAAAATCTGGGCACATGCGGCGCGGGACCCCATCCTTGATTCAGGTGCGTTTTGGAGGATGAGACCCCCACGCTGGCTGCTGTGTGACACGAGAGGTGCGTAGCTCAGACTCCAGGTTTGTGGGGGCAAGAGAGTCATACAGGCTGATTCATTACTAGCGCCAGGTAGTGACAGATGAGCATCTGCAGTGCGGATTTCAGAGCGACCGCTAGTAGTCGCTGTGCTCGGCCATGCTTAGTTGTTTCGGAGCGCCTCAGTCGCTGGCCGGCATTGATGAATGTGATGTGTGAGTCGCAGTACTCCGCTGTATGGGACCGGTAACGACAGCTCAGTGCGACTGACTCACACCACATTCATCAAAAAAACAGCCTCACACAGCGCCGGCGCTCAAAATCATGTAATTGTAGCCCATAGCGCCAGAGGCTGTGTGATTAAAGTCTGTTTTTGCACATGAATCCACTAGTAACAAAGCAAAAAACATGGAATGACATTGTTATAACATTGTAACATGAACACTTTAATACCAGACATGTAAGGACAATTCTGCATACAAAATATTATTAATCCAAAAAGTTTTCAAAAATGTCATTTTCTTGCCCAGGAAACATGTCAGAAAGATTTGAGATTTTATTAAAAAAAAAATTGGGATCAGGAAAGGGATTTAAGGATCATCCATAGAAATGTATGGGAGAGCGCCAGGTAGCGAGAGGTAAGACGTGGCGCTCTGCAAGGCTGAACGCCGGCGCTGTACGCTGAGCCTGGGATAATGATGAATCGGACGCTACATGGCGTTGTTCCAGTCGCTCACCAGATTCGGCTTCATAAATGTGTAATTGCTGCCGTGTCCGGCGTTCACCTGACGCTGTACAGGCGCTACCTGGCGCTAGAGCTTCATGAATAAGCCCCTTAGTGGGCTCTAAAGTAGTGAGTCACATGATGTCGCCTTTCAGCTCCGCTGTCATCTCCTGCTGCTGATCAACCTCCGGTCCAGTTGTCACCTGGTTGTCGCCACCTTCTGAGCTTCCATCAGTTCCCCTCCATTCCAGGCCACCTCCTCCATTGTTGCTGACCATCCCCTATTTCTGAGGCCAGCCATGAGCAGCACACAGCCCCCGGCATTCAGTGGTTTGGGTCCACTGTAAAATAAAACAAAATATGATAAAACAGCGCTATTTCGTTTTCTTCTAGTAAACAGAATCAAAAAACACAATGCTACAACGTGCCAGACTTTCTACCCAGCCAAAGTCCCACAATAATACAAATATATACGGCACAGAGCAAAAAGAATAAAATTAATATTCCTTAAAACGGTGAATAAAAAGTGCAAACGCAGATGTCCCACGGTGCATGCACATAGACTAGTCGGTCTACACACCTGTGCCCACCACCTTTTGGATGTGCGCTTACCCCAATTCTGCTGATAAAAAGGCCTCAATGTAGTTTACATCAATATACGGGAATGGCGTTGAAATAATTATCCTTCAATTGGCCATAGACAGTAGCAATATATTGATTATCCTTCAGTTGTGTGAATGGTTTAAAAATATTTCATGATGATCTCGAGCATAAGTGGAGAGAAAAAGCACAAAAATCTAGTGCAACTCCGCAATACAGTAAAATAAGAGACTTTTAATAATAGAAATGCACTCACAAGTGTCAAGTGATTAAAACGCATGTAGATCATAAAAGCAGAGGGATCCTTCCTTCCATTGTTACACCACGGCCGTTGGTGGAGCAATTAGGTTACAAGTGACGGGTCCTCAGACTGTTAAAAACATCTATAGAGAGCTGCCGCTTCAAATCTACCCTAACGCGTTTCGTTGCTTATAGTGCAACTTTTGCAAAAGGCCCCTAAAGATGCCCTGGCAATTGCCCAGGTTTGCCCTGCGCTGGCGCCGGCCCTGCTCTGACCGTCCCTTTTTATATACTCTCTGCCAAGAGTCTGTTTGCTGCTCAGACCCGCCCAAGATGATTGTGATTCACTTTAAATCCCCAGGTCCTGGCCCTGGAATCCGGGGTAATTAACTTTACTCTATTCTGAGCTAATTTGACCGGGACTGGAGGCTGTGAAATTAGGTTTTTAGATCAAAGGAGACGGATGAGCACAAAGCTCATCCAAAGCATCTCTGGCGCCTTTCATGCTTTCCACAATTAAAGAGGAACGAAATACGGGATTTTAACTATCCCGTGTTTTGTTCTGTTGCTCCACGGGCACTGCGACTTGGGATGCCCCTTGTTTGACCACCCGCGTCTCGCCAGGTTTTCTTACCGCTTCCTCAATCCCAAGGCTCTTCTTCCGTCAGCGATTTTTGCCGTGCATACTAATGAGCATCAAAGAACACTCATTGGAGGGTTATGGCCACGCCCTCTGGCTGTGCGTAGGAGCTAAAGGGATGCAGGGGATGTTGCTGCGGCAACCGTGGCTGTTTCATTAACAGGACATCCCCCAAATAAGGATGCCCCATGGACAGGGTAAACCTTAGAGTCTTAAAATGGACCAAAACCCAGGATTTTGACTATCCTGGGTTTTGGTCCTTTCCCCCTGTGGTGCCCCGCTGTGTGAAACCCCCCCCCCCCGAACGCCAGAAGAAACTCACCTCTTTCCGATCCTACGGCGCATGTGCGGCCGCTCGCTCAATCAGCGCGCTCGGGGCTGCTGACCATCTAAGACGGCGTCTAAGTCCAGTGGTTCCGAGCGCACTGGCGGCCGCACCCCCCGCTTCCCTCTAACAGAGTGTGCCCGTGCCGACCATTCACAAATGGCTGGCGCGGACACGCCCTGCTAGGGGGATAGTGGGGCCCGCACATGCGCCGTTGGAGCTCGAACAAAAGGTGAGTGAACGGGGCGACCTGGGGGGTATCACACAGCTGTATTAAACCCCCCCAAATCGCCAATGCCAACTAACCTCTTCCCGGTCCTACGGCGCATGTGCGGGCCCTCGTCCAATTAGCGCATCCAATACCAGGCTGATTGCCGTTGGTTTTGGTCCACTTTAAGGTTTCTAAACATTTTTTTTTTTAAATCTGACCCCACCAAAATAATTCTCCCTAATTAGTTTGGTAATCGCACCTTTCCCAGTGATAACGCCACGCATAACACTAATGACTGCGGCCTAATCGGCGCTTTATCCCTTCCCCCAATCGGCTGAGCTCTGCAGCATCGCGTTTCGTTTCCCGCCCGCTGATGCTTTTTTTCTGCTTTTCGCAGCTAGCGACGCCACCTGGCCGACGCTCAAGCAGAACGCCATGTCCGTGGTGAAGACCCCGCCGCTCGCCGCCGCTGACCGGAAGGACCCCAGCGTGGAGGCCGGGTTCAAGAGCTCGCCAATATCCAGCCAGCCCTTGCCCTCCGCCGCCGTGCCGCCCACTGAGAAGCTGGAGAAGCTGGTAAGTGCCACACCCAAACGCATAGCCTCGTACCAGGGATTTTGGCTATCCTGGGTTTTGGTTCTTTCCCCTGGGGCACCCTGATCGAGGGGTACTCCGCTGTGTGTAACCCCCCAGATCGCTGATGCCTACTGACCTCTTCCCGGTCCTACGGCACATCCGTGGCCGCTCGTCCAATCAGCGCGCTTGGAGCCGCTGAGAGCACGTCGTCTAAGGCCAGCGGTTCCAAACCTGCTGGTGGCTGCAACCCCCGCTTCCCTCTAACAGGGAGTGTGCCCATGACGGCCATTCACAAATGCCTGGCGCGGGCACGCGCCCTGCTAGAGGGACAGTAGGGATGCGGCCACGGCTCACGCATGTGCCACTGGACCGGGAAACGAGGTAAGTGTATGGAGCCACCTGGGGGGTTTCACACAGCGGGACATCCCGATTTTGGGGATCGGCTGGCCCGGGAATCTTATAGAGGTCCACTTTAAAGCAGATCTAAAACCAAAGAGTGCCTTCTTCAAAGCGGAACAAAAGCTGAGACTTTGACTATCCCGGGTTTTGTTGAGTGATGCCCTGATCTGAGATTCCCCCCGCCGTATGAAACCTCTCAGGACACACATACAAACTCACATTTTCCCGCTCTTTTAGACTCACTAGACAGATTGTCCAATGGCAATGATCGCTTTTCTTTCTTTCTAGGCCGCGGACGGCGTGAAGCTTCCCTCCCCGATCCCGGGCTTGAGCAAGACCCTGCCGCACAATTACGCCATGTACCAGGGCCCTTTAAGTGCCACCAATTCCTTGGAGAGAAGAAAAGACGGCAGCCTGACCAGACCCGGCTCCGGACCCTCCAGCACCCGAACCCGCCCCCTTCCCTTACCTACCCCCGCCAACCCTCCGGGCTCCTCCCAGCAGATACAGCAGAGAATCTCCGTCCCCCCCAGCCCCACTTACCCGCCTTCCTCCTCCCCCATGTTTCCCGGAACGGACGCTAGATCTGACCCACCGTTAACTGTTGCCATCCGGCCGTTCCTGGCCGAGAAGGGGTCCAGGCCACAATCCCCCCGGAAGGGGCCGCAGACTGTGAACTCCAGTTCTATTTATTCTATGTACCTGCAACAGTCAACTCCGCCGAAGAGCTACCAACAGGCCGTGTACAACACGCTCAACAAGTCCGTGAAAGCAGGTACAGGCCCGGATTAACAAAAAAAACCAACTCACGGGCCCAGATTAACAAAAAAAAACAACTCACTGGCCCAGATTAACAAAAAAACCCAAGCCACTGGCCCATATTAACAAAAAATCTCAACTCACGGCCCAGATTAACAAAAAAACCCAACTCACGGGCCCAAATTAACAAAAAAAAACAACTCACTGGCCCAGATTAACAAAAAAAACCCAAGCCACTGGCCCATATTAACAAAAAATCTCAACTCACGGCCCAGATTAACAAAAAAACCCAACTCACGGGCCCAAATTAACAAAAAAACCCAACTCACGGGCCCCAGATTAACAAAAAAAAACAACTCACTGGCCCAGATTAACAAAAAAACCCAAGCCACTGGCCCATATTAACAAAAAATCTCAACTCACGGCCCAGATTAACAAAAAAACCCAACTCACGGGCCCAAATTAACAAAAAAACCCAACTCACGGGCCCCAGATTAACAAAAAAAACCAACTCACGGGCCCAAATTAACAAAAAAACCCAACTCACGGGCCCCAGATTAACAAAAAAACCCAACTCAATGCCCGGATTAACCCCCTAACTGTGCTATTGAAAGTGGAAAAACCCCCAACTCACAGGCCCAGATTAACCCCCTAACTGTGCTAGTGATAGGCCCGGATTAACCCCCTAACTGTGCTAGTGATGGGCCCGGATTAACCCCCTAACAGTGCTAGTGACGGGCCCGGATAAACCCCCTAACTGTTCTAGTGAAAGAGGAAAAACGCCAAACTCACGGGCCCAGATTTACCCCCTAACTGTGCTAGTGATGGGCCCGGATTAACCCCCTAACAGTGCTAGTGACGGGCCCGGATTAACCCCCTAACTGTTCTAGTGAAAGAGGAAAAACGCCAAACTCACGGGCCCGGATTAACCCCCTAACTGTGCTAGTGATGGGCCCGGATTAACCCCCTAACTGTGCTAGTGACGGGCCCGGATTAACCCCCTAACTGTTCTAGTGAAAGAGGAAAAACACCCAACTCACGGGCCCGGATTAACCCCATAACTGTGCTAGTGATGGGCCCAGATTAACCCCCTAACAGTGCTAGTGACGGGCCCGGATTAACCCCCTAACAGTGCTAGTGACGGGCCCGGATTAACCCCCTAACTGTTCTAGTGAAAGAGGAAAAACACCCAACTCACGGGCCCGGATTAACCCCATAACTGTGCTAGTGATGGGCCCAGATTAACCCCCTAACAGTGCTAGTGACGGGCCCGGATTAACCCCCTAACTGTGCTAGTGAAAGAGGAAACACACCCAACTCTGCGCATTGCAACCACAAAACCCAAGCTCCAAAAACTCACCACTCACCTAACAGTTGGCTGTCAACAGTCACGTGGGTCTGGGACCAGCCACTGGTGGATCCAATTCCGACCCCTGTGACTGCTGATAGCCAATTGTTATGGCTCCGCCAAGGATAGTAGTTGGCTGCCGGCCGTCACGTGGCACCAGAACCCAGAAAAGGTGCAGCACTCTGGGGTGCAGGTTTTTGGACGTTATGGGGCCTATCATTATGAGCAGCGGCAGTTTTTGCTGCAAGAAGGCAATGACACGAAACCCTTGAGTTTTATTATCCCGGGTTTTGTTTTTCTTGCCTTTTCCTGCGCTAAGCATAAGTGCTCCGCACACCGCAGGCAATCCAGGGATGCGGCCGCTTCCACTTCCTTATGCAGTTGTGTGCTGTGTGCTGAACATGCATGGCATACTTCACTGATTGGATGAGAATCCAGGCATGCGCCGTTGGCCGGAGTAAAGAAGAGTCTTTGGGGTGAACTGGGGGGGGGGGGGGGGTTCATACAGTTGGGCATTCCAAATTGTGAAATTAGGGTGGCGTAACAAAGAGCAAAAGACCGGCCTAAGAGTCTTTTAGTGTGTGTGTGTGTGTGTGTGTGTGTGTGTGTGTGTGTGTGTGTGTGTGTGTGTGTGTGTGTGTGTGTGTGTATCCATATCCTCTGCATAAGAAACAGGTTATAGCACACCTAATAAAGAACATAGAGGTAATGGGTGCTATCCAATCCCAGGCTGTTCCCACTCTAGCCTGGTGTTAGAACACTATGGACTAAACATGGAAAGGATGCACACCACACTATAAGTAATAGATTGCAAGTAAAAAAGTGTATTTACTTATTATAACATATGCAATAATAAATGACCATCGTTTTCCAAGAACAAAAAAGGATACATAGGAACCAGCTGCAGTCTGGTAACAGTTCTGCATAACCTCAGGATTGAAGGGCACCTTCTGAAACAGGGATAAAGTATGTATGAATCTATAATAGTGACTAATAATGAAGTCCAGTAAACACAGTAATTTACCATGTGACTATGACTAGAGGTGTCACTTAAGGTCCTCCTGAGCTTTATGTAGATGATCTGGCTAATGGGAATGTAGTCAAGGAATCTATAATGTTATTAAACAGCATAACATCAATATCAAAAGCATATATACCCGTGGATTATAAGAAGCTGATCACTAATAGAGTGCCAACGTTTCAGGGCCCCTGGCCCCTTTCCTCAAGGCAGCGATGGAGCAATGTTGCTGTTTACCTCCTTTAAATGTTAAAGATCGCGATCTTATAATCCACGGGTATATATGCTTGTGCGCTATGACTATCTTTTTGAGATACGCTGGTGTATTATACACAAGATGTCCATATGTTCATTGTGTTTGCTTTGATTTATGATCTGTGCATGTATATGGGGCATTAACTGTTTATTGTACTTTTCTCTACCAACAAAAAGGACTGCACTGCCAGAAGTGTCTCTTACAGGTGCTAGCCCCTAGGACCACTACTATAATATCTATGTACTTATAGATGGGACTCCAGGGCTGGCCCACCTCTATGTCCTATTACACAAGGCTGCACACTGATTAAAAATTAATCCATTTATTATTCACAAAAATGCATGTAGTATTCACAGAGATACACATATAACACATACTTAACATCACACAACATCACATCATAAAAAACAAAAATCTAAAAACCAACAAGTGGGGAGGATCTCACAGGGCTTCACTTAATTTAGGTACACTTTAATGATCTTGGCACCAAGATCAATCGTGCATAAATGTTATGGCATAAAGCCTATATGGGGGCATGCATATATAGGCGTTCAACAAGTGCAAGTGCTTACTAGATCCTAATATCTATTGAATATATATAGAAATAAATAAATAAGTAATTGATTCATAAACAAAAAAAACAAAAAAAGGTGCCTCAGCTACATACAGTGCATTATAACCTCAACTATAACTACTCTCACATGTGATCTCACTGAAAACCATGCAAAGTGATAAGTGCTAAAGTGCAAACATGCAGGTGCCTAAATAACTACTAACCCTATGTACCTTTGTTCAGCGCCATATATGCATATCAGCCATCATCATTATAATCATCAATAGTATCATGGATAACAGTAACGCGCCCTTCCCGTCCTCCCCACTTACCTCACCTACGCGCTGCGTGGTTAACAACCACTTCTCCTGGGTGCCATTTATGCACGATTGATCTTGGTGCCAAGATCATTAAAGTGTACCTAAATTAAGTGAAGCCCTGTGAGATCCTCCCCACTTGTTGGTTTTTAGATTTATGTTTTTTATGATGTGATGTTGTGTGATGTTAAGAATGTGTTATATGTGTATCTCTGTGAATACTACATGAATTTTTGTGAATAATAAATGGATTAATTTTTAATCAGTGTGCAGCCTTGTGTAATAGGACATAGAGGTGGGCCAGCCCTGGAGTCCCATCTATAAGTACATAGATTTTATTGTACTTTTCCCTATGTACTTGAATGATATTGATGTTATGCTGTTTAATAACATTATAGATTCCTTGACTACATTCCCATTAGCCAGATCATCTACATAAAGCTCAGGAGGACCTTAAGTGACACCTCTAGTCATAGTCACATGGTAAATTACTGTGTTTACTGGACTTCATTATTAGCCACTATTATAGATTCATACATACTTTATCCCTGTTTCAGAAGGTGCCCTTCAATCCTGAGGTTATGCAGAACTGTTACCAGACTGTAGCTGGTTCCTTTGGATCCTTTTTTGTTCTTGGAAAACGATGGTCATTTATTACTGCATATGTTATAATGTGTAAATACACTTTTTTACTTGCAATCTATTGCTTATAGTGTGGTGTGCATCCTTTCCATGTTTAGTCCTTAGAGTTATATCCATATCCTCTCCCTTGTTTTCAGATGCAGAGGAAAAGTCTTTAATGCTCATTGGAGTGGACGGGTAAAAATATATGTCTGTGTTTTCGTAATAACCTTTCATCGCCTTGTCTTTCAGTTTACGGAAAACCTGTTGTCCAAGGTGGATCGTCCAACTCCTCGCCTCTGCCTTTCCTGCACAGTGGGCCACCTGCTGGCGGTGATAAAGAAGGGGAAGCCGAAGTCAGTGCTCCAGCAGAGGGCAGTGGAGTCGAAAACATTCCCCGCCCCCTGAGCCCAACCAAGCTAACCCCCATAGTCCATTCACCCATGAGGTATCAAAGTGACGCCGACCTCGAGGCCCTCAGGAGAAAACTTGCCAATGCCCCGAGGCCTCTGAAAAAGAGGAGTTCTATAACTGAGCCGGAAGGTCCGAGTGGACCCAACATTCAGAAACTGTTGTATCAGCGGTTTAATACTCTGGCTGGGGGGATGGAGGCGCCACCTTTTTACCAGCAGTGCAACGCGCAGGAGGTCGTGGGTGTTTTGGCCGACGTCGATAACGGCAATGCAGGCACTAACGGTAATATCGAAGAGGCAGGCTCGTTACAGGTGTCCGCTCTCCCCTCTACTCTTCCTCAGCCACCGCCACCGCAGCCCGAAGCACAGCTTCCTTCTGATGATAACGACAACAAGGTCTGCTCACCAATCACAGAGGAGGTGGTCAGCAGTGAGATCATCAACCAAGTCTCGGAGACAACTGAAGACAATAATAATAATAATCCCGCAATAGTTCCCGCCAATGAGAAGACGCCAAGCCCCATACTTGAAGAACCTTCTCCAGTCAAAGAAGAAGCTCCTGCTCCTGCCCCGGCCCCTGTCCCAGCACAGAGTGTTTCTGTAAGTAAATAGGCCCAGGTGTGGGGTACTGATACAATATTGATATATACAAAAATTGTATCCGCTCACCTACTCCTTGCACGACCAAGGGCAGTGCCAAGCCCACTTGGGAACACTAATGCATAATGGATGGTCCGCACTTCTCTTCAGTAAAACTTCACCTTTAATTAAGTGTTTAAAATCATCTCCGTAATGTACAAAAGCCAATCTAAAAGCAGTAACAGACAAGGTCCTGGAAATCACATGTGTTGCATAGGTGACTTACGCGTTTCGGACCGCAGTCCTTAATCATAGTAACCTATTGTGGTCCGCACTTCTCTTCAGTAAAACTTCACCTTTAACTACGTGTTTAAAATCATCTCCTTAATGTACAAAAGCCAATCTAAAAGCAGTAACAGACAAGGTCCTGGAAATCACGTGTTGCATAGGTGACTTTTTTGAACCCCAGTCCTTAATCATAGTAACCTATTGCACGATTGTGACCAATCAGAGGAATCTGAGACTATGCAACCCTGAAGGGGACCAATGAGGACCTCAGATTCCTCTGATTGGTCACAACCCCTGTGGGAAGTCACGACACTTCCCTGCCACGTACACAGACGGGACGTGCGGCTGTGCCCCATCTAACAAGGTGAGTAGATTTTACCTTCTCCAGTCAAACAAGAAGCTCCTGCCCTGTCCCCTTCCCAGCACAGAGTGTTTCTGTAAGTAAATAGGCCCAGGTGAAGGGTACTGATACAATATCGATATATACAAAAATTGTATCCGCTCACCTACTCCTTGCACGACCAAGGGCAGTCCCAAGCTCACTAGGGAACACTAATGCATAACGCATGGTCCACACTTCTCTTCAGTAAAACTTCACCTTTAATTACGTGTTTAAAATCATCTCCTTAATGAACAAAAGCCAATCTAAAAGCAGTAACAGACAAGGTCCTGGAAATCACATGGGTTGCATAGGTGACTTACGCGTTTCGGACCCCAGTCCTTAATCATAGTAACCTATTGCACGATTGTGACCAATCAGAGGAATCTGAGGCTATGCAACCCTGAAGGGGACCAATGAGGACCTCAGATTCTTCTGATTGGTCACAACCCCTGTGGGACGTCACGACGCTGCCCTGGCACGTGCACAAACAGGACGTGCGGCTGCTCCCCATCTAACGAGGTGAGTCGATTTTACATATTGTACTATATATAAATGTAAATTTATTGTGCAATAGGTTACTATAATAAGAACTGGGGTCCGAAACGCGTAAGTTACCTATGCAACACGTGTGATTTCCAGGACCTTGTCTGTCACTGCTTTTAGATTGGCTTTTGTACATTAAGGAGATGATTTTAAACACGTAATTAAAGGTGAAGTTTTACTGAAGAGAAGTGCGGACCATCCACTATGCAGTACTGATACAATGCTTGTCCTATAGAAACAGGCTTTTCTTTATGGGTGGTTGGGCATACATACAATAGGGGCAGGGAAGGGAGTTGCTCCTGGGCCCTTGGCAGGAGCAGGCCCACTGCAAGCACCTATGGGCCACCTAGTCCTTTTTAAGTCTGGGGTGCCATTTGCAGTATGCTAGAAGCTGAGGGGAACAAGGTAAAGGCATCTTTGTTCCATCCTGTGAAACCTATGGCTCTTACCACTGACACTCCATGCAGATGGCTCACCAACACTACAGTGCTGTGATGAAGAGATGACTCACACGTTGCAGAAAGCTGTTTACATTGAAATAGCAGGCTCGGGTCTGTAGCTCAGCAGGGTGCTGCTCTTGTTACAATGTAAGCGTCAGTCAGGTGTCTGGCTGTTACAATGTAACACAGCAAGGAGCTGTCTACACTGGGACCCACAGTAGTCTGAAGTATGCACTAGTACAGCATATCTGGTCTTTTTCGAGGGGTGTCAGGGAACCGCAGGTCACGTGATCCAACTATCAACCAGGGACCTCCGGACACGCAGACCGCGTTCCCAAAAACCCTTGTCCGAGCCCTCCTATCAGGAATACCAGGCCCAAACCTGTGGACGCACAGATTCTTGACTATGGCAAAAAGTTAAGTCAAGTTAAATATAGGTTTTAATGCTATAGCACACTAGGCAGTGATAGCAAACATTTGGCTATGATGGAATATGAAATAATACAAATGCTGTTCTGAGTGGGTTACAGTGAGTTACACAGAGAGACAATGGTCAGTTACCTTAGTATGCAGTTGCAGAGTAGTGGTGATGAGAGCTCCCACAAGAGGTAAGTGGCAAGCTTGGTGATGGGCACCTCCAGCACGCGGGAATCGTGACCTCTCCAGATAAGTGACAGAAGCCTGGCCCAGGGTCATCCCTTTTATGCGGCGAGACCCTTTCACTCCCTCCCTTCTGTGGGACAGATTGTCACCTCCCACTGTTCTGGAGCTTGTTTTAGCCCCTAAAACCCTTTAGAGGTTATAACTTTGAGCAGGGGGTCGTATGGCGTTGGATACGGCACCAAAAGATTGGGCTAGATGCCAGGCATCTGATGAGTCCAAAAATGGGGTCCCTAAATGGGACAGAAACTTAGATCTCCATTTTTCTAGTTTTCTTATGCCGCAGAGCCTGGAGAAACCTATCTCCGCGTGCGGTTTTGTGAGCCGGTTCTGGTTCTGTACCTGGCTTGGTGCTGGGACACATGGTGGCGCTGCTTTGGTCCAATTTGTGTTGGTGCCACTGGTCTGCGGCTCTCATTTTTGATGTGACGAGGCTCACAGCCAGGGGTCATACCATCCTCAGACCCACTCGAGCCTTCTCAGGCTGGAGGTGTGAGAAAATCAGCCCTGCTCAACCTATTAATGCTAATTCCCCTTCCTGGGGAGATTAGGACCTGTGCATTTATGACTAGGAGGCCTTAACAGGAGGAAATAAAGGGGAACTCCGGACTTGTATCTGTGATAAAATGAAATGTAATGTTTTCCCTATTCCTCACAGGGGGCCCACTATGAATATTGCTATAGGGGCCTGTGAAACGTATGTACGGCCCATACGGCCTGTATGGTTGTATGTCAAAATGATTCATAAGTGTTACTGTTTTTACCCCACAGGTGAAGCGCACCATTCTGAAAAAGCCAAATTCGGAAAGGACCGGACATGGACTCCGAGTGAAGTTTAACCCCTTGGCTCTGCTGTTGGATGCTTCCTTAGAGGGGGAGTTCGACCTGGTCCAGAGGATTATATATGAGGTATAGACAAATGCGGCCAAGCACGAAGCTAAAAGCGGGGCCCGTGTTCTGAAATATTGTATCAACAACAATAATTGTTTGTCTCCAGTCCCTGACGTCCTCCCCCGTATGTCCAGTCCCTGACGTCCTCCCCCGTATGTCCAGTCCCTGACGTCCTCCCCCGTATGTCCAGTCCCTGACGTCCTCCGCCGTATGTCCAGTCCCTGAGGTCCTCCCCCGTATGTCTAGTCCCTGACGTCCTTCCCCATGTGTCTGGCTTCTCACTCACCTCCCTGCGCTCCCTCGTCGGCCGCCTGGGACGCGGGCCTCTCGGCCATCGCGTCCCACGTGCCTGCCTGCATCGCCGGCGCTGTCTGTGAGAGACGGGGGGGGGGGGGGGGAGAGTGTGCTTGCGCTGTATGTGCGGCGGGCCTCTGACGCTGCCAGTGTCAGCAGTTCTGAAGGGGGCGGGCGTCTTCTTGCGCCGCAGAGGGGGCGGAGCTGGGTGCCGGCGCACCCCCCCCCCCCCCCCCCCCCCCCGAGGATCCTTCTGGAAGGTGGCTGGCCTGGAAACGCTGTCTGTATTGCTGCTGTCTCTCTGCTGCTGCTGCTGGGTACAAGCTTGGGCCTTCTGGCTGCGGACGCTGCGGAATCCCTACTGTCGGTGTCATGAGTCCCTCTTATTCTTAGTATACAGTACGTCGTGCTCCAAATCTAATACTTACAGTTGGGATATACTCCGCCAGATGGCGCTGGACTGCAGAGACATCGAAAATAGGCTCCTCCCGGCCCCTCAAATACCCGGGGACCTTCCACAAATCCCCAGAATTTCTCTGCAGTCTGGCTGCGAAGGACAAGAAATTGGCTCTCTACTCGCAGGTGAGCGGGGCTATTAGCCTGCGGCCCTGTAGGACTATTCCCACCCGTTCCACTAGTAATATGCCTCCCAGCCTTGGCTACGCTGGTTGGGTGATGGTAGGCAGCACCGCCGTTGGTGCTTAGGAGCGCTGCTCCACCGCAATCCCCCACCAAAGGGTAGGCGGTTCAGTTTATGGTGAGCCTCTATGGGATGCCCCTCCCGCACTATTGCCCCTGCCTATCGGTGACTTGGTTCCGCGATTGGCGGCGGCATTACCTCAGGCGCTGGTGCGCCATCATTGGCTGTTGGCCTTCTGGCTTTGCGCTCTTCGGGGGGGGCAGGGCCCGTCTTTGGCGCGTTCCGCGTCATCGCTGTTACTGGCCCGCCCCTCGAGGTATACCGACGCCATCCTTTCTGCTTGGTTGGCCTATGCGCGGAGGTTGCTGCCGATCCCCCTTCAAGATTCATCAGATCCCGGATTCCTCAGGACCCTGTGTCAGCTCAGGAGCTAGTGCAAGCAGTGCAAGGCCTCCTGGAGCTGGGGGTCATCTGCCAGGTCCCCTTAAGAGAAAAAGGCAAGGGCTTTTATTCCAACCTATTCACAGTACCCAAAAAGGATGGTTCTGTCAGGCCCATCCTGGACTTAAAGATTCTCAACAAATTTTGTCAGGGGCAGGCGCTTTCGCATGGAGACTCTGCGCTCTGCCATCAGTTCCCTGCGCCAAGGGGATTTCATGACTTCTGTGGACATCAAAGATGCTTACCTTCATATTCATGTATTCCCAGGTCATCAAAGGTTCCTCAGGTTCGCTCTGGAGGATCAACACTAACAATTTGTGGCCTTGCCCTTCGGCCTCACTTCAGCCCCCAGGGTGTTCACCAAGGTGCTGGCTGGCGTGATTTCTCTGCTCAGATGTCAGGGCGTCCGCGTGCTTCCCTATCTGGACGACATCCTCATCACTTCCCAGTCTCTACATCAGGCAGAGTTGGATACTCAGCTGGTGGTGTCCACTCTGGAGTCATTTGGATGGGTGATCAACCACCCCAAGTCCTCACTGTCCCCTTCCTTGGTAACTCCATTCCTAGGAATGAATCTGGATACAGTTCAGGCAAGGATCTTCCTTCCTCAGCAGAAGGTGGATAGTGTGATTGCACAGGCTCAGTCCCTCCTAGCTTGTCCCCATCCCTCCATCAGGCAGGGGATGCAGCTGGTGGGCCTGATGGTGGCGTGCTTCGAAGCGGTCCCTTATGCTCAGTTCCACTTGAGGCCTCTGCAACTTCACCTATTGTCTGTATGGGACAAGGACCCAGCATCCCTGGACAGGGTCTGTGTGCTCTCCCCCCTGGTCAGGAGGTCCCTTTTGTGGTGGATGGACTCAAGGAACCTGTTGGGGGGCAGATCCTTTCTTGCCCCTTCCTGGGAGACGGTCACCACGGATGCCAGTCTGTCAGGTTGGGGGGTTTCTGGAAGTCCCTGCGGTTCCAGGGGAGGTGGGGCCCTCAGAAGGCCCACACACCTATCAATGTCTTGGAGCTGCGGGCGATCAGGTTAGTTCTGGCTCGCTTGACTACTCATCTTCGGGCCTGCCTGTTCAGGTGCGCTCGGACAACCAGACGGCAGTTGCCTACATCAATCATCAGGGAGGGACCCGGAGCAAGGGGGCCCTCCAGGAAGCGTCTCTGATCCTGACTTGGGCGGAGGCCAATGTCCCCTGCATTTCAGCTGTGTACATCCCGGGGGTGGAAAATCACCTGGCGGACTCTCTGAGCAGGGAGACCTCTTGCCAGGGAGTATGGTCCCTATGCAGCAGGGTGTTTCAATCTCTGTGTCACCGTTGGGGCCAACCAGATGTGGATCTGTTTGCGTCCCGCCACAATCACAAGCTCCCAGCTTTTGTCTCTCTGTCCAGGGATCCTCTGGCCCTGACCTCAGATGCGCTAGCAATGTCATGGAAGGACTTTCAGTTCCTGTATGTCTTTCCTCCAATTCCCCTGCTGGGAAGGGTTCTGCGCAAGATTGCTCTGGAAGGGGTGCCAGCAATTCTGGTGGCCAAGAAGAGTGTGGTTCGCAGACGTGGTGCAGCTGGCAGTAGATCAGTACGCTCTGCCCTTGGTGCCAGATCTGCTCACTCAGGGCTCACTAAGCCATCCCAATTTACAAACTCTGGCTTTGACGGCTTGGCTGCTAAAACCTCCATCTTGATGGAGAAGGAGCTGTCTTCCTCGGTTGTGGATACTTTGATTAAAGCTAGGAAGAAGTCTTCCTCTTCCATTTATTACAGGGTTTGGCGTGCCTACATTGACTGGTGTGAGTCTAAGTCCCTTCCCTGTCGTGTGTTCTCTATTCCCAGGATTCTGGAGTTCCTGCAGCATGGGTTGGAGATGGGGCTCCAACTCAGTACTCTGAAGGGTCAGGTTTCTGCCCTGGCTATTTTCTTCCAGAAGTCCTTTGCTCAGCACCCTCTGATCAGGACTTTTGCCTGTTTGGGATTTGAACTTGGTTCTGTCAGCCTTGCAGGGTGCTCCCTTTGAACCTGTGCAGGATGCTGCCTTGGCCATTCTTACGCTCAAGGTTGTGTTTCTGGTTGCTATCACTTCTGTCAGGCGTGTGTCTGAGTTGGCGGCGCTGTCCATTCAGCCCCCCTACTATGAGAGACACCAGGACAAGGTGGTGTTTCGTTTCAATCCTGATTTTCTGCCTAAGGTAGTGTCTGCCTTTCATTTGAATCATGATATTGTTCTTCCTTCTTTGTGCCCTAATCCTAGTAATGCTAAGGAGAGAGTTTTGCACTCTTTGGATGTGGTTAGGTGTCTGAAGTACTATCTGGTGGCTACTGCACCTTTCAGGAAAACTGATGCTCTTTTTGTGGTCCCTTCTGGTCCTAGGAAGGGTTTGGCTCCTGCCAAGTCTACTATCAGCAAGTGGATTCGTCAGGCTGTGATTCAGGCCTACTCTGCTAAGGGGAAGAATCCTCCCTTCCGCCTTACTGCTCATTCTACTTGTGCTATTGGTGCCTCTTGGGCTTTTCAGCACCAGGCTTCTGTTGAACAAGTTTGCAAGGCCGCTACTTGGTCTTCTGTTCATACTTTTTCAAAGTTTTACAAGGTTGATGTTAGGGCCTCAGCTGATACTGTTTTTGGCCGAAAGGTTCTGCAGGCGGCAGTGGTTTAAACTGCCTGCTGCTGATTTTTCTTGGGGATCCCACCCTACTTTATGTACACTGCTATTGGATGTCCCAACTGTAAGTATTAGATTTGGAGCAGGACGTACTGTATACTAAGAATAATACAATTCTGTCATTACTCACCTGTAGAATTGGTATTATGAGTATACAGTACGTCCTGCTCCAACCCACCCTTGGTTTTGCATTATCTTGGATCCCCTGTATGGTGATTGTTATCATTGTTATAGTTGATAGTTTGGATTGTTTAATTCTCCCGGCTTCTCCTTAACTGCTTTTCAATGCTGGGGATTTGCGGGAGGTCCCCGGGTACTTGAGAGGCCGGGAGGAGCCTATTTTCGATGTCTCTACAGTCCAGCGCCATCTGGCGGAGTATATCCCAACTGTAAGTATTAGATTTGGAGCAGGACGTACTGTATACTCATAATACCAATTCTACAGGTGAGTAATCACAGAATTGTATTTTTTGTTGCATTGATTTTCTTTATTGCATGGCACAGTTGGGTTATTCCGCCACAAGGTGGCGCAGTGTACTTCAGAAGAGCTGTGGCATCTCCCGGCCCCCTATAAAAACGGGATTAACCATAGAGTTCCCAGTGTTTCCTCTGCAGTGAAACTGCGAAGTTAGAAGATGTCTCTCTCTCTCTGTGCGCAGGTGAGCGAGGCAACCAAGCCTGCGGCCCTGCAAGTCTATTTCCACCCGTTTCTGGACCCTCTGTGCCTCCCAGCCTCGGCTGACAGATCGGGTGAGGGTAGAAGAGCACTAGGGTCAAGTGCTCCTGGAGCGCTACTCCAAGCCGCAGACCCTGTACCACAAAGGGAAGCCGGCCATAGGCTTTATGGTGAGCCTACTAGGGATGCGGAGTTCCTGTCCTGGCTTCTGAGGGGGTGAGTGTTTTGGGGACTGTGTCCCCTTCTTTTCCTTCAGGGGTCCCAACCCCCCCTTCTGGCCGGAATACTCGCCGCTGCCTTCTCGTCTCTCTCTCTCCCCCCTCTTACTTTGTTTGGGGGGGGGGCAGGTGGTAGCAGCGAGTGGTATTAGTTGTGGTGTTTTGCCCGTTTACAGTGTGTTTTTTGGTGCTTTTGGCCGCCGCGCCGCTTTGTACTGCGCTCCGCGGCTGTGGGCGCTATAACCTGTGGCGTTTTTTGCTCTGTCATGGCGCCGGCGGGGTCACGTGGGCTCCGGGGGATGACGCGTATCGCCTCTGCCAGCGCCATTTTGGATTAGCTGTGCGTCTGGATTTCTCCCTTCTGGGCTGCAGCGCAGGTGTGTCGCTTCATCCTGCCGTCTGTGTCTTGGTGACCCTGCGGTGTCCTTGGTCCGTGAGTCCCCCCTTGGGTGTTTTTTTTTGGTCTCGTGGGGCATGTGATGCTCATGTGTCATTTTTACTTATGTCTTTCAGACGGGATACCAGTGGGTTGCGGTTTCTCCCAGCTCTACTCCTTCGCTGATCTGGGGGCATCCCGTGGGATGGCATGCCGGGTGGCTTTTGTATTAGCCTGGCCTATTGCGCCTGTGTTAATCACCATATGGAGGTTTCTGGGGATAGCGTGCTTGGGGGTCCTTCGGGGCAATCCCGGCTGTGTGCCATGTGTGGGGTATCCCCACGGCATCACCTACCCCCCCCCCCCCCACTGCTGCAATTAGCTCCCAGTGAGGGGGATGCTAGCAGGGGGTCACAGTCTGATCTGGCACTTCGTGTGGCCAGCATTGAGAAGCAGCTTGCCGGGCCTATTCCTAGGAAGGCTTCTGGCAAGAAGCTGCACCTGACTTCCACTCCCTCACGCTCCACTGAGGAGTATGAGGAATTTGATGCCACTGTTCCAGGACTCTGACTCCTCTGGGGACCAGCAGGAGGGTTGCATTAGTGACCCTGGGTCTGCATCTGGGGAGGAATCATGGTACCCTGAGGACACTGACAATCTGCTGTCACAAATTTTTGAAATCTTGCACATTGCTCCCCTTGAGGTGGCTTAAAGAAAGCAGGGTGAGCTTTTTCGTCCTGGTAAACAATGGCGCCATTGCAGCTGGTCCGTGAGTCGATCCTGCGGTGCTTCATATCCTTTGGTGCATGTGCTGTGGGATGCTCATTTATATTTCATGCTTATGTCTTTCAGACGGGATAGCAGTGTTGTGGTTTCTCCAGGTTCCATACCCCCCGTCCCTTCTCTGTGGGGCATCCCGGGTGGGCTCTTCTTTAGCCTTTACACCGTGTTGGCTGACTGTGCCTTTTTTGATAATCACCATATGGAGGCTTCTGGGGATAGCGAGCTTGGGGGTCCCTCGGGGCAAGCTCGGCTGTGTGTCATGTGCGGGGCATCCCCTTTGAGTGGCGGCGGCGCGGTTTGTGTCCCGTGCGTCCAAAGTATTATCGCGGAACAGGCTGGGCTGAGCCCTACCTTTCCAGTCCTGTCCTCCCGACTGCATCTCCTACTCGCCTGCATTTAGCTCCCAGCGAGGGGGAAGCCAGCAGGGGCTCGCAATCGGATCTGGCACTGCACGTGGCCAGCATTGAGCGACAAATGGCCAGGCCGGCCGCGGGCAAGGCCTCTCACAAGAGGAGGCACCTCGACGCGGATTTGTCCCTTAGACTTGGGTCTTCAGCTGAGCACCCTCAAGGGTCAGGTCTCGGCTTTAGCCATCTTTTTCCAGAGATCCATTGCCCATAGGTTGATCAACCATAGGTTGATCAAGACTTTTTTCCAGGGAGTTACCCATGTCCGGCCACGGCGTAAGTCAGTGTTACCGGTGTGGGACTTGAATTTAGTACTATCTGCTCTTCAGGGTCCTCCCTTCGAGCCATTGGTGGTCTTTCTGGTAGCGAGCACCTTGGTGCGTCGTGTATCAGAGCTGGCCGTGCTTTGTATAAAAATCACCCTAATTTGAGCTGCATAGAGATAAGGTGGTTTTCCGTTTCAAACCTGATTCTTTGCCAAAGGTCGTTTCTCCTTTTCACCTAAATGAGGAAGTTGTCTTAACACCGGCTAATTCCAAAGAACGGACCTTCCATGCCTTGGATGTGGTCAGAGCCATAAAGTATTACCTGGCTGCAACTGAATCCTTCAGGAAATCGGATTTGCCCTTTGTCCTAACAGATAGCTCTAGGAAAGGTTTGCCACCAGCCAAGTCCACTCTCAGTAAGTGGATCAGACAGGCGGTGGTACGAGCATATTCTGCCAAGGGGAAGGAACCCCGTTTTCGGATCACAGCTCATTCTACCAGAGCTATTGGTGCCTCTTGGGCTTTTCAGCACCAGGCATCGGTGGAACAAGTTTGTAAGGCCGCCACTTGGTCTTCAGTTCATACTTTTACAAAGTTTTACAAGGTGGATGTCAGGGCCTCAACTGATGCTGTTTTTGGCCGAAAGGTGCTTCAGGCGGTAGTGAAATGAACTACATGCTGTTCCGCACTGGGGATCCCGCCCATATGGACACTGCTTTTGGATGTCCCAATCATGAGATATGGGACGAACTAGACTGGATGTAGGGAAAAGTACAATTCTGTGAAACTCACCTGTAGAATTGTTTTAGGATACATCCAGTCCAGGTCGTCCCACCCCGCCCTTTTGTTCATTATGTCCTGTTTGCCTGTTATGGTGATCAACCATTTTCTTTTCATAGGACATTGATTTGTTGTAATCTTTTGCTTAGAGAGAGTACAAGCTGAAGCTATGTGAAGTAACGTGGTTTCTTAGGCCTCCCGGCCTGTCCTCTTGTTGAATACTGCTTATTAACCACTGGGGAATGATAGAGGGACAGCTGCCTTTATAGGGGGTCGGGAGGAGCTACATCTTTGATCTTGCAGTCGAGCGCCCCCTGGGGGCGAACACTCAATTGTGTGATATGGGACGACCTGGTCTGGATGTATCCAAAAACAATTCTACAGGTGAGTTTCACAGAATTGAATTTTTTTTTTTTAAAGTTAGATCAATAAAGGATTGCTGTGGTTTCTTTTAAGGTGGATGATCCCAGCAAG
This sequence comes from Gastrophryne carolinensis, assembly GCA_027917425.1. Classification (NCBI taxonomy): domain Eukaryota; kingdom Metazoa; phylum Chordata; class Amphibia; order Anura; family Microhylidae; genus Gastrophryne; species Gastrophryne carolinensis. The sequence goes on along the minus strand of CM051244.1, from coordinate 13,277,875 downwards.
CCCAACGATGAAGGCATCACGCCCCTGCACAACGCCGTGTGCGCCGGGCACCATCATATTGTCAAATTCTTGCTGGACTTTGGCGTCAATGTGAACGCGGCTGACAGCGATGGCTGGTAAGTGCTCTATGCCTAAAATGAGGGGGGTGTAATATCATGATGATTAAAGTGGACTAAAACCCGAGATTGTGACTTTTACTGGGCATTCCATGCTGTACTCGCTATACTATCCTCACAAGTGATCCCATGGTGCATGTACGGGCTCCTGTTTATGTTTAATCTTATTTTATTGAAGCTTTTTGAAAATATTACAATTACAAACAGAAGAATAAAGAAAAACAGGGAAAAACAATATCACATACAGCGCATACAACAAAATACACATTTAGAACCCCTGGGCAGACATGGAGCAACCCACTCGGCAAATATCACATATCAACACGCCTCGGCTCCTGTTTAGTACCTGACTGTCTAATCACAGGCTCCGGTTTAATCGGCTCTCCATTCCGCGCATGTTAATGTATGCCGCAGAATTCTGTTTGAAAACGGTGCCAGGCATAGAGAGCCAGGACCGGTCGCATCCCTTTAATATCATGATGATGACTAAAGTGGACTAAAACCCCAGATTGTGACTTTTACTGGGCGTTCCATGCTGTAATCGCTATACTCGCCTCACAAGTGATCCCATGGTGCATGCACTGGCTCCTGTTAAATCAGCTCTCCATTCCGCGCATATTAAGGCACCCTGCAGAATTCTGTTTGAAAGCGTTGCCTGGCATAGAGAGCCGGGACCCATCGCATATCTGGATTTTCCTCTGGCTGCTGTGCGCTTCCGCGCCCACCTGTCTCGAAGTCTGAGCTCCGGAGCAGAGAAGCTGGGGATGCACCATGGGATCGCCGGTAAGGTGAGGATTGAGGCGATCCCTGGAGTCACGCGTCAGCCCTTTCGGAGCCTTTGGCCCTTAGACGATGTGACGGCAGCGGATCCGAGTGCTCTGATACGACGAGTGGATGCGCCGTAGGAGCGCAGAGAGGTGAGTTGCTTTCGCAAGGACCAAAAACCCAGGATCCTGGGTTTTAGTTTAATTTGTCTTTATTGAGATTTTGTACATAACATGAGAACAAAACACAATACAGGGGAAGAACAGGAATTAAGGTTAGCTCATACACAGGGACGAGTAGAAAAAGCAGCGACCCCATACATAGGCAGTCCCACCCACAAAACCCGACAACGCTGGTCCCCCTCTGCCCTCGCCTACTAGGAGATGCCGATGACGAGGTGGGAGCGAGAGCAGCCAGCAGTAATGTTTGCATATCATAACTCCCGCCGGTCATCTCCCAGTGACAGTTTGTTTACAGGCCCCACAGGTTTAAAGTGCGCATATCAGGGTATATCACCAAAAACGGCCCCGAGACACAGAGGGAGATACATGGGGCCTCCCGTGATGTAGCACCACATCAGGCGCATAGCCATCTAATCTGTTAAAGCTTTCAATACGCCAAGCAGTACCAGGTAGACATCAGGTGATCCTGCGGGGCGGCATAGATATAGGATCCTGGGTTTTGGGCCACTTTAAAAGTAAAGTTAAATCAAAAGTAAAGGTAAAGTAAAATCGAAACTAAAATTAAAGTTAAATCAAAAGTAAAGGTAAAGTAAAATCAAAACGAAAAGTAAAGTTAAATTAAAGGTAAAGTAAAAATCAAAACTAAAAGTAAAGTTAAATCAAAAATAAAAATAAAGGTAAAGTAAAATCAAAAGTAAAAGTAAAGGTAAAGTAAAAATCAAAACTAAAAGTAAAGTTAAATCAAAACTAAAAGTAAAGTTAAATCAAAACTAAAAGTAAAGTTAAATCAAAACTAAAAGTAAAGTTAAATCAAAAGTAAAAGTAAAGTTAAATCAAAACTAAAAGTAAAGTTAAATCAAAAGTAAAAGTAAAGTTAAATCAAAAGTTAAAGTAAAGTTAAAGTAAAGTTAAATCAAAAGTAAAAGTAAAGTTAAATCAAAAGTAAAAGTAGAGTTAAATCAAAAGTAAAGGTAAAGTAAAATCAAAACTAAAAGTAAAGTTAAATCAAAACTAAAAGTAAAGTTAAATCAAAACTAAAAGTAAAGTTAAATCAAAACTAAAAGTAAAGTTAAATCAAAAGTTAAAGTAAAGTTAAATCAAAAGTAAAAGTAAAGTTAAATCAAAAGTAAAAGTAAAGTTAAATCAAAAGTAAAAGTAAAGTTAAATCAAAAGTAAAGGTAAAGTAAAATCAAAACTAAAAGTAAAGTTGAATCAAAAGTAAAAGTAAAGTTAACAAGCAAGCAACACAAACAACAACAACAAAAGGGGGTGCACCACCTATCACAAAAATATTTCTGTGCTCACTCAAAATATAGAACCTAGAAAATGGAGTGGACGTGCCTCTAAGCACACCTTCCTCCCAAAGAGGAGCACCAACACATCATAATAATTTTTACAAATACTTTATCAATACAAAAAAGGGCTAAAAAACATATCACACAAGACATTTAAAAACAACTGCTCTAACCCCTATGATCTACAAGTAAATGATGGCCATACAGGGATATCAATAATAGACACCATGGGATACAAATAAACCCTAAATAACTCACACCCTAAATTTATTTTTGTGCCGGCACAAAACCTAAATGAAATAAAATATTGAAAGTGCTAAAGTGCTGAATATAATCCAATCTCAATTATTCTAATACATACTCAAGTTAATATACAATGATACAACACACATAAAATGAACATAATTCATGAACCACACTTCGTGCCCAACTAATACTTTGTATAGGACTCGTGTATATTGCACAAAAATGATAAAAAGATCATAAAAAAATCATCAAAAGGTAAACACAATACTGATAAAATACAAACTGGTGAACAAAGACAAAATGTAAAGTGCATGTGCCAGCAGCAAATCAGAAAACACCACATGAATCTCACACAGATCTCAGGGCCACCCATGGAATGACAACATGGAGTTAGTAGCAGCTCACCATGAGGGTGACCGAACTACTATTTACCTCCCTTAAGTACTTACCCCTCTGTCCATGCCGCCCACGTGCGTCCGCGTCGCCGAGACCGGCGGAAGCGCCGCAGCCAGAAGCGTCCCGGCGTCCAACCAGTGAGAGCGTGAGATACTGCGTCACTGGACACCTGATGCGGACGCTGCTGACACTGTGCAGGCGCCGCCCATTGCCACGCCAACCAACGACGTGCCGCCCTTTAAAAGTAAAGGTAAAGTAAAATCAAAACTAAAAGTAAAGTTAAAAACAAAACTAAAAGTAAAGTTAAATCAAAAGTAAAGGTAAAGTAAAATCAAAACTAAAAGTAAAGGTAAAGTAAAATCAAAACTAAAAGTAAAGGTAAAGTAAAATCAAAACTAAAAGTAAAGTAAAAACAAAAGTAAAAGAAAAGTAAAATCAAAACTAAAAGTAAAGTAAAAACAAAAGTAAAAGAAAAGTAAAATCAAAACTAAAAGTAAAGTTAAATCAAAAGTAAAGGTAAAGTAAAATCAAAACTAAAAGTAAAGTAAAAACAAAAGTAAAAGAAAAGTAAAATCAAAACTAAAAGTAAAGTAAAAACAAAAGTAAAAGAAAAGTAAAATCAAAACTAAAAGTAAAGTAAAAACAAAAGTAAAAGAAAAGTAAAATCAAAACTAAAAGTAAAGTTAAATCAAAAGTAAAGGTAAAGTAAAATCAAAACTAAAAGTGAAGTCAAAACAAAATTAAAAGTAAAGTTAAAAGTAGAGAACTATGATTATTTCGCGTATTGCTTTTTGCACTTACTGGTTGGGCAACTTTGTAGCTTTAGTTTGTTGTTTCTATGATTTTGCGCGGCTCAGCTTTTCCTCTCTTCCCTTTGCAGGACTCCTCTACACTGCGCAGCGTCCTGTAACAGCGTCCATCTGTGCAAGATGCTGGTGGAGTGCGGGGCCGCCCTCTTTGCCACCACCATCAGCGACGTGGAGACGGCGGCGGACAAGTGCGAAGAAATGGAGGAAGGCTACATCCAGTGCTCTCAGTTTCTTTATGGTAATGGTCGGCCTGTTGTATAGATATTTTCGGTCATTTTTAGGCCCCTTTCAGGGAAGATCAGGAAAAAACTGCAACGCAAATTCAGCTCTATAGAAGTCTGTGGCAACGCAACCCAAACTCCGCTCTATAGAAGTCTATGCAAATGCAGCTCTATAGAAGTCTATGAAAACTCCGCTCTATAGAAGTCTATGCAAATGCAGCTCTATAGAAGTCTACGCAAATGCAGCTCTATAGAAGTCTATGAAAACTCCGCTCTATAGAAGTCTATGCAAATGCAGCTCTATAGAAGTCTGTGGCAATGCAACACAAATGCAATGCAAAAGCGCAGAGGTGTGATAAGAGCCTTACACATCCTGGGGCATGTGGTATAGACAAGGTTCTTACCGTAAAATTAATGAAATGTCTCCACAAACCTCACAGAGGTCCACTGTGTGCTTCATAACTAATAGACCTTCACCCCAAATAAGAGCCTGTCTTGTATATCCCCCCCCCCTGTACATACAGATTGCCCACATTATCATCCTACCTGCACCTAGCGCGTTTTCTGAGCCTTTAAACATCCAAGATGGCAGCTCATGGAGCATCAGGCAGACTGCAGGCAGGAAGTGTCTTCTGACTGTTACGATCTGCATTCTGGGATTGCTGTCCTTTCCCTGACCCCAGCTCTGCTCTGTCTGTGCAAAGCACAGCTATAACCCCACCCCCTGTACTTTATCCCGCTCTCCTCTCCTCAGTATGTGATGCTTCTGAGTCAAGATGGCGGCGCCCCTATCCTAGAGTCCTGAACAGAGTTGCAGCCCAGTGGGGGAAAGAATAATAAGTGACAAAAAACGTAAAATACATTAATATTAGATGCTGGGGAATCGTTTTTAAGGGTTTGGGCTTTTCATTAAATTATGCTGAAAGTCCGGTATAAAAGTAGTATATAATCAATGTCTGTATCTCCGCTGGAGGAATATAAGTGCTTTTAAGCCACCCAGTGCTCCTATTCAGTTTCCTAATATACATGTGCAGCGGGAACACTGGTGAGCTGTGTATATCAGGTGACTGGATGTATTTCACACAATGGGGCATCTCATCTCGGGATACCCTAGTGATACGAACCAAAACCTGGGATTTTAAAAATCTTTAAAGTGGACCAAAACCCACAGTCCGATGGCCCTGGAGTCTGTAAGATTCCAGGGCCGCTTGATTACCTCCCCCGGGGGCTTCCCATTTCTGCTGTGTGAAACCCCTAGGTCGCCCAGAAACTCACTGAAGGGGGAGGGGAGGGTAATTTAACCCAATATATGCCAAGGCTTGCTTAACCTAGACTAGAGGGTGAGAGTTTTGCTTTAAGATATTCATTTACCGTAAAATAGAAGAAATACTCTTTGTTATTATAACCTAGCGTAACGATATGTGAATCTTATCTGTATGTCCTCTCCCCCTCGGCTCAACTCCAAGGCTGCACACATTCCTCCCTGTTTCTAAGAAGTGTCTGATTTATGTTCAATATTTTATGTAAGAGTGTCCGGCTTTAATTGTCCCCAAAGGGAGGGGGCGAAGAGTGCTCCTGTGTATACTATATGTTCTGCTAACCCAACAATGAACTTGGAACTTGTATGATGAAAGCTGTTGTATTCACTTTCCCTTTGCGCATCATATGAGTTCCTAGCTCAAGATTTCTCAGAGGCAGACCCTCAACGGGCAAGGGTTCAGGAGGATACCCCAGGGAATTACCCCAACAGTTTTGGTGGAGAATGCGGGCATTCTACCCTCCCTGGGGTAAGTGACACTTTATTCTAACTACCCCCGGGACGGCAGAATCCAAGAACCAGGTTGGGGAGGTTTAGTCGCAGGTGTCACAACAGGAAGCATCAGGAAAGACGCAGGGAGTCCAGGGTAGGACTCCAGGTTATAGAATATCTTTTTTGCCAGTGTAACGGCACGTGCGCGAGCAACTGCCGCATCCCATTAGCGTCCACGCTTGCCATAGCAGAATGGCTGTGTGTGGCTGTGCACAGCCGAAGGATGCAAGTGATGCTGCGTTGCTAGGATTTCATTCAGCTTCTCCAAGCTGATTGGAGGAGAACAGCGTTTGCGACAGTAAGAAAACCGAGCAAACGGCATCCCAAACCGGGGTGTCCCAGGGGGATGGAACAAAACCTGGGAAAATCCTGGATTTTGATCCACTTTAAGGTTGGAACTTGTATGATGAAAGCTGTTGTATTCACTTTCCCTTTGTGCATCATATGAGTTCCTAGCTCGAGATTTCTCAGAGGCAGATGCTCAGCGGGCAAGGGTTCAGGAGGATACCCCAGGGAATTACCCCAACAGTTTTGGTGGAGAATGCGGGCATTCTACCCTCCCTGGGGTAAGTGACACTTTATTCTAACTACCCCCGGGACGGCAGAATCCAAGAACCAGGTTGGGGAGGTTTAGTCGCAGGTGTCACGACAGGAAGCATCAGGAAAGACGCAGGGAGTCCAGGGTAGGACTCCAGCTTATAGAATATCTTTTTTCCCAGTGCAACGGCACGTGCGCGAGCAACTGCCGCATCCCATTAGCGTCCACGCTTGCCATAGCAGAATGGCTGTGTGTGGCTGTGCACAGCCAAAGGATGCAAGTGATGCGGCGTTGCTAGGATTTCATTCAGCTTCTCCAAGCTGATTGGAGGAGAGCAGCGTCTGCGACAGTAAGAAAACCGAGCAAACGGCATCCCAAACCGGGGTGTCCCAGGGGGATGGAACAAAACCCGGGAAAATCCTGGGTTTTGGTCCACTTTAAGGTGGGTCGATGTGATGTTTCCAGATTTCCATGACGTGTGTCTCTGTGTTTGTCTCCGCTCAGGAGTTCAGGAGAAGCTGGGGGTGATGAACAAAGGTCTGGTCTACGCACTCTGGGATTATGAAGCACAAAACGCAGATGAGCTGTCCTTCCGGGAAGGCGACGCCGTCACTATACTCAGACGCAAAGACGAGGCCGAGACGGACTGGTGGTGGGCGTGTCTCAGTGACAAAGAGGGATACGTGCCTAAGAACCTGCTGGGCGTAAGTGTCCTACTCCTCCGACTTATCTTTCTAAGGCAGACCTACCAACTTTTTAGGGTGGGAAAGAGGGACATTTGTTAGATGAAGACACGCCCCCTCATTGGGGGATGGATGAAGCCACACCCCCTCATTGAGGGATAGATGAAGCCACGCCTCCTCATTGAGGGATAGATGAAGCCACACCCCCTCATTGAGGGATAGATGAAGCCACACCCCCTCATTGAGGGATAGATGAAGCCACACCCCCTCATTGAGGGATAGATGAAGCCACACACCCTCATTGAGGGATAGATAAAGCCATGCTTCCTCATTGAGGGATAGATGAAGCCACACCCCCTCATTGAGGGATAGATTAAGCCACACCCCTCATTGAGGGATAGATGAAGCCACACTCTCTCATTGAGGGATGGATGAAGCCACACCCCCTCATTGAGGGATGGATAGGAGATACATTGTAACAGTTACAACAAAAGAAACACTTTGAATAGGCAAATGAATCATATTCTTAGTATGTCACACACCCCGCTTCAAGAATCCATAACATGTGGGTAATATCGTCCTGAAGAGGCGTTCCTGCAGAGATGATGGCAAAAGAAAGCCCCTCCCCGATCCATAAATACCTGGGACCTCCCACTCACTACCCAGTTTTCCATCTCTGCAGACGGCGAGCAAGTCAGAAGATGATGGCTCCTCCTTGCACAGGGGGATTTAAGGTAGCCGGGATGTTTCCCGGCCCGTTATGTATTTTTTTCCGTTTGGACCTCTTTTTCCCCTTAATATATATGCCTCCCAGCCGTGGCTGCAGGTCCAGGCGAGGGTATATTGGCACCTCTGGTCCTTAGGAGCAACGCTCCGCCGTGAGACCCTATACGAGAGGGTAGGCGGCTTTACCGGGTTGGTGACCCCGGTTTGGGATGCCCTGTCCCTTAGCCTTAATATGGGAATGGCCCTCCCAGGATCCCCTTTGTTCCACTATGGGGATGGGGGGAGTGGGTTCTCCTTTTTATTACACTCTTACTTCCTGCACTGTCTTTTAACTTTTTGTTATGTGTGTGTTTCTTTAATTTTATCTGCACCGCGGCCGTCTATATTATGTGCCTCCGTGCTGTGCTGCGGTTCCCTGCTCAAAATGGAGGTATTTTACCTCAGGGTCTCTCTTTGTAAGGTATAGGAGGGGGCGGGGCCGGACCTTCGGCGCGGGGCCGAGGTCCGTTCCTCCCGGCCTTCTTTTATTGCTGTAGTTAACACTGGCCAAGCACCGCAGCAGTACATTAGCTGCGGCGCCGGCCGGTTTGGCGCTCTTTTCATGAGGGGATTTTTTCCCCTCACGATTCTTATGGGGGCGGGGCCGGACTTGCGGCGCGCAATCGCGGCCCGCCCACTACCTTCCCAGCGCCGCTGAGTTGTGGCTTGACTGAGTTGCGGTTGACTGTTGCTAGGCATAGGAGGGGGGGGCGTGACCTTAACAACACGCGCGTCCCGCGCTGGCCACGCCCCCTCCTCCTCTTCTTTCTGTCAGAAATGATTTCTCCTCACGATCGGATGGCCGTGTGACGTCCCGGCGGTGCTGTGAGTGGCCTGTGGCCTTTCTCTTTTTTACTTTGCTTCTTGTTGCTACTTTTTCTCATAGTTCTTTCTTTCTTCTTCTTTCAGAACGGAGGCTTGTAATTCTGATCTTCTATAGTATTAGAGGTTCTTTCCCGGTCCTCATCCCTGGGTTCATTTTATATGTTCACAAATCCTCCCACTCGGGACATTAAAGGGGCATCCCGGGTTGTCTAATTGGCGTAATTCCCTGGGTCTTAGCGACTATTCAAAGTTCACCTTATGGAGGCATCCCCTGATACTGGGACTGGGACCCCTTCGGGGCATCCCAAAAAGTGTATGTTGTGTGGGGTTTCCATCGCTGGGGATGATGTGTTACTCTGTATACCATGTGCACAGCAAACTATTACGCGGCAGTCCGAACCCCAAGCATCGGGGTCAGCACAGCCGGTCGCCTCAACTCCCCCTCCCGCCTTGACTCGTGCCCCGTGTGACGTTGTCATGGGCAGGGACCTGCAATCTGAAATGTGCGCCAGATTGGCTAGCCTTGAGAAAATGCTCTCTAGCTCGGTCGCCCGTAAGGCTCCGTCCAAGAGAAAGCATTTGTCGCCGGCTCCGCCGGTGGATGATCTTGATGACAGAGATAATCTGGATTGGTCCGATTATCCCCAGCTAGAGGACGGGGAGGTTGATGAGGGTTCAGAATTTTCGGACGATGAGCAGTCTGCTGGCGCTGTTGCCGAGCTTTCTGACTTAGGGAGATCCTTGGACTCTCCTCACGCTCTGTCTCTGATGCTGGAAGTTCTGAACATTTCCCCTCCAGAGGAGGTTTCACACCAGAAGGGTGAATTGTTTGAGGAATCCAGGCCGCGCCTGGAGTTTCCTACGCAGCGGCATTTTGATAGAATCATTGACAAGGAATGGGATAGGCCGGCTCGGCTCCCTGGCATCCCTCAGGGGTGGGATAGGAAATATCCCTTTCCTCCTGAGGCGGTCAAGCACTGGGCGTCTCCCCCCGAGGTAGATGCTCCGGTTTTGGGGTTATCCAACTCCTCGGTTTTAAACAGACCTGATTGCTCCATTCTCAAAGATGGAGAGGATAAACGTATTGATCAGATGGCTTGTCATGGCTTTACCAGTATTGGGTCGGCCATCCGGCCTGTGTGTGCTTCGGAACTAATGGTTTTGGCTGCCAGGTCTGTGGTCAGGGACCTGTTGTCTTCTTCTGGGCTTCGTCCTGGTAGTAACGAGTTCCTTAGCCTTAAACGATGTGAGTTGTTTTTATCCTTTGTGTTGACTGCCTTAGATGACACCTTGATGATGTGTGGTAGGACGTCGGCTCTGCTTGTGGCTATCCGGCGGTCGGTGTGGCTGCGCCAGTGGGCGGCCGATTTCATGTCCAAAAAGTCACTGACGGCTTTACCCTTTGTGGGTCTACGGCTCTTTGGAGAGACATTGGACTCTGTCACCAAGGGTGGTAGGTTACCTCAACGTAAGAAACAACGCCGCTCCTTTCGGGGGGCGCCTGCCTTTAACCCCTCCTTTCGGGGAGCCAGATCTGGCAGGGGTTCTGCATTTCCCTCTTCCAGAGGAGATTCTGGAAGCAGGGGTAGAGGACGTGCCCGTGCTGGATACAGTTGGGGCTCTAAGCCCAAACCGGCGGCTAAGCCGGCTCAGCAATGAGGGGGCGCCCTCACCCATGCGGGTGGGGGGACGGCTGCAGCACTTCTCTCAGATCTGGGATCAAGAGGTCTCGGACAGATGGATCCGGGAAGTGGTGTCTTCCGGTTACAAGCTGGAGTTCGAGCTCCGCCCCCCTTCCAGGTTTGTCAGGTCTCAGATGCCGCCGGAGCCTCTGGCAGCGCAGGGGCCCATGTTGGCAGTGGAGAATCTTCTGGACATGGCTGTCATTTGCCCAGTGCCCCCTTCAGATCGGGGCAGGGGCTTTTATTCCAATCTGTTCACGGTACCCAAGAAGGACGGGCTGGTCCGACCCATCTTGGATCTGAAGTTCCTCAACAGGTTCATCCGGCCGAGGAAATTCCGCATGGAAACGCTGCGTTCGGCCATTCATTCTCTTCGTCAGGGAGATTTTCTGACGTCCATAGACATCAAGGATGCTTATTTACACGTTCCGGTTTTTCCAGCTCACCAGAGGTTTCTCAGGTTCGTGGTGGAGGATCGGCACTTTCAGTTTGTGGCACTTCCTTTCGGTCTCACCTCAGCTCCTCGGGTGTTCACCAAGGTGCTAGCGGGAGTGATGGCTCTGCTAAGGGTTCAAGGTATCCGCATCGTGCCCTATTTGGACGATCTACTGATCATGGCCTCTTCCTTCAACCAAGCGGAGTTGGACACCAGAGCGGTGGTGTCTACTCTGGAGAGGTTCGGTTGGGTGATCAATCACCCCAAGTCTTCTCTATCTCCGTCCAGAATTCTCACCTTTCTGGGAATGTCTCTGGACACTTCACAGGCCAGGGTGTTTCTGCCCCAGGCCAAGATTCTTTTGATTCAGGAGTTAGTTCGGCTTCTCTTGTCAACCCTTCATCCGACCATCCGGCTAGGGATGAGGCTGGTGGGGTTAATGGTGGCCTCATTCGAGGCAGTCCCCTTTGCGCAGTTTCACACAAGGACGCTTCAGCTTTATCTGTTGAAGGCTTGGGACAAGTCTCCTCTTTCGTTGGATCAGTCCTTCCTGATGACTCCCCGAGTTCGTCGATCCCTGCAGTGGTGGCTGGGGTCGGTCAATCTGTTGAAGGGCAGATCTTTTCTGGCTCCGTGTTGGGAAACAGTCACCACGGATGCCAGTCTGTCAGGTTGGGGGGGTGTTTGGAAGGACCTCCAGTTTCAGGGTCTGTGGGGCCCGCAGGAGGCTCACGAACCCATCAATGTTCTGGAGTTGAGAGCCATCAGGCTGGTTCTGTTTCACTTGACTCATCAGTTGAGAGGCCTGCCAGTGCAGGTCCGGTCGGACAACAGGACGGCGGTGGCTTACATCAATCACCAAGGAGGGACTCGCAGCAGGAGTGCCCTCAGGGAAGTGTCTTTGATTCTGGACTGGGCAGAGACCCACGTCCCGTGTATCTCAGCAGTCTACATTCCGGGGGTGGAGAACACGGAAGCGGACTTGCTGAGCAGGGCCTCCTCTCGTCAGGGGGAGTGGTCTCTCAGTCCCAAGATGTTTCGTTCAATATGTCTCAGGTGGGGGGTCCCAGCGGTGGACCTCTTTGCTTCTCGTCACAATCACAAGCTCCCAGTCTTTGTGTCTCTCTCGCAGGATCCTCTGGCTCTGGCAGTGGATGCCATGTCTCTGAACTGGAGGGATCTGGGGTTCCTTTACCTGTTTCCTCTGTTCCCAATGCTAGCCAGAGTGGTGCGCAAACTGGCCTTGGACGGCGCGTCGGCAATTCTGGTGGCCCCAAGGTGGCCAAGGCGAGTTTGGTTCGCAGACCTTGTAAGACTGGCAGAGGATCAGTTTGCCCTGCCTCTGCTGCCGGACCTGCTCACCCAGGGTCAGCTACGCTATCCCAATTTACCATCGCTGGCTTTGACGGCATGGCTGCTGAAACCGCCATCTTGAAGGAAGAAGGTCTTTCTGACGCGGTGATTCAGACTCTTATCTGTGCCAGAAAGCGCTCTTCCTCTTCTATTTACTACAGGACTTGGAGGGCCTATATTGATTGGTGTGAAAGTAGGTCTTTCTCTTGTCGAGAGTTCTCCATACCTAGAATTTTGGAGTTTCTTCAACATGGTCTAGATCTGGGGCTCCAGCTTAGTACATTGAAAGGGCAGGTTTCTGCCCTGGCGGTGTTCTTCCAAAGGTCCTTTGCACTTCATCCCTTAGTCAAGACCTTTTTCCAGGGTGTTACGCATGTTCGGCCTCCTAGGAAGCCTTTTGTTCCAGTTTGGGATTTGAACCTGGTTCTTTCTGCTCTCCAGGGCCCTCCGTTTGAGCCCTTGAATGAGGTAGATTTGTCTTCTCTTACGCAAAAGGTGGCTTTTTTGGTGGCGATCACTTCGGTTAGGCGTGTTTCTGAGTTGGCAGCTTTATCCATTAAAGCTCCGTACTTCGAGAAACATCAGGACAAGGTTGTCTTTCGTTTCAAGCAGGATTTTCTTCCTAAAGTGGTCTCGGAGTTTCATCTGAATCAGGACATTGTTTTGCCTTCTCTATGCCCAAATCCCAGTGACGATAGGGAAAGGGCTTTGCATTCCTTGGATGTAGTTCGTGTTGTGGAACATTATCTGGAGGTTACGTCTTCCTTTCGTAAGACTGATGCTTTCTTTGTGGTGCCCTGCGGGCCTAGGAAAGGTTTGGCTCCTGCCAAATCTTCCATTAGTAAATGGATTCGTCAGGCCATCATTGGGGCCTATTCTGCCAAGGGGAGGAGTCCCCCTTTCCGTGTTACTGCTCATTCTACTCGTGCAGTTGGAGCGTCCTGGGCTTTTCAGCACCAGGCTTCTGTTGAGCAAGTTTGTAAGGCCGCTACCTGGTCTTCTGTTCACACCTTTTCCAAGTTTTACAAGGTTGATGTTCGGGCTTCAGCGGATGCTGTTTTTGGCCGCAAAGTTTTGCAAGCTGTTGTGGTTTAGGGTTGTGCATTGTTGCCTAGTTTTGGATCCCCGCCCTTGTTATGGACACTGCTGTTGGATGTCCCACATGTTATGGATTCTTGAAGCGGGGTGTGTGACATACTAAGAATAATACCATTTTGTGAATACTCACCTTGTAAAATGGGTATTATGAGTATGTCACACACCCCGCTTCAACCCGCCCTTTTGTATTTAGGATCCTCTTTATTGCGAACTTTGCGTGGTTGTGTTTATATTTGCCTCTTCCTGGTCCCTTACCTTACTGCTTCTGTATACTGGGTAGTGAGTGGGAGGTCCCAGGTATTTATGGATCGGGGAGGGGCTTTCTTTTGCTATCATCTCTGCAGGAACGCCTCTTCAGGACGATATTACCCACATGTTATGGATTCTTGAAGCGGGGTGTGTGACATACTCATAATACCCATTTTACAAGGTGAGTATTCACAAAATGGTATTTTTTTGCTGCAGATCTGCATGTTACACCTCAAAGAGGGACAATATGTAAATTAAGCCACGTCCACCTCATTGAGGGATGGGTGAAGCCACGCCCCCTCATTGAGGGATGGGTGAAGCCACGCCCCCTCATTGAGGGATTGGTGAAGCCACGCCCCCTCATTGAGGGATGGGTGAAGCCCCCCCCACAGCAGTTACAATAGAAACACTATGAATAGGCAAATGAATCATTTATTGCTGCAGATCTGCATGTTACACCTCAAAGAGGGACAAATGAGAACAACGAGGGACAGGGGGACATGGATTCCAAATCAGGGACACTCGGGAAGTATGCTAAGATGCAAAGAGAATTGCCTACACAACCCCAAAATTCATGTTCCCCAGGTGTCTCACGGGCAGGCTGATTCATTACTAGCGCCAGATAGCGACAGATGGGCGTCTTTATAGAGAGGATTTTCAGAGCGACCCCTAGTAGTCGCTGTGCTCGGCCGTGGATCATTGTTTCAGAGCGCCTCAGTCGCTGGCCGGCATTGATGAATATGTTGTGTGAGTCGCAGTACTACGCTGTATGGGAGCGAACCGTAGCGCCAGCTCAGGGTGACCAGCTCACACCACATTCATCAAAAAAACAGCCTCACACAGCGCCGCCGCTCAAAATCGGGTCGCTGTAGCCCAGAGCGCCAGACGCTGTGTGATTAAAGGCTGTTTATGAACATGTATCCACCAGTAACAAAGCGAAAACACATGGAATGACATTGTTATTACATTGTAACATGAACACTTTAATACCAGACATGTAAGGACAATTCTGCATAAAAATATTATTAATCAAAAAAGTTTTCAAAAATGTCATTTTCTAGACCAGGAGACATGTCAGAAAGATTTGAGATTTTACAAAAAAAAAATAAAATTGAATTCAGGAAAGGGATTATAAGGATCGTCCATAGAAACGTATGGGAGAGCGAGAGGTAGCGACAGGTAAGACGTGGCGCTCTGCAAGGCTGAACGCCGGCGCTGTACGCTGAGCCTGGGATAATGATGAATCGGACGCTACATGGCGCTATCCCAGTCACTCACCAGATTCGGCTTCATAAATGTGTAATCGCTGCCGTGTCCGGCGTTCACCTGCCGCTACCTGACGCCGTACAGGCACTACCTGGCGCTATCCCTTTATGAATAAGACCCTTAGGTAACCTAAGGTAGTTTTAACTGTGCCTTTAAAGCGGAACAAAACTCAGCAGCGGCCAGACTGGAATCTATAATATTTCTTTTACAATGATTTTTATTGTTTATAGAAAAGCGGTAGTAGACAATACAAAATTTGGGTAAAGACATTCTGTGGACTTCATCAGCAACAGCATATACAAATAAAATGACAAAACCAGCATTTATAAAAAGTTCACATTACATAGTCCAAGGAGAAAAAGAGTGCAAAATGTAAAAAGTTACAAATAAACATAAGGTAACAAGTGGTTATTGTAAGAAGCAGTTATTATCATTTTGTCAATAACGAGGCATAACCTCTAACTATATATATGCCATTACACGAGAGCCGAACAGTAAGAACAAAAGAAGGGGTGAGGGTAAGGAGAACCCGCTGACACGAAACAGAGGGAAAAGGGAAGAGAAGGGAGTGATCAAGGGGTGATATATTAGGAAGAAAGAAAGGGGGGGAGGATAATAGGGAGCGGGGGGGGGGGGGAGGGGAGGACCCAACCAACAGTTCCCGCCTATATCATGGTTCCTAGACGTCCCCAACTTTTCTACTCACTCCAATGAAGTCTATCCATGGGGACCATATTTCACTAAAGCGATCAAAGTCGTCATGGGCTATTGCCGTCAGTTTTTCCATTAACATAATATCAGAAATTTTAGTAATCACCATCTGCCAGGGTAAGTGTCCACTCCTCCAATTCCTAGCTATTATTAGTCTTGCTGCTGAGAAAATATGTAAAGCTAATTTCCATTGGATAAATCTAAAATTATTTGTCTTATAAGAGAGGAGGGCTTCCCATGTGCTAGGGGAGAAAGTGCCTGTAAAAAGCGTAGACAGGAGGTTGTATACATCGCTCCACATCTTGTAGGCATGAGGGCAGTTCCACCATATGTGGTGCATAGTCCCTTCCTCTTGACATCCCCTATAACACATGGGAGAGGTATTTACATCGAACTTGTGTATTCTAGCAGGGGTGAGGTACCATCTAAACAGGACCTTGAATGAGTTCTCCTGAATGAGCGTGTTGTAGGACACCTTTCCTGCTGATTTCCATATGTTTGGCCAGGTTTGCTCATCCCCTATTTTCCCTAAATCGTCTTCCCACCTAGTTTTATATAAGTGTGAGTTTGTTCCTTCCGGTTTGACCAGGGATGCGTAGAGTTTTGAAATTGCTCCTCTCGCCAGTGGGTCATATAGGCATCTCTGTTCAAAGTCCGAAGGTTTACTAAAGTGATCCAGGTCCCGAATCAGTGATTTGACAAAGTGATCCAGTTGTAGTGCCCTAAATTTTTCAGCAGGGGGCGCTATGATTCTATTAGTTAGTGAGAATGGGGATTCCCCTTTCCAACCTGCGAGCAGGTCTTGTATTGTACGATATCCCTGTTCCTCCCACCACTTAAATCTCTGTCTTGACTCCAATCCCGGGGGAAACAACTGGTTTCCCAGGATAGGAGCTGCCGGCACATGTGACGAACACCACCCCCTGAGCCTCGCATTCCTGTCCCAGATATCCAGTGCTGGGCCTATGCTCTGTACCAGGGTCTCTGGTCTAAGTTTCTTTGGAGTCCAGATAATTGATGCCACAGAAATTGGAGCATAGCTCTTAGACATCATCTGCACCCAGCCAGGTATATTTGTTGTAGCATGCAAAGGGAGCAGTGCCGCCAGCTGCGCCGCCATATAATATTTATATAGGTTTGGAACGCCCAAGCCTCCATCTTCCTTTCTACAATATAGTGTTCCCCTAGCGATCCGTGGTCTAATCGTCCCCCAGATGTATTTGTTAAGCTTTTGTTGTAGTGGCTGGAGGGCATTTTTAGTTACCTTTATAGGAAGGACTCTAAAAAAATATAACAACTTAGGCAGGATAGTCATCTTTGCCGCTGCCAGGCGCCCCAGCCATGAGAGATTTACTTGACGCCAAGTGGACAGAAGGGTACTCAATTGGTTAAATAGACCTGGGTAGTTTGCTTTATACAGCGTTGCAACAGATGTGGTTAATGTGACTCCTAGGTATGGGAGCTTCGTGACCCAAAGCCAGGGAAAGTTGCCCATTAATAGAGTATTGGTCTGTTGTGTTAAAGAGAGTCCCATGGCCAGTGACTTACCAGCATTAATTCTAAGGCCTGACATATTGCCAAAAACCTCCAACTCCGAGGTCAGGTTAGGTGCCGTTATATGAGGAGAAGAGATAGTGAGCAACATGTCATCTGCAAACATAGATAATTTGTGTTCCTCCTTTCCATAGGGAATTCCCCTTATTGCCTGATTGTGCCTAATGTTGGATGCTAGCGGCTCTAGGGCTAGTATGAACAGTATTGGGGACAAAGGGCACCCCTGACGCGTGCCTCTATTGATGGAGAAGGAGGCTGATTCAAACCCAGAGTATTTCACTTTAGCTGTTGGTGAATGATACATAGCGCTAACCCAGGACTTGAGGCCTTGTCTAAAGCCCCATCTATCCAGAGCTTGCATCAGGTAGTCCCAGGAGAGGCAGTCAAAAGCTTTTTCCATGTCCAGGGACAACAACATAGCATCTGGTTGTGTGGACCTAGCCACTTCTATAAGCTGTGTTATGCGTCTTACCCCATCTGAAGACTGCCTCCCTGGGACAAACCCTACCTGATCGGAGTGTATTAGGGAGTTAAGAGATGTGTTGATTCTGGCAGCAATAATTTTCCCCAAGATTTTTAGATCTAGATTTAGCAGAGAGATAGGGCGGTAATTCTGCCAAGCTAAGGGGTCTTTCCCTGGCTTTGGGATCATAACAATGGCAGCAGACAAGGACTCCGGATCAAAGTGGCTACCTCCTTTAATGCTATTATACATTGTTGTGAGGTGAGGGGCAATCACATCTGTTAGTTTTTTATAGAAAGTTGCTGTATAGCCATCAGGTCCGGGCCTCTTATTAGGTTTGAGAGAAGCTATTGCCTGTTTCACCTCCTGTACCGTTATATCTGCGTCTACATATTCAGCCCAGTCAGAGTCCAGCTGGGGTAGAATAGCATTATCAAGGTATTTCTTCATAGCCCCCCTATCTGATCCCTTGTGTGTCTCATATAGTTTTGCTAGGCCTTGTCTGAATTCTTCTAGGATCTTGCAGGGGTTACTAGTGACCTGCCCGTCTCTTACCCTTAATTTAATGGATGGGTGGGATTTCGCCTGGCATCGTAGCTGTGATGCCAGAAGAGTATTAGGTTTATTTGCCAGGGTGTTGTATCTTTGGGCAGACCATTTATATCTACGCTCAGCCTCCTGCATCTGGAGCGAGTTAAGCTCCACTCTGGCCTTCTCTAGTCTCCGCCTATTAACTACACTGCCCTTGGTTTTGAATGCCTGGGATGCTGTTAAATATTCCCTTTCCAGTGTGTTCATAAGCTGAGCTTTTTCCCTTTTAGTCCTGGCCGCTCTGGAGATAAAGTGTCCCCGCATCACAGCTTTGAATGCTCCCCAGAGAACCGACGGCGACTGGACAGAATTGACATTTGTGCGAAAAAAGAGCTCCGCTTCCTTCACAGTCTCTAGCACCTTCTCCTTGGAGGCTAGGTGAGCATCATTAAGCATCCAGGCAGAGGGGCCGGGCTTAATTACCAATGACCTACAAGTGACACTAAGTAGGTCATGGTCTGACCATGGTACTTGGTGGATATGAGCACGAGAGATACTAGGAAGGAAGTTTTTGTGAGTAAAAAAATGATCAATCCTGGTATGTAGGCCATGGGGGGCTGAGTAGTGTGTGTAGTCTCTCTGAAATGGATGCATATCTCTCCAGACATCCACCAGTCCCGCCTCAGAAATTAGAGATTGGAACTGGTGGGCATCTTTTCTATGCTGTGCTGTTGGCGGGGCAGATCTATCCAATACCGGGTCTAGTGTGAGATTTGAGTCACCTCCTACAAGTACTGTCCCTTTCTTATGTTTGACTAGGAGGTTGCATAGTTTATTCAAGAAATCATTCTGGCCTGAGTTTGGCGCATAATAGTTTAAGAGTGTGACTTCTGTGTCTTGCAACGTACCCTGGAGCAACAGGAACCTGCCCGCAGGATCTGAAATTTGCTTGGCACATTTAAATTGAGTTCGGGAATGAAAAGCAATAAATACTCCCCTCTGCTTTGTTTTGGCCCTAGCGTGGTAAACCAGTGGATACTTAGGATTTAGGATTTTAGGGGTTGAGGAGACAGAAAAGTGAGATTCCTGAGCATAGACTATGTCTGCGTGTGTGGAGCTAAAGTATCTAAAAACCCTGGATCTTTTATTCGGGGAGTTTAGTCCCTGCACATTAACCGAAACAACTTTAAGCACCATTGACTAGATGTGTCATGCTATATGGTACATACCTCCAGGTTGTAGTATGGCTGGGCGCCACCCCCCCCCCGGGGAAGGCTATAGGAAGGGAAAGATGGTTGGGTTTGGGGGTTGGTAGAGGCTGAGGAAGGTCTAGTAGGGCTAAGAAATAAAACAAAAGTTTGGGTGAGAGAAAAAACATAAAGGTCACAGACATTCGGACATAAAGCAAAGCAATGTACTATAGTATAAACACATAACTCCATTATTGTGACTCTTGTCACTAGTGTCGCCTCACCAGAGGGTGTTTCCCGCTGGAGAGGGGTCAGACCGCTTGCGTAGCTCTCGGGAGCCAAGAAATGGACTCACAGCCTCCTGCAATAAGTCATAGGAAATAAAGGCATTTTAGCTACCCCCCACTTTGTGGATTGCTTGACGCCCTCAGGTCAACAAACATTGTCAAAATTCCCCATGTAATGAGGCGAGGTGGTGATTAACATAACTTAACAACTATACCCGTCGAATCACCAAGTCCAAAATAGGACTAGGCGATCGAGGGGGGTCATGACAAGTGGTCAGGTGCACCAAGAGGCTCCCCTGACACCTGTCAGGCATGCATAGTGAAAAAAAAAGATGACTAGTTGTCACTTAGCAAACAATCAATATTAGAGAATCCCACATAGTGGGTGGAAAGATAACCAACATCACTTAACGACTATTCCCATCAGATCATCAAACCCAAAACAAGATTCGGTGGATTAAGGGAGTCATAACAGGTGTCCAGGTACACCAAGCGCTTCCCTAGACACCTGTTAGGCATACATAGTTTAAGGCAAAAGGAATAGTTGTCACATAACACAATATGAACCTGAGAATGCAGAAGGGGTTCTTCTGCAAGAACTTGGGGGACCAATCGACGGGCAGTCCAATGGGCCGAGTTCTTACCTCTACACGAGGTGTGTAATATAAAAAGAGAGAAAAAGGATATATGAATGGCCTCAGCGTCCTTTATCCATCACCTGATCTCTGGAACGACTGGGAAGAGAGTCTCTTTAAGACTTGTTTCCTCTGCTTCCACTGTGATCTGGGTATGTTGTCAGTTGGGGCACGTTCCTCAGGGCCGTCCTTGTTAGAGTCATGCTGGATGGGCGATCTATTGCCCGAGTCATTGGTGAGGCCTGGGAGAGTTAAGTCCAACTGCTTGAAGTGATCCCGGAGCTCCCTTAGCGTGGAGGCCTGTACTTGCTTGCCGTTATGGGAAAACATAACTCTGAATGGGAAGCCCCATCGATATTTAATATTTGACCTTTGTAGGACTTCTAAGTAGGGTCGGAATGCACGTCGCTTCATTATCGTGGATTGCGACAGGTCAGCAAAGATTTGGAAGCTGGTACCTTGGAAAGACAGGGAGGATTTACCTCTGGCCGCTTTAAGAACAGCTTCTTTCGTTTGGAAATATAAAAACTTCACAATTATATCTCTCGGGGGGCCCACCGATTTGCGAGTGGTCAGGGCACGGTGGGCTCTTTCCAGTTCTAACTTCTCGGGCGGGATGTCCGGGACAAGCTCCTGGATGAGCGCAGTAATGGAGCCCCTGGCGTCTTCCATGGACTCCGGTAGGCCTCGGAAGCGTAAGTTCTTTCTGCGGCACCTGTTTTCAAGATCTTCATGCTGTGATTGCAAAGTGCGAACTAGATCGTGAAGCTGTTCAATTTCTTGCTCATGCCCCTCCATGATAAGCGTGGCGTCGCCAATATGGTTTTCATGTTGCGACGTGCGGTTGCCTAGGTCTTTTAGGCCTCCGAGTAGCTCCGCAGTTGTTTTAGTAGAAACGGTGGTCATTTCTTCTCTGATCATTTCCCGGATCTGTTGGAGGGTGGCTCGGTCTAGCGTGATGGGGGGGCCAGAGCCCACTATTTCAGATGGGAACTGGGTCCAGCTGTCTGAGGAGTCTCGGGAGTCCTCCCGCTCACTTCCACGTGCCGCCAGCTCGCCCTCCATGCCGGTCGCCATTTTGGGATGATGACCGCCGGGATCTTTAGCCATTTTCTTCTTCGGATTACCCATATTATTGACCGCCAGGGTATCCACCAGGTGCTTGAGGTCCGCAGCTATCAGAATCAGGTATTTGCCCGTCGATTGGTCCCGTCAGGTAGGCAGGCGGCCCCCGAGAGTGCGGAGCGTGATCAAGGTGCGACCATCTCACCACGCCGCGCGCATGCGCCCCGGAATCTATAATATTTCAGGGCCGGGCACTGGCTTTTCCCGGGGCATTCCAAATCAGGATACCCTGCTTTGTCAAAACTCCCGGAGTGTCCATAAAAAAACTCACCTTTTCTCACTCTAGAGACACATGTGCGGGCTCTCGTCCAATGATAGCTGCCCGCCAGAATGACCGGGGCAGGAGTGCGTGCACAACGCCAGGAATGCAGGGGATTGCGCTCCCCATTATAAACAATGAGGGCTGCCTGCCTAATGACGTAGTCATTGGATGAGCGCTCGCGCATGCGCTGTTGCAGCCTGGATAGGTGAGTATTTTCTGGCTTCCTGGGGAGGAAATGGGGTTTCACACAGCTTCAGGATTCCCCTGGGCCATGGGAAAGTCAATTTCCCAGGTTTTGTTCCGCTTTAAGGATTCAAATCAGATAAATAAGGAGATCAACAGATGACACAGAGATATGTAGCACAGTGCAGTCTATGGAAGATCTTCACAAGCTTCAGGCTGACTTGGACACATTGAGTGTCTGGGCTCCACTTGGTAAATGAAGGTCAATGTGGAGAAATGTAAAGTCCTGCACTTGGGGTCTAATAACCTGAAGGCCACATATGTCCTCGGGGGAGTAAAACTGGGAGAGTCACTTGTTGAGAAGGATCTGGGGGTACTGGTAGATCACAGACTAAATAACAGCATGCAATGCCAAGCAGCTGCTTCCAAGGCCACCAAGATATTATCATGTATTAATAGAGGCCTGGAATCACGGGATAGGTGAGTAATTTTGCCTCTTTACAAGGCACTGGTGCGTCCTCACCTGGAATATGCCGTCCAGTTCTGGGCACCCATTCATAGAAAGGACGCTCTGACTATGGAAAGGGAGCCACCAAACTAATAAGAGGAATGAAGGATCTTAGATATGAGGAAAGATTACGAGAATTAAATCTGTTTGGTCTTGAGAGGAGACGACTGAGGGGGGACATGATTAACTTGTATAAATATATAAATGGCCCATACAAAAAATATGGGGGAACACTATTTCAGGTAAAATCCTCTCTAAAGACAAGGGTGTAATTCCTCCGACTAGAAAAAAAGAAATTCAGTCTCCGGAGGCGACAATCATTTTTTACCATAAGAACTATAAATCTATGGAATAGCCTCCCACAGAAGCTTGTCACAGCATCAACCGCTGACGGCTTCAAAAAAGGATGAGATGCTTATTTAGAAGAAAATAACATTAACAGTTACTATTAGCTGTTACCAGTAAAAAAAACAAATTAAATAAATAGCTTCCACCTATAAAATAAAATACGACCCTTGGTTGAACTTGATGGACATATGTCTTTATTCCTCCGTATTAACTATGTAACAGGTTTTGCCCAATGGTGCCTTTTTATATGGTTGAGGCCTAAGTTGCTCTGACTGTTGATGTTGCATCCAGTGTGATTTTGGCGTTTCAGTCATGCGTTCGTCTTCTAACCATGTTGCCTCCTCTTCTCTTTCAGTTGTATCCCCGGATAAAGCCCAGGCAGCGATCTCTGGCCTAACCTGGTCCAGCGCCACAAACGTCTCCTGTTACACTGGAAAGAAACACAAACCTCACACAGAAACATTTCATTTGGACTTTAGCGGCAAACGTATTTCTCCACGGTTTCTCCACACTCCCGCTGCCGGATATTCTCAATAACGTGTGTTTAAAGATGTATTATAGGACCATCACCCCCCACCTACCCACCCACCCAGCCACCACCACACCCGCTATTGGTTGTAAGTGGAGTGCAGTCTACATCACTCATCCCGCAGCCCCAGTGGTGCAAGCGCAGAGACTCGTGACTTTCCCTTTTGGTACCACACGACATTTCCATTGTAAATATGACCCGAGTTCACTTCAGTTCCGCCCGCCTTTACTCCGGTAACGTTTAGCGCCTGTGAATAGATTTCGGGCCGCACCCCAATAGACTCACCCTAGTCGGGCACTTTCATCTCAGGCTTATTCCGTGTTTGTGCGCGTGCGTGTGTGTAAGCGAGAGTGAGCGTCTATTTAGAGCACTTTGAAATGCAAGTTCTTTGCCAATCGGAGAGATTTGGTGCCGTTTGGGCAAGGGGAAGGGATTGCCAAACAGGGATTTGGTATTGTCGATTGCTGGGATTGGTGAGTAGGAGAATGACAGGGAGACGGGATTGTGGGGGAGGTGAGAGAGAGAGGCAAGTGGGCTTGTTACAGGAAGTGTTGGGGCGGGATGACAGGAGAGAGCTAAGCGGGATTGCCAAGTAGGGATTTGGTATTGTCGATTGCGGGGATTGGTGAGTAGGAGAATGACAGGCAGACGAGATTGTGAGAGAGAGGCAACAGGCTTCTTACAGGAAGTGTTGGGGGGGATGATGGGAGAAAGCCAAGTGGGCTTGTTACAGGAAGTGTTGGGGAGGGATGACAGGAAGTGTTGTGGAGGGATAACAGGAAGTGTTGAGGACAGGTAACAGGAAGTGTTTTATAATCAGAGCGACACAGATATGTTCTTGTGAGAGAAGGGAAGAGGACGTTACGAGCAGAGATTGACTGAGGTCGTAGCGGTCATTTTATTAGCCAAACCGCTCGTCGTCGTCTTCGTAGTCGGATTTTTGCTGTTTGCACTATTACTAAAGGCCAAATAAAGACAAGTATTTCAGTTCTAGTTTGGGTGACTAGACTCCTAAAACAGACCTAAAGTCAAAATTAACATGGAGGGGCAGAAAGAGAGGAATACATTGGAATACTGGACTTGCTTAACAGTTGCCAACTTACTATAATGATCATCTCAGTGGTGCCACTTTTGGGGTTGCCGTTCGTTCACCAAGTTTGAGGAAAGATTTAGGAGGGCAGATCAGATACACGGCTGAAGTGGGCAGTGCCATGTGCCAGGATTGTTGGCCGCAACAGGTTCACTCCAGGCAA
Organism: Gastrophryne carolinensis; assembly: GCA_027917425.1. Lineage (NCBI taxonomy): Eukaryota > Metazoa > Chordata > Amphibia > Anura > Microhylidae > Gastrophryne > Gastrophryne carolinensis. Next base: position 13,253,561 of record CM051244.1, on the reverse strand, counting down.
TGGCAATAATAAGGCAGCAAGGGGCTCACCTGAAGCCCATCCGTCTCATGTGCCTCTCCTCCACTTGCAGTGGTATGCTGTAGCAGGTCGTTAAATGTGCCCATATAAAGAACACCTAAAACCATGATAATGGACCATAGGATAATTTTGGGTGCCGTAGAGCACTTAGAGACGGGAATGGCTGCCAAATCTCACCTGAAGCCTGTCCCATATACCTCTCCCCCATAAAGTTTGCCCCTTCTGTCAATACCTTTCCTCTATTACTACGTTCCAGATGTGGTAGGTTGCTACGCTTGCTTACATTGGGGGCACTGAGACAGGAATGGCTGCGGCAGCTCACCTGAAGCCTAGCACATGTGCCTCTCCTTAAAGTCTGGCCTCTCCTTTTAATTCCCCTGCTCTACAAGCTTGCTTCAAATGTGGTCCAACAGTGCTGCCAGCTTAAGCAAGTTCAGTAACCCATGGCAGTTATGCTTGCTGGGCTCGCTCACAATGAGAGGGACAAGGGTTGGGGCAGCAGTGTGACCACATTTTGAGCATGATCGTAGAAGAACAATTGAAAAGAGGGGCAAACTTTATGGAGGGAGAGTCAGATGGAACAGGCTTCAGATGAGCTTACGTAGCCGTTTCTGTCTCTGCGCTCCCAATGTGAGCAAGCTCAGCAACCTATGGCAGTCATGCTTGCGGGGCTCGATCACAATGGGAGGGACGTGGGTTGGGGTAACGGTGTGACCACATTTGTAGGACGGTCATGGAAAGTAGAAGGGAGAGGAGGGTGGCTCGCTCACACTGGGAGGGCCAAGGAATGGGTTAGTGCTGTGACCACATTTGGAGGGGTGGTCATGGAAAATGGAAAGAAAATGAGGGGGCTCGCTCACACTGGGAGGGCCAAGGGATGGGGCAGCGGTGTGACCACATTTGGAGGGTGGTCATGGAAAATAGAAGGGAGAGGAGGGGAGCTTGCTCACACTGGGAGGGCCAAGGAATGGGTTAGTGCTGTAACCACATTTAGAGGGGTGGTCATGGAAAATGGAAAGAAAATGAGGGGGCTCGCTCACACTGGGAGGGACAAGGGTTGGTGCAGCAGTGTGACCACATTTGGAGGGTGGTCATGGAAAATGGAAAGAAAAGGAGGGGAGCTGGCTCACACTGGGAGGGCCAAGGAATGGGTCAGCGCTGTGACCACATTTGGAGGGTGGTCATGGAAATTAGAAATGAAAGGAGGGGAGCTGGCTCACACTGGGAGGGCCAAGGGGTGGGGCAGCGGTGTGAACACATTTGAAGGGTCGTCATGGAAAATAGAATGGAGAGGAGGGGGGCTGGCTCACACTGGGAGGGCCAAGGGATGGGGCAGCGCTGTAACCACATTTGGTGGGTGGTCTTGGAAAATGGGAAGAAATGAGGGGTTAATATCAGAAGCCTGCTAAAGCATTACAGTACAGTAAATGGAGAGGCACATGGGAAAGGCTTCAGGCGAGCTCTTTGTTCATTATTATTGCTATTGCCTGGACTGTCCCTTTAATGGAAAAAGTAGAACTTTCAAGCGTTTTGGCCAAAACCAGAAGAAATTCTTCAATGTAATTAACAGTTCCTGGGCAATGCTGACTGGGGGAGGTCCACTTGAAAGGGGAGTTTAATTCCTTTAAACACACAATGTGCAGCCATTCCACTCCTTAAATGCCGGTCGGGTCTAGCTATTTAAACCAGACCTGTACTTTATTCTAAAGCTACATTTAGACTTTGGAAGGCAGGACTTGTAGGCCATCGTCAAAGTTCCTCTGGCTCCAGTGCTTTGTGATAGCCTGATGATGTCTCGTAGCCCATCTTCTAAGCTCCAGTGCTTCGCGATGGCCCCAATGAACATGTCTGGCAGGCCATATTCAAAGCTCCAGTTCTTCGTGATAGCCCCAATGATGATGTCTCATAGGCCATATTCAAAGCTCCAGTGCTTCGTGATGGCCCCAATATCGATGTCTCATAGGCCATATTCGAAGCTCCAGTGCTTTGTGATGCGCCCCCCTTTGGCTTGGAAATGCAGTTAAAACTCGGCCGTAAGGAAGAGTCACCTTGTTGACGTAGTTTTATAGGTTTTGGTTTTCAGCCGCTCCCTTAATGCTGACAATTACAGGTGAGCCTGAAGGTTTTTTTTTTATAGGTGAGAAGCTAAGAGAATGTGGTTGTAGCTGCTACTTAACTACAGGTCCTGGTGCGCTTACGCAGCTGGAATATGTAGTTCAACAGCTTTAAAACCAAAGATTGCTCAAGGGGTTGTCCACCCTACAGTAGAATATACGAAGGTTGCTTTTCATGATAAAGTGATTGCTTCACCCTCAGAGTGATGAGGTTCATCTTTATTTTTTGCAGTGGGGTTAAAGTGATTATTTTTGTATAGTGATCTGTTGCAGAGCTGTTTTTGGTCGCATGAGCAGGAGTAGGAGGTGGATGACCACGTTTTTTTGCCTAGCAGGACCACCACTTGTGGAGAAACGTGTAGGAGGTGGATGACCATGTTTTTCTACCTAATATGACCACCACTGGTGGAGAAACATTTAGGAGGTGGATGACCATGTTTTTCTACCTAGCATGATCACCACTTGAAGAGAAACAGGTAGGAGGTGGATGACCATGTTTTTCTACATAGCTTGACCATTACTTGAGGAGAAACAAGTAAGAGGTAGATGACCTTGTTTTTCTACCTAATATGACCACCACTTGAGGAGAAACAAGTAGGAGGTGGATGACCATGTTTTTCTACCTAATATGACCACCACTGGTGGAGAAACAAGTAGGAGGTAGATGACCATGTTTTTCTATCTAGCATGACCACCACTTGAGAAACAAGTAGGAGGTGGGTGACCATTTTTTCTACCTAATATGACCACCACTTGAGGAGAAACAAGTAGGAGGTGGATGACCATGTTTTTCTACCTAATATGACCACCACTTGAGGAGAAACAAGTAGGAGGTAGATGACCATGTTTTTCTACCTAGTGTGACCACCACCTATGGAGAAATAAGTGGGGGGTGGATGGCACCATCCAAGCACCTTCTTGGAAGTGTTATCATGGCCCTCGCCCTCCATAAAGGTTTTGCGAGAAGCCTGGAGATGTCACCCTCTGAACTCAAAAGCTCATAAAAACTCCAAAACTGGGCCAAAGTTTACCGAATCACTTTTTTATTAATGTGAAAACCAATCGCATCATCAAAATAAATTTCTCAAAGGGAAGGTCCACACCCTCAGATCAGGGCTAGCACAAGGCTCACCTTCACCGGGTCTAGTGGCCACGACCACTGCTCCAGCTGGCTGGTGGTGTAAGACGCTCAAAGTGCCCATAGAGAATAATTGGCGCCTCGCTCACTGCACAGGTCCACCTATGAGCTTGAACAATGTGCATCTCATCGTAGGGGTTGCAGGAAAGCGAACACTTCCACATGAGAAGGTGAAGATAAGCAGGGGAATCCTCATGCCCCTAGGGCAGCCCTGATCTGTGGTCTGTAGGGTCCATGAAAGTGTGAAGGGTGGACGCACATCGATGCAGAAGCTTGTAGCGCCATAAGGGTCTATTACAATCACTTGTAGTTCCTGAATGGCTCAAGGTTTCAGATTGTCTAAAGGAAAACTCTAAGCAGTTTATGATTCGAGGACTTTTCCGAAGACGTAAGACCAGGGATGCCATATAGGACATGAGACGAACCGCTTAACTTACTGCCAATTGGGTTCCGCAGCCTTTGTTTGAGGGGCTGCCCTTCCTGGTTCTGCCCAGCGGATTAGCCCGGATTAGTTCCTGAACAGCTCAAGGTTTTGGATCGTATAACCTAAAGAAGAACTCCAAGCAGGTTACCATTTAAAGGAAGAGTCAACTTTCGAGGAATTTTCCAAAGACGTCAGACCAGTGGACACGAGATGAACTGCTTAACTTACTTTCGATTGGGCTTCCGCAGCCGTGGTTTGTGACACTGGGAGCTGACCTTCCTGGTTCCGGCCTGGGTGTGGGTGGAAGTTCCCCACGTAGGTTTTGGATCGTATAGCCTAAAGAACTCCAAGCAGGTTACCATTTAAATGAAGAGTCAACTTTCGAGGACTTTTCTGAAGAAGTCAGACCAGGGGTTCTGTATAGGACATGAGATGAGCCGCTTAACTTACTTTCGATTCGAACTCCAAGCAGGTGACCATTTAAAGGAAGTCAACTTTTTAGGACTTCTGAAGACGTCAGACCAGGGGTGCCATGTACGAACCGCTTAGCTTACTGTCGAATGGGCTTCTGCAGGGAGCTGCCTTTCCTGGTTCCGGCTTGGGGGTGGGTGGAAGTTCCCCATGTATCAAGGTGGTGTTCTTAAAGTGGACCAACACCCAGGATTTTGACTATCCTGGGTTTTGGTCCACTTCGGCGGGGCACCCCGCTGTGTGAAACCCCCCAGAAACCCCAAAAAACTCACCTCTCAACGCTCCCACGTGAACGCCGCAGCCAATCCCCGCCAACGTCCAGGCGGGGGACAGGAACGTCCAAGCCGCTTCCGCGGCGGCGGATCAGGTAAGATGTTTTTGGGGTTTCTGGGGGGTTTCACCCCGCGGGACATCCCGATCTCGGATGTCCCGCGGGGTGGGAGGTGATCGGCCCGGGAATCTTATAGATTTCCGGGCCGATCACCCCTGGGTGTTGGTCCACTTTAATGAAAGCCAGTTGTAGACCGGCCACAGCCATCTGATGGTCAGAACCAGGAAGCAGCTCCCTGCTTCAAAAATGGTGGATGACTGACGGCAAGTTTAGCCGTTCGCTATATATGGCCATAGGGAGACCTTGGCAAATGCCCGGCGGGCTGCACTGCTTTGGGGCAGTCTGGGCTGCTACCTTTACTAACAATCCCAGCCCCCCTTCCCCACTCTATCCCCTCACTCAAGTAACCCCAGCCCATGTCCTCACCCTAATGATATAGCCTCAGTCTTGGAGCCAAGCAACCCCCAGCCCATGTCCTCCCCCTAATGCCACTGGTTGGTCATGGGCCGGCCGGGTTCTGGGAAAATCCCAGGCTTATGTTTGGCCCCAGTCCGCCGCCCCTGGTCACATGTCTTTGAGAACCCCTCCAATACCTGAAGCATTAAAATGTTAATCAGACATGGCTACTAAAAGTAGACCAAAACCCAGGATTTTGACTATTTTTTGGTCCATCCCCCTGGGGCACCACGATCGTGAAACCCCCCCAGATCGCCGAAGTTAACTCACCTCTTCCCATTGCAGCCACATCTGCTAGGAAAGCAGATCTAAGCGCGCTGGCGGCCGCATCCCCCGCTTCCCTCTAACAGGGAGCATGCTCGTGCCGGCCATTCACAAATACCTGGCGTGGGTACGCACCTTGCTAGAGCGGGGATGTGGCTTGCGCATGTGACATTGGACTGGGATGCAAGGTTAGTGTATGGGGAGACCTGGGGGGTTTCACACATTCTGGATGCCTCGGGGGGGGGGGGGGTAAATCGGTCCGGAAATCTTAGATTCCCCTGCCAAACGTGTTGGGTTTTGGTCCACTTTAAGTTTTAAAGGGACTGTCCAGGCTAAGAAAAAACAAAAGGTTGCTCGCTTTTTGTCCCCAGTTGCTGGTTTCTCCTACTTAGCTGTAGTAAGCGCAGGACCACCAGAACAGCGGGGAACAAAAGGTGAGTATGCTTTTGATCAGCCTGGACAGTCCCTTAAAAACATGGTGACAACCGCAGGACACAATTACCTTCAGCCCCTCAGAAACCATAACTGTGCAGCCGGCTTTTTGTAAAGTGTTGATCCGAATTTATTTTTAGAGGAGGAGTGGTTGGCATCTGTTGTGTGGTCGTTGGAAGTGGTGGACGGGAAGTCAGTAAGCTCAAGCACCACTCTGTGATTCTGGAATCCTCCGCACACGCTTTATACCAGAAGTATTTTACAATGAGTTCCTTTACGTTCCCAGGTGTCTACCCACAGCGGGGGCTCACATACACACTACGTGGCGTTCAATACGTTCTCCAGATGTTTGCATTGCGTGTATATATTGTGGTGATGGTGGAAGACGCAGTATAACAGCTATTTGTTTTGTTTTACATTTATTTGCTACTACTGAGGAGATCTAGAGAATAGATTTCAGGAGCAAACCCTGTTGTAAATGATCAATAAAATGCTAACGCATGTTCAGCTAAAAGACGCAAGGTGCCGGCCTTTTATTTGCTCCTACAAAGCCTGAGGACCCGACGTTTCGGGGCTCTGTCCAGATTTGTTCCACTTCTCTTCCCTACAGCTAATTGCTCCCGATCCAGTTGTGTCAAATATGCTGTTCCCGAGATGTGTAGGTTGGTTCTCCATTCACAGACGACGTCAGTCAGTGGAGGAGGCGTTCTGATGCTTGACACCTCCCCCTTCTATTGCAATTAAAATGGACCTCTCCTCCTTCTGTTTGCCCTAACTTTTTCCTCCTCCCCTCTTCCTTCTTCTGTTTGCCCCAACTTTTCCCACCTCCCCTCTTTCTTCTATTTGCCCCAACTTTTCCCGCCTCCCTTCTTCCTACTTCTGTTTGCCCCCAACTCTTCCCGCCTCTCCTTTTCCTACTTTTGTTTGCCCTAACTTTTCCCTACCTCCCCTTTCTTTCTTCTGTTTGCCCCAACTCTTCCCGCCTTTCCTCTTCCTACTTTGGTTTGCCCCAACTCTTCCTGCCTCCCCTCTTCCCACTTTGGTTTGCCCCAACTCTTCCCACCTTCCCCCAAATCTTCCCGCCTCCCCTCTTCCCACTTTGGTTTGCCCCAACTCTTCCCGCCCCCTCTTCTGTTTCCCCCAACTCTTCCCACCTCCCCTCTTCTGTTTGCCCCCAACTCTTCCCGCCTCCCCTCTTCTGTTTGCCCCAAACTTTTCCCACTCCCTTCTTCTGTTTGCCCCAACTTTTCCCAACTCCCCTCTTCTGTTTGCCCCCAACTCTTCCCGCCTCCCCTCTTCTGTTTGCCCCCACTCTTCCCGCCTCCCCTCTTCTGTTTGCCCCCACTCTTCCCGCCTCCCCTCTTCTGTTTGCCCCCACTCTTCCCGTCTCCCCTCTTCTGTCTGCCCCAACTTTTCCCCTCTCCCCTCTTCTGTCTGCCCCAACTTTTCCCCTCTCCCCTCTTCTGTCTGCCCCAACTTTTCCCGTCTCCCCTCTTCTGTCTGCCCCAACTCTTCCTGCCTTTCCTCTTCCCACTTTGGTTTGCCCCAACTCTTCCCACCTTCCCTCTTTCCACTTTGGTTTTCCCCCAAATCTTCCCGCCTCCCCTCTTCTGTTTGCCCCCCACTCTTCCCGCCTCCCCTCTTCTGTTTGCCCCCCACTCTTCCCACCTCCCCTCTTCTGTTTGCCCCCACTCTTCCCGTTTCCCCTCTTCTGTCTGCCCCAACTTTTCCCGTCTCCCCTCTTCTGTCTGCCCCAACTTTTCTCGACTCCCCTCTTCTGTCTGCCCCAACTTTTCCCGTCTCCCCTCTTCTGTCTGCCCCAACTTTTCCCGTCTCCCCTCTTCTGTCTGCCCCAACTTTTCTCGACTCCCCTCTTCTGTCTGCCCCAACTTTTCCCATCTCCCCTCTTCTGTCTGCCCCAACTTTTCCCGTCTCCCCTCTTCTGTCTGCCCCAACTTTTCCCGTCTCCCCTCTTCTGTCTGCCCCAACTTTTCTCGACTCCCCTCTTCTGTCTGCCCCAACTTTTCTCGACTCCCCTCTTCTATCTGCCCCAACTTTTCCCGCCTCCCCTCTTCTGTTTGCCCCAAGTCTTCCCATTTTTGTCCCGTAAAGTGTGGTCACACCGGTTCATTATTACTCATAATGGAGGAGGTTGTAGGGCAATGTCCGCCTGTAGCAGAATGCCAGTATTGTCGCCTCCCTGCCAAGCTCTTATTCCGAATCATAAAGTAGAAGCTGAGCCGCATGGAAAGTTACTGCTCAGGGCGGGGGAAGCAAAAGTAGAGTCGGCTCAGGAATGAATATGATCAGTTCTCCTTTTGGGGTATCGGCCATCTCTCTCTAGTGGCTGCACTAAGAGCATAGAAGAGCCGACACTCGCTGCCACACAGAAACCCACCGCTAAGGAAAGAAAACACCAAACTCAAAGTTGTGCTTTTATTAACTCATCTGTAAACTGTACAAAAGTGACAGTTTCCCTGGTTATTGAAAGGATTTAGAGGTTCATTATTCCACCGCGGCACAGCCCCGGATCCAGCAACATGAACATAAACGAGCCCATAGAGAGGGCGAAGCCGGGAGCGAGGGTCATTTACTCACTTTCTAATCATAAAGACAAAGTCGCTCACATTTATGAAGAAGAGAGAAAATAAAAAAAAGTAGGCTCAGGCATGAGTGTGATCAGCTTTCCTTTTGGGGTATCGGCCATCTCTCGCTAGTGGCTGCACTAACTCTACAGAAGAGCTGACCTTCACCTCCTTACAGAAACCCACCGATAAGGAAAGAAAACACCAAACTCAAAGTTGTGCTTTTATTAACTCAACTGTACAAAAGTGACGGCGTGTCCCTGGTTATTGAAAGGCTTTAGAGGTTCATCATTCCACTGCAGCGTGGCCCCGGATCCAGCAATGTGTGGCCACGCGCGTTTAGCATACTACACAAGTCCATTGAGAGGGCAAACCCAGGAGCGAGGGTTAGTTACTCACTTTCCAAAGACAAAGCTACTCACATAAAGAAAAGAGCCGTGGACATGATTTTTGTCAGCTTTTACATGAAACATGGGCAAGGTCATTGTAACAATTACCATAACTAATTAACTTGGTCTTGTCCCCTGGCCACCTCGCTCCTTCTCCATGGATCTAGGAAACAATATCAAATAGGACCTTAAACTCCAGAAAAGTTCTCAAAATTCTATTGATCAGAAATGTTCCACTTATCTTGAAGACCCAAATGACGTTCTAAAAGGCCACTTCCCTGAAATCTCTATGTTGTATACTAGGTACCTCCAACATGTGACCCTCCAACCTCTATACTGACCCTTAATGTGAAAAACACTAATAAGGAACAAAAGACAAGTCTGTGAGTACTCACCTGTAGAATTGCTTTTAGCATGTATGGCACAGTCTGCTTCACGAAATCATTACATCTGGGTAATCCTCCACAAGGTGGCGCAGTGTACTGCAGAAGAGTTGTGGCTCCTCCCGGTACCATATAAAAATGGAATCACCATAGACTTATCCAGTGTTGACAAGCAGTTATTCGAGAAACCGGAAGAAAATAAAGGTAACACAGGTAATAGAACCCCAACTAACTTGGAACAATCACCATAAAGAGGCAACCGAGATTAATGATAACAAGGGTGGGGTGAAGCAGGCCGTGCCATGCATAGTAAAAGCAATTCTACAGGTGAGTACTCACAGAATTGTCTTTTTCCAATTGCATGGCACGGCCTGCTTCACAAAGTCATTACATCTGGGACATCCAAAAGCAGTGTCCATAAAGTAGGGTGGGATCCCCAAAGAGCAACAGCAGGCAGTTCAAACCACTACTGCCTGAAGTACCTTGCGGCCAAAAGCAGCATCAGCTGAGGCTTTAACATCAACCTTGTAAAACTTGGCAAAAGTGTGAACAGAAGACCAAGTAGCGGCCTTGCAAACTTGTTCAACAGAAGCTTGGTTCTGAAAAGCCTAAGACGCACCAATAGCACGAGTGGAATGAGCAGTAATTCTAAAAGGAGGAACCTTCCCCTAGCAGAATAGGCCTGCTCCACCGCCTGACGGATCCACTTGCTGATAGTGGATTTAGCCGGAGGCAAACCCTTCCTAAGTCCAGCAGGAAGAACAAAAAGAGCATCAGATTTCCTGAAAGACTCCGTAGCCACCAAATAAAACTTCAGAGCCCTGACAACATCCAAAGACTGAAGGGTCCGCTCCTTGGAATTAGCAGGGTTAGGACACAAAGAAGGCAAAACAACGTCCTGATTGAGATGAAAAGCGGACGCACATCACAAGAGGACGGGTGGGAATAGTCCAACAGGGCCGCAGGCTGTAATAGCCCCGCTCACCTGCGAGAGAGCGATACTTCATGTCTTCGCAGTGAGCACTGCAGAGAAATCTGGGGATTTGTGGGAGGTCCCCGGGTATTTGAGGGTCCGGGAGGAGCCTGTTTTGCATGTCTCTGCAGTGCAGCGCCATCTGGCGGGGGATAACCCAAGTGTAAGTATTATATTTGGAGCAGGACGTACTGTATACTAAGAATAATAATAAAGCTTGTGAGATAATGTGGAAGAGAAGTATCCACACAGCTGACAGCAACAGCGAGGAAAAAACGAAGTACAAAGCACAACATATCATAATAAAGCATGTTAAGATAAGGGCATAACCCCGGGCAATTATGGTGGTTTCTCCCCCCCAATAGGCTCACCATAGCGCCTATGGCCGGCTACCCTTTAGGAGAGGGTCTGCGGCCCAGAGCCTAGCTCTGACAACCCCTGACCCTCGGCGTTCACCCTACCTTACACCCGTCAGCCGCAGCTGGGAGGCAGAAGTGGGTCCACGGGGACGGTGGGAATAGGGGAGCAGCGGCCGACAGGCTTAAAATGCCCCGCTCAGCTGCAATATCCAGAGAGAGTATCCAAGACGATCCTCGCAGCAGCTACTGCAAGATGAATTGTGGGAACTCTATGGAGACAGCTCTTGTTATAGGGGGCCGGGAGGAGTTACAGCTCTGGATCTTGCAGTGACTGCGCCACCTGGTGGCGGATAACCCAACTGTCATTACTTCTGGGACGGCCTGGACTGGATGTAGAGAAAAACTTAGTTTTAGATGCTGGGGAATAGTTTTTAAAGGGTTTGGGCTTTTCATTAAATCATGGTGAAGGCCATTCAGTCAGTTTCCATTGGTCATTGGAGGTCAGGTGGGCCACAACAGCACAGATCGGGTAAGTAATACTGCTTGATTTCAGCTTCTAATTGCTGTTTAAAGTGAACCAAAACCAGAACTAGAGTTCCTTACGGGGCATCCGTGCAGCCCCGGGGCTCTGCCTTGCTGCAGCATCACCACTCGGGGGCGTCCCAGCAGACCCGACGCCTGACGACTGCTGCAGGACCCCAGGACTAAGTGTTACACCGCAGAGCAGCCACATTTGGGATGCCCCCCCAGGGTGCACGACTGCTGTGACCGCTATTGGATCCCGGGGTCAGGTTCTGTTTGACACAGGTTTGAGATGCTCCAGGAAAGGTTCTTAGCCAGACCTGAGTCTTTCAAACTCTAGTTCTGGCTTCTTTACCTGGAGCGATGCACCGTGGGTATGTGGTATAAGCAGACCTAAAGGCTTTTTTTTTCAGCTGCAGCAGTCTGTTAAGACTTTTTTCCATCCTTTTAAAGTGGACCAAAAACCAGGATTTTGACTATCCTGGGTTTTGGTCCTTTCCCCCAGGCACCCTGATCAGGGATGCCCCGCTGTGTGACACCCCCCAGATCACTGAGCAAAACTCACCTCTTCCCGGCCCTACAGCACATGCGCGGGTGCTCGTACAATCAGCGCGCTCGTAGCCGCTGACGCCACGCCGTCTAAGGCCAGCGGCTCCGAGCGCGCTGGCAGCCGCATCCCTCGCTGCCCCAGGGGCAAGGACCACTTTAAAGGACCAGGGGTTTTGCTCCACTTTAAAGCAGACCTACACCATTCAGCCACATCCATCTCAAAAGAGGCCCACAACATGGAAGCCAACGAGAAGTTCTTCACACCCCCCCCCGTCTGTGCCACGCAGGTCATGTGACCTGTCAATAGCTCAAGAGGCAGGGTCTCCTATGGTGGAGCAGGCAGTCCATAGACTCCATCGCTTCAGATCTGACCCGGATCGGCCCAGGAGATCGATTTCCCCTTCCCCCGGGGCATCCCGATTTTGGATGTGTGACACCCCCTCAGGTCGCCCCATACACTTACCTTGCTTCCCAGTCCAACCGCGCATGAGCGAGCCGCATCCCCGCTTCCCTCTAGCAGGGTGCCCGCACCAGGCATTTGTGAATGGCCGGTGCGGACACGCTCCCCATTAGAGGGAAGCGGGGGATGCGGGCGCCAGTGCGCTCTGAGCTGCTGGCCTTAGAGGACGTGACATCAGCGGCTCAGAGCGAGCTGATTGGTTGAGCAGCCGCGCATGCGCCGTAGGACTGGGAACAGGTGAGTTGACTTCAGTGATCTGGAGGGGTTTCACGCAGCGAGGCATCCCCGATCGGGGTGCCCCGGGGGAAAGGACCAAAACCCATCCAAACCCTGGGTTTTTGTCCACTATAAAAGGGAAAACTTCCAGAAGGGCAAAACAAGCAATGGGTCCCATTACCACAAGCTAATAGGGCTTCTTCCTTTGCCCAATATAATGAGAATATATATATATATATATATATATATATATATATATATATATATATCTATCTATCTCCACCCTCGGCCACATCTCGGGCACCACAGGTTTCAGTACAGTCACTGATGGGACAGCGCTTCCTCAAAGTCCTGGAAGAAGGTTTAAAGCGTTAATAATAATATAATAATAATATATATTTATATTGCACCAAAAGTGTGACGTGTTGGGATTATAAAAGTTATCTATATATTAGTCAGCGGCCCCACGTTTTACAGCCGTCCCCGATAACAAAAACTAGTCCTGTTTGGGGGAACGCAGAGGTGGGTGACATGCTCCGGCACCCCGCACCGGGCCCCCCCCCCCCCGACAGGTACACCGTGGGTTAAACAGGATGTATAGAGCGCGAGCAGGTTGCACTGGTCATCTTCCGTCACTGGTCCCGGGATTCATGGAGGAGCTTCGCAGCCTGTAAAGATGAGAAGAAGGAGTCAGGGCGGAGCAACGAGAAGCTACAGATTGCCCACATTAATCCGTTCCTTCACCCTGAATAAGAGTCTATCTTGTATGTTTCCCCCCTGTACATACAGATTGCCCACATTAATCCGGGCGTTCACCCTGAATAAGAGCCTATCTTGTATGTTTCCCCCCGCACATACAGATTGCCCACATTAATCCGGACCTTCACCCTGAATAGGAGCCTATCTTGTATTGTTTTCCCCCTGTACAGAATGGATCCACCCATTGATTGGACAAGAGGCCAGGGACCGGGGAAGGGTGAGTGTGATTGGGTGATCTGGGGGGTTTTACACATGGGGACATGGACCAAATCCCAAAATAGTCAAAAATCCTGGGTTTTGTTCCACTTTAATTAACACCTGAGGGAAATAAGTGCAAGATGGCAGCATCGCCGACGTCGGTACCTTGTGCATAGCGGCCAACCAGGACGCCGTCATCTTCTTGTTGCTATTAAAGTCGTCGCTTGCCGTAAACCTCATCTGTAATAGGTCATCGGAGCCTGGGCTCTTATAGTGGATCAGCATCCCCGTGGCCCGACTGTTCCCACCTGTGTATTTAATAATATGCCTCAGCTTCTATATACACACATCAGCTTTAATGTAGACCAACATTGCGAACCTCGGGCCTGGCTCCGATCAGGATGGCTCCCTCATTTCTCTTCTCCTCTGGCACTAGAAACGCCGGATGAAGTCCGCTCTGATATTTGAACATAAGCCAAGAGCGGGGCCGCGCCATGACGCTGCAGGTGGCCAACAGGACCGGGCCCCGTTCCCGCATCTGTCAAGGCCTCGCTCTGCTTTCTTATCAGATGAGGAAATTAGAAGCAGCCGACCATTACTGTCAGTTACTTTTTCCAATGACAAGTCACAGCTGCCGTGACAGAGGATTTGCTTAAAGTGGACCAAAACCTAGAAGTTTCACGCTCTACTTTCATCCTCCCCATATTCCCAACTTTATCCTGGCACGTGACCCGCGTGCGGCCGCCTGCTGCGCTCACTGACGCTTCCGTACAATGGTTAAAGTGGACCAAAACACAGGATAGTCAAAAGTTTTCCTTTTCCCGGGGGCACCCCGCTGTGTGAAACGCCCCAGATCGCCGCAGCAACTCACCTTTTCCCGGTCCCCAGGCACGTTTAAGAGCAGTGGCTCTGTCGGCCGCATCCTCTGCTTCCCTGTAGCAGGGCGCGTGTCCCATGCGAGTCAATTGTGAATGGCCGGCGCAGGCACGCTCCCCGTTACAGGGAGGCGGAGGATGCGGCCACTGCTCTTAGACCGGGATAAGGAAAGGAAGAAAAGCCAGGATAGTCAAAACTTTTGACTATCCTGGGTTTTGGTCCACTTTAACAATTGTACTGAAGAGTCAGTGAGCGCAGCAGGCGTCCGCATGCGGGTCACATGGGCCAGGAGAATGATGGGAATATGGGGAGGATAAAAGAAGGAGCGTGGCCAGGAGAAAGATGGGAATATGGGGAGGATAAAAGAAGAGCGTGGCCAGGAGAATGATGGGAATATGGGGAGGATAAAAGAAGAGCGTGGCCAGGAGAATGATGGGAATATGGGGAGGATAAAAGAAGGAGCGTGGCCAGGAGAATGATGGGAATATGGGGAGGATAAAAGAAGAGCGTGGCCAGGAGAATGATGGGAATATGGGGAGGATAAAAGAAGAGCGTGGCCAGGAGAATGATGGGAATATGGGGAGGATAAAAGAAGAGCGTGGCCAGGAGAATGATGGGAATATGGGGAGGATAAAAGAAGAGCGTGGCCAGGAGAATGATGGGAATATGGGGAGGATAAAAGAAGAGCGTGGCCAGGAGAAAGATGGGAATATGGGGAGGATAAAAGAAGAGCGTGGCCAGGAGAATGATGGGAATATGGGGAGGATAAAAGAAGAGCGTGGCCAGGAGAATGATGGGAATATGGGGAGGATAAAAGAAGAGCGTGGCCAGGAGAATGATGGGAATATGGGGAGGATAAAAGAAGAGCGTGGCCAGGAGAATGATGGGAATATGGGGAGGATAAAAGAAGAGCGTGGCCAGGAGAAAGATGGGAATATGGGGAGGATAAAAGAAGAGCGTGGCCAGGAGAATGATGGGAATATGGGGAGGATAAAAGAAGAGCGTGGCCAGGAGAATGATGGGAATATGGGGAGGATAAAAGAAGAGCGTGGCCAGGAGAATGATGGGAGGATAAAAGAAGAGCGTGGCCAGGAGAATGATGGGAATATGGGGAGGATAAAAGAAGAGCGTGGCCAGGAGAATGATGGGAATATGGGGAGGATAAAAGAAGAGCGTGGCCAGGAGAATGATGGGAATATGGGGAGGATAAAAGAAGAGCGTGGCCATGAGAAAGATGGGACTATGGGGAGGATAAAAGAAGAGCGTGGCCAGGAGAATGATGGGAATATGGGGAGGATAAAAGAAAAGCGTGGCCAGGAGAATGATGGGAATATGGGGAGGATAAAAGAAGAGCGTGGCCAGGAGAATGATGGGAATATGGGGAGGATAAAAGAAAAGCGTGGCCAGGAGAATGATGGGAATATGGGGAGGATAAAAGAAGAGCGTGGCCAGGAGAATGATGGGAATATGGGGAGGATAAAAGAAGAGCGTGGCCAGGAGAAAGATGGGAATATGGGGAGGATAAAAGAAGAGCGTGGCCAGGAGAAAGATGGGAATATGGGGAGGATAAAAGAAGAGCGTGGCCAGGAGAAAGATGGGAATATGGGGAGGATAAAAGAAGAGCGTGGCCAGGAGAAAGATGGGAATATGGGGAGGATAAAAGAAGAGCGTGGCCAGGAGAATGATGGGAATATGGAGAGGATAAAAGAAGGAGCGCGGCCAGGAGAATGATGGGAATATGGGGAGGATAAAAGAAGAGCGTGGCCAGGAGAATGATGGGAATATGGGGAGGATAAAAGAAGAGCGTGGCCAGGAGAAAGATGGGACTATGGGGAGGATAAAAGAAGAGCGTGGCCATGAGAAAGATGGGACTATGGGGAGGATAAAAGAAGGAGCGCGGCCAGGAGAATGATGGGAATATGGGGAGGATAAAAGAAGGAGCGTGGCCAGGAGAATGATGGGAATATGGGGAGGATAAAAGAAGGAGCGCGGCCAGGAGAATGATGGGAATATGGGGAGGATAAAAGAAGAGCGTGGCCAGGAGAATGATGGGAATATGGGGAGGATAAAAGAAGGAGCGTGGCCAGGAGAAAGATGGGAATATGGGGAGGATAAAAGAAGAGCGTGAAACTTTTGACTCCTGGGTATTTGTCCACTTTAACCATTATACTGAGGAGTCAGTGAGCGCAGCAGGCGGCCGCATGCGGGTCACATGGGCCAGGAGAATGATGGGAATATGGGGCAACCCATGGGTGAGGTCGGGATGTCATACAACGGTGAGATAGGACTCCTATACTGGTCCCTTTATAGACCTCCAATATAACAAATAACTACTTTTTAGGATATACGTAGCGGATCATAACCCCCTGCAACCGAATCCCGAGCCGGCCGCTAGCCTGCCCACAGGGCGCCTATAGTAGGGTGGCCCAGCTGTATGAAACCCCCCCGGGGTCACCCGTATCCTCAGCTTTACCAGGGGTTCCCGCAGCACTGCAAACCCCACTCACTCCACCTAAACAAAATAAGCTGTTGGGAAGCGCTCCCCGCAGCTGATTGGTCAGATAACCTAACATAAAGTGGACCAAAACCCAGTGGAATCAGCCCGGGAATTTATAAGATTCCTGGGCCGATCGATTCCCTCCCCCCGGGCATTCAAAATTGAGAGTTCCCGCATCCCCTGCAGCATGTGCACTTTTGCACCAGCCCAATGATAAGGGGATGCTGCCGCAGTTCGGTGAGGGAGTCCGGAAGCAGCGCCGCCCTGAAGGGAGGGTTGGGGTTCACACAGTGAGGGTGAATCACAATCTGTAAAAGACTCCAGGTCCGGCTGTTGTCATCCCCCCCGGGCATCCCTATGCAGGATGCCCCTGCAGTGTGAACCCCTCTCACTTTTAGGCCATCCCACACTAGGTCGGAGGGCCACGCATTATGGTGGGGCCGCGAATGCAGCGGATCCGGCTTCTTTACGTCTGGAGCACTGTTAAAAACTGCTCTCGTCTATCTGAACAGCTGGGTGCGGGAGCTCGCAACCGCTACAGGGAAGCACCCATCGTATTTCGGATGCCCCAGGGGGCAGTCTAGCCGCTGTCTTACAGTGGACCAAAACCCAGGGTGGATGCCCCGCTGTGTGAAACCCCCCAGCTCGACCGAACAAACTCACCTCTTCCTGATCCTACTGTGTATACGCGGCCACTCGTTCGATCAGCGTGCTCGGAGCCGCCTAGGTCTGAAACGAGCCACATCCCCTGCTACCCTCTAACAGGGAGCGCGCCGGCCATTCACAAATGTCTGGCAGGGGTACATGCCCTGCTAGAGGGATAGCGTGGATGCGGCCACGGATTGCGCATGTGCCGTTGGATCGGAAAAAAGGGTTAAGTGCTTGGGTGACCTGGGGGGGTTTCACACAGTGAGGCATCCTGATTTTGGAGAATCCCTTTAAAGTGGACCAACACCCTCCCCTGATCGGCCTGGGAATCTATAAGATTCCCGGACCGATCAGCTCCCTGACTGCGGGGCACCCCGATCGGGGGTGCCCCGCTGTGTGAAACCCCCCCAGATCCCCAAAAATCCTACCTGATCCTCGTTCCAGCGGCGCATGCGCGGGCCACCGCCGCCTCCCTCTAGCAGGGCGTGCACCCACGCCGGCCGTTTGTGAATGGGCGCGCTCCCTGTAAGAGGGACGTGCGGGAGGCAGAGGGACGTGCGGGAGGCAGAGGGACGTGCGGGAGGCAGAGGGACGTGCGGGAGGCAGAGGGACGTGCGGGAGGCAGAGGGACGTGCGGGAGGCAGAGGGACGTGCGGGAGGCAGAGGGACGTGCGGGAGGCAGAGGGACGTGCGGGAGGCAGAGGGACGTGCGGGAGGCAGAGGGACGTGCGGGAGGCAGAGGGACGTGCGGGAGGCAGAGGGACGTGCGGGAGGCAGAGGGACGTGCGGGAGGCAGAGGGACGTGCGGGAGGCAGAGGGACGTGCGGGAGGCAGAGGGACGTGCGGGAGGCAGAGGGACGTGCGGGAGGCAGAGGGACGTGCGGGAGGCAGAGGGACGTGCGGGAGGCAGAGGGACGTGCGGGAGGCAGAGGGACGTGCGGGAGGCAGAGGGACGTGCGGGAGGCAGAGGGACGTGCGGGAGGCAGAGGGACGTGCGGGAGGCAGAGGGACGTGCGGGAGGCAGAGGGACGTGCGGGAGGCAGAGGGACGTGCGGGAGGCAGAGGGACGTGCGGGAGGCAGAGGGACGTGCGGGAGGCAGAGGGACGTGCGGGAGGCAGAGGGACGTGCGGGAGGCAGCGGCCCGCGCTCAGCTTGTCCGTCGGCGGCGATTGGACGAGCGAGTCACGTGGGAGCGGTGTCAGGTGGGTTTTCGGGGCTTTCTGGGGGGTTTCACACAGCGGGGCGATCGGGGGTGCCCCGCGGAAGTGGACCAATACCCAGGATAGTCAAAATACTGGGTGTTGGTCCACTTTAACTAAGGTCACAGAATGAATGCAGATAGCTCATGCTTAACCTGACACAGACAGCATAACCTTGAAAAAAATACTAAACACCCACAATGACTTTGTAAAGCGCTACGGAAGATGATGGCGCTATATAAATTATTAATAATAATAATAGCTGCCAGCTTTAAAAGTTGTACAAAAATACTTACACTCTTCTGAAGACAGTAAAACAATTATGCATGAAACAAGATTTAAAATAAATTTAAAAAAGGTCAGTTTGCTGCTGAGTAGATACAGTAATATACAGATAACAAAATATCAGGAGCGTGCGCTACAGGTTTTCTAAACTGCGGCAATGACAGCTTCGCCCCAATTTGCCATTTATCCCAAATTTTCTCCTGCGACAACCCAGATCCGGGTTTGTAATGGCCGAGGCATGGGCAGCAACTGCCACCAACAGGGGTACGGCGGGGGGAAACGGCCTCGATTGCTTCTGTTGCTTTGGATGGGCGACTGTTAAACATCTGACTCTGATCATAAAAGGACAAAGCCATAGGTGTGTAACCATTGGCCCGAGCATTTGATTGGCACTTCACGTTGGCCAATCAGCTAGCCGATAAGCCGGGTCCATGTTTCCTACTGAGCAGCAACTCTAATGACAAAACATTAATGGAAAACACACACAAAAAAAAACACTTTGCAGAAATCCTGATCTCTAAAATGGAGGAAGGTGAGTAAACTTAAGATGATAAAAGGGATTTTTTTTTTCTAAAACCCCTCAAACAATTAGATTTAGTGTTAAGTGGTCCAAACCCCTAGCATTTTGACTACCCCAGATTTTAGACTTTGCCCCCCCTGGGGCATCCCAAATTGTTGTGCGAAACCCCCAGGTCGCCTAGTAAAACACGTTTTTCACTCGTACAGGGCATGTGCAGGCCAATCCGCGCGGGCGGCAGCATCCCCGCATGTCTGCGTGCATGGGCCCTACACAAATGCCCGGCACATGTCCTGCTAAAGGTACAACCGATGGTGGATGCGACTTGCGCATACGCTGTTAGATTGAGGAGAAAGTAGGTTGTTTTTAGGGGGGGGGGGGTTTCACACAGTGTCCGCTGGGTTTGGTTCTGCTTTAAATATTTTTAATGTGGCGAGAGGCAGGGGCGTGCAAGCTGAACAAGACAAGGACCTTGTACATTTCTCATTACCTATACTCCTCACCCCCCTCAAGTTTAGAGATCAGAATTCCCTGGCGGTCCATTGATCTCACCGTCTCAAAGACCCGCACAAAAAAATTGGTTGAATGCATTCATTAAAAAAGGGGACGGTCCGGGCTAAGTGTAAAAACAAATCATTGGTTACTTACCTGCAGTGCAGAGGCTCCATCCTGCCACGGTGCTCAGAAAACACTGAGCTTTAGACCCTTTCCTGTATGTCCAGCCCCAAGTTTCATTTATACTTTTCTTTAAAGCATCGAGAAGAGGACCTGTCTCCACCCTTCTTGTGTGGGGTTCAATGCTGGAGTGAGAAGGGGAGGATAGCTGCTCCTTGCTCTACTTCTTTGTATAGGTCCAGGTGGGAAATGAAAAAAATAAAGGGGGGGGGGGGGGGTCTAGAATGTCACAGATGGCTTGCTCATAGCACAGGCCTGACAGGGGGGCCTGAGCCTCAAAGGACTTCACTGGTTCACACCTCCAGTAGCCTATCCAACAAGAAACCCTCTCTCAGGAAGCTGCGCCAACCTCAAAGAAATCCCCAGACGTTCCGGCTTCAGTGCTGTATGTAGAAATTATTACACATAACCTGACCGCATTTTAGGGACCCGGGGGGATCATAGCGCATGTATGCGTGGCTCTCCCCTCACTCTCTGAGATATTGAGAACTCCATTTAGAACTCCACATAGGATATCTGCGTGTGGTCTCAGAAGCGTGCCCAAAACCCATGTGGGAAACCAGAACTGGCCTCTATAACCTTCCACTGAAAAGTGATCTCAGAATATATGTTGGGAGGAGGGGGGGGGGGTCCCAGCAGTGTAAAAAAAAAAAAAAAAAAAAAAAAAGGAAGGAGGAGGAGAAGAAGGAGGGAGGGAGGAGAAGAAGGAAGGAAGGAGGGAGGGAGGAGAAGAAGGAAGGAAGGAGGGAGGGAGGGAGAGAAGGAAGGAAGGAGGGAGGGAGGGAAGAAGGAAGGAAGGAGGGAGGGAGGGAAGAAGGAAGGAAGGAAGGAAGGAAGGAAGGAGGGAAGAAGGAAGGAAGGAAGGAAGGAAGGAAGGAAGGAAGGAAGGAAGGAAGGAAGGAAGGAGGAAGGAAGGAGGGAGGGAGGGAGGGAGGAGAAAGAAGGAAGGAGAAGAAGGAAGAAGGAGAAGAAGGAAGGAAGGAAGGAAGGAAGGAAGGAAGGAAGGAAGGAAGGAAGGAAGGAAGGAAGGAAGAAGGAAGGGAAGGAAGGAAGAAAAGAAGGAAGGAGAAGAAGGAAGAAGGAAGGAAGGAAGGAAGGAAGGAAGGAAGGAAGGAAGGAGGGAGGAGAAGAAGGAAGAAGGAAGGAGGGAGGGAGGAGAAGAAGGAAGGAGGGAGGGAGGGAGGGAGGGAGGAGAAGAAGGAAGGAGGGAGGGAGGGAGGGAGGGAGGAGAAGAAGGAAGGAGGGAGGGAGGAGAAGAAGGAAGGAGGGAGGGAGGAGAAGAAGGAAGGAGGGAGGGAGGAGAAGAAGAAGAAGAAGAAGGAGGAGGGAGGAGGAGAAGGAGGGAGAGGGGGAGGGAGGAGGAGGAGGGGGGAAGAGGAAGGAGAAGAAGAAGAGCCCAGACCACTTTGTTGTTCCACACCGCTCTACATGCCCTCCCCCCATTCCTATGGGGATGGCAGGGCCCTGTTCTCTAGTGTTAGTGAAAGGGCCCCGTAACCCGTCAGGGACCTGAACAGCATGTATCAAGGGGACTGTACGGCATGATTTTGGTGTTAGTGATGTCACAGCGGTCATGAGTAAATAAAATCCAGGGGCGGAGCTGCAGGAAAAAGGGGCTGAATCTCGACACCGCTAGCAGCACACCCGGATGAATCCCCTCTATGGCGGAAAAAGCAAACAAGGATTTGATTATACACTTAGCCCAGTTATTCCTTTTAAAATAGGAAAAAAAGAAAAAAGCAATCATTTCCGACCATACAGGTCTAATCCAACACAACACATTCCGGCCTAATTTAAAGTACGAGCCCCCACAGGGAACCAATCAGAAATCAATGTTTTTTACTCTGCGAGCGCTGGCACTTTGCACGGCCGGAGCCTTCATTATGTTCGTCCACCAGAGGGTGGCGAAAGGAGCAACGGCCCGATTAGGAAACTGCATTTGAGGAATGGTAAAAGGGTAAATCTCGAGAAAGATCAAAGAAAAAAAAAATGGGATTTTTTTTTTTTAATATTTTTTTTTAATTTTTTGAAGCAACCAATCACAAAAGGGCTAAATCAACATGCGGGAAAGGAACAAGGCGCCACGACCTCTAACCTTCGGTGATGCACTGGCTCTCCAGCAGGCT
This sequence comes from Gastrophryne carolinensis, assembly GCA_027917425.1. Classification (NCBI taxonomy): domain Eukaryota; kingdom Metazoa; phylum Chordata; class Amphibia; order Anura; family Microhylidae; genus Gastrophryne; species Gastrophryne carolinensis. The sequence goes on along the minus strand of CM051244.1, from coordinate 13,231,696 downwards.
GGTGTATGTGTGAATATCTGAACATCAATAAAAGCAGCGTGAGCGGAGGGAAAAAAAATAAAGTCAAGACAACCTGGGAAAGGGAGAAAGGTTAATAAAGAAAAAAAACGTAAAAAGTTACAGTCACGTGATACTGCAGAGTAACAGGGAGCCAATGGGTCGCCAAGTAGTAGAATCCATTTGCGATGTGTTAATGGGTTAGTGACCGGAAAGATGAAAAGCAAGAACTGTGCGAGTACTCATTTTATGGCGCCCCCATAAGTAAATGTGACTGGGACCCCGGTGCGAATATTAAAAGTGGCTCCATTGTGGCTCATTCAGATAGAAATCGAAGAGCCCCTGGAATTTTCCCCTTTCAAGATTTTAGCCGCGATTTAGAGCCATTCACCAAAAACTGAGATGCAACTCGCCAGCAGGAATTCTCGCTTGATTCGGGTCCACATGCAAGATCCTCTCGCCTGTACGAGAGACATATGCAAAAGCCTGGAGAGAATACTTCCATAATGAGAATTTTCAACTCTTGCGAGTTGTCAGCGAGTTGTAAAGGTTTTCATTGGAAGGAAAGAAAGGAAAAAAGGAAAGAAAGAAAGAAAAAAAAAGGAAAGGAAAGAAAGAAAAAAAGAAAAAAGGAAAGAAAAAAAAAGGAAAGGAAAGAAAGAAAAAAAGAAAAAAGGAAAGAAAAAAAAAGGAAAGAAAGAAAAAGGAAGGAAAGAAAGAAAAAATGAAGGAAAGAAAAAGGAAAGAAGGAAAGAAAGAAAAAAAAAAAGAAGGAAAGAAAAAGGAAAGGAAAGAAAAAAAGAAGGAAAGAAAAAAGGAAAGGAAAGAAAAAAAAAAGAAAGAAAAAGAAAAAGGAAGGAAAGAAAAAAAAAAGAAAAAGGAAGGAAAGAAAAAAAAAGGAAAGAAAGAAAAAAAAAAGGAAAGAAAAAAGGAAGGAAAGAAAAAAGGAAGGAAAGAAAAAAGGAAGGAAAGAAAAAGGAAAGAAGGAAAGGAAAGAAAGAAAAAAAAAGGAAAGGAAAGAAAGAAAAAAAAGGAAAGGAAAGAAAGAAAAAATAAAAAAAAGAAAAAGGAAAAGAAAAAGGAAAGAAAAAAGGAAGAAAAAGAAAAAAGAAAAAAAAAGGAAAGAAAAAGAAAAAAGTGAAAAAAGGAAAAAGAAAAAAGTGAAAAAAGGAAAGAAAAAAAAAAAAAGAAAGAAAGAAAAAGGAAAGAAAAAAGAAAGAAAGAAAAAGGAAAGAAAAAAAGAAAGAAAGAAAGAAAAAGGAAAAGAAAAAGGAAGGAAAGAAAAAGGAAAAGAAAAAGGAAGGAAAGAAAGGAAAAGAAAAAGGAAGGAAAGAAAGGAAAAGAAAAAGGTAGGAAAGAAAAAGGGAAAGAAAAAAAGAAAAAAAGAAAAAAAAGGAAAAAAAAGGAAAAGAAAAGGAAAGAAAAAGTGAAAAAAGGAAAAAGGAAAGAAAAAGAAAAAGGAAGGAAAAAAAGGAAGAAAAAAAGAAAGAAAGAAAAAAAGTGAAAAAAGGAAAAAAGGAAAGAAAAGGAAAGAAAAAGGAAAAGAAACTTGCCGCTATATCAAGCAATTTAATCAATGAAACCGACCGCCAGCATATTTATTTTTTTTTTTTATTTATTTTTTTTTACTCTCAACCTGGAGCCGGCTTCAGGTTTCTGTGGGCCCTTGGGCGATAGAGTCTAAGTGGGCCCCCTGCGGTGTGGTAGGACCATCCATACATGGCGATAAAAAAAAGGTAGATTCAGACCCAGGTGAGAATTCTCACTTCTTGTTTAGGAGAGAAAACTGCCATTGCCTTCATTGAATAACTTGGGGTGATTCAGAGCAAGGTGAAAATTTACACTCATTAGACAATGAAAGGCAGTTCTCTCTCCTAAAAGGTTAAAAAAAAATAAATAAAAAAGGGGGAGTGAGAATTCTCACCTGGCTCTGAATCGACCCCAAAGTTGCAGGTGACTACTGCTATAAAATAGAAGAAAAAAAAATAGAAGGAATAACAGTAAAAAGTAGAAAGAACGAAAGAAAGAATAAATACAAAGGAAAGAAGAACTTTCAGAAAAAAAAGAAAGAAGAAATGACCTAAAGAATAGAAGGGATGACAGAACTCGGCCGGGTGCGAGATGCAACTCGCCAGCGGGAATTCTCCGATTCGGGTCCACATGCGAGATATTCCCGTCTGTGCGAGAGACATATGGGAAAGCCTGGAGAGAACGCTCACTTCCATAGGAGAATTTTCAGCTCTTGTCACAGTGAACCCCTCCCAGCTGGGGCCCCATTCTGCAGTCTTGGCTCTGATTGGCTGGGACAGGAGCGCGCACAAAGTCCAAGGATGCTGCGCAATGCGGCAGCTTGCTCTCCCCCATTGAAAACAATGAGAGCAGGCAGCCGAATGGCTGGGGCTCTCGTCCAATAATAGCCGTCTGCCATGACAGTCATTGGGCTCAATGCACACACCAAATTAGGATTCTAACGGGGGAAAACCATCAGTTATATAGACTCCAGGGCTGGCAAGAGTGGGTTTTGTTCCACTTTAAACAACCTTGTTTCACCTGTTGGTGCTGGGAACCAAGGCTGAATTTAGAAAAATAAGCAAGATGGCCGACCCGGCACGCTGGGCAAGGTTAGTATACAGATATAATGTGTCAGAAGACATTACACACAGTGCAGGGGGTCATTTCATAGTCACAGCCATATAACCATGGAGCTATGGGATTACTGCCACCTGGCTCCCTGTTCCTTTTATTTGGTGGTCAGCAGATGGCGATGGAGAGGGTCGTCCTCGCATCACGGGGGCAAAGCCAGTATCACTTGTGGGCGTGGCTTGTAAACCCGCTCGTCAGTCTGGCAAATCAGTAGCAATGCCTTAAACCTATTTACACGTCATAAGACAAAAGATTTCATTTGCAGTTGTGCCATTGCCAAACACTTACCTCCGGGATTGAACCCTTCTGTCAGTATCTGAACGGTGGAAATTCGTGCAACTTCGATTTCAAAGTGGTCTTCGCCATCAAGGAACAAATATCTAAAAAAGACATGAAGTAAAAATAAAGAAAAAAAAAATAAAGAAAAAATAGAGCAGAAAAAGGGGAAAATGAATAGAGGATAAATGAAAAAAAAAAAAAAAATTATATATATAATATATATATATATATATATACTTAATTTGAGATTCCTATGTTTGCATTGTAAGCTTTAGTGGCTAATAAAGGTGAAATAAACCCTCAGTAAGCCACTTGTCTCTGCGCTGATTCTTTCTGTTGTATGTACTGAAATTAGAGCAATAAAGTTAATAAAGCACGCTGCTATTAACACATTACTGTCAACAAGATGGGGCTGGGGAGACTAGACAACACCTTATTATGTCCGGCCCCCCTAGGCCTCACTAACATTCCTAAGAATATGATCTGTGGCTGTGATGACCATACATTGAGCCAGTAATTAGATATTTCCTTGATATGATGATTGTCAGCAGATGACGTGTGCCATGTTTTTTTACTTCAATATAAAATAGGGTTTACAGGGCGGAGCGAGTAGAAAGCGATTTCCCGTGTAGCTAATAACACGCTGTCTGTCTTCTTCGTTATGCGTATACTTCACTCCTTTAGATTATTTTGGAAGACTGGACACCAGAGAACTGTGGATGGGGGTCTGCCCACGGTTCTTTATCAAAACAATATATATTCATTTATTTACCTAGACCTAAGTTTTGGTATATACATCTTTATCTGGCAGAGAGTTACCTGTGGTTGTTGGAGAGTCGGCACATTATAGTTTTGGACTTCTCCGAGGATCCCGGGGTTATGTCAAACGTAGCACCTGAACATATAGAAAGGAGGGAAAGTTATATACAAGTATCAGTGAAATCATTGAGGGGGGGAAAAAAAAAAAAAACAAAAAAACACACACTCCTCTTATTTCCTATGCAGCCCATCACTCCTAGTACACAGCCACAGCCCTTACCAGGTCCATTGCGCGTCTCTTTGGTGTACCCCCCCCCCCCCCATCACAGCGAGCTGTCACGCCCCCTCCATCCACTGCACGTAAAAACCTAACACAACATTTTCTGTTGCATTGAATGGGGGGGGGGGGGGGCTGCCAGCTCACAGTGACGAGGTGCAATCAACCAGGCTGCGGGTGAGGGCTGCATACTGGGAGAGATGGGCTGCGTGGAAGAAAATACCATTTTGTGATTACTCACCTGTAAAATGGGTATTATAAGTATGTCACACACCCCACTTCAGACATTAATTCATTAATCATGGGTACTCACCGCTAGGTGGCGCAGCTTTGCAGAGAAGTCCAGAAAAGCAAGCCCCTCCCGGTCTATACATACCTGGTATCTCCTAACAATTCCCCAGTATTCAAACAGCAATAAAGACAAGATACCAGGAGACCAAAAACAAAAGTAACCCTCAACCGTGAATAACAATAACTTCACCATATAAAGAACCAGAACCAGGATACCAAATAAAGGGCGGGTGAAGTGGGGTGTGTGACATACTTATAATACCCATTTTACAGGTGAGTATTCACAAAATGGTATTATTCTAAGTATGTCACACACCCCACTTCAGACATTAATTCATTAATCATGGGACATCCAACAGCAGTGTCCAAGAATAGGGAGGGTATCCAACCAGGCAATAATGCAGAAAAACTCAAACCACAGCAGCCTGCAGAACCTTGCGGCCGAAAACAGCATCCGCTGAGGCCCGCACATCAACCTTATAAAACTTTGAAAAAGTGTGAACCGAAGACCAGGTAGCAGCCTTACAAACTTGCTCAACAGAAGCCTGGTGCTGAAAAGCCCAAGACGCTCCAACAGCACGAGTAGAATGAGCAGTGACACGAAAAGGGGGATCCTTCCCCTTGGCAGAATAGGCTCCAACAATCACCTGACGAATCCATTTGCTAATAGAAGAATTGGCCGGAGCCAAACCCTTCCTAGGCCCACAGGGCACAACGAAAAAGGCATCAGTCTTACGAAAAGAAGCCATAGTACGGAGATAGAACCTGACAACGTACAACATCCAAACAGTGCAACGCACTCTCCTTGTCATTCTTAGGCTTAGGACACAAAGAAGGAAGAACAATGTCCTGATTAAGATGGAAAGCAGAGACCACCTTAGGAAGGAAGTCCGGCTTGAATCTGAAAACCACCTTGTCCTGATGTTTCTCAAAATAAGGAGCCTGAATCGACAGGGCCGCCAGCTCTGAAACACGCCGAACCGAAGTGATGGCCACCAAAAAGGCAACCTTCTGAGTCAGAGTAGACAGGGCAATATCCCGCAAAGGCTCAAAGGGAGGAGCCTGAAAAGCCAAAAGAACCAAATTCAAATCCCAAACAGGGAGCAAAGGCTTCCTAGGAGGCCGCAGATGCGAAACCCCCTGGAAAAAAGTCTTCCAAAGAATGGCTTGCAAATGACCTCTGAAAAAAGATAGATAAAGCAGAAACCTGCCCCTTCAAAGTACTCAGCTGAAGACCAGAGTCCAGCCCTGACTGAAGAAAATCCAAAATCCTAGAAACGGAAAAGACCCGGCAAGGCAAAGATCTAGATTCACACCAGTCAATGTATGACCTCCAAGCCCTATAATAGATAGAAGAAGAGGATCTCTTCCTAGTACAGATAATCTCTTCCTAGTACAGATAAGAGTCCGAACAACCGAATCTGAAAGACCTTCCTCCTTCAAGATGGAGGTTTCAGCAGCCAAGCCATCAAAGCCAGCGTTGGTAAACTGGGGTAACACAACTGACCCTGAGTGAGAAGATCTGGCCGAAGAGGCAGAGCGAACTGATCCACGGCCAGACGAACGATGTCTGCGAACCACACCCGCCTCGGCCACCTTGGAGCCACGAGAATGGCGGGAACTCTTTCCTGAACTAGCTTTCGCAGAACCCTGCCTAGCATGGGAATCAGAGGAAACAGATAAAGAAACCCCAGGTCCCTCCAGCTCAGGACCATGGCATCCGCCGCCAGAGCCAGAGGATCCCGAGACAGTGACACGAATGTCGGCAGCTTGTGATTGTGACGAGAGGCAAACAGATCCACCTCCGGCGTCCCCCACCGAAGACACAATGACCGAAACACCTGGGGATGGAGAGACCATTCCCCCCTGGCGGGACGAACACCGGCTCAGAAAGTCCGCCTCCGTATTCTCCACTCCTGGAATGTAAACTGCCGAGATGCAAGGGACATGAGTCTCTGCCCAAACCAAGATCAGAGACACCTCTCTGTGGGCACCCAGACTGCGAGTCCCTCCCTGGTGATTGATGTAAGCAACCGCCGTCCGATTGTCCGACCGCACCTGCACCGGCAGGCCTTGCAAATGATGTGTCAATTGAGACAGAACCAACCTGATGGCTCGCAACTCCAGAACATTGATGGGCAAGTGGGCTTCCTGAGGGTCCCACTGCCCCTGAAACTGAAGATCCTTCCAGAAACCCCCCCCATCCTGACAAACTGGCATCCGTGGTGACAGTTTCCCAAAGCGGGGTCAGAAACGACCTGCCCTTCAGAAGATTGTCCGAGACCATCCACCACAGAAGAGACTGCCGAACCCGAGGGGACATCCGGAAGGACCGATCCAACGACCGCGGTCGCCGGTCCCAAGACGCCAAAAGATGAAGCTGAAGTGTCCGCGTGTGAAACTGCGCGAAGGGAACTGCCTCGAACGAGGCCACCATCAACCCCACCAGTCTCATCCCTAGCCGAATGGACGGGCGAGGATTGGAAAGAAGAAGCTGAGCCAATTCCTGAATCAAAAGAACCTTGGCCTGAGGGAGAAACACTCTGTGCTGGCAAGAGTCCAACGACATCCCCAGAAAGGTCACCACCCTGGCCGGGACCAGAGAGGACTTGGGATAATTGATCACCCAGCCGAACCTTTCCAGCATAGACACCACCGTGCTGGTGTCCCTCTCCGCTTGACTGAAGGAAGGCGCCATGATGAGAAGATCGTCCAGGTAAGGCACAATGCGAATCCCCTGAGCTCTGAGCAGGGCCATCAATCCCGCCAAAACCTTGGTGAACACTCTCGGAGCAGATGTGAGGCCGAACGGAAGAGCTACAAACTGAAAATGCCGATCCTCCACCACAAAGCGAAGGAACCTCTGATGAGCTGGAAAGATCGGAACGTGAAGGTAAGCATCCTTGATGTCTATGGACGTCATAAAGTCCCCCTGCCGAAGCGAACCTATCGCAGACCGCAGGGTTTCCATGCGGAACTTCCGGGGACGAATGAACCTGTTGAGAAACTTCAAGTCCAGGATCGGGCGGAACGACCCATCTTTTTTGGGAACAGTGAAGAGATTGGAATAATACCCGCGCCCCACCTCTAACGGAGGGACCGGGCAAATGACTGCCAAATCCAGAAGATTCCTTACCGCCGCCAGGAGCCCCTGCGCGGCCAAAGGATCCAAAGGCACTCGAGACCTGAAAAACCTTGGAGGAGGGCAGGACTCGAACTCCAGCTTGTAACCGGCCGACACCACCTCCCGGATCCATCTGTCCGAGACCTCCTGGTCCCAAACCCGGGAGAAGAGTCGCAACCGTCCCCCCACCCGTACGGGTGAGGGCGCCCCCTCATTGCTGAGCGGGCTTGGCAGCTGGCTTGGGCTTGGCGCCCCAGGCGTGCACGGGGCGGCCACGGCCTCTACCCCTATTCCAACTGGCGCCCCTGGAAGCCGAGAAGCCCGCACCCCTGCCGGCTCTGGCTCCCCGAAAGGACTGATTGAAAGAGACCGTCCCCCGAAAGGAACAGCGAAATTTCTTGCGCTGAGGCAACCTGCCTCCCTTGGCAACAGAATCCAGCTTTTCACCAAAAAGCCTCAAACCCAGAAAAGGAAGGGCCGTGAGTGACCTTTTAGAATTAAAATCCGCCGTCCACTGCCTCAACCATACTGAACGACGAATAGCCACCAACAGAGCCGTAGCCCTGCCACACATCAACATGGCATCCTGCTGAGCGGTCAGAATAAAAGACAAAAAAGATTCACAACGCTTAAGAGCAAGAAACTCATCACCGTCAAGATCAAGATCAACACATAAGTCCCTGACCATAGATCTAACCGCCAATGACAAAAAGGCTGAAGCACAAACAGGCCTCAGGACAGAACCCGCACAAACCCATGACGGGCCAACTGATCAATCCGGCGATCCTCGCCGTCCTTGAGAGAAGTAGTGTCAGGAAGATGAACAGTCGCCGTATTAGACAACCCCAAAACCGGAGCATCCACCTCGGGAGAGACAGACCAACGCTTCAACAACTCCACTGGAAAAGGATACTTGTCCCAACTAGGCGGAACCCCGACAAGGCGCGTAGGCTGCTCCCACTGCTTAAGGACAACGTCCTCGAAATGCTGCTGACTGGGAAACTCCAAGCGTTGCTTGGACCCCCCAAAAAGCTGACCCTTGGGCCGAGGAGTAACTGCCGGCGGATCCAAGTCCAAAATCTCAAACATTTGGGCCAAAATAGTGGGCGTATCAAGAGGGGGCCCCAAATCCCCCTCAGTGCCCGACAACTGCCGAACCTCGGCATCCTCCGACTCCTCAACAAGCTCACCCTCTTCAAGGGGACGATCCGACCAATCCAGAATCTCAACTTCCTCATCTGAGTCCTGCGGAGGCGGAGACAGATGTTTCCGCTTGGCTGGAGCCTTCTGAGCGACCACTGCGGAAAACATTTTCTCAAGGCTGGCCAGACGGGCGCATACCTCAGATTGCGAATCACCCCCAGCGACCACGTCACACGGGGTCCGAAACAGGCGAGGCGGAGAGGGAGAAGGTACGGTAGAAGAAGTCCCCGGCACCGAAGTGTCGGACTGGCGTTCAATGTTCCGCTGTGCACAAGGAATACAAATGATTACATCATCACCTGGGAGCGGAGTCCCACATCCCCCACACAGCCTGGACTGCCCCGAAGGACTAGTTCCGGTATCTCTGGTAGCCTCCATATGGTGAAATTATGGTATTCGCAGACCCCAGGGATTTACGCAGTAAGCGACCCGGGATGCCCCTCTGAGAATTTAATAGAAAAAATTTTTTTATATCTATATGTATAGAAAATATATATATATATATATATATATATATATATATATATATATCTCAATATTAGCCTGAATAGCCCTGGTCAGGGAATTTAACAAAAAGAGGGACAATAAGCCCAACCCCAACCAGCCAGGTATATATATATGACCGGGAGAGCCCTGTATGATGGAAGCCCGGAATCTGAAAGACAAAAAGACACAGTCAGACCAGTCACACAACAGAAGACACTGACAAATAAAAATACAAGACATAAAAATCCCCAGCCATAATGCCCAAGGCCTGGCTGAAAACACCCTGCCATCACCTCAACGAAAGAGGGGGAGGGGGGGGGGGGGAGGGGGGAAAGGGCGCAGGTCCAATAACGGCCCAGACAGTGTGATACAAAGGCAGCCCCCCTTAACAAAAAAAAAAACGCTCCCCAAAAGAACGTTTACACAGCATGGTACAAAAGAGAAACCAATTCATAGATGGATAACTTCAGACCGACCGACAAGGAGGAACGGGAGCAAGCCCCGGCCTTACCTGAGGCCCGCAAAGAAAAGACGTCACCACCCTGCCAGGCGGGAAACGACAGAGAGACGGGAGGCGGGCCCGTCAGCGAGCGCGGGACTGCGTAACCCCGCCCCTCCCTAACCCGCCAGACACGGCGCGGGCCGCGCCTGACGCGGCCCCGCCCACTTCAGTGCCGAGCGAGCAACGGGCGCCACCATGACAATGGCGCCCGCATAGGCCGTCGAGCGGACCGGCGGCCAGCAAGCCGCCCGGTCCCGCCCGCCTAAAAAGCCAAACAGCGGGCGCCACACGGCGCCAGCACACACAGGCGGGCCGGCGGTGCAGCGCGCCGCCCGGCCCCGCCCACCATACAAAACTGAGGAGAAGCTAGTAGACGGGCGCCTAACATGGCGCCCGCCATTAAAAAACCCCTGTGGCGGGCCGGCGGAACCCCCGCCCGACCCGACCAGTCACCAGTAGCAAACACAGTAATTAGGGAGCCCCCAAACACCAGAACAAAAGGACAGGCCCGTGCTGCACAGACCCCTGTCCAGTCACATAACAATCACACACACACAACATAAAAGGAAGGAAATAAAGGTCCTAACGGGGAAACTAAGGGCTGGGGCATCCCACTTCCGGATCACCAAACTGGATCACCGCTATGCCCCATAATATGGGGACGAGCGGAGGAGCTAATCTCCTGGGCACCTAGAGTGCCATCTACCCTTGCCCGGCCTACAGCCTAAGCTGGGAGGCTACCATACAGCAAGGGAATAAAGGAACAAAGAGCCGGGCAGAAATAGACCAGAAGGGGGGGGCCGGGGTGATACCCCGGCTACCTGCAAGCAGGAGACTTCTTCTCTGCAACGTGGCGACAAGACAGAAGAAAGAACACTGGGGAATTGTTAGGAGATACCAGGTATGTATAGACCGGGAGGGGCTTGCTTTTCTGGACTTCTCTGCAAAGCTGCGCCACCTAGCGGTGAGTACCCATGATTAATGAATTAATGTCTGAAGTGGGGTGTGTGACATACTTCGAATAAAGCATGTATCTTTTTTTTTTTTTTTGGATGTTAAGAATGAGATTGGTCTTTAAGTTAATAAAATACTTTTTCAGAACGTGCTTAAAATAGAAAAACATGAACAGTCTTGTAGCTCTAGGCTATGGCCCCGGTCCTCCCTACTCCTGTTGCCGCTGCTGCCCCCCCCTGCGCTGACCACTGACAGCAGGAATTGTGGCTGCCCCCCTTCTCCCCTTCTTACCCCGCTCTTCTTATCACCTCTTTTCTCTCTTTCATATTATATGCTTCTCTACCTGCTAAATCTATGGGATCTAGCCCCGGTCAGGGATGCTCCCGGCACCCCCCTAAATTATCAAACACTCCGATCTGATTCAGAACACCCCACGCCTAAAGAGCGCCGAATCCTATATGGTCCCCCCTAAATGAGTATGAGTGGACCCGAGTGGAGACAGTGGGTCCGGAAAAACGAATAGGAGCTAAAAATAGCCTTAAGGGTGAGACGGGGCAGGAAATATGAGGATTCCCTTCGGGGTCCCTCACAAAACCCAAACACAAGTGCAGCACTGGGAAGAGAGGAAGTTAGAGCGTTCTCAAGTGAAGGGGAATAGTCAGATGGGAGGCGGGGGCTAACAGATCGAGCTGGGTCTCAATACTAATACTATTGCTAATTCTACTTGCATGTTGTATCTATATTTTTCTGTAATGTCTGTATTGTTGGTGCTTGGTCTTGTACCCTTTCGAAAACCAAATAAAGAATAAAAAATAAAAAAAATAGAACAACAACAACAACAACAATAATAATAATAAATAATAATAATAATAATAATAATAAGTGTGTTTCTCATAAAAGTATTGCCAGATTAAACCAGAGGTCCGTTCATAAATTCACTTAATGGAGCTGTATCGCAAAATAGTGTAATATTAATAATCCATATGAACATGTCGGCTAATGAGAGAGGTGTCACTTATACACTGAACTGAATAAAACCTCCGCAAAGCTTGTGCTTTCCTCCACCTGGTAGGAATAAAATCCAGGGCTGACAGGTTTGGATGTATGCGGGGTGACAGAATCTGTCCCCTGATTCGCCTTTCTTTCCATTTAAGACAAGTAAGACAAACCTGGCTGGATTTTGGATGTTGGGTGTATAAGTGCTTCCGCCATCAAACATACTTAAAGGGATTTTTATCATTGGGCCATTTTTCGTAATAGTGCTCCTTTAATGGGCATTCTAGGCAATGGGTTAAATGATCCCGCTTTTTTTCTCTCCATTGTACTGGCTGTCAGGGGCACATTTCATTCTGCCCGATAGATATATCTATCCATCTAGAGATATACAGATCATATATCCATCTACAGTTATATATCATATTATAGTATAATATATTACAACAGAGAAATAAGATATAGAGTGAGATATTATAGAGTGAGATATTATAGATATAAACAGAATATGATAGATAGAGATATCTCATATTATCCATATATAGATATATCTATCCATTTAGAGATATATAGATATTATAGCCATCTACAGTTATATATTATATTATAACATAGAAATAAGATATAGACTGAGATATTATAGATATAGACTGAGATATTATAGATATAGACTGAGATATTATAGATATAGACTGAGATATTATAGATATAGACTGAGATATTATAGATATAGACTGAGATATTATAGATATAGACTGAGATATTATAGATATAGACTGAGATATTATAGATATAGACAGATATTATAGATATAGACTGAGATATTATAGATATAGACTGAATGAATATATATAATATGTAGGAGATAAATAGATAGAGATAGAGTGAAATAATACAATTCTGTGAAATACTCACCTGTAGAATTGGTATTATACGCATACAGTACGTCCTGCTCCAATATACAATACTTACATGTGGGTTATCCTCCGCCAGATGGCGCTGTGCGCTGCAGACATGCAAAAACAGGCTCCTCCCGGCACTTCATATACCCGGGGACCTCCCACAAATCCCCAGCATTGAAAAGCAGTGAAAAAAGCCGGGAGAAACTAACCACCAAAACTGGTAAAAACAACAAAGATAAACAATCACCATACAGGGGATCCAGAATAATGCAAAAACCAGGGTGGGGTGGAGCAGGACGTACTGTATACGTATAATACCAATTCTACAGGTGAGTATTTCACAGAATTGTATTATTCTAAGTATACAGTACGTCCTGCTCCAATATATAATACTTACACGTGGGACATCCAATAGCAGTGTCTATAAAGTAGGGTGGGATCCCCAACAAAAAAGGTAACAGCAGACAGTTTAAACCACTGCCGCCTGCAAAACCTTGCGGCCAAACACAGCATCAGCTGAGGCCCTAACATCAACCTTGTAAAACTTTGAAAAGGTATGAACAGAAGACCAAGTAGCGGCCTTGCAAACTTGTTCAACAGAAGCCTGGTGCTGGAAAGCCCAAGAGGCACCGATAGCACGAGTAGAATGAGCAGTAAGGCGGAAGGGAGGAACCTTCCCCTTGGCAGAATAGGCCTGAATCACGGCCTGACGAATCCATTTGCTTATAGTAGACTTAGCGGGAGCTAAACCCTTCCTAGGCCCAGAGGGTACAACGAAGAGAGCATCAGTCTTCCTGAAGGCTGCTGTGACTACCAGGTAATACTTCAAACACCTGACCACATCCAAGGAATGCAAAACACTTTCCTTATCGTTGCTAGGATTGGGACACAATGAAGGAAGAACAATGTCCTGATTCAAATGAAAGGCAGACCCCACCTTAGGCAGAAAGTCCGGCTTGAAGTGGAACACCACCTTGTCCTGGTGTCTCTCATAGTACGGAGGCTGAATGGATAGAGCAGCCAGCTCAGACACACGCCTAACCGAAGTAATAGCCACCAAAAAGACAACCTTGAGAGTAAGAACAGCCAAAGCAGCATCATGAATAGGCTCAAAGGGAGCACCCTGCAAGGCAGACAAAACCAAGTTCAAATCCCAAACAGGGACCATAGGTTTACGAGAGGGACGCACATGAGTGACCCCCTGAAAGAAGGTCTTAAGCAAGTGACGCTGAGCAAAAGACTTCTGAAAGAAGACGGACAGGGCAGAAACCAGACCCTTCAGAGTAATGAGAATTAGACCCAAATCCAAACCATGCTGTAAGAACTCCAGAACCCTAGGGACTGAGAATTCCCTGCAGGGAAGAGACCTAGATTCACACCAGTCAATGTAGGTACGCCATACTCTATAATAGATAGCAGAAGAACTCTTCTTCCTAGCCTGCACCACAGTACCTACCACAGAGGCAGACAAACCTTTTTCCATCAAGATGGAGGTTTCAGGAGCCAGGCCGTCAAAGCCAGTGTTTGTAAATTGGGATGGCGTAAGGAGCCCTGAGTTAGCAGATCTGGTACCCCTGGCAGGTCGTACTGGTCTTCTGCCATTTGAACCCCACTCTTCTTGGCCACCTGGGGGTCACCAGAATCACAGGTACCCCTTCCAAAGCAATCTTGCGTAGCACCCTGCTCAGAAGGGGAAACGGTGGAAACACATACAGAAGCCGAAACTCCTTCCATGACATGGACAGGGCATCCGTGGCCAGAGCCAGAGGATCCTGAGACAGGGATACGAAGACTGGGAGCTTGTGACGGGACGCAAACAGATCCACGTCCGGTAGACCCCCAACGGTGACAAAGGGACTGGAATACCCTGTTGCAGAGGGACCACTCCCACTGACGGGACAACCCCCTGCTCAGAGCATCTGCAAGCAGATTCTCCGCCCCCGGAATGTACACAGCCGAGATGCATTGGACATTGGCCTCCGCCCATGACAGAATCTGAGACACCTCCTGGAGGGCACCCTTGCTCCGGGTCCCTCCCTGATGGTTGATGTAGGCAACCGCCGTTCTGTTGTCCGAGCGTACCTGGACCGACAGACCCCTCAGATGTGGGGTCAACCGCTCCAGTACCAACCTGACTGCCCGCAATTCCAGAATGTTGATGGGTAAATGAGCCTCCTGAGGGTCCCACCTCCCCTGGAAACGCAGGGAGTTCCAGAATCCCCCCCCCATCCGGACAGACTGGCATCCGTTGTGACCGTCTCCCAGGAGGGGGCCAGAAAGGACCTGCCCCCTGTCAAGTTCCTGTGATCCAGCCACCACGCAAGGGACTGTCTGACCGAGGGGGGAAGCACACAGACCCCGTCCAAGGACGCCGGGTTCTTGTCCCATACTGACAGAAGGTGAAGCTGCAGAAGTCTCAAATGAAACTGAGCAAAAGGCACCGCCTCGAAGCTCGCCACCATCGAGCCCACCAGCTGCATTCCCTGCCTGATGGAGGGCTGTGGGCACGATAGCAGGTACCTCACCTGCGCAATCAGAGCTTCCACCTTCTGTTGAGGAAGGAATATCCTTGACTGAACTGTATCCAGAATAATTCCCAGGAACGGAGTCACCGAGGAGGGGGACAGAGAGGACTTGGGGTAATTGATTACCCAGCCGAAAGACTCCCGGGTGGACACTACCAGCTGAGTGTCCAGCTCTGCTTGCCGCAGAGACCGAGAGGTGATGAGTATATCGTCCAGGTAGGGTAGTACACGTATGCCCCTTAACCTTATCAGGGACATCACCCCTGCCAGCACCTTAGTGAACACCCTGGGAGCTGAAGTGAGGCCGAATGGCAAAGCCACAAATTGGTAATGTTGATCTTCCAGTGCAAATCTGAGAAACCTTTGGTGTCCTGGAAACACTAGGACGTGAAGATAAGCATCTTTGATGTCCACGGACATCATGAAGTCCCCTGGGCGCAGAGAGCCAATGGCCGAGCGCAGTGTTTCCATGCGAAAGTGCTTGTTCTGGACAAATTTGTTGAGGATTTTTAAATCCAGAATGGGCCTGACTGACCCATTTTTCTTGGGTACTGTGAAGAGGTTGGAATAGAACCCCGTGCCCCTGTCTCCTAAGGGGACCTTGCAAATGACCCCTAGATCCAGAAGACCCTGCACGGCCAGCCACAAGACCTGAGCTGAGGCAGGATCCTGCGGAATCAGAGACCCGATGAATCTGGTGGGGGGCCGTACAGCAAACTCCATCTTGTAACCAGAGGACACTATCTCCTGAATCCATTGGTCTAACCAGAGGACACTATCTCCTGAATCCATTGGTCTGAGACGTGGCGCTTCCAGACATGTTCGAAGTGCTGCAGACGTCCCCCCACCCTGACGGGCGAGGGCGCCCCTTCATGCCTGAGGGGTCTTGGGAGGGGCTTTAGGCTTGGACCCCCAGGAGGAACCAGGACGGCGTCCTCTATTCCTGTGCCAGGAAACCGCGCAGGACCCAGCGAAGGACACCCCTTTTCTCTGTTTAGCCCCACGGTAGGGGATTGAAGAGGTGCCCTGGCCTCGAAAGGGCCGAATCTGCCGCCTGCGCTGGGGTAACATGCCTCCTTTGGCGAAGAGGTCTAGGCGTTCTCCAAACAGGTGCAGCCCCTTAAAGGGGAGCCCAGTAAGGGCTTTCTTAGCCACAATGTCAGCAGCCCATTGGCGCAACCAAACCGTGCGGCGTATAGCTACCACCAGGGCAGAAGATCTGGCACACATCTTAACAGCATCATCCGATGCAGACAGGATAAAGTTCACAAACACATCACAGTTAGACAGTGCAGTGATAGTATCAGGTGGCAACTCGTCTGTGCCATCGAGTGCATTCCTGACCATGGTCCTGAGCGCAATTGCCGTGATGGCTAAGGCGCAGACCGGGCGCAAAGTCGCACCCCCAAAAGACCAGATAGCGCCTGCTGTGCACAAGGAACGCAGACCCGTGCATTGTCACCGCTGCCAGGTAAGACCCCACAAGCTACACACAGCCGGGCTTGTCCCGAAGGAACCCCGTTCACAATATCTTGAGATGCCTCCATATGGTGATTCAATCGGCACAATGGGCCAGTAGGGATTGATGCTGTAAGCTACCCTGGATGCCCCAATAACCCGCGGGGAAGTGGGAGTAAATTTAATAGTCTAAACCGGGACCTACAACGGGCCGGGAGAAGCCACCGGGATCCACGGTCTGAAAGACAAAAAAGGGACAAGGAACGAGGATGTCAGAGCCATGCGCAAGAGTAAAGGAATATAAAGAGTCGCCCGCGAGGGCACTTACAGACGGAGGGGGGAGAAGGTCTTCACCACACGCGCGAGCAGAAAAATGGCGCCAAGCGAACCTCGAAGGGCGGCCCAGAGCCAGCCGTGACGCGGAGCGCGCCAAGCCAGGGTCCCGCCCCCTCCGAAGAGCGCGAAACTCCAAAAAGGCGCGTAGCCTAAATAGCCAGCAGGGCAGGGATACCTGAAGGGAATGATCAAGTGGATTTACCACAGAAAAAGCCACTACACATACCAGCGACGCCGCAGCATCTGTGAAAACCGCCGCCGCTCGTGCACTACACGGAGGCGATCAGAACAAATAAAAGCGAACAGCGCGGCTCTGACACCATCCCCGTCAACACAATACTAAGGCCATAAGCGTGTAATAGGGTACACTGAGACCGCCACACACACCCCCCCCCACCCCCCGAGCTACGGAGGGAACGAGGGAGGAAGGCGACCGTTTGGACAGGGTCCACCGCTACACGGGCCGTGGGGCAATTATGCGGGAGGGGCATCCCCTGAAGGCTCACCATCAGCCAATACCACCTACCCTATGGTGGAGGGCTGCGGTGGAGCAAGGCTCCTTAAGCACACATGGTGCTGCCTACCTTCACCCGACCAGCGCAGCCCAGGCTGGGAGGCACATCACAGGGAGGACGGGTGGGAATAGTCCAACAGGGCCGCAGGCTGTAAAGCCCCGCTCACCTGCGAGAGAGTGATACTTCATGTCTTCGCAGTCAGCACTGCAGAGAAATCTGGGGATTTGTGGGAGGTCCCTGGGTATATGAAGGGTTGGGAGGAGCCTGTTTTTGCATGTCTGCAGTGCACAGCGCCCTCTGGCGGAGGATAACCCCAAGTGTAAGTATTATATCTGGAGCAGGACGTACTGTATACTTAGAATATATAGATAGAGATATCTCATATTATCCATATATTTATATATCTATATATTTCTCTCTACATACCTCAAGCTATATGAACTTTTAGTCATCTAATGACCCCCACCCTACTCTAGTGGTGAGGTTAGCCAGATGCCCCTCCTCCAGCACTCCAGATCCTGGGCGCCGCCATCTTGCCAGTGAGAGGCAGGCTCGCATCCCCTGGCCCCATGCAGCAAATCAAGTGAATGAGCAGCTGGAGCAGGCGCAGACCCAGGGGGTGTGGCTTTATCTTTTCCTATGGCCGCTGCTGGGGCTCAGGAGGATGCCTTGGCTCCATTAGGCTAAGGTACGGTATAGGTTTTTTTTTTTGGTAACCCCCATCCGTCCTGCCGCATCGCCAGGGTAGGGTGGGTCATTAGATGACTGAAGTTCCTCTTTAAACCGGACCTTCACCATGATTTATTGAAAAGCCCAAACCCTTAAAACGATTCTCCAGCATCTAAAATTAAAATATTTTAAGTTTTTAGTCACTTAATTATTCTTTCCCCCACTGGGCTGCAACTCTGTTCAGAACTTTAGGATACGGGCGCCGCCATCTCGACTCAGATGCATCATACTTACTGAGGAGAGTGGGATAAAGTACAGGGGGCGGGGTTATAGCTGTGCTTTGCTCAGACAGAGCAGAGCTGGGGTCAGGAAAAGGTCAGCAATCCCAGAATGCAGAGCGGCACAGTCAGAAGGCACTTCCTGTTTGCAGGCTGCCAAATGCTCCATGAGCCGCCATCTTGGAGGTTTACAGGCTCATAACATGCAGCAGATGCAGGTAGGATGATTTTTTAATGTGGGCAATCTGTATGTACAGGGTGTGGGAAACATACAAGATAGGCTCTTATTCAGGGTGAGGGTCCGCTTTAAGTCCCGGGGAATGCTCTCCCTTCTACTGGGCCTCCTCAGCAGCAGAGGAGGAGGACTCCAGGCATGGGACAGACCCCTCAGAATTGAACGACTGAGAACGTGGAGTCGTCAGAAAGGAAATCAGGAAAAGCAAAGTGATGTACCTTTCCGATCGATCCCCAGGGAATTCTAGCCCCGTGATTGGCCGCCAGTGTCACGTGGCTGCCAACACCAGGATACGCAGTGAAAGCAGCCAGCTATCACGTGACTGCGGCGGCCAATCACAGGGCTCAATTTATCTGAGGGAATAGTTCTCAAAGGTAAGACTTCTTTGTTTTAAATTATTTGCTGCCAAATGTGGGCTGGCAGCGTGTGGCCGGCCCTGGAGTGTAAGTTAGTGCCAGACACCACACCCCATAGACTTCAGTGAGGCATTGTTCCTGTATAACCCCTTGCCTGGAACGTCCCTTTGAGCCCTTATGGCAGTGCATTGAAGAAGCGACACACTTTGGATACTGTAAAATAAAGTCTTGTCTCTGAAACTAACTCCATCCGACACTGAAGGGGACATGTGACCCGCAGACTGGCGGCAGCCATTGTGTGCACGAGCCCGCAGGGTGACCAGATCAATAGCCATTCACAAGGCACTTCTGTGCCATTAATACTTCACAGCTTTCTCATAGTGCAGGGACCCGACCAAACGCACCATTCATCAGCACTTTCAGCTGCCGGTCGTAGAACTCCGCCTCCTTCTGTGAGATGACCGAACACTCGCCACACTGGCGCACGGGGTCCACGAAGCACATGCGGGGGAGAGGCACTTTCTTACTGCAGCACTTGTCGCAGAAACATTTGCCGCATCGACGGCAGTGGTGCTGGAGAAAGAGAAAAAAAAAAAAAAAAAAACGTATATGAATATAGAAACCAACATCAGTTTTATGTATTTAAATAAAAAAAAAAAAAAA
Organism: Gastrophryne carolinensis; assembly: GCA_027917425.1. Classification (NCBI taxonomy): domain Eukaryota; kingdom Metazoa; phylum Chordata; class Amphibia; order Anura; family Microhylidae; genus Gastrophryne; species Gastrophryne carolinensis. Next base: position 13,212,251 of record CM051244.1, on the reverse strand, counting down.
AAAAAAAAAAAAAAAAATTATATATATATATATATATATATATATATATATATATATATATATATATATATATATATATATATATATATATATATATATATATATATATATATATATATATATATATATATATATATATATATATATATATATATATATATATATATATATATATTTTTTTTTTCTCTTATTTCATTTATTTATTTTTTTCTCTGACTATTTCATTTATTTTTTTCTCTGACTATTTCATTTATTTTTTTCTCTGACTATTTCATTTATTTTTTTCTCGGATTATTTCATTTATTTTTTTCTCGGATTTCATTTATTTTTTTCTCGGATTATTTCATTTATTTTTTTCTCTGACTATTTCATTTATTTTTTTCTCTGACTATTTCATTTATTTTTTTCTCGGATTATTTCATTTATTTTTTTCTCGGATTTCATTTATTTTTTTCTCGGATTATTTCATTTATTTTTTTCTCTGACTATTTCATTTATTTTTTTCTCGGATTATTTCATTTATTTTTTTCTCGGATTATTTCATTTATTTTTTTCTCGGATTATTTCATTTATTTTTTTCTCTGACTATTTCATTTATTTTTTTCTCGGATTATTTCATTTATTTTTTTCTCGGATTATTTCATTTATTTTTTTCTCGGATTATTTCATTTATTTTTTTCTCGGATTATTTTTTTTCGTATTTTATTTATTTTGTTCGTATTATTTTATTTATGTTTCGTATTATTTTATTTATTTTTTTCGTATTTTATTTATTTTTTGTTCGTATTATTTTATTTATGTTTCGTATTATTTTATTTATGTTTCGTATTATTTTATTTATTTATTTTTCGTATTTTATTTATTTTTTGTTCGTATTATTTTATTTATGTTTCGTATTATTTTATTTATTTATTTTTCGTATTTTATTTATTTTTTTTCGTATTTTATTTATTTTTTGTTCGTATTATTTTATTTATGTTTCGTATTATTTTATTTATTTATTTTTCGTATTTTATTTATTTTTTGTTCGTATTATTTTATTTATTTTTATTTTTTTCATATTATATTATATATATCTCCCTCTATCAAAATCTCTCTCTCTCTCTCTCTCTCCCTCTATCAAAATATCTCTCTCTCTCCCTCTATCAAAATATCTCTCTCTCTCCCCCTCTATCAAAATATCTCTCTCTCTCTCTCTAATAATAAAAAAAATAAATATAGATACAATAATAATGAAAAATAAATTCTATAAAACACATACACACACTATAATAAAAAAAAAAAAAAAAAAAATCAACCATGAAATTGGAAAGCACTGACTACAGGACTGCCAGCAGCCAATCATGGGGCTGCCCAGAAATTTGGAGGCCCATCGGTGCCTTTCAATGTAGTCCAGAACCCATTCTGTAGAAACTGGACTTTAAAGAGAGAATAGGACTTACCTAGTCACCAGTTATTTGCCAGGATCCCACACCACACCAGATTCCCTGTCTATCAAGCCACCGGGGTTTCATCACCCAATCATTGCAGCAGCCGAGGTGACTAAATTGTCACCCATAATCCCCAGGCAGACGTAGGAGGAGACTAAAAGGCATTAGTTAAAAAAAAAAAAAAGAAGAAGAGGAAAGAAGAGGAAAGAAGAAGAGGGAAGAAGAGGAAAGAAGAAGAGGAAAGAAGAAGGAAGAAGAAGAGGAAAGAAGAGGAAAGAAGAAGAAGAAAATGTTACCACTCCCCAGTCTCACCTTGCGAGTGATGAAGTCGAATTTTGCCTCGCAGTGCATACATCGCGGGCACTGGAAGATAAAATAAACAGCACGCTCAGAAATCCCAACACATCTCACAAGGCAACAGGTTATTTTTATTTTAATGTTCACTATATGAGGGATGTTCAATACGTGAGCTAGCCCAGACATTAATGTTGGAGAGCTGAGCTTGTGCGTACAGGTTGAGACATGTCTGGAGAGACATCACACACTTTGGGACAGGGGTGACTGCTGTATATAGTGACGCTGCACCTACCTACCACCAAGTAACGCTTTGGGATAAGGGTGACTGCTGTATATGGTGACGCTGCACCTACCTACCACCAAGTAACGCTTTGGGATAAGGGTGACTGCTGTATATAGTGACGCTGCACCTACCTGTCACCGAGTAACGCTTTGGGATAAGGGTGACTGCTGTATATGGTGATGCTGCACCTACCTACCTACCTACCACCAAGTAACGCTTTGGGATAAAGGTGACTGCTGTATATGGTGATGCTGTACCTTCCTACCACCAAGTAACGCTTTGGGATAAGGGTGACTGCTGTATATAGTGATGCTGTACCTTCCTGTCACCATGTAATGCCTTGGGATAAGGGTGACTGCTGTATATGGTGACGCTGCACCTTCCTGCCACCATGTAATGCTTTGGGATAAGGGTGACTGCTGTATATGGTGACGCTGCACATTCCTGCCACCATGTAATGCCTTGGGATAAGGGTGACTGCTGTATATAGTGACGCTGCACATTCCTGCCACCATGTAATGCCTTGGGATAAGGGTGACTGCTGTATATAGTGACGCTGCACCTTCCTGCCACAATGTAATGCCTTGGGATAAGGGTGACTGCTGTATATAGTGACGCTGCACATTCCTGCCACCATGTAATGCCTTGGGATAAGGGTGACTGCTGTATATAGTGACGCTGCACCTTCCTGCCACCATGTAATGCTTTGGGATAAGGGTGACTGCTGTATATGGTGACGCTGCACATTCCTGCCACCATGTAATGCCTTGGGATAAGGGTGACTGCTGTATATAGTGACGCTGCACATTCCTGCCACCATGTAATGCCTTGGGATAAGGGTGACTGCTGTATATAGTGACGCTGCACCTTCCTGCCACAATGTAATGCCTTGGGATAAGGGTGACTGCTGTATATAGTGACGCTGCACATTCCTGCCACCATGTAATGCCTTGGGATAAGGGTGACTGCTGTATATAGTGACGCTGTACCTTCCTGCCACAATGTAATGCCTTGGGATAAGGGTGACTGCTGTATATAGTGACGCTGTACCTTCCTGCCACAATGTAATGCCTTGGGATAAGGGTGACTGCTGTATATGGTGATGCTGCACCTTCCTGCCACCATGTAATGCCTTGGGATAAGGGTGACTGCTGTATACGGTGGCAATATCTTGGCAATTTAGCCAAGAGACTTTAGAGCTGCTTACAGATAATCATAGAGACTTCTATTCTGGAATTGTTCCAGGTGATGACATATGGCTTCATGACTCCACCCCCATGGCCCTGGCTCTAACCTCACGAGCCTGACACCACACAAGAGTCCATGCAAGGGAAGCACGAGGGCTCACCCACACCAGAGACATTTCCTGTGCAGCAGTTATTTGGGAGACAGATGTTTTATTATTAGAACTTATGCCGCACAAGACAACAGTTACTGGAGACATCAATGCTCCAACAATGAAGACTTTACATGAGGTGAAAATTTTAAGTTAAACTGGACCCTCACCCTGAATAAGAGCCTATCTTGTATGTTCCCCCCCCCCCCCGTACATACAGATTGGCTACATTAATCCGGACCTTCACCCTGAATAAGAGCCTATCTTGTATGTTTCCCCCCTGTACATACAGATTGCCCAAATTAACCTGGATCTTCACCCTGAATAAGAGCCTATCTTGTATGTTTTCCCCCTGTACATACAGATAGCCCACATTAATTCGGACCCTCACCCTGAATAAGAGCCTATCTTGTATGTTTCCCCCCTTTACATAGAGATTGCTCACATTAATTCAGACCTTCACCCTGAATAAGAGTCTATCTTGTATGTTTCCCCCCTGTACATACAGATTGCTCACATCAAAAATCATCCTACCTGCATCTACTGCATTTTCTGAGACTTTCGACATCCAAGCTGGTGGCCAATGGAGTCTCAGGCAGCCTGCACACAGGAAGTGTCTTCTGACTTCTGCTCTGCATTCTGGGGTTGCTGACCCTTTTCCTGACCCCAGGTCTGCTCTGTCTGTGCAAAGCGCAGCTACAACTCCGCCCCCTGCACTTTTGACCCCTCTCCTCAGTATGTGATGCTACTGAGCCAAGATGGTGGCGCCCGTATCCTAGAGTCCTGAATAGAGTTTCAGTGCAGTGGGGGAAAGAATAAAAAGTGATAAAAACTATTCCCTACCATCTAAAATTTATATAATGTTTTTAAAGGGTTTGGACTTTTCATTAAATGATGCTGAAGGTCTGGTTTAAGAAAATAAAAAAATACGAAATTTAAAGCGGAACAAATCCTGGACATTTGACTTTCCCAGGTATTGTTCTGTGCCCCGGTGCATCCTGAATTGCTAAAACTCACCTTCCCCTGTTTCAACTGTGCATGTGCGGACTCTCGTTCAATCATAACCCTTTTGCCCCGATTACGTCATTCGGCAAAGGGCTCCGAGTTTAATAGAAAGCGCAAAAAGAACATTTCAGTGAACATCCAATGGGTCCATTCACCCCCCCCCAACCCAATTCGAGAGCCACTAACTGCTGCTGCCCTCATTACTTCACCCATTAATCTGCTTGAGGATCTAGAGACCCCGACCCGTTGCTGGCTCTGGCAGATAAGGTTGGGCCACTATGATTTAAACCGGACCTTCACCATGATTTAATGAAAAGCCCAAACCCTTAAAAAAACGATTCCCCAGCATCTAAAATTAATACATTTTACGTTTTTAGTCACTTATTCTTTCCCCCACCCGGCTGCAACTCTGTTCAGGACTCTAGGATACGGGCGCCGCCATCTTGACTCAGAAGCATCACACATACGGAGGGGAGGAGAGCGGCATAAAGTGCAGGGGGCGAGGTTATAGTTGTGCTTTGCACAGGCAGAGCAGAGCTGGGGTCAGGAAAAGGACAGCAATCCCAGAATGCAGAGCAACACAGTCAGAAGGCACTTCCTGTTTGCAGGCTGCCTGATGGTCCATGAGCTGCCATCTTGGATGTTTAAAGGCTCATTACATGCAGTAGATGCAGGTAGGATGATTTTTAATGTGAGCAATCTGTATGTACAGGGTGTGGGAAACATACAAGATAGGCTCTTATTCAGGGTGAAGGTCTGGATTAATGTGGGCAATCTGTATGTACAGGGTGTGGTAAACAGATAAGATATGGTCTTATTTAGGGTGAAGGTCCGCTTTAAAACAAGCAAACCATGATAAGAGCTCACCAACTGCACTCTCCAAACTGTCACCGGGGGAGCGCGCTGCGTGTTTACAGAGGACATTTAGCTGTAAGCAAAAAAAGGCAGAATTTGCCGACACTTCCTCTCCAGTGTCCTTACAACGCTTGAAAGGTCAGTAACAGGAGAGCTTGCTTAAAGCAGAACAAAACCGGGGAATTGACTTTCCTGCGTTTTGTTCCAGACCCAAATCGGAGATGCCCCGCTGTGTGAAACCCAACAGATCGCCGCTCTTCACTCACTTCCTCCTGGCTCCAAGGGCGCATGTGCGGGCCATCATCCAACGAAAGCCGTCTGCCGTGACTGTCATTCATCAAAGGCTCTTATTGACTGGAACAGGGAGTGTGCACTGTCTCCGATAGACCTCAATGAGCAGAGAAAGCAGCAGCATCCCCAAAGGTGCACGCGCTCTTGCCCCCCGGCCTATATGAATGCTATCACACATGCCCCTGGGGAAGTCAGGGGGCCGCCGTGGAGTCTTTCATATCCCAGGGCCGGCCATAGAGGGTTTCGTTCAGCTTTAAGGCTGCACACACATTTATTGTCAACAAGGCGGGAACTTGAACTTTATGTCCAAAGCCGACGTCCGTGTGCCGCCAACACATCTGGCATATAAAAAAAAACAAAAAAAAAAAAACAAAACTCCTGCATATAGAAAAACACTCCTGCATATAGAATAGAAAAACACTCCTGCATATAGAATAGAAAAACACTCCTGCATATAGAATAGAAAAACACTCCTGCATATAGAATAGAAAAACACTCCTGCATATAGAATAGAAAAACACTCCTGCATATAGAATAGAAAAACACTCCTGCATATAGAATAGAAAAACACTCCTGCATATAGAATAGAAAAACACTCCTGCATATAGAATAGAAAAACACTCCTGCATATAGAATAGAAAAACACTCCTGCATATAGAATAGAAAAACACTCCTGCATATAGAATAGAAAAACACTCCTGCATATAGAATAGAAAAACACTCCTGCATATAGAATAGAAAAACACTCCTGCATATAGAATAGAAAAACACTCCTGCATATAGAATAGAAAAACACTCCTGCATATAGAATAGAAAAACACTCCTGCATATAGAATAGAAAAACACTCCTGCATATAGAATAGAAAAACACTCCTGCATATAGAATAGAAAAACACTCCTGCATATAGAAAAACACTCCTGCATATAGAATAGAAAAACACTCCTGCATATAGAAAAACACTCCTGCATATAGAATAGAAAAACACTCCTGCATATAGAATAGAAAAACACTCCTGCATATAGAATAGAAAAACACTCCTGCATATAGAATAGAAAAACACTCCTGCATATAGAATAGAAAAACACTCCTGCATATAGAATAGAAAAACACTCCTGCATATAGAATAGAAAAACACTCCTGCATATAGAATAGAAAAACACTCCTGCATATAGAATAGAAAAACACTCCTGCATATAGAATAGAAAAACACTCCTGCATATAGAATAGAAAAACACTCCTGCATATAGAATAGAAAAACACTCCTGCATATAGAATAGAAAAACACTCCTGCATATAGAATAGAAAAACACTCCTGCATATAGAATAGAAAAACACTCCTGCATATAGAAAAACACTCCTGCATATAGAAAAACACTCCTGCATATAGAAAAACACTCCTGCATATAGAAAAACACTCCTGCATATAGAAAAACACTCCTGCATATAGAAAAACACTCCTGCATATAGAAAAACACTCCTGCATATAGAAAAACACTCCTGCATATAGAAAAACACTCCTGCATATAGAAAAACACTCCTGCATATAGAAAAACACTCCTGCATATAGAAAAACACTCCTGCATATAGAAAAACACTCCTGCATATAGAAAAACACTCCTGCATATAGAAAAACACTCCTGCATATAGAAAAACACTCCTGCATATAGAAAAACACTCCTGCATATAGAAAAACACTCCTGCATATAGAAAAACACTCCTGCATATAGAAAAACACTCCTGCATATAGAAAAACACTCCTGCATATAGAAAAACACTCCTGCATATAGAAAAACACTCCTGCATATAGAAAAACACTCCTGCATATAGAAAAACACTCCTGCATATAGAAAAACACTCCTGCATATAGAAAAACACTCCTGCATATAGAAAAACACTCCTGCATATAGAAAAACACTCCTGCATATAGAAAAACACTCCTGCATATAGAAAAACACTCCTGCATATAGAAAAACACTCCTGCATATAGAAAAACACTCCTGCATATAGAAAAACACTCCTGCATATAGAAAAACACTCCTGCATATAGAAAAACACTCCTGCATATAGAAAAACACTCCTGCATATAGAAAAACAAAAAACTCCTGCATATAAAAAACAACAAACATAAAACAAAAGATGGCTACCTTTCCCAACAAGTACAAGCTCCAACAAGGGGGAAAGCCATATTGGACCTAATACTAACCAATGTACCAGACAAAGTAATAAAGGTACAGGTTGGGGGACACCTTGGAAGCAGTGATCATAATATCATTAATTTCCAATTAGCAGTCACTAGGCCTTATCAAGGAGTCACAAAAACGCGGGACTTCAAAAAGGCAAAGTTTGACCAACTTAGAGATGCCCTACACTGCATTGACTGGGAAAATGTCCTTAAAAACAAAAGCATGGACGCTAAATGGGATACTTTCAAAGGAATACTTAATTTTCAGTGTGACAGATATATACCTTACAGGAATAAAACTATTAGACACACATGTAAACCGATGTGGCTAAATAAAAAGGTTAAGGGGGCAATAAACAACAAAAAAAAGGCATTTAAACGTTTAAAGCAGGAAGGGACAGCGGAAGCGTTAAACTATAAAGAAGAAAATAAACAATGTAAACAACAGATAAGGGCAGCTAAGCTGGAGACAGAAAGACTGGTCGCGAAAGAGAGTAAAACTAACCCCAAATTATTCTTTAGCTACATAAACCGTAAAGGTACAAACCTGAGGGTGTGGGCCCCCTGAAAAGCAAGGATGGGACGGACCCCTATAGAGGGAAATGAGGAGAAAGCTAATTTGCTTAAAGTGGACCAACACCCAGGATTTTGACTATCCTGGGTCTTGGTCCACTTCGGTGGGGCACCCCCGATCGGGGTGCCCCGCTGTGTGAAACCCCCCCGATCACCCTAAAAACTCACCTCTCCCCGCGACGACGGACAAGCGATTTGACAGCCGCTTGTCCGTGGCTCCTCCGCCGCGGCCTCCCGGGCGTCCCTCTTGACGCGCGCGCCCCCGCGCCGGCCATTCACAGACTGCCGGCGCGGGGGCGCGCACGCCTAGAGGGGAGGCGGATGTCCCACGGGGAGGGAGGTGATCGGCCCGGGAATCTTATAGATTCCCGGGCCGATCACCCGAGGGTGATGGTCCACTTTAACAACTTCTTTGCTTCTATGTTCACAAAAGAATTTGACATGCCGAGTGAAATGCAGGGGAATAACCGAAACCCTCCATTAAATGTCACTGGTCTAACCAAGGAAGAAGTCCGGCACCGTCTCAAGCAGATGAAAATCGATAAATCACCGGGACCAGATGACATACATCCTCGTGTTTTACGGGAGTTATGTACAGTAATAGACAAGCCGTTATTTCTTTGTGGATTCCATAACTACAGGGTTTGTTCCGATGGATTGGCGCTTGGCAAATGTGGTGCCAATATTCAAAAAGGGATCTAGGGGGGAACCTGGGAACTACAGACCGGTAAGCTTAACATCTGTGGTGGGCAAGCTGTTTGAAGGTTTCTTAAGGGATACTATCCTGGAGCACCTTGGGGAAAATGACCTTATTACTCCATATCAGCATGGATTTATGAGGAATCGCTCCTGCCAGACAAACCTAATCAGCTTTTATGAGGAGGTAAGTTCAAGATTGGATCAGGGGGAGTCATTGAATATCATATATCTTGACTTTTCTAAAGCATTTGATACTGTGCCACATAAAAGGCTGGTACAAAAGATGAGAATGCTTGGACTGGGGGAAAACGTGTGCAGATGGGTGGGAAATTGGAATGATCGGAAGCAGAGGGTGGTTATCAATGGTACACACTCAGATTGGGTCACTGTTACTAGTGGAGTACCACAAGGGTCAGTTCTGGGACCAATTCTCTTCAATATATATATAAATGACATTGGGTATGGATTAAACAGTAAAGTCTCAATCTTTGCAGATGATACTAAGCTGAGTAAAGTAATTAAAACAAAGGAGGACAACAGGCAACTACAAACAGATTTAGATAAATTGGAAGCATGGGCAGTTAAATGGCAAATGAAGTTTAACACAGATAAATGTAAGGTTATGCACATGGGAAGGAGAAATCTGTGTCATGATTACACACTAAATAAAGAAACGCTTGGTAAAACAACAATGGAAAAGGACCTAGGGGTTTTAGTTGACAATAAGCTCAACTGCAGTAATCAATGCCAGGCAGCTGCTGCCAAGGCAAACAGAATCATGGGGTGCATCAGGAGGGGCATAGGTGCGCATGACCAGAGCATCATTTTACCCCTGTACAAGTCACTAGTCAGACCCCATATGGAATACTGTGTACAGTTCTGGGCACCTGTGCTTAAGAAGGACATATCAGAACTGGAGCACGTTCAAAGAAGGGCAATAAAGTTAATAAAAGGAGTGCGGGGGCTAGAGTACCCGGAAAGATTGTCTAAGTTAGGCTTATTTAGTCTAGAAAAAAGACGATTGAGTGGTGATCTAATAACTATGTATAAATATATTCGGGGTCAATACAAGGATCTGTCCCACAATCTATTTATACCCCGGAGTGTAACCATAACCCAAGGGCATCCACTAAGGTTACAGGAAAGGTGCTTTCTCCACCGACATAGGAGGGGATTCTTCTCTGTAAGAGCAGTGAGACTATGGAACTCGCTGCCAGAGGAGGTAGTAATGATGGATACATTAAAAATGTTCAAAAGTGGCCTTGATGCCTTCCTGGCATGTAATAACATTTCCAGCTATGGCTACTAGACCACTGGAAGGAGTTAAACAGGCTGAACTGGATGGACTAAAGTCTTTATTCAGCCTTACATACTATGTTACTATGTTATATAGAAAAGCAAAAAACTCCTGCATATAGAAAAGCAAAAAACTCCTGCATATAGAAAAGCAAAAAACTCCTGCATATAGAAGAACAAGAAAAAACGCCTGCATATAAAAAAAACCTCCTGTATACAGAATGAGAAAAAACAGCTGCAGCTCATTTCACACCAAACACACACACGCGACCATAGAATAAATACATGAAAAGTCCTGATAACCAGACTTGGGCGTGATGTTACATGTATTTATTCTATGTCTATTATTTCAAGTCCTTTAAAGAAGAACAAAACTCACCAGAGACCAACCGCTGGCTTTTCCCCAGTGCATTCCAAATCAGGATGCCCCAGAGGCGGGCCCACAGACCCCCCCTCCCCCGGGGCGCCAGAGGCGGGCCCCCAAACCCCCCCTCCCCCGGGGCGCCAGAGGCGGGCCCCCAAACCCCCCCTCCCCCGGGGCGCCAGAGGCGGGCCCCCAAACCCCCCCTCCCCCGGGGCGCCAGAGGCGGGCCCCCAAACCCCCCCCTCCCCCGGGGCGCCAGAGGCGGGCCCCCAAACCCCCCCCTCCCCCGGGGCTGTCCGTTCTGGGTTTTGTTCCACGTTAAAGCAGAACAAAGCCTAGGAATTTGACTTTCCCGGCTTTGGAATGCACCACTGAGAAAAAAAAAAAAATTCCATGCTTCAAAGGCGCATGTGCGGGCTCCCGTCCAATGAGAGCTGAATGATGTAGTCACAGTAGGCGTCTCTCATTGGACGAGAGCACGAATAAGCGCCGTTGGAGCGTGGAAAGGTGAAACTTTATGGGGGAACTGAACGTGTTCACACAGCGGGGCATCCCAAACCGTAGAAAGGCCAGCGGCCGGCCCTGAACTCGATGTGTGGCATAAACACAGAGAAATGGAATCTGCTGCCGGAGAATAGTGCGACAACAGCCAAACATGAGGCACTATAGGGCCCAGCATTCCCCTCACATCATCCAGTGAGGCACTACAGCGCCCAGCACTCCCCTCACACCCTCTAGTGAGGCACTACAGGGCCCAGCATACCCCTCGCATCCTACAGTGAGGCCCAGCACTCCCCTCACATCCTGAGGCCCTGCTGGGCCCTGTAGGGCCTCCCTGTAGGGTGTGAGGGGAGTGCTGGGCCCTGTAGGGCCTCACTGTAGGGTGAGAGGGGAGTGCTGGGCCCTGTAGGGCCTCCCTGTAGGGTGGGTGTGAGGGGAGTGCTGGGCCCTGTAGTGCCTCACTGTAGGATGTGAGGGGAGTGCTGGGCCCTGTAGTGCCTCACTGTAGGGTGTGAGGGGAGTGCTGGGCCCTGTAGTGCCTCGCTAGATGATTTAAGGGAATGCTGGGCCCTGTAGTGCCTCACTGTAGGATGCGAGGGGAATCCTCAGCAATCCCCTCACATCCTACAGTGAGGCACTACAGGGCCCAGCACTCCCCTCACATCCTCTAATGAGGCACTACAGGGCCCAGCATTCCCTTAAATCTTCTAGTGATGCTCTACAAGGCACAGCATTCCTTTTAAATCCTCTAGGGATGCACTACAAGGCCCAGAATTCCCTTTAAATCCTCTAGTGGGGCACTACAAGACCCAGCAAACCCTTTAAATCCTCTAGCGAGGCACTACAAGGCCCAGCATCCCCTTAAATCCTCTAGTGAGGCACTACAAGGCCCAGCATTCCCTTTAAATCCTCTAGTGAGGCACTACAAGGCCCAGCATTCCCTTTAAATCTTCTAGTGATGCACTACAAGGCCCAGCATTCCTTTTAAATCATCTAGTGAGGCACTACAAGACCCAGGAATCTCTTTGAATCCTCTAGTGATGCACTACAAGGCCCAGCATTCCCCTCACATCATCCAGTGAGGCACTACAAGGCCCAGCAATCCCTTTAAATCCTCTAGTGAGGCACTACAAGGCCCAGCATTCCCTTTAAATTCTCTAGTGAGGCACTACAAGGCCCAGCAATCCCTTAAATCCTCTAGTGAGGCACTACAAGACCCAGCATTCCCTCCAAATCTTCTAGACAGAACTACAAAGCCCAGCATTCCTGTCACAAGAGCAACAATTCCCAGCATCCCTTGCAGTATCCGGTGTTACACTGGAAAGTAATGGCATGGTGCCCGGACAGTCTCTTGAAGGCATGCTGGCAGCCTTACCTCTTTATCGGCACCCATTGCGAGACACTATAGGGCCCAGCATTCCCCTCACATCATCCAGCGAGGCACTACAGGGCCCAGCATTTCCCCTCACATCATTCAGCGAGGCACTACAGGGCCCAGCATTCCCCTCACATCATCCAGCGAGGCACTACAGGGCCCAGCATCCCCCTCACATCATCCAGCGAGGCACTACAGGGCCCAGCATCCCCCTCACATCATCCAGCGAGGCACTACAGGGCCCAGCATCCCCCTCACATCATCCAGCGAGGCACTACAGGGCCCAGCATTCCCCTCACATCATCCAGCGAGGCACTACAGGGCCCAGCATTCCCTTCACATCATCCAGCGAGGCACTACAGGGCCCAGCATTCCCCTCACATCATCCAGCGAGGCACTACAGGGCCCAGCATTCCCCTCACATCATCCAGCGAGGCACTACAGGGCCCAGCATTCCCCTCACATCATTCAGCGAGGCACTACAGGGCCCAGCATTCCCCTCACATCATCCAGCGAGGCACTACAGGGCCCAGCATTCCCCCTCACATCATCCAGCGAGGCACTACAGGGCCCAGCATTCCCCTCACATCATCCAGCGAGGCACTACAGGGCCCAGCATCCCCCTCACATCATCCAGCGAGGCACTACAGGGCCCAGCATTCCCCCTCACATCATTCAGCGAGGCACTACAGGGCCCAGCATTCCCCTCACATCATCCAGCGAGGCACTACAGGGCCCAGCATTCCCCCTCACATCATCCAGCGAGGCACTACAGGGCCCAGCATTCCCCTCACATCATCCAGCGAGGCACTACAGGGCCCAGCATTCCCTTTAAATCTTCTAGTGTGTAACTACAGTGCCCAGCATTCCCCTCAGACCCTCTAACATGTCACTACAGGGCCCAGCACTCCCCTCACATCCTCTAGTGATGCACTACAAGGCCCAGCATTCCCTTAAATCCTCTAGTGATGCACTACAAGGCCCAGTATTCCCTTAAATCCTCTAGTGAGGCACTACAGGGCACAGCATTCCCTTTAGATCTTCTAGTGAGACACTACAGTGCCCAGCATCCCCCTCAGACCCTCTAACATGTCACTACAGGGCCCAGCATTCCCTTACATCCTCTAGTGAGGCACTACCAGGCCCAGCATTCCCTCAAATCCTCTATTGATGCACTACAAGGCCCAGCATTCCCTTAAATCCTCTAGTGAGGCACTACCAGGCCCAGCATTCACTTAAATCCTCTAGTGAGGCACTACAAGGCCCAGCATTCCCTTAAATCCTCTAGTGAGACACTACAAGGACCAGCATTCCCTTTAAATTCTCTAGTGAGACACTACAAGGCCCAGCATTCCCTTAAATCCTCTAGTGAGGCACTACAAGGCCCAGCATTCCCTTAAATCCTCTAGTGAGGCACTACAAGGCCCAGCATTCACTTAAATCCTCTAGTGAGGCACTACAAGGCCCAGCATTCCCTTAAATCCTCTAGTGAGACACTACAAGGACCAGCATTCCCTTTAAATTCTCTAGTGAGACACTACAAGGCCCAGCATTCCCTTAAATCCTCTAGTGAGGCACTACAAGGCCCAGCATTCCCTTAAATCCTCTAGTGAGGCACTACAAGGCCCAGCATTCCCCCTCACACCCTCTAGTGAGGCACTACAAGACCCAGCATTCCCTCCAAATCTTCTAGACAGAATTACAAAGCCCAGCATTCCTGTCACAAGAGCAACAATTCCCAGCATCCCTTGCAGTCTCCGGAAAGTAATGGCATGGTGCCCGGAGAGTCCCTTGAAGGCATGCTGCCAGCGGTGCGATAACAGATTTTATCAGGCACCCATTGCGAGGCACTACAGGGCCCAGCATTCCCTTCACATCATCCAGCGAGGCACTACAGGGCCCAGCATTCCCTTTATATCTTCTAGTGAGACACTACAGGGCCCAGCATCCCCCTCACATCATCCAGCGAGGCACTACAGGGCCCAGCATTCCCCTCACATCATCCAGCGAGGCACTACAGGGCCCAGCATTCCCCTCACATCATCCAGCGAGGCACTACAGGGCCCAGCATTCCCTTTATATCTTCTAGTGAGACACTACAGGGCCCAGCATCCCCCTCACATCATCCAGCGAGGCACTACAGGGCCCAGCATTCCCCTCACATCATCCAGCGAGGCACTACAGGGCCCAGCATTCCCTTCACATCATCCAGCGAGGCACTACAGGGCCCAGCATTCCCCTCACATCATCCAGCGAGGCACTACAGGGCCCAGCATTCCCTCCAAATCTTCTAGTGTGTCACTACAGTGCCCAGCATCCCCCTCAGACCCTCTAACAAGTCACTACAAGGCCCAGCATTCCCATAAATCCTCTAGTGAGGCACTACAGGGCCCAGCATTCCCCTCACATCATCCAGCGAGGCACTACAGGGCCCAGCATTCCCTTCACATCATCCAGCGAGGCACTACAGGGCCCAGCATTCCCCTCACATCATCCAGCGAGGCACTACAGGGCCCAGCATTCCCTTCACATCATCCAGCGAGGCACTACAGGGCCCAGCATTCCCCTCACATCATCCAGCGAGGCACTACAGGGCCCAGCATTCCCCTCACATCATCCAGCGAGGCACTACAGGGCCCAGCATTCCCTCCAAATCTTCTAGTGTGTCACTACAGTGCCCAGCATCCCCCTCAGACCCTCTAACAAGTCACTACAAGGCCCAGCATTCCCATAAATCCTCTAGTGAGGCACTACAGGGCCCAGCATTCCCCTCACATCATCCAGCGAGGCACTACAGGGCCCAGCATTCCCTTTAAACCTTCTAGTGTGTACCTACAGTGCCCAACATCCCCCTCAGACCCTCTAACATGTCACTACAGGGCCCAGCATTCCCTTAAATCCTCTAGTGAGGCACTACAAGGCCCAGCATTCCCTTAAATCCTCTAGTGAGGCACTACAAGTCCCAGCATTCCCCCTCACACCCTCTAGTGAGGCACTACAAGACCCAGCATCCCCCCTCACACCCTCTAGTGAGGCACTACAAGGCCCAGCATTCCCCCTCACACCCTCTAGTGAGGCACTACAAGGCCCAGCATTCCCCCTCACACCCTCTAGTGAGGCACTACAAGACCCAGCATTCCCTCCAAATCTTCTAGACAGAAATACAAAGCCCGGCGTTCCTGTCACAAGAGCAACAATTCCCAGCATCCCTTGCAGTCTCCGGTGTTACACTGGAAAGTAATGGCATGGTGCCCGGACAGTCCCTTGAAGGCATGCTGACAGCCTTACCTCTTTGTCGGGCACCCATTGCGGCTCCTCCAGGCAGAAGGGGCTGCCGTGCGCCCGGTTCTCCGGTAACATGCGGAGCCCGCTGGGGGAGCGGACCAGCTTCTTGCCATCCGTGGACATCTTTTCCTTCGCTCGGAGCACCGCCGCCCGGCCTCAGCCAATCAGCGCTCACAGCGAGCATGACTGACACCGGGCCTCCGACCAATCACAGCGCGGAGGACACCGCCCCCGCCTCACCCAATTGGCTAAAAGCCCTCTACTAGTTATTAACCCCTTCCAGGCTCGAAATAGGCGGATGAAGCCACGCCGCCACACAGCTCCTGTCACAACCACCGGCAGCGCAGGAGTTAAAAACGTTAGCCAATCGCGTTCCTCTGGCAGAACACAACCCCTCGGCGTCCAATAGCAGGGCGAATAGGAGGTGCCACGCCGCGCCGCCAAGCTTCGGTGGCCAATGAGCGTTTCCGGGCCGACTCAGACTAGGTCAGCGATGTGTTACGTGATTGGTCAGGAAGTTTGTTTGTCTGTCACGCGATTGGCTGAACGAAGGAGGTGGTTATTAAGGTGCTCGTGTTCGCGCGCTGGTGTGTATAGTGGTAGAGGAAGCGGCCGAACACCCGGCTGCACCGAGCGGAGGGGTGAGCGGCCACCGAGAGCCCGTGTGACTATTTACTCTGCCTTTAGCTGCTTCTAGGGCGGCCCAAGCAGCGTGTCCCCTCCTGTGGACTACAACTCCCAGCATATACCGCTCCACAGACCGACTGGCAAGGCATGCTGGGAGTTGAAGTCCAAATTAATGTCTCATTGAAAACACTATTTATTAATTTATTTATATTTTATTTTTTTAGTATTGTTGGTCATTTATTAGTAATATTCATTAGTATATTTATTGGTAATTATTGTTCATTTATTTGTATTAATAGCATTTTTATTAGAATTTATTTTTAATACTTATTATATGATTAGCTATAACATAGAATCTACCCCCCTCTGTCTTTTTGGAAAAAGTTAGCAGGAAGTGACAGGGCTGAGCAGCCCGACACAAGGGTGGGATGTCGGTATGTGTCTAACCCCAAAGCTTTAAAGTGGAACAAAAACCTGTGACTTTGACTATTTTGGATTTTGGTCCCTTTTTTGTGGTGCATCCTGATTTGGGATACCCTTATGTATGAAATGCCTGGGATATTCCCGCCTTAGTCCTTTATCCTGCGGTGCATGTCCGGCATGGCGGGGGGTTGCCCATGGTTGCAGCTTCCCCTGCTCCCTCTGTTAATGCCCGTTCACACCATAGACTGTACGGCGCACAGAGCAAAGATGCTGCGGCAGAGACGCGCATGCACAATGGGATGGATGAGTATATGGTGATTGCTTATGTGGAGTCTTATACTATACTCATTGTCTCCTGTGCTCACAACACTTGGTTTAAACCTTGAGGCGTCTAATGTATTGTTCCCTGTACTATGTTTTACCTTGTACCTGTAATCTTACCTTGTAAAGCGCTACGGAAGATGACGGCGCTATATAAATACTATTGCTGCTGCTAATACTATTGCTGCTACTAATACTATTGCTGCTACTAATACTATTGCTGCTACTAATACTATTGCTGCTACTAATACTATTGCTGCTACTAATACTATTGCTGCTGCCATTGCTGCTATTGCTACTACTATACCTTCTATTCTAGGGCCGGCTTATGGTCCAATTTAAAGTGGAGCAAAAAAACACCGTTTGGGATGCCCTGCTGTGTGTATCCTCAAGGAATGTTGGTAAAAAGAACTACCCTTTTGGCGTTCCCATGGCACATGCACAATTTCTTGGGCAATGAGCCCTTGTGCTCCATTGATACTATCCTTAGCATTATCAAATGCCTGGCACGGGTACGTGCCCTCAACTGGATGTATATGCGGCATGCGTCGTGGGATATCCGACTATCTACTGCGAGTGTGCATGTGGTTTCACACAGCGGCGCATCCCGACTCGGAGAGGTCATGGTACGGCCAGAAAGGCAGAGGTTCCTATTAGCAAGCAAGTTTTGGTATATAGCCACAGCCGGTTATATATCAGTCACTCCGCGGGAAATTTAACTTCAAAGTTCAACACCAAAAGTGTTATATTTCCATTGAGGTGTGTTCATCCCACCACATTATCATTATAAGTATAAATCTCATACCAGATTTCTTTAGAAAAAATGCCTTGTAATCAAATAGCAAATAATTTAGTTCCTCCTTAAACTGGACCTTCACCAGTATTTAATAAAAAGCCCAAACCCTTAAATGATTCCCCAGCATCTAAAATTAATATATTTTAAGTTTTTAGTCACTTACATATTATTCTTTCCCCCACTGGGCTGCAACTCTGTTCAGGACTTTAGGATACGGGCACCGCCATCTTGACGCATCACACTTACTGAGGAGAGTGGGATAAAGTACAGGGGGGAGCGGTTATAGCTGTGCTTTGCTCAGACAGAGCAGAGCTGGGGTCAGGTAAAGCTCGGCAATCCCAGAATTCATAGCAGCACAGTCAGAAGGCACTTCCTGTTTGCAGGCTGCCTGATGTTTCATGAGTGTTTCAAGTCGATAGGACGCAACGCGTTGGGTGGGGGACAGTGACCACATGACTTTCGAAGGAAGATAGAGATTACCGAGCCTGCGGCCGAGGCGTCGGGTAGGAGCCTGAGCTGATTGCTGTGGCGAGACCGCTGGTGGAAACTCGCAGCTTTGCCTTCTTGCTGGATTTTATTGATTATATTTGGTGAGCATTGCATAGTGGGGGCAATTGAACCAGGAATCTGGGCGATTTTACACTATGTTGACATTTTAGTTTTTTTATTGCAAATCAACATTAAATTTAGGGCGAATGCTTGACGTAAAAATATCACAAGACCCGTTTTTATTGCCATTAAGAAGTGAAAAAGTGGATGAATTTGAAAGTAGCAGATCCCAATCCTTAAAGTGGCTTGAAACCCAGGGGGGGATCGGCCCGGGAATCTAAGATTCCCGGGCCGATCACCTCCCTCCCCGCGGGACATCCGAGATCGGGATGTCCCGCGGGGAGGAACCCCCCCAGGAGGCCGCGTCTCGCGCTTCCCTCTAGCAGGGCGCGCACCCGCGCCGGCCGTTTGTGAATGGCCGGCGCAGGCGCGCTCCCTGTTAGAGGGAAGCGCGAGACGCGGCCTCCAGCGCTCAGAGCCGCTGAGCTGCTATGCGCGTCCAAGCGGCATTGGACGCGCATACCACAGCGGCTCTGAGTGCTGTGATTGGCTGGAGCGGTCACGTGTGAGCGTGGTGAGATGAGTGTTTCTGGGCTTTCGGGGGGGTTTCAGACATCGGGGTGCCCCATCGAAGTGGACCAAAACCCAGGATAGTCAAAATCCTGGGTTTTGGTCCACTTTAAGGAGGAACTAAATTATTTATTTTTTTTTCTAAAGAAATCTGGTACGTGTTTTATACTTATAATGTGGTGGGATAAACGCACCTCAATGGAAATATAACACTTTTGGTTGTTGAACTTTGAAGTTGTAAGTCCCGCGGAGTGACCGATATATAACCGGCTGTGGCTATATACCAAAACTTGCTGCTTCTTCTTGGGACTGCTGTGGCTACAGTTCTGATATAACTCCTAGCGAGTGTACGTTTAATCTCTAGATTCTAAATTGTTATACAGTTAAGTAATAGCACAACCTTGAATATATTACTATAGTTTCCTCTTTAATGAAGTATTTTATATGCGTACAAGTATTTATTCTCTTTTTGTGTAAGGCTAGAGTTCTTCTTTAAGTTAGAGCAGCCTATCGGACGTTGTAATTCCCTTCATGTGGCTTTTCACACTGGTTTCTCCTTGAGAGCATGGACTGGACCCAGCTTGACGTCCCCCCTCATTTCATCTCTGCGTTAGATAAAGGTGAGGTGTCTTAAAGGGGAACTCCGCTTTTGTGAAATGGAAACCAGCGCTTTTCTGGTCAGCTCTGCTATTATGGGAGTCTTGTCTGTTTCCTCGCTTGTCCCCACCACCAATGGAGCCGGGGGCGTGGCAATGGGGATTAAGGGGGTGAGGCAGTGGAAGAGGAGGTGGGGAGAAAGCAGTGGAGGGGAAGAGGAAGTGGGGTAGGAGATATAGGCGACGGGGGATGAGATAGTGGGGAAGAGGCGGCTGACAAGGCAGCAAAGGCGGATGAGGCAGCGGGGAAGGCATCAGCCATGGGGGAAGAGGCTCTGGATGTGGTGGCGGCGGGGGAATGAGGCAGCGGAAGCCATGATGAGGATGCAGCATGTGGGCGAGAGACGGCTGAGAAAGCGGCAACAGGGAACAAGGCAGCGAGGGATGAAGCATCGGGGAAGAGACAGCGGAGGAAGCGGCAGCATGGAATGATGCAGTGGATGAAGCATCAGGGCAAGAAATGGCAGAAGAAGTGGCAGCAGGGAACGAGGTAGTGGAGGAAGCGGCAGCGGGGATGAAGCATTAGGGCAAGAGACAGAGGAAGCGGCAGAAGGGAACAAGGCAACATGGGATGAAGCGTTAGGGCAGGAGAAAGCGGCATCAGGGAACGAGGAAGTGGCAGCGGGTATGAAGCATTAGGGCAAGAGACACGGAGGAAGCGGCAGAAGGGAACAAGGCAACGGGATGAAGCATTAGGGCAGGAGAAAGCGGCAGCAGGGAACGAGGAAGTGGCAGCGGGTATAAAGCACTAGGGCAAGAGACACGGAGGAAGCAGCAGGAGGGAACAAGGCAGTGGAGGAAGTGGCAGCGGGTATGAAGCATTAGGGCAAGAGACAGTGGAGGAAACGGCAGAAGGGAACAAGGCAACAGGGGATGAAGCATTAGAGCAGGGAACGAGGCAGTGGAGGAAGTGGCAGCTGGTATGAAGTATTAGGGCAAGAGACAGCAGAGGAAGCGGCAGCAGGGAACGAGGCAGTGAAGGAAGTGGCAGCGGGGCATGAAGGCAAGAGACAGCAGAGAAAGCTGCAGCAGGGAACGAGGCAGTGAAGGAAGCAGCATCAGGGGAAGAGCCAGAGGAGAAAGCGGCAGCAGGGAGAGAGGTGGTGGAGGATGAAGCATAAGGGCGAGAGACTGTGGAGGAAGCAGCAGAAGGGAACAAGGCAGTGGAGGAAATGGCAGCAGGGGATGAAGCATGAGGGCGAGAGACAGCGGAGGAAGCGGCAGGAGGGAACAAGGCAGTGGAAAAAGTGGCAGTGGGGGATGAAGCATCAGGGGAAGAGACAGCAGTGAAGGAATTGGCAATGGGGAAAGAAGCATTAGGGCAAGAGACAGCGGAGGAAGCGGCAGCATCAGGGGAAGAGACAGCTGAGGAAGCAGCGGCAGGGTACTAGGCAGTTAAAGAAGTTGCAGCGGGGGGATGAAGCACCAGGGGAAGAGACGGCTGAGGAGCAGCAGCGGGGGATGAAGCATTAGGGCAAGAGACAGTGGCAGCGGGGAAGAGACAGCGGAGGAGGAAGCAGCAGCAGGGAACGAGGCAGCGGGGGATGAATCCTCGGGGAAGAGACAGCGGAGGAGGAAGCAGCAGCAGGGAACGAGGCAGTGGAGGAAGTGGCAGCAGGGTATGAAGCATCAGGGCAAGAGACGGCGGAGGAAACTGCAGCAGGGAACAGGGCAGTGGTGGGGGATGTGGCAGGTGCAGTGGCAAAGAAAGAGGGGGACCAGCGTCAGTGGATCGGGAGGTGGCAGTGAGTATGACCCTTCACTTTGCCTGTGGTGCCTTTAGACTTCTGTGGGCTGCACTGCGGGCAGGACACTGCATGCAGCATTTTCAGACCACAGCGCACTGATGTGAAAGGGCCCATTTACTTTAATGGGCTGCATTGATTTGTCATTGCTGTGAGACGTTGGAGTATTCATACCCAATGCAATGCAAATGGCCGGTGTGAAAGGGACCTATGAGTTAGGGAAGGGAGGGGGGGAGAAATCACTCTGGAGACTTTCTATTTCTGTAGAATTATGTTTCGACACTCTGCCCGGACAATCACTTTAAGCCAAGTCATAGGCTGGTGTGAATAAGTGGGATTCCAGGGAACTTTTTGAAGCATTGGGGGGAGTGGTAAATAAAGTGGGAGAGGTCATGTGATGAGGTTTATTCCATATTGTAATTCATTTTTTTTCATTGTTAGCAAATATAAAATCGGCCAGAGAACTTTTAACTTCCACCATCGGGGATTTGCAGAAAGAGACGCAGCTCTCCATCGGGGACATACATGGCTTACAGAAGGCGGCGTCTGTGTTTCTGCAGAAATCGCCCACTGTGACAGGTAAAGGAAACAATTCAGATGTGGTGGAGCACCCAGGGATTTTATCTGGGTGGGGTGTGTGGCTTCTGCATTTGCCAGCTGCCAAAGTGGTGAACATGATGATATTTCTGTGTTAGGAACACAGATGGTAATTTAGCATGACTTTTTGGGTGCCCCTTAGCTGCTACTGAACTCTTTTGGGCCACACTCCCACTCCCTGCATCTCCTGAACCGTGACAGCCCACTCCTCCTCCCTGATGTGTCCTGAGCTCCATGAACTTGTGGCTTTTGTTCCCTCCCCTGACGCTGCTTTCCTTTGTGTGCTGCTCTCATTTGTTGCATAGTTACTGCCTGGCTGCTCAGCATCCCCTAATGCAAACAGCGGCCATGCTGCACTCAGGAGCACTACATATGGCAGCAGTGCAGTACTCCTCCAAGTCTGAGGAGTGGGGGGTCCAGACCCTAAGACAAATCCCCCTTGGGTGCTCCCCTACTGAGCTGAAGAGGTAATTATTAAAATGGACAATCCTATCATGAGCACTGTCTGGGGAACCCGAGGTTCCACTGCCTGGCAAATTGTTCCGGTACCTACCCCCAGAACCCAATACTTTTACCCTGCAGCCTGCTGTCTAAGGATCTCCCCTTCTCTACTGCTCCCTGCAAGAAAGGATAGGCTTTGCTGTGTGGGAGGTCCCAGGTCTTACCTGGACCAAGTTGGGAGGACCAAGGCAGGAGGCACCGCTTATTGGATCCAGATGACAGATGGCACACGGGAGAAGAAGCGTGGTCAGACGTAGTTGGGGAGGGGAGAGTATTCATAGACCAGGGCCGACAACAAACAAGTAAACCAGAAGGCAGACTGAAAATGTTGTGGGCTGGCAGCTAGCAAAAGGGTGGTCAAAGTCTGTAATTCAAAGAGGCAGGCAGCAAACAAGCAAAGTCCAAGAAGCAAGCCAAGGTGCACATGGATCTGCTCATGGTGCGCCAAGTTCTGCTCAAGGTGTCCAGGGGATCTGCTCATGGTGCGCCAAATTCCATTCGATGGGCACATGGATCTGCTCATGGAGTGCCAAGTTCTGCCCGAGGTGCACATGGATCTGCTTATGGTGTGCCAAGTTCCACCTGATGGGCACATGGATGTGCTCATGGTGCCCCAAGTTCCACCTGATGGGCACATGGATCTGCTTATGGTGCCCCAAGTTCCACCTGATGGGCACATGGATGTGCTCATGGTGCCCCAAGTTCCACCTGATGGGCACATGGATCTGCTTATGGTGCCCCAAGTTCCACCTGATGGGCACATGGATCTGCTTATGGTGCCCCAAGTTCCACCTGATGGGCACAGGGATCTGCTCATGGTGCCCCAAGTTCCACCTGATGGGCACATGGATCTGCTTATGGTGCCCCAAGTTCCACCTGATGGGCACATGGATCTGCTTATGGTGCCCCAAGTTCCACCTGATGGGCACATGGATCTGCTTATGGTGCCCCAAGTTCCACCTGATGGGCACATGGATCTGCTTATGGTGCCCCAAGTTCCACCTGATGGGCACATGGATCTGCTTATGGTGCCCCAAGTTCCACCTGATGGGCACATGGATCTGCTTATGGTGCCCCAAGTTCCACCTGATGGGCACATGGATCTGCTTATGGTGCCCCAAGTTCCACCTGATGGGTTCTGCTCGAGGTGCACATGGATCTGCTCAGGGAGTGCCAAGTTCTGCTCGAGGTGCACATGGATCTGCTCAGGGAGTGCCAAGTTCTGCTCGAGGTGCACATGGATCTGCTCATGGGGTGCCAAGTTCTGCTCGAGGTGCACATGGATCTGCTCGAGGTGCACATGGATCTGCTCGAGGTGCACATGGATCTGCTCATGGAGTGCCAAGTTCTGCTCAAGGTGCACATGGATCTGCTCAGGGAGTGCCAAGTTCTGCTCAAGGTGTGCAGGGGATCTGCTCATGGTGCGCCAAATTCCATCCAATGGGCACATGGATCTTTTCATGGGGTGCCAAGTTCTGCTTGAGGTGCACATGGATCTGCTCATGATGCGCCATGTTCCACCACCTGATGGGCACATGGATCTGCTTATGGGGCGCCAATTCTGCTCGAGGTGCACATGGATCTGCTTATGGTGTGCCAAGTTCTGCTCAAGGTGCACATGGATCTGCTTATGGTGCCCCAAGTTCCCCCTGATGGGCACATGGATCTGCTTATGGTGCCCCAAGTTCCACCTGATGGGCACATGGATCTGCTTATGGTGCCCCAAGTTCCACCTGATGGGCACATGGATCTGCTAATGAAGGGCCAAGTTCCACCTGATGGGCACATGGATCTGCTAATGGTGCGCCAAATTCCACCCGATGGGCACATGGATGTGCTCATGGTGTGCCAAATTCCACCTGATGGACACATGGATCTGCTTATGGTGCCCCAAGTTCCACCTGATGGGCACAGGGATCTGCTCATGGTGCCCCGAGTTCCACCTGATGGGCACATGGATCTGCTCCATGGGGAGCCACGTTCCAGCTGATGGGCACATGGATCTGCTTATGGTGCCCCAAGTTCCACCTGATGGGCACATGGATCTGCTCATGGTGCACCAAATTCCATCCAATTGGCACATGGATCTGTTCATGGGGTGCCAAGTTCTGCTCGAGGTGCACATGGATATGCTCATGGGGTGCCGAGTTCTGCTCGAGGTGCACATGGATCTGCTCATGGGGTGCCAAGTTCTGCTCAGGGGGTGCCCAAGTTCTGCTTGAGGTGCACATGGATCTGCTCATGATGCGCCAAGTTCCACCTGATGGGCACATGGATCTGCTTTTGGTGCCCCAAGTTCCACCTGATGGGCACATGGATCTGCTTATGGTGCCCCAAGTTCCACCTGATGGGCACATGGATCTGCTTATGGTGCCCCAAGTTCCACCTGATGGGCACATGGATCTGCTTATGGTGCCCCAAGTTCCACCTGATGGGCACATGGATCTGCTTATGGTGCCCCAAGTTCCACCTGATGGGTACATGGATCTGCTTATGGTGCCCCAAGTTCCACCTGATGGGCACATGGATCTGCTTATGGTGCCCCAAGTTCCACCTGATGGGCACATGGATCTGCTAATGAAGGGCCAAGTTCCACCTGATGGGCACATGGATCTGCTCATGGGGTGCCAAGTTCCACCTGATGGGCACATGGATCTGCTCATGGGGTGCCAAGTTCTGCTCGAGGTGCACATGGATCTGCTCAGGGAGTGCCAAGTTCTGCTCGAGGTGCACATGGATCTGCTCAGGGAGTGCCAAGTTCTGCTCGAGGTGCACATGGATCTGCTCATGGGGTGCCAAGTTCTGCTCGAGGTGCACATGGATCTGCTCAGGGAGTGCCAAGTTCTGCTCGAGGTGCACATGGATCTGCTCAGGGAGTGCCAAGTTCTGCTCAAGGTGTGCAGGGGATCTGCTCATGGTGCGCCAAATTCCATCCAATGGGCACATGGATCTTTTCATGGGGTGCCAAGTTCTGCTTGAGGTGCACATGGATCTGCTCATGATGCGCCATGTTCCACCACCTGATGGGCACATGGATCTGCTTATGGGGCGCCAATTCTGCTCGAGGTGCACATGGATCTGCTTATGGTGTGCCAAGTTCTGCTCAAGGTGCACATGGATCTGCTTATGGTGCCCCAAGTTCCACCTGATGGGCACATGGATCTGCTTATGGTGCCCCAAGTTCCACCTGATGGGCACAGGGATCTGCTCATGGGGAGCCACATTCCACCTGATGGGCACATGGATCTGCTTATGGTGCCCCAAGTTCCACCTGATGGGCACATGGATCTGCTTATGGTGCCCCAAGTTCCACCTGATGGGCACATGGATCTGCTAATGAAGGGCCAAGTTCCACCTGATGGGCACATGGATCTGCTAATGGTGCGCCAAATTCCACCCGATGGGCACATGGATGTGCTCATGGTGTGCCAAATTCCACCTGATGGGCACATGGATCTGCTTATGGTGCCCCAAGTTCCACCTGATGGGCACAGGGATCTGCTCATGGTGCCCCAAGTTCCACCTGATGGGCACATGGATCTGCTCATGGTGCACCAAATTCCATCCAATTGGCACATGGATCTGTTCATGGGGTGCCAAGTTCTGCTCGAGGTGCACATGGATATGCTCATGGGGTGCCAAGTTCTGCTCGAGGTGCACATGGATCTGCTCAGGGGGTGCCCAAGTTCTGCTTGAGGTGCACATGGATCTGCTCATGATGCGCCAAGTTCCACCTGATGGGCACATGGATCTGCTCATGATGCCCCAAGTTCCACCTGATGGGCACATGGATCTGCTCATGGTGCCCCAAGTTCCACCTGATGGGCACATGGATCTGCTTATGGTGCCCCAAGTTCCACCTGATGGGCACATGGATCTGCTTATGGTGCCCCAAGTTCCACCTGATGGGCACATGGATCTGCTTATGGTGCCCCAAGTTCCACCTGATGGGCACATGGATCTGCTTATGGTGCCCCAAGTTCCACCTGATGGGCACATGGATCTGCTTATGGTGCCCCAAGTTCCACCTGATGGGCACATGGATCTGCTTATGGTGCCCCAAGTTCCACCTGATGGGCACATGGATCTGCTTATGGTGCCCCAAGTTCCACCTGATGGGCACATGGATCTGCTTATGGTGCCCCAAGTTCCACCTGATGGGCACATGGATCTGCTTATGGTGCCCCAAGTTCTTCCTGATGGGCACATGGATCTGCTTATGGTGCCCCAAGTTCCACCTGATGGGCACATGGATCTGCTTATGGTGCCCCAAGTTCCACCTGATGGGCACATGGATCTGCTTATGGTGCCCCAAGTTCCACCTGATGGGCACATGGATCTGCTTATGGTGCCCCAAGTTCCACCTGATGGGCACATGGATCTGCTTATGGTGCCCCAAGTTCCACCTGATGGGCACATGGATCTGCTTATGAAGCGCCAAGTTCCACCTGATGGGCACATGGATCTGCTCATGGGGCGCCAAGTTCCCCTCGAGGTGTGCAGGGGATCTGCACGATTGGACCTTAGTGTTCTGTGAACAGATCCTTGTGCACAAAGTCTGTATACTGTGAGGGTCCAGCAGGAAATAAGGTTAGGCCACCTTATCGCAGTTGTAGCTTGGACGAAGAAAGAAAAGAATGGTTTCGGATCCAGGGTCATAAATGTCCGGTACCACAGGTAATCCCATTATGGCCGCTCCCTAAACCACAAGTGTCATGTAGACTGGACTGTCCCTTTTTAATAGAGTACCTCTCTAGGGGCAGGAACGGTCTCTGTACACAAAGCAGCCACTGCTGGGGGTAGGGGCAGTAGGTAAATAATTTCCAGTTTATTCCATTCCTAGAAATGTCCTCTAGAAATGGCTTTAAAGATGCGGTTAATAACACGAAAGTGCAAAACCTATAGGGGAGGCTTTGTTTTTAGTGGAAACAAATGGCCGTTTGTTTTTGTAGTCTCTGAACCCTTCATAAGCATTAGAAGATGGCGTGTAGGATAAGTGGGTGGAACAGATCTAGCCCTTGCTGTGTAAATATTGTCTCAGTAGGTTTAAAGCAGACCAAAAGCTGCCCTGGCCGGCTCTGGAGACTAAAGACTCCAGGGCCGGCCAATTCTTGCTCCTTAGGACATGCTGATTGACAATGCCCCGCTGCGTGAATCCCCCTTGGAATCACCGTACCTTTCCGGAGATCCTACGGCAACATGTGCAGGCCCTGGAGGTATCCCTCCAGCTGATGCACACTCCCGGTGATCCTACGGCCATGTGCAGGCCCTGGCGGTATCCCTCCAGCTGATGCACACTCCTGGTGTTCCTATGGCGCATGTGCAGGCCCTGGAGGTATCCCTCCATCTGATGCACACTCCTGGTGTTCCTATGGCTCATGTGCAGGCCCTGGAGGTATCCCTTCACCTTATGTACACACATGCATCCTCTCAACCAAAAAGGTCTCTCGGGATCTGAATCGACCGTCACAACTGAGCTGAGCATTGCCAGGCCACAGGTCTGCTAACCTATAGGACGGGCACTCGTATACTGTATATGCAATTAACCTATAAGCCAGGAGCCTATATAATGTGCTCACAATTAACCTATAGGGCAGGCACCTATATACTGTGCACGTAACTAACCTATGGGACAGGCTCCTATATATAGTGCTCACAACTAACCTATAGGGCAGGCGCCTAAATACTGTGCTCACAACTAACCTATGGGGCAGGCGCCTAAATACTGTGCTCACAACTAACCTATGGGGCAGGCTCCTAAATACTGTGCTCACAACTAACCTATAGGGCAGGCACCTAAATACTGTGCTCACAACTAACCTATAGGGCAGACGCCTGCAACACTACATATACTGATTGGTTGACTTGCGCAGTTGATTTGCATCTTGTTATTAATAACGATTATATTCCAAGTATACAGCACGTCCTGCTCCGGAATATTCCTTACACATGGGTTATACATCCACAAGATGGTGCTGGACTGCAGAAAAATGACTTGTGGCCACTCCGGACCCTTAAATAGCCAGGAACCTCCCACTAATTCCCAGTTCTTTTCTGCAGTCTGGACTGCAAGATAGAAGATGGATCTCTACTCTGCGCAGGTGAGCGGGGCTTATTAGCCTGCGGTCCTGCAGGACTATTCCCATCCGTTCGAACCCACTGCCTTCCAGCCTCGGCTGACCGGTTCGGGTGAAGGTAGGTTTAGCACCAGGGTCAGGTGCTGAGGAGCGCTGCTCCTACCGCAGTCCCTGCTCTGACAGGGTAGGCAGTTAGGCTTATGGTGAGCCTTGGTGGGATGCCCCCCCCCCCCGCACTCTGGGTTTTGTTTTAATCCCTTCTATCTTTTGGGCTGCTGTTGCTCTCCCTTGCCTTGCTCTCCCCCGGGGAGATCTCCAGGGGGGGGGGGGGGTTGGCGGTGATCACTTTAATTGAGTGTTTTTTTGTCACTTGTGCGCCGCCGCCGCATGCTTGTACAGCGCTCCGCTGACGGCGGCGACATTTCCTCAGAATGCTGCGGTGCTGTGATTGGCTGGCCGTATCACGTGGTACGCGATTCGCGCTCTTCGGGGGGGGGGGGGGGGGCGTGTTCTGTAGATGACGCCTTTTGCATCACATCTCCATGGCCCGCCCCTCCAGGTCTATGCGGGCGCCATTTTCCCCTCTCTGGTGCTGCTGGCTCCCTGCGAGGACTGTGCGTACCCCTGCGGGGTGTTTATTTTTTTCTGTGCATTTTTCTCGTGTGTATACTTATGGAGTTGTCTCTCATGTTTTTCAGGCAGGGTGAACTCAGTACTGTGGTTTCTCCCGGCCCTCTCCCCTTGGCAATCTCCCACTTCCCTAGTGGGCTTTTGGGGCATCCCGGGTAGCTATCATTAGCGTTAACCCTATACTGGCCTGTTGTGCCACTCAAATCACCATATGGAGGCTTCTGGAGATAATGTGCTTGGGGTTCCTTCGGGACAAGCCCGGCTATGTGTGGCGTGTGGGGTATCCCTTATAAGTGATGATGTTAGGGTGTGTGTACCCTGCGCCCAGCAGGCGATTGCGCTGCCGCCGGGGTCGTCTGTTACTGTCCCTGGGGCTGCACCCCCTCTGGCTTCCCCTACCCCCCCGTGCTTACATTTGACCCCTAGTGAAGGGCATACTAGCGGGGAGTCCCATTCTGATTTGGCTGCACGGGTGGCCAGCATTGAACATATTGTTGGGTCAGCCCTGCGTAAGGCTTCTGTCAAGAAGCGGCATTTATTCCCGGCTGTTTCCCTCTTCCCCGTTGAGGCTGAGGAATTTTTTGACATTTCTGGTGGTTGTCCCCTTGAGGGGGAATTATTCCCTGACTCAGAATCATCTGAGGAACAGCCTAAGATTTATGGTGGTACCGGGTCTCCCTTTGGAGAAGACCCATGGTCCTCAGATGACACTGACAGGTTGTTGACTCACATTTTTGAAGTGCTTTGTATTTCCCCTCCTGCAGTGGCTCCGCAGCAGCAGGGGTGAGCTTTTTCATACAGTTGAACCACGCTTGGAGTTCCCTGAGCAGTCTCATTTTAATAATCTGGTGCTCAAGGAATGGGAACGGCCTAGTAAGTTGCCTGGGGTGCCAAGGAGTTGGGACAAGTGGTATCCCTTCCCTGCTGATGTGATTAAGCGTTGGTCTTGTCCTCCTGAGGTGGATGCACCCGTTCTAAGGCTGTCAAAAAGACAGGTGTATCCAGGAGGTGGTTTCCTCCAGTTACAAGACAGTTTGCAGCCTGGCCGCCCCCAAGATTCATCAGATCCCGGATGGCTCAAAATCCTCTCTCAGCTCAGGGCTTGTGTCTTGCTGTCCCAAACCTTCTGGAGTTGGAGGTAATCTGCCCAGTGCCTTTCAGAGAAAGGGGCAGAGGCTTCTATTCCAATCTCTTCACGGTCCCCAAAAAGGACCGGTCCCTCAGGCCCATCTTGGATTTAAAGTGTCTCAACAAGTTTGTCAGGTTCAAGCATTTTCGCATGGAAACCCTGCGCTCAGTCAATTCACTGCGCCCAGGCGACTTCATGACTTCTGTAGACATTAAGGATGCTTACATTCATGTACCAATCTTTCCAGGTCATCAGAAATTCCTCAGGTTCGCTCTGGAGGATCAGCACTACCAATTTGTGGCCTTGTCTTTCGGTATCACCTCTGCTCCCAGGGTATTCACCAAGGTACTGGCGGGCGTGATGGCCTTGCTGAGATCTCAGGGCATTCGTATCCTGCCTTATCTGGTCGACATTCTCATCACGTCTGTCCTTCCGTCGGGCCGAGCTGGATACCCAGTTGGTGGTGTCCACACTGGAGTCCTTCGGCTGGGTTACCAACCATCCCAAATCTTCCCGGGTGAGGTCTTTCTGGGCATGACTCTGGATACATCTCGGGTCAAGATTTTTCTCTCTCAACAGAAGATGGAGAGTCTTCAAGTTCAGGCCCAGTTCCTTCTTTCTTGTCCTCATCCCTCCATCTGGCAGGGGATGCAGCTGGTGGGCCTGATGGTGTCTTGTTTCGAGGCGGTACCCTATGCCCAGTTTCACATGAGACCTCTTCAGCTTCCACTCTTATCTGTATGGGATCGGGACCCGGTGTCCTTGGATCAGGTGTTTGCTCTGTCCCCCCTGGCCAGACGGTCCCTCTCGTGGTGGCTGGACTCGAGGAACCTGTTAGTGGGCAGAACCTTTCTGCCCCCTTGCTGGGAGATTGTCACCACGGATGCTAGTCTGTCGGGCTGGGGGGGCTTCAGGAAGTCCTTAAAATTCCAGGGTCAGTGGGCCCTCAGGAGGCCCATACCCCTATCAACATTCTGGAACTGAGGGTGATAAGGTTGGTTCTCGCTCATTTGACTCCACACCTTCGGGGTCGGACTGTTCAGATCCGCTCGGACAACCAGACGGCTGTGGCCTACATCAATCATCAGGGAGGGACCGGAGCAAGAGGGCCCTCAAGGAAGTGTCCCTGATACTGTCTTGGGCGGAGGAGAATGTTTCCTGCATCTCAGCTGTGTACATCCCGGGGGTGGAGAATCTGGAGGCAGACTCCCTCAGCAGGGGGACTTCTCGTCTGGGAGAATGGTCCCTCAGCAGCAGGGTGTTTCGCCATCTGTTGCACCGTTGGTCAGCCAGACGATCTGTTTGCATCCCTTCACAATCACAAGCTTCCAGTCTGTCTCTCTGTCCCAGGATCCTCTGGCCTTAGCCATGAATGCCCTAGCAATGTCTTGGAAGAGATTTCGGCTCCTCTGTGTTCCCTCCGTTTCCTCTGCTGGGCAGGGTGCTGTGCAAGATAGCCCAAGAAGGGGTACCAACCATTCTGGTGGCCCCCTGCTGGCCAAGAAGAGTGTGGCTCGCAGACGTTGTGCAGCCGGCAGTAGATCAATACGCCCTGCTCGAGGATCCAGACCTGCTCACTCAGGGGCAGCTACGCCACCCCAATTTACAAATGCTGGCTTTAACAGCCTGGCTGCTGAAACCTCCATCTTGATGGACAAGGGGCTGCCGGCCTCTGTAGTTAATACCATGATTAGGGCAAGGAAGAAGTCCTCGTTCTTTATCTACTATAGCGTATGGCATGCTTACATTTCCTGGTGTGAGTATAAATCTTTTCACTGTCCGGTGTTTTCTGTTCCCAGGATCCTGGAGTTCCTGCAACATGGTTTGGACTTGGGTCTTCAACTCAGTACCCTCAAGGGACAAGTTTCAGCTTTGGCTATTTTCTTCCAAAGATCATTTGCTAATCATTGTTTGGTTAAGACCTTCTTCCAGGGTGTTACTCACGTGCACCCCCCACGTAAGCCTATGTTACCAGTCTAGGATTTGAATTTGGTCTTGTCTGCTATGCAGGGTTCTCCTTTTGAGCCTCTGAGTGAGGCCCCTTTGTCCATATTGACTCTTAAGGTAGCCTTTTTGGTGGCTATCACTTCTGTTAGGCATGTTTCTGAGTTGGCGGCGCTTTCCATCAAACCTTCTTACTTTAAGAGACACCAGGAAAAGGTGGTGGTTCGGTTTAAGCCAGATTTTCTGCCTAAGGTTGTGTCTGCTTTTCATCTCAATCAGGACATTCCCCTCGATTCAAAGAGCAAAAGTTAATTGATTTCGGATCGAGAATCGTAAGTTTGGGTGGGTGTTAGTCATTTTTTCCTGTTTTTTTGGCCATTTACGACTCGCACGAGCCTACGTTCGAATGCGTATATGCTCTTACGATCATCGCAAGTTCGTTCCTAAATTTTAGGATGAAAACGTAAAACTTAGGATCAAATCCTAAAACTTAGGATGAAAACGTAAAACTTAGGATAATTGGATGTGTTTAGGTGTGATTCAGAGAACAGTTTTCAAACCTCTAAATCCGTTTTAAAAGAAAGCCACTGGCGACACCTTTTAGCAGTCGGATTGCTGTTCTTGAACAGGTTTTTTGGCTATGTGGAGGAGTCTGCGCGTCTTGAGCTGCAATGAACTGCATGTATCAGCATGGCCGAGGCCATAAATTGTATGGCAATGCATACCTGATTCATGTATGCCTTATAAAAGCATTTTAATGTGGACCTTAATTAGTCCTTTGCATGTAAACCTTTATTTGGCAATATATTTGCGTTAATTAAAGAAACTTATGTCCTTTGGTATTTATTTTTAAATTGATGTACTAGAATAATATTTTTAGATTGCATTTATTGGTGTAGTTGTTTACCTTTGCTTTGTTTAATTATTTAAGCACATCTTTGGTCAGATGCATCACACTTACTGAGGAGAGGAGAGCGGGATAAAGTGCAGGATGTGGGTTACTGCTGTATTTTGCACAGACACAGCAGAGCTGGGGGCACGGAAAGGTCAGAAATCAAAGAATCCAGAGCAACACAGTCACAAGGCCCTTTCTGTTTGCAGGCTGCCCGATAATACCTGAGCCGCCATCTTGGCTGTTTCTAGGCTCATAACATGCAGAAGTTGCTGGGTGTTTTTTAATATTTGAGAGCAATCTGTATGTAGAGGGTGTGGGTAACCACACAAAAAATTTAAAGTTGTACCATTTGAAGCCAAAATATTAAAATTAAATCCACAAGTAAAAAATGCAAGTTAACTAAAAATTAAACAAAGTAAGATTTACTTATGCAAATGCATTCATTAATGGTTGGTTACTACAAAATGAATGAAATAAAGAAAAATAAAAGACCAAATATTTAGAATGCACTTTAATGAGGTAAGTTTGTAGTGCGCAGCCGCAAGATCAGAAGGATTTACGTCCAGACAAAAAAGGAAAAAGGGCAAAACCAATGTTGCAACCTGAGAAATGAAACGGAAAATTCAGGATGGAAACTGACATAGGTCTGATTCCCGAACTGCCATACGAACGGACGTATATTTTAGGATAGAAACGTATTTGCTTATAGAATCACTCGCAAGTTCATACGAACGCACGAGCGGACGTGAAAAATAGGATGATCGGCACCCAAATCCAAGCTGTTACATGTTTCTTTGAATCGACCCTATTGTCTTACCTACCTTGTGTCCTAATCCTAGTAACCCTAAGGAGAGGGTATTACATTCTCTGGACGTGGTTAGGACTTGAATCCTTCAGGAAGACTGATGCTCTTTGTTCTTCCTTCTGGACCTAGGAAGGGTTTGCCTCCGGCTAAATCCACCATCAGTAAGTGGATTTGTCAGGCAGTGATACAAGCCTATTCTGCTAGGGGGAAGGAGCCTCCCTTCTGCCTTATTGCTCATTCTACTAGTGCTATTGGTGCCTCTTGGGCTTTTCAGCACCAGGCTTCTGTTGAACAAGTTTGTAAGCCCGCTACTTGGTCTTCTGTTCATAACTTTTCAAAGTTTTACAAGGTTGATGTTAGGGCCTCAGCTGATGCTGCTTTTGGCCGCAAAGTTCTGCAGGCGGCAGTGGTTCAAACTGTCTGCTGTTACTTTTGGGGATCCCACCCTACCTTACGGACACTGCTATTGGATGTCCCCATGTGTAAGGAATATTCTGGAACAGGACGTGCTGTATACTTGGAATAATACAATTCTGTGAGTACTCACCTGTAGAATTGGTATTATATGTATACAGCACGTCCTGTTCCACTCTGCCCTTTATCATTGTTCTTGGTTACCTCCTGTATGGTGAATGTTCATTTTGGATTCTCCCGGCTTCTTGTTACTGCTTGTCAATACTGGGAATTAGTGGGAGGTTCCTGGCTATCTAAGGCGTCGGGAGTGGCCACAAGTCTTTCTGCAGTCCAGCGCCATCTTGTGGATGTATTACCCATGTGTAAGGAATATTCTGGAACAGGACGTGCTGTATACTTATAATACCAATTCTACAGGTGAGTACTCACAGAATTGTATTTTTCTTTTGGTGCATTTCAGCGCTGCAGCTTCACCAGGAGGGGGCGCTCTTCCCCTCGCAGCACCGGAAGCTGAGCTTGGGATGCCGAGTGCTGGACAATCTGCTGAGAGGAGGCCTCCCGCTGGTGGGCATCACAGAGCTGGCGGGCGAGAGCTCCGCGGGGAAGACCCAGATCTGCATGCAGCTCTGCCTCTCCGTCCAGTACCCCGAGGCCTACGGAGGGCTCTCCTCAGGTAACAGCTACTGCCCCCGAGCCATTGCCCACTTAGTTGCTGTGTATTTTGAAGCAGACCCAAACCCTGGGCCGCCGGCCATTGTGCATCCCAAATCTATTAAACCGGACCTTCACCCTGTTAAGAGCCTATCTTGTATGTTCCCCCCCATGTACATACAGATTTCCCACATTAATCTGGACCCTCACCCAGAATAGCCTATCTTAAATGTTTCTCCCCCTGTATATACAGATTGCTCACATTAATCCGGACCCTCACCCTGAATCAGAGCCTACCTTGTATGTTTCCCACACCCTGTACATACAGATTGCTCACATTAAAAATCATCCTACCTGCATCCACTGCATGTTGTGAGCCTTTAAACATCCAAGATGGCGGCTCATGGAACATCAGGCAGCCTGCAAACAGGAAGTGCCTTCTGACTGTGTCGCTCTGCATTCTGGGATTGCTGTCCTTTTCCTGACCCCAGCTCTGCTCTCTGAGCAAAGCACAGCTATAACCCTGCCCCCTGCACTTTATCCCGCTCTCCTCCTCAGTATGTGATGCTTCTGAGGCAAGATGGCGGCGCCCGTATCCTAGAGTCCTGAACAAAGTTGCAGCCCAGTGGGGGAAAGAATAAGTGACTAAAACTGTAAAATATATACATTTTAGATGCTGGGGGAATCGTTTTTTTCTTTCCAATCCATTCCAGCCCGTCCAGAAGTAATCACGTTTGGGAGTTCGCCCCTAGGGGGCGCTGACTGTAAGATCAAAGATGTAGCCCCTCCCGGCCCCCTATAAAAGCAGCTGCCTCTTAACACAGCCCCAGTGCTTTTTCTTGCAGTTGACTGCATAAGATCGCTTTCACTCTCTATCAGAATTTTGGCAGCAGAGCGGGGCCCCCTAGCCTGCAGCGCCCTATTTCCTTGGATCTCTTCTGACCCATCCTTGCCTCCCAGCTTTGGTGGATACCAGGGATCAGTATGCGGTAGGGTGAAACGCCGGGGTCTGGGGCGTTCCGGCAGAGCACGTGGCTCTGGACCGCAGGCTTTATTACCAAAAAAAGCAGATCGGCCACAGGCATTCTATGGTGAGCCTGCTGGGGAACCACTCATATATATTTTATATATGCCCTCCCTTCTCCCACATGCTTTATTATGTTAGTGTATGTGCGTGCTTGGTGCTACTGTATGGGGAGCGGTGGAGAGCTCCATCGCCATAGCACGCTACAGCGAGGAGCGGTCCGATGCCGCTCCTTCCACATCTTGCCTTCCTCGCTCCCTCGCCGGGTCCGGGCCCGGACAGGCGCTCTTCGCAGTGGGGGGGGGGGTGCGTTGTCAGGTGGCGCCGCAACTAGGCCGCGGGGTGACGCACCGGGGGGGCGGAGTCACGGGCAGCGGCGCGCAGGCTGGCCGTCGCTCCAGTGATGCTCCCCCAGCTGGAGTGTTCTGGAAGCGTCGCGCGGCTGGGGACCTCGGAGATGATCCGCTTACTCCTGTCGTAGTGCTGAGCAGGCTCGGTCGGGAGTCCTTCTTGTTGTCCGTCCTTGAGGGGATAAAGGGGATAGATATTGTGTCTATGTAATGTATTATGCACTGTATGCTCAATTTTTATTGCCATGTATATATTGATTTCTTATATGTTAATGCATGACTTGTAAGTCTTTTTGTAATTGCTGTGTTTTCTTTTTGTTTTTAGACTGTGGGCTGAAGGTTGAGCGTTGTGGTTTCTCCTGGTCCCCATTGTTAAAAAGAGGGTTCGGCTATTAGGCTTAGGCCATTAGTGTCTGTTAGCCTTATTGAATATTTTTATTCAAAATCGCCATAATGGAGGCATCAGGGGATAGTGAGCCAGGTACCCCACTTGGGCAGGACAGGCTCTGCCCCTTGTGCAGACGCAATCCCCTGGGTGGATTTAGCACAATTTGTTCCATTTGCGCTAGAGGCATTGTTTTGGACCATGAGCGGGCGGTCGCTTCTGACCCTAGTCCTGCGTTACCACTGGCCTCTACGGATCCTCCGCTGCTGCAGTCAGCCCCTAGTGAAGGGGGAGCCAGCAAGGGGACACACACTGAATTTGCGCACAGGCTGGCTAGCCTTGAGTAACAGATCTCGTTGGCAGCCCCTAAGGCCTGGAGTAAGAGGCGGTATTTGGAGCCGGTTTACTCGGATGATAATTTTTATGATTCTTTGGGATCTGCGGAGGAAGGTGAGTCGCCAGATGTCCCACTTTCAGTGACTGAGTTGTTCTCTGCCAGAGAGGACAACATTTCTGGCTCCTCCTCGGATGAGGATTCCTTCCTTCCGGGAGATACGGAAAGTTTACTTTCTTCCGTTTTTGATACCTTGCACATTGTTCCTCCCAGAAAAAGGGAGATTTGTTTCGGCCTGAAAGACAGCTTCGGGTTTTTCTCTAGCAGCCGCATTTTTCTAACATGATACTTAAGGAATGGGAAAGGCCTGACAAGCTACCGTTGGTTCCTAAGGGCCTGGATAGGCGGTATCCTTTCCCTGCCAAGTTGATTCGGTTGTGGTCTCATCCTTCCGAGACGGACCCTCCGGTTTCAGGGCGGTCCAAAACCACGGTTATGCCATCACCTGACAATGCTTCATTACGTGATCCTGCAAACGCATGGATCAGTTGGCCTGCCATGCTTTCACCATTGTGTGAAACCCCCCCCCCCCCCCCGTACGCCCGGTACAGTTTTTGAGTTTTTCCCATTGCATGGCACAGGCTGCTTCACGAAGTCATAACATCTGGGATTCCGCCACCAGGTGGCGCACTGCAGAAGAGTTGTGGCTCCTCCCGGTACCATATAAAAACAGAAGTTTTTCTCTGCAGTGATTCTGCGAAGATAGAAGATGGCTCTCTATATTGTGCAGGTGAGCGGGGCAACCAAGCCTGCGGCCCTGCATGGCTATTTCCACCCGTTTCCAGACCCTCTGTGCCTCCCAGCCTCGGCTGACTGATCGGGTGAAGGTAGAGGAGCACTAGGGTCAAGTGGGTCAAGGAGCGCTGCTCCAAGCCGCAGACCCTGTAACACTAAGGGTAGCTGGCCATAGGCTTTATGGTGAGCCTGCTAGGGATGCGGAGTTCCTGTCCTAGCTTCTGAGGGGGTGAGTTTTTTTTTTTGGGACTGTTTACTCGTTCTGGCGTTTTGGGGTCCCCCCCCTGTCCCTGGCCTGGGCTCTCGCCGCTACTCGCTTGCTTTCCTCGCTCCCTCCCCGTAGTTTGCTCGGGGGAGGGGGGGGGGCGGGTGGTAGCGGCGAGGGTGTTTTTGCTGTGTCTTCAATCTGTTTTTTACGGTTTTAACATTTGTGAGGTGTTTTTTTTTCTACTGTGATGTTGCCGGCGAGGTCACGTGAGCGCCGTTTTCTCGCTCTTCGGGGGGGGGGGTTGGTGGATGACGCGTATTACGTCATCCTCCCGCAACCCGCCCCTTAAGGTCCCTCTGCCGGCGCCATTTTGCTTCCGCTGCACGTTTGGGGCCCTTCTTATCCCCGAACTGCGGCGGTGATCCTCGTCTGCTTGACGCTTCCTCCTGTGGTCTGGCGGTTTGTGCCCTTGCCCTACTTGGTCCGTGAGTCTGCTGCGTGATACTTATGTGTCTTTATTTATGTCTTTCAGGTGGGACAACTGTGGGTTGTGGTTTCTCCCGGTCCTATACCTTACCTTCCCTCGTCTTCCCTTACTGGCTTCTGTGGGCATCCCTTGGGGGGGGGGGGCATCCCGGGTGGCTCTTACTAGGGGATAGCGTGCTTGGGGGTCTTTCGGGGCAATCCCGGCTGTGTTTCATGTGTGGGGTATCCCCTGTGAGTAACAGTGTCATGGTGTGCGTGCCGTGCGCCCAAGGTGTCCTTGCGCTCCAGGCTGGGTTGCCCACTTCGCTTCCCAGCTCTACGCCCCCTTCAACGTCGCCTACCACCCCGCGCCTGCATTTAGCCCCCAGTGGGGGGGATACTAGCGGGGGTCACAGTCTGATTTGGCACTGCGTGTGGCCAGTATTGAAAGGCAACTTGCCAGGCCTGTTCCACGTAAGGCCTCTGGCAAGAAGTGGCACCTAGCTCCCGTTAGGTCCCTCATCCTCCTCAGTAAAGAGGGATGTGTTACTTTTGTTGGCCTTTACCCCCTAGAGGAGGGGGAACTCTTTCAGGAATCGGACTCCTCTGGGGACCAGCAGGAGGGTTACGGCAGTGACCCTTGGTCTGCGTCTGGGGAAGACTGATGGTTCCCTGAGGACACCGATAGACTGTTAGCTCACATTTTTGAAGTCTCTGCCACCCCTGAGGTGGCTAAGATTTTGTTGCCTTTGTCCTTACTGCCATGGATGATGCGGTACGGATGTGTGGTAGGACCTCTGCCCTTTTGGTGGCTATGCGCCGCTCTGTTTGGCTGCGTCAGTGGGCGGCTGATGCTGCCTCTAAGAAGGCTCTCACTGGGCTCCCCTTTACGGGGCTGCGGCTCTTTGGTGAGCGTCTGGATGTTCTAGCCAAGGATGGTAGGCTATATATTTTAAAACCACAGGGAGACCATGTGTACATATATGTAGTGCACTGCCCTGCAATATTCAGGGCGCCCTAAAACCTGGAATCCTTTAACATAAATACAAAAAGGACCTGTGGTTAGTATGGGGCTGGCACTTACAAATTAAACTACGCGCTCAGGCTGCTTCCCGCAACACAGGATGGTAGGCTGCCTCAACATAGGAGGCAGCCTCGGCCCTTTGGGGGCCCTTCGCTTCCCTCTCCTCCTTTCGTGCTCTGAGGAGGTCGTGGCTCCCTCTTCTCGGGTACCCGCAGGGATTCCTGGGGCAGTGGCAGATCACATGGTCGTCCCGTCTCTCATGGGGCCCCAAGCCCCTTCAGGCATGAGGAGGCGCCCTCACCCATCCGGGTGGGGGGGACGGCTTTGGCTCTTTGCTCACATCTGGAGGCTACGCGTCTCAGACCGGTGGATTCAGGAGGTGGTGTCCTCCGGTTACAAGATAGTTTGCAGCCTGGTCCCCCCCCACCCCCAAGATTCTGGTGCCTTCCCAGGAACGGGGTCGAGGGTTCTACTTCAATCTGTTCACGGTCCCCAAAAAGGACGGGTCCCTGAGGCCCATCCTGGACTTGAAGGGTCTCAACAAGTTTGTCAGGTTCAAGCATTTTCGTATGGAGACTCTACGCTCAGCGGTCAGTACCCTGCGCCCGGGCGACTTCTTGACCTCAGTGGACATCAGGGATGCCTACCTTCATGTGCCAATCTCTCCAGGTCATCACAGATTTCTCAGGTTAGCTCTAGAGGATCAGCATTACCAGTTTGTGACCTTACCGTTCGGTATCACCTCGGCCCCTCGGTTGTTCACCAAGGTGCTGGGGGGCGTGATGGCTCTGCTGTGGAATACCTCGGCCCCTCGGTTGTTCACCAAGGTGCTGGGGGGCGTGATGGCTCTGCTGTGGAATCGGGGCATTCGCATGCTTCCTTACCTGGACGACATTCTAATTGCGGCTCGGTCTCCATCAGGCCGAGAAGGATACTCGGGTGGTGACCTCCACTCTCGAGTCCTTTGGCTGGGTGATCAACTTCACTGTCTCCATCTTTGGTGAGGTCCTTTCTGGGCATGACTCTGGATACCTCTCAGGTCAAGGTATTCCTGCCTCAGCAGAAAGTGGAGGGCCTTCAGAAGCAGGCACGGGCTCTGCTCTTGTGTCCCCATCCCTCCATCCGGCAAGGGATGCAGTTAGTCGGTCTGATGGTGTCCTGCTTTGAGGCTGTCCCTTTTGCTCAGTTTCACATGAGACCTCTTCAGTTGCACCTCTTGTCAGTTTGGGATCGGGACCCGGTGTCCCTGGATAAGGAATTAGTTCTGTCCCCCCTGGCCAGACAGTCCCTCTCGTGGTGGCTGGCCTCAGGGAACCTTCTAGTGGGCAGGACCTTTCTGTCCCCGTGCTTAGAAACTGTCACCACAGATGCCAGTCTGACCGGTTGGGGGGGCTTTTAGAAGTCTCAAGTTCCAGGGTCGGTGGGGCCCCCGGGAGGCCCATGCTCCTATCAATGTCCTGGAACTGAGAGCGATCAGGTTGGTTCTGTCTCAGCTGACCACACGCCTTCGGGGTCGGGCTGTTCAGGTCCGCTCGGACAACCAGACGGGGGTTGCCTACATCAGTCATCAGGGAGGGACTCTGAGCAAGCGAGCCCTCAAGGAAGTGTCCCTGATACTGTCTTGGCCGGAAGAGAATGTCCCCTGCATCTCGGCGGTTTACATTCCGGGGGTGGAGAACCTGGAGGCAGACTCCCTGAGCAGGGGGATGTCTCGGCTGGGGGAATGGTCCCTCAGCAACAGGGAATTTCACTCCCTGTGTCACTGCTGGGGTCAGCCGGATGTGGACCTGTTTGCGTCCCGCCACAATCGCAAGCTTCACAGGTTTGTCTCCCTGTCACAGGACCCTCTGGCCTTCACCACGGATGCCCTAGCAATGCCTGAGTTTCGGCTCCTCTGTGTGTTTCCCTCCTTTCCCTCTGCTGTGCAGGGTGCTGCGCAAGATAGCCCAGGAAGGGGTACCAGCCATTCTGTTGGCCCCCTGTTGGCCAAGGAGGGTGTGGTTCGCAGACGTCGTGCAGTTGGCAGTAGATCAGTATGCCCTGCCCAAGGATCCAGATCTGCTCACTCAGTGACAGCTGCGCCATCCCAATT
Source organism: Gastrophryne carolinensis (assembly GCA_027917425.1). Taxonomy (NCBI): domain Eukaryota; kingdom Metazoa; phylum Chordata; class Amphibia; order Anura; family Microhylidae; genus Gastrophryne; species Gastrophryne carolinensis. Next base: position 13,170,471 of record CM051244.1, on the reverse strand, counting down.
TTCAAACGCTGGCTTTGACGGCTTGGCTGCTGAAACCTCCATTTTGATAAGGGGTTTCCGGCTTCTGTTGTTGATACCATGATTGGGGCCAGGAAGAAGTCCTCGTCCTTTATCTACTACAGGATCTGGCATGCTTACATTGCCTGGTGCAAGTCCAAGTCTCTTCCTTGTCCGGTGTTTTCTATCCCCAGGATTCTGGAATTTTTGCAACGTGTTTTGGATTCGGGCCTTCAACTTAGTACCCTCAAGTGACAGGTGTCAGCTCTGGCAATTTTTTTCCAAAGGTCCTTTGCCAATCACTGGTTGGTTAAGACTTTCTTCCAGGGAGTTACTCATGTGCGTCCGCCACGTAAGCCTATGCTACCTGTTTGGGACCTGAATCTGGTGTTTTCTGCTTTGCTGGGTCCTCCCTTTGAGCCTATCCGTGGGGCTGCGTTGCCCAGTCTGACTCTTAAGGTGGCCTTTTTGGTGGCTATCAGGATAAGGTGGTGTTTCGGCTTAAGCCGGATTTCTTGCCTAAGGTTGTGTCTGCTTTTCATCTCAATCAGGACATTGTTTTGCCTTCCTTGTGTCATAACCCTGCTAATGCCAAGGAACGGACCCTTCACTCTTTGGATGTTGTCAGGGTTCTGAAGTTTTATTTGGTGGCTACTGAGCCTTTCAGGAAGTCTGACGCTCTTTTTGTTCTTCCTGCTGGACCTAGGAAGGGCTTGCCTCCGGCTAAATCCACTATCGGCAAGTGGATCCGTCAGGTGGTGGTACAAGCCTATTCTGCTAAAGGGAAGGAACCTCCTTTTAGGATTACATTCCACTCGTGCTATTGGTGCGTCTTGGGCCTTGGTCTAAGGCCAGCGTCTCAGAGCGTGCTGGCGGCTGCATCCCCCGCTTCCCTCTTAACAGGGAGCGGCCATTCTCAAATGCCTGGTGCTGGTATGTGCCCTGCTATAGGTCTAGTGGTGATGCGGCGCGGCTTGCGCATGCGCGTTTAAACCAGGAAGCAAGGTAAGTGAATGGGGTGACCTTATAGATGACGCGCTGTATTTTGGTCCACTTTAAAGGTATATTTCAGTCTAAATAACTCTTGTACGTGGGAGCAGCCATGACGGGATCACTGCAGCTGCCGCCCCTTTGTCTACTGTTGAGAGGAGAAGGTGAGTGTCTTTGTATCACTCATCTCAATAGAAGACAATGGGGCGGCAGCCGCAGTAATCCCATCATGGCCGCTCCCGTGATCATTGCACTGCGCTGTCCCTTTTGTAATGTGCACATTTGCGTCCGCTTGTCCCGCAGGGGCCGTCTACATCTGCACCGAAGACGCTTTCCCCAGTAAGCGACTGCAGCAGCTCATCAAGGCGCAGCCCAGGGTCAGGTCACATGTCCCCGCCGCCGTCCTCCAGCAAATCCGATTCAGCGACAACATCTATGTGGAACACGCCGCCGACGTCGTAAGTTCACCCCCTCCCAATGAGTTCCTGTTGCCGGGTAACCGGGGCCGTTTGGGCTCTCTCTACCAGGGGCGGACTGGCTATAGGGAGCACAGGGAGAATTTCCGGTGGGCCACGCTGCTTCGGGGTCAGCCGAGGTGAAACCTTACCCAAGCCTTGTGCCAGCGTTTGCTGAGTGCTCTAATAACAAGCCTGGCTCCTATTGCGCCCCAGGGCCTCACGTTCTGCCCCTGCAATACTTATAGCCCAATCAGTGTAGTTCTGCCCCCCTATTATAGCCCAATCAGTGTAGTTCTGCCCCCCTATTATAGCCCAATCAGTGTAGTTCTGCCCCCCTATTGTAGCCCAATCAGTTAGTTCTGCCCCCCTATTATAGCCCAATCAGTGTAGTTCTGCCCCCCTATTGTACCCCTGGGCCCCGCGTTCTGCCCCTGTTGCGCCCCTGGGCCCCGCGTTCTGCCCCTGTTGCGCCCCTGGGCCCCGCGTGCTGCCCCGGTTGCGCCCCTGGGCCCCGCGTGCTGCCCCGGTTGCGCCCCTGGGCCCCGCGTGCTGCCCCGGTTGCGCCCCTGGGCCCCGCGTGCTGCCCCGGTTGCGCCCCTGGGCCCCGCGTGCGGCCCCGGTTGCGCCCCTGGGCCCCGCGTGCGGCCCCGGTTGCGCCCCTGGGCCCCGCGTGCGGCCCCGGTTGCGCCCCTGGGCCCCGCGTGCGGCCCCGGTTGCGCCCCTGGGCCCCGCGTGCGGCCCCGGTTGCGCCCCTGGGCCCCGCGTGCGGCCCCGGTTGCGCCCCTGGGCCCCGCGTGCGGCCCCGGTTGCGCCCCTGGGCCCCGCGTGCGGCCCCGGTTGCGCCCCTGGGCCCCGCGTGCGGCCCCAAAAATACTACATCTCCTTATTGTCAGGTGTTTGGTGTTCTGCCTAAAAGTGGACCAAAACCCCAAATCCATAAGATTCCCGGGCCGACTGATTCCCCTTCCCCCCAGGGCATTCAGATTTTAGCTGTATAAACCGCCCCCCTCCCCCCCAGGATGCTCGGAAACCCTTCTTTGGCTGCATCCCCACCATCCCTTTAACAGGGCGCATGCCAGGCATTTGTGATTGGCTGGCTTTGGGCACGCTTCCTGTTAGAAGGTAGCGGGGGATGTGGCCGCCAGCGAGCTCAGATCTGCTCACAGTAAACGAGCTCCAGGGGGAAGGGGGCGGGAGCGAATCCGATCGCGCTGATTGTACCATATAAAACGGAATCGCCATAAACTTATCCAGTGTTCTCTCTGCAGTGAATCTGAGCGGGGCAACCAAGCCTGCGGCCCTGCAAGTCTATTTCCACCCGTTTCTGGACCCTCTGTGCCCCCCAGCCTTGGCTGACGGATCGGGTGAGGGTAGAGGAGCACTAGGGTCAGGTGCTCAAGGAGCGCTGCTCCAAGCCGCAGACCCTGTTCCACAAAGGGTAGCCGGCCATAGGCTTTATGGTGAGCCTACTGAGGGATGAGGAGTTCCTGTCCTAGCTTCTGAGGGGGTGAGTGTTTTGGGGACTGTTTACTTGTTCTGGCATTTTGGGGTCCCCCCCCCATCCCTGACCTGAGCTCTTGCCGCTGCTCGCTCGCCTTCCTCTCTCCCTCCAAGTCTTGTGCTCGGTGGGGGTGTTTTTTTTGCTATTTTCAATCTGTTTTTTACTGTGTGTTTAACTGTCTTTCGCCGCTTTGTACTACGCTCCGCGGCGGGTGGCGCTATATTTGTGAGGCGTTTTTTTCTACCGTGTGATGACGCCGGCGAGGTCACGCACTCTTCGGGGGAGTCGGGGCCGGAGGATGACGCGTATCGCATCGTCCTCCCGCGGCCCGCCCCTCAAGGTTCCTCTGCCGGCGCCATTTCGATTCTGCTGCGCATCTGGGGCCCTTCTTCATCCCGGAGCTGCGGCGGTGATCCCTGTCTGTTGTCGCTTCCTCCTGTGGTCTGGCGGCTGGTGCCCTTGCCCTGCTTGGTCCGTGAGTCCCCTTCGGGGTTTTTTTTGGTTCCTTGGGGCATGGGCTGCGGGATGCTTACGTGTCTTATGTCTTTCAGGCCGGAAAAACTGTGGGTTGTGGTTTCTCCCGGTCTTACCCTTACCATCCCTCAGCTTCCCTTACTGGCTTCTGGGGGCATCCCGGGTGGCTCTTGTTAGCCTTTACCCTGTGCCGGCCTATTGTGCCTTTCTAAATCACCATATCGAGGCTTCTGGGGATAGCATGCTCGGGGGTCCTTCGGGACAATCCCGGCTGTGTTCCATGTGTGAGGTATCCCCTGTGAGTAACAGTGTCACGGTGTGTGTGCCGTGCGCCCAAGATATCATTGGGCTTCAGGCTGGGCTGCCCGCTTCACTTCCCAGTTCTACTACACTGCGGGACAGCGAGAACCGGCGTATGGATCAGCTGGCCTGCCATGCTTTTTACGTGTGTAGGGGCTGTGTTGCGTCCGGTCTGTGCTGCTGCCATTACAGCTATTGCCCTTAAACAGCTCAAGCGTCTCCTTGAGAGCGCTACGGCTGGTATCGGGGGAGGATTATAGATCCCTTTTTGCTTTGCTCTGATTTTGTTGCCTTTGTCCTTACTGCCATGGATGATGCGGTACGGATGTGTGGTAGGGCCTCTTCCCTTTTGGTGGCTATGCGCCGCTCTGTTTGTCTGGGTCAGTGGGCGGCTGATGCTGCCGCTAAGAAGGCTCTCACTGTGCTACCCTTTATGGGGCTGCAGCCCTTTGGTGAGCGTCTGGATGTTCTAGCCAAGGATGGTAGGCTGCCTCAACGTAGGAGCCAGCCTCGGCCCTTTCGGTGGCCCTCCGCTTCCCTCTCCTCCTTTCGTGCCCCAGAGGAGGTCGTGGCTCCCTCTTCTCGGGTACCCACAGGGATTCCTGGGACCGTGGCAGATCACATGGTCATCCCGGTCTCTCATAGGGCCCCAAGCCCAAACCTTCCCCCAAGCCCCCTCACGCATGAGGAGGCGCCCTCACCCATCCGCGTGGGGGGACGGCTTCGGATCTTTGCTCACGTCTGGAGGCTACACATCTCAGACCAGTGGATTCAGGAGTTGGTGTCCTCCGGTTACAAGATAGTGTTTGCAGCCTGGGCGCCCCCAAGATTCATCAGATCCCGGATGTCTCAAGACCCTCTGTCAGCTCAGGGTTTGCGCCTTGCGGTTTAACATCTCTTTGAATCAGGAGTCATTTGCCTGGTGCCTTCCCAGGAACGGGGTTGAGGGTTCTACTCCAATCTGTTCATGGTTCACAAAAAGGACGGGTCTTTCCTGGACTTGAAGGGTCTCAACAAGTTTGTCAGGTTCAAGCATTTTTGCATGGAGACTCTACACTCGGCGTTCAGTACCCTGCGCCCGGGCGACTTCATGACCTCAGTGGACATCAAGGATGCCTACCTCCACGTACCAATCTTTCCAGGTCATCAGAGATTTCTCAGGCCTCGGCCCCTCGGGTGTTCACCAAGGTGCTGGCGGGTGTGATGGCTCTGCTGTGGAATCAGGGCATTCGCATCCTCCCTTACCTGGACGACCTTCTGATTGCGGCTCAGTCTTTTCATCAGGCCGAGAAGGATACTCTGGTGGTGACCTCCACTCTCGAGTCCTTCAGTTGGGTGATAACTATCCCAAGTCTTCACTGTCTCCGTCTTTGGTGAGGTCCTTTCTGGGCATGACTTTGGATACCTCTCAGGTCAAGGTATTCCTGCCTCAGCAGAAGGTGGAGGGCCTTCAGAAGCAGGCACGGGCTCTGCTCTTGTGTCCCCATCCTTCCATCCGGGAAGGGATGCAGTTAGTGGGCCTGATGGTGTTCTGCTTCGAGGCGGTCCCCTTTGCTCAGTTTCACATGAGACCTCTTCAGTTGCACCTCTTGTCAGTTTGGGATCGGGACCCTGTGTCCCTGGATCAGGAGTTTGCTCTGTCCCCCCTGGCCAGACAGTCCCTCTCGTGGTGGCTGGACTCAGGGAACCTTCTAGTGGGCAGGACCTTTCTGCCCCCGTGCTGGGAAACTGTCACCACAGATGCCAGTCTGACCGGTTGGGGGGGCTTTTGGAAGTCTCTGAAGTTCCAGGGTCGGTAGGGCCCCCAGGAGGCCCATGCTCCCATCAATGTCCTGGAACTGAGGGCGATCAGGTTGTTTCTCTCTCAGCTGAGCTCACACCTTTGGGGTCGGGCTGTTCAGATCCGCTCAGACAACCTGACGGCGGTTGCCTACCTCAATCATCAGGGAGGGACTCGGAGCAAGTGGGCCCTCAAGTAAGTGTCCCTGATAATGCCTTGGGCGGAAGAGAATGTCCTCTGCATTTCGGCGGTTTACATTCCGGGGGTGAAGAACCAGGAGGCAGACTCCCTGAGCAGGGGGACGACTCGGCTGGGGGAATGGTCCCTCAGCAACAAGATTTTTCACTCCTTGTGTCACCGCTGGGGTCAGCCGGATGTGGACATGTTTGCGTCCCACCACAATCACAGGCTTCCCAGGTTTGTCTCCGTCGCAGGATCCTCTGGCCTTCGCCAAGGATGCGCTAGCAATGCCTTAAACAGCGTTTCGGCTCCTGTGTTCCCTCCTTTTCCTCTGCTGGGCAGGGTCATGCGCAACAGCCATTCTGTTGGCCAAGGAGGGTGTGGTTCGCAGACGTCGTGCAGTTGGCAGTAGATCAGTATGCCCTGCCCAAGGATCCAGATCTGCTCACTCAGGGACAACTGCGCCATCCCAATTTACAAACGCTGGCTTTAACGGCTTGGCTGCTGAAACCTCCATCTTAATGGATAAGGGTTTGCCGGCTTCTGTTTGTTACTATGATTCGGGCTAGGAAGAAATCCTCGTCCTTTATCTACTAAAGGGTTTGGCATGCTTACATTGCCTGGTGTGAGTCCAAGTCTCTTCCTTGTCGGGTGTTTTCTATCCCCAGGATTCTGGAATTTTTGCAACATGGTTTGGATTTGGGCCTTCAACTTAGTACCCTCAAGGGACAGGTGTTGGCTCTGGCAATTTTTTTCCAAAGATCCTTTGCCAATCATCGGTTGGTTAAGACTTTTTTCCAGGGAGTAACTCATGGGTGTCTGCCACGTAAGCTTTTGCTACCGGTTTGGGACTTGAATCTGATGTTGTCTGCTCTGCAGGGTTCTCCCTTTGAGCCTATCCGTGGGGCTGCTTTGCCCATTCTGACTCTTAAGGTGGCATTTTTGGTGGCTATTACTTCTGTCAGGCGAGTTTCTGAGCTGGTGGTGCTTTCCATCAAGCCTCCTAATTTTGAGCGGCATCAGGATAAGGTGGTGTTTTTGGCTCAAGCCGGATTTGTTGCCTAAGGTTGTGTCTGCTTTTCATCTCAATCAGGACATTGTTTTGCCTTCTTTGTGTCCTAACCCTGCTAATTCCAAGGAGCGGACCCTTCACTTTTTGGATGTTGTCAGGGTTCTGAAGTTTTATTTGGTGGCTACAGAGTCTTTCAGGAAATCTGATGCTCTTTTTGTTCTTCCTGCTGGACCTAGGAAGGGTTTGCCTCCGGCTAAATCCACTTATCAGCGAGTGGATCCGTCAGGCGGTGGAGTAGGCCTATTCTGCTAGAGGGAAGGTTCCTCCTCTCAGGGTTACTGCTCATTCCACTCGTGCTATTGGTGCGTCTTGGGCTTTTCAGCACCAAGCTTCTGTTGAACAAGTTTGTATGGCCGCTACTTGGTCTTCTGTTCATACTTTTTCCAAGTTTTACAAGGTTGATGTTAAGGCCTCAGCTGATGCTGCTTTTGACTGGAAGGTACTTCAGGCGGTAGAGGTTTAAACTGCCTGTTACTCTTTGGGGATCCCACCCTACTTTATGGACACTGCTTTTGGATGTCCCAGATGTAATGACTTCTTGAAGCAGGCCGTGCCATGCAATGGGAAAAAGACAATTCTGTGAGTACTCACCTGTAGAATTGCTTTAACTATGCATGGCACGGCCTGCTTCACCCCACCCTTATCGTTATTCTTGGTTGCCTCTTTATGGTAATTGTTCCAAGTTAGTTGGGGTTGTTACCTTTTTTTTTACCTTATTAGCTCCCGGTTTCTTGAATAACTGCTTGTCAACACTGGATAAGTCTATGGTGATTCTGTTTTTATATGGTACCGGGAGGAGCCACAACTCTTCTGCAGTACACTGCGCCACCTTGTGGCGGAATAACCCAGATGTAATGACTTCATGGAGCAGGCCGTGCCATACATGGCAAAAGTAATTCTATGGGTGAGTACTCACAGAATTGTCTTTTCTGGGGGTCCCGCGCAGCCCACAACCCTGCACCCCCTGCTCAGACGCGCTCATGTGACCAGCCATTCAGAAAATGAGAGATGCCTTTAAACCGGACCTTCACCATAACGAAAAACCCCAAACCTTAAAACTATTCCCCAGCTTCTAAAGTTAATATATTTTAAGTTTTTAGTCACTTACTTATTCTTTCCCCCACTGGGCTGCAACTCTGTTCAGGACTCTAGGATACAGGGGCCACCATCTTTATTCAGAAGCATCACATACTGAGGAGAGGGGGATAAAGTGCAGGGGGCATGGTTATAGCTGTGCTTTGCTCAGACAGAGCAGAGCTGGGGTCAGGAAAAGGTCAACAATCCCAGAATGCAGAGTGACAGTCAGAAGGCACTTCCTGTTTGCAGGCTGCCTGATGCTCCATGTGCCGTCATCTTGGATGTTTAAAGGCTCATAACATGCAGTAGAGGCAGGTAGGATGATTTTTAATGTGGGCAATCTGTATGTACAGGGTGTGGGAAACATATAAGAGCTCTTATTCAGGGTGCAGGTCCGGATTAATGTGAGCAATCCGTATGTACAGGGGGGAAACATATAAGATACTCTTATTCAGAGTGAAGGACTGCTTTAAATGAATAACTGAAACGTATGGCGCGCCTCTGCCTCAGGGAACTGTATACAGCCGCAGTACTCTAACCCACCAGCAGAGGGAATTCTGAGTATTTCCCCCCCTCCTCTTGCAGGACATGCTGATGGAGTGCATCAGTAAGAAGCTCCCCCTCCTCCTGCGCCGCGGCCGGGTCCGCCTCATCGTCATAGATTCCATCGCAGCGCTGTTCCGCTGCGAATTCGCCGCCAAGGACGCCGTTGCCAAAGCCAAACACCTGCAGACGATCGGGGGCAAACTTCACCAGCTGAGCCGCGACTTCACAGCGCCCATATTGTGCGTCAATCAGGTACGGTCTCCTTTAAAGACCTTTTCATTGCTGGTTCGGGTTCAGCTTGGGATGCCCCACTGTGTGACCGCACTCCCCTCACTTTTCTGCCGTCCCACGTTGCATGCTCTCAACCATTTCTATGGCACTCTGATTTAAATGAATGGACGCAACCGCGCTTGCACAGTGGGATGCCGGGCGCCCCCCTGCGGGGCCTCTGCGCATGCACCGCGGATGCCGGCCACCTCCTGCTGGCCCACGGCGCTTTCACCGTGAGACTTCGACCACCTCCTGCTGGCCCACTGCGCTTGCACCGTGAGACTTTGGCCACCTCCTGCTGGCCCACGGCGCTTGCACCGTGAGACTTTGGCCACCTCCTGCCGGCCCTCTGCATTTGCACCGTTGGACCCTGGCCACCACCTGCTGCGCTTGCACCGGGTCTGTTGGATGATTTCACATAGCAGGGGTAATACCAAATCGGGATGCCCCAGGGAGGAGGAGGCCGGCACTAGAGTCTTTTAGGCTCCAAGGTTGGCCACAAACTGATTTTAGTCCACTGTGTGTGTGAAAGCCCTGGAACGGCCAGATCTCTCACCTCGCTCCCACAGCACGTGTGCGGGCTTCCAGCCAATCGGAATAAATTGCCATGAATATTAATTGCCAGCAAATCGATTTTGAATGAATGTGAGCGCCTCCCGATGGCTGGCGCACATGCACCGTTTGATTCCAGAAGGGTTCGCACATCAGCGTCACCCCATTTGATAAAATACATAAAATGAACGCCCCTGCCAGAAACAAAAGCCCTTCACTATGTTCCAAATTGTTATACAGATTGGCTGTACGTCTCCTATAGACGGTTTTGGTTCTGTTTGGGATGCCTGGGTAAGTATTTAGGTTTAAAGCACACAAAAAAAACATATAGCCAAGCTGGTCATAACATAAGGTAAAATTTGCGGGTGCAAACAATCCGAGGTACCCCACCACACTGTACCTCATTCACTAGAACATAGCAAGAAGGGGTGGAAAAGAATGCACACCAGATTTTTCTCGTTATGCAATTAAAAGTGTATTGATACATAAAGAAATAAGTACAAAAATTAGTGCTGTACAATGTAGTGCAACATGGTATACATATATAATAGTCAATTCAAACACTAGGGTGTAACACCCAATAAGAAGATATCTGATGAGCCATCTCTGTTTGGCAACGCATCTGTCATCAGAATTGTCCAGCACCTCGAGAAAATAGGAAAATAGCAGTAACCAGGTAGCTCTAACAGTATCTAGAATGATGACTAGGATAAGGTAAAAAACCTTTACCACATAAATCTAAGAGGTGCATTGGTGGCATTCCTGAGGATTAGTGCAGCCATATAAGAAGTCCAGTATGCATCAAGGGTTAGTGGACCAACACCCAGGATTTTCACTATCCTGGGATTTGGTCTACTTCCACGGGGCACCCTGATCGGGGTTGCTCCGCTGCGTGAACCCCCCAGCCCCCCCCCCCCCCCCCGATCGCCCTAAACTCGCCTCACCCCGCTTCTACACGAGCGCTCGTCCAATCCGAGCACTCAGAGCCGCTGTGGTATGTACGGACAAGCGGCGGACAACCACATCGCGCTGGAGCCTGCGTCTCGCGCTTTCTTCTAACAGGGAGCGCGCCCGTGCCGGCCATTCACAAACGGCGCCCTGCTAGAGGGAAGCGCGATATGCGGCCCGCGTATGCGCCTTTGGAATGGGGATAAGGTAAGGTTTCTGGGCGTCCTGGGGGGTTTCACCCCGATTTCGGATGCCCCGCGGGGAGGGATCTGATCGGGGAGGGATCTGATTCCCGGGCCGATCCCCCCCCCTGGGTGTTGGTCCACTTTAAGGATAATGGATCTATGGATCAGAGTCTAACACTCTGGTCAGCATAGGTAGCAAACATCATACCAGAGAAAACCTCATAAAGTACATAGTAGCATAATAATCATGACGTGGCACATCATAAATATAGCATACAAATGAGCAACCAAGGTTACAATAGTGTTACCTGGCAGACAAGCAAGAATGGTGATCGCTAAGCTCCGAGCCTACGTTGCGTAGCTCGCGGCTCCTTTGTCAAGGCAGCGATGCGTTCATTTGTATGCTATATTTATGATGTGCCACGTCATGATTATTATCATACCAGAGAAAACCTCATAAAGTACATAGTAGCATAATAATCATGACGTGGCACATCATAAATATAGCATACAAATGAGCAACCAAGGTTACAATAGTGTTACCTGGCAGACAAGCAAGAATGGTGATCGCTAAGCTCCGAGCCTACGTTGCGTAGCTCGCGGCTCCTTTGTCAAGGCAGCGATGCGTTCATTTGTATGCTATATTTATGATGTGCCACGTCATGATTATTATGCTACTATGTACTTTATGAGGTTTTCTCTGGTATGATGTTTGCTACCTATGCTGACCAGAGTGTTAGACTCTGATCCATAGGTCTATAGACTGTGACTACCATTATCCTTAACTCTTGATGCATACTGGACTTATTATATGGCTGCACTAATTGTCAGGAATGCCACAAATGCACCTCTTAGATTTATGTGCTAAAGGTTTTTTACCTTATCCTAGTCATCATTCTAGATACTGTTAGAGCTACCTGGTTACTGCTATTTTCCTATTTTCTCGAGGTTCTGGACAATTCTGATGACAGATGCGTTGCCATACAGAGATTCCTCAGATATCTTCTAATTGGGTGTTACACCCTAGTGTGAATTTACTATTATATCTGTATACCATGTTGCACTACATTGTACAGCACAAATTTTTGTACTTATTTCTTTATGTATCAATACACTTTTAATTGCATAACGAGAAAAATCTGGTTGGTGTGCATTCTTTTCCACCCCTTTTTGCCTCCGCTGTGTGAACACCCTCCCCCCTCGCTTTTCTGTCGTCCCACGGCACATGCGCGGGCTCTCGTCCATTCTATGGCAATCTGATTTCAATAAATGGACCGGCTGGCGGCCACCGCACTTGCGCGGGATTGGATGATTTCACAAAGCAGGGGTAATACCAAATTGGGATGCCCCAGGGCGGGGGAGGCCAGCACTAAAGTCTTAGACTCCGGTTTTGGTCCACATAGCAGAGATGCCCCGTGTGTCTGTGTGCGTGAATGACCCGGAACAACCAGATCTCTTACCTAGCTTCCAGCCAATCAGAATCAATTGTCATGAACACTAATGCACCACAATCTGTTTGGATTGCCGAGTGCCTGTGGGATCACCCTAAAAGGTAAGTTCTATGGTGATCCCGGGGGGCTTCACACAGTTATTCATCCCCAAGTCCTGGGGGCATCCCGAATTGGGATGAATAACTGAATTGGATGCGGCCACCAGCGCGCTCTGAGCCACTCACCTTTTATACTAAGGGACGTCAGCGGATCTGAGCGCGCTGATTGGACGAGCGGTTGCGCATGTGCTGTAGGCCTGGAAGAGGCAATTTGGGGGTTTCACACAGCGGGGCATGGACCTAAATCCTGGGTTTTGGTACAGCCCACCGTATGATTAGGGCATCAGTACACAGAATCTAGCCGGAGAATTGCAAAGCATGATGGGTAGATGAAATGTGATCAGTATCTTACGCAGCTTTCCTGTCTTTTTTTTTTTTTTTTTTGGCAGGTGACCGATGCCATGAAGGAGTCGGGCTCTGTCTTGAGTCAGATCGGGTAAGTACCTCATCCGACGAGGCTAGATTAGGCCAGACTACTCTACTCCAAGGATCCAGTATCCAGGAATGCTCACTATTGTCAAGCTCTGCGTCTAAATAGAGCCGTGTTGCCGCTCATTAATATGCGCAGCGTACAGCTCTGATTGGGCGAGAGCCCGCACAGTTGGACCGATGTTTTGGTGGCTGATCTGACGGGTGGGGGGGATACTTGCATCCCAAATCTCGAAGATGCCCTCGGCGCAAGGAACAAAGCCTGGGATAGTGAAGATCCCGGGTTTTGTTAGGCTTTTACGAGGATCAACCCCCAAGTAATTGATTGTCTTAGGTCTTGTTCCTCCTTAGCAGGGCATCCCGAATAGGGATCAGTGTGTATCCCCAGGGATTGCCCGCTCACTCACCTTTTCCCTCCTTCCCACGCGGGCCCCTCAGCAAATCAGTGGACTCTCATTCTATCTGGATTTCTTTTACCGCACTAAACGGAGCAAGCACCACCGGCTGGAGCCCCGCCCCTAGCTGTGGGGGCATGCCATTCAAAGAGGCCCGGCCCTGGTGCGGCAAGGGCTTATAGAAGAGGTGAATAAATCGGGTTTCACACATCCCAATTCCTAATGGACCATAAAGCGGTAAGCCAAAGTCTTATAGACTCGAGAGGGGTGTTGCTCCCCTTTAAGTAGGTCACATGACACGGCACCATCTGCTGCTGTAGCCATAGTAACCCAGAAGGGGGCGTGCACTGCTCGTAAGTCCTCCATATTTATTTTAGTCCGGTCCATGCGCGCGGCGTAACTCGCGTCCTGCTCCCGGAAATGTCGGCGAACTGATTTACTGTGAATGACTTTCTCTTGCCTTATTATTCTCTCTCCAGTCTCCAGGGTAAAAAGGTTTCGCCGGCTCTGGGGATTTCCTGGTCCAATCAGCTGCTGATGAGGTTAATGGTGGCGAGGACGCCGCGGGAAGCTCCGCCCCTGCATGCCGGCTGCGTTCTGAGAACCATGGAGGTCATCTTTGCGCCTCATGTGGCGCGCACCTCCTGCTGCTACACGGTGGACACCGACGGGGTGAAGGGCATCGAGGTGGAGGAAGTGTAAAAGGCCGGAGGACCAATGGTGGGAGATTGGGCCGGGACCTCTGCGTGGGTTCTCCGGCTTGTCGGACCAAAACCTATCTTTGTGACTAATCATCCTCCCCTCCCCACAAACATTCCGTTATCTCTCCTTTTCCAGCAGGATATCTGTCAATAGCATCTAAAGTGCCAGATTTTTGGGGGGTTTAAGTGGCAGGACCAGCGATTGCCAGACCTAAATCAGGATCCAGGTCTGGGATTAGAATATGCCGCTGTAATCTCGCTGCTCTAGGTCCTCCTTTCATTATATATCTGCGATATGTCAGAGGAGCCAAGTAATAAAATGTCAGAATCCCATATTGCCCGGGGTTTGAGTGGCAGGACCAGCGATTGCCACTTAATGGTGACCCAGCGCTGGTATTAGAATATGCTGCTGTTCTTATATTGCTGCTCTGTGTCCTCCTTTCATTATATATCTGTGATATGACTGAGGAGCCCAGTAATCAAATGTCTCATATTTCCCGGGGTTCGAGTGGCAGGACCAGCGATTGCCGACCCTCAGGATTGGAACAAGCCATTCTTCAAATAATGCTGCTTTGGTTCCTCTCTCATTATATATGATATGCTCACTCCCTGGGGCTTTGCCATTTTGTCATCCCCGGGGCTACTTTGTCATCATATCAAAGTCTTATATTGCCTGGGATTTGAGTGGCAGGACCAGTGATTGCCGACCCTCAGCCCGGGATTGAAACATGCCATTCTTCAAATCCCACTGCTTTGAGTCCACTCATTATATATTAAAGGCCCGCTCCTCGGGTGGGTGTGATGTGATGTGATGTCATAGAAGCCCAGGAATAAACGACAAAGTCCCATAGTGCCGGGGGTTTAAGTGGCAGGGCCAGCGATTGACGGATTGCATTGTGACCCCGCACTGGCATTGGAACATGCTGTTTGTTCAAATCTCGTGGTGCTGGGTCCTCTTGTTATGTATGACATGCCCCACCACCCCGGGGTGTAGGAATGGATGGCGTAGGGGCCCAGGCTTAGAATGGCAAGGACCCAGTTTGCTGGGGGGTTTGAGTGGCAGGACCAGCTATTTCCAGATCGAATCATGACCCAGTGCTTTGGATTGAAACATGCTGTTCTGTTGGGTCCTCTATTATGATGTATGGAAGACCTGCCCCCCGGGGGTCTGCGATCTGGTTGCATAGGCAACCTGGAATAGGAAAGCAGTCTCCCAAGTGTTTTTAGGGGTTTGAGTGGCAGGGCCAGCGATTGCCAGACTTAAATCGGGACCCAGGGCTGGGATTAGAATATGCTGTCCTAATCCTACTGCTGTGTGTCCTTCTTTCATTACAGGTCCTTCTCAAAAAATTAGCATATAGTGCTAAAGTTCATTATTTTCCATAATGAAATGATAAAAATATATTTCATATATTTGAGATTCATTGCACACCAACTGAAATATTTCAGGTCTTTTTTTGATTTAATACTGATGATTTTGCCATACAGCTCATGAAAACCCCAAAATCCTATCTCAAAAAATTAGCATATTTCATCCGACCAATAAAAGAAAAGTGTTTTTAATAAAAAAAAAAAAGTCAACCTTCAAATAATGATGTTCAGTTATGCGCTCATTTCTGCAAAAGGATTCCCAACCAAGTATCGACTGCTTCAATGCGGCGTGGCATGGAGGCAATCAGCCTGTGGCACTGCTGAGGTGTTATGGAGACCCATGATGCTTCCATAGCGGCCTTAAGCTCATCCAGAGTGTTGGGACTTGCGTCTCTCAACTTTCTCTTCACAATATTCCACAGATTCTCTATGGGGTTCAGATCAGGAGAGTTGGCAGGCCAATTGAGCACAGTAATACCATGGTCACTAAACCATTTACCAGTGGTTTTGGCACTGTGAGCAGGTGCCAGGTCGTGCTGAAAAATGAAATCTTCATCTCCATAAAGCTTTTCAGCCGATGGAAGCATGAAGTGCTCCAAAATCTCCTGATAGCTAGCTGCATTGACCCTGCCCTTTATAAAACACAGTCGACCAACACCAGCAGCTGACATGGCACCCCAGACCATCACTGACTGTGGGTACTTGACACTGGACTTCAGGCATTTTGGCATTTCCTTCTCCCCAGTCTTCCTCCAGACTCTTGATTTCCGAATGACATGCAAAATTTGCTTTCATCAGAAAAAAGTACTTTGGACCACTGAGCAACAGTCCAGTGCTGCTTCTCTGTAGCCCAGGTCAGGCGCTTCTGCCGCTGTTTCTGGTTCAAAAGTGGCTTGACCTGGGGAATGCGGCACCTGTAGCCCATTTCCTGCACACGCCTGTGCACGGTGGCTCTGGATTTTTCTACTCCAGACTCAGTCCACTGCTTCCGCAGGTCCCCCAAGGTCTGGAATCGGTCCTTCTCCACAATCTTCCTCAGGGTCCGGGCACCTCGTTGTGCAGCGTTTTCTGCCACATTTTTTCCTTCCCACAGACTTCCCGTTGAGGTGCCTTGATACAGCACTCTGGGAACAGCCTATTTGTTCGGAAATTTCTTTCTGGGTCTTACCCTCTTGCTTGAGGGTGTCAATGATGGCCTTCTGGACAGCAGTCAGGTCGGCAGTCTTACCCATGATGGCGGTTTTGAGTAAAGAACTAGGCCGGGCTTTTTTAAAAGCCTCCAGGAATCTTTTGTAGGTGTTTAGAGTTAATTAGTTGATTCAGATGAATAGGTTAATAGCTCGTTTAGAGAACCTTTTCATGATATGCTAATTTTTTTAGATAGGATTTTGGGGTTTTCATGAGCTGTATGGCAAAATCATCAGTATTAAAACAAAAAAAGACCTGAAATATTTCAGTTGGTGTGCAATGAATCTCAAATATATGTACGTTTAATTTTTATCATTTCATTATGGAAAATAATGAACTTTAGCACTATATGCTAATTTTTTGAGAAGGACCTGTATATATCTGTGATATGTCAGAGGAACCCAGTAATGGAGCGTCAGTCCTGTATTGCCTGGGGTTTGAGTGGCAGGACCAGCGATTGCCAGACTTAATCGTGACCCATCACTGGGATTAGAATATGCTGCTGTTCAATCTTGCTGCTCTGTGTCCTTCTTTCATTATATATCTGTGATATGACTGAGAAGACCACTAATGGAATGTCTCGTATTGCCCGGGGTTCGAGTGGCAGGACCAGCGATTGCCAACCCTCAGGATTGGAACAAGCCATTCTTCAAATACTGCTGCTTTGGTTCCTCTCTCATATATAAAATGCTCACCCCCTGGGGCTTTGCCATTTTACTCCTGGGCTACTTTGTCATCATATCAAAGTCTCATATTGCCCGGGGTTTGAGTGGCAGGACCAGTGATTGCCGACCCTCTGTCCGGGATTGGAACATACCATTCTTTAATATATAATGAGTGGACTCAAAGCAGTGAGACTTAAACGCCCACTCCCCGGGGTGGGGGGGGGTTGGGGGTGTGATGTCATAGAAGCCTAGGGGGTTGGAGTGGCAGGGCCAGAGATTGACGGATCGCATTGTGACCCCGCACTGGCATTGGAACATGCTGTTGTTCAAATCTCGGGGTGCTGGGTCCTCTTTCATTATGTATGACATGCCCGTCTCCTGGGGGCAGGAATGGATGGCAACGACTCAGTTTGCTGGGGGGTTTGAGTGGCAGGACCAGCTATTTCCAGATCGAATCATGACCCAGTGCTTGGGATTGAAACATGCCGCTCTGCTGGGTCCTCTACTATGATGTATGGAAGACTTGCCCCCCGGGGGGCTGCGATCTGATTGCATAGGCAACCTGGAATAGGAAAGCAGTCTCCCAGGTGTTTAGGGGTTTGAGTGGCAGGACCAGCGATTGCCAGACTTAATAGTGACCCAGCCCTGGATTTAGAATATACCAATGTTCGCTGCTCTGGATCCTACTTTCATTCCATTTTTGTGATGTGATGATGGCGGAGCTCGGTAATGGAAAGTCAAAGTCCCATAGTGCCCGGGGTTTGAGTGGCAGGACCAGTGATTGCCAGATTGACTTGCAACCTTCCGCCTGGGATTCGATAACGCCATTCTTCAAATCCCACGGCTTTGATTTCTCTCTCTATATATGAAATTCCAGCTCCCCAGGGGGTGTGATGTGATGTCATAGAAGCCCAGGAATAAATGACAAAGTCCCATATTGCCGGGGCTTTTGAGTGACAGGACCAGCTATTGCCAGATCGAATCATGACCCGGTGCCTGGGATTGGGACATGGCGTTCTAACATCACAATGATGGGTCCTCCATCATGATGTATGGAAGACGGGCTGCAATCTGATCACATGGGGCCCCGGAAAAAGAAAGCAGTGTGCCAGGGGCTTAAAAAAGACCAAAACCTAACCTGGAGTTTGAGACTCCAGGACAGGCGTTCTCGCTCCCTCTGGGGTATCCAGATTTGGGATGCCCCGCTGTGTGAAACCCCCAGGTCACCCAAAGACTTACCTTATTTCCCAGTCCAACGGCGCATGAGCGAGCCGCATCCCCACTATGCTTTTAGCAGGGCGCATGCACGCACCAAAAGATTGACCAGTGCGGACATACTCCCAGTTTAAGGGAGCGCGCTCGGATCCACTCGTGTAAGACCTCCTCCTGGACGAAGGGGCAGGAGTGGATCCAAGCGTGCTGATTGGACCAGAGGCTGCGCATGTGCCGTAGGACTGGGGAGTGCGATCGGGCGACCTGCGGGTTTTCACACAGCGGGGCATCCCCAAACAGGGTTCCCCGGGGATAAGGACAATACCCCAGGATAGTCAAAATCATCCCATCTGCTTACCTCCGTTCCAGCTTAACGGTGCATGCGTGGGCTCCCGTCCAATCCGAGCCGCTTGCTGTGATGTCATTTGACAAGCTGCTCTGATTGGGATGAATGGGGGGTGCACTTGCACAACGCCAGGGGATGCGGGAGCACACACTCCCCATTGTCAACAATCGAAGCAAGCAGGTCTGATTGGACGGGAGGCCCGCACATGCGCCGTCGGACCGGGAAAAGGTGTGTTTTCCCTATATGCAGTCCAGGTCGTCCCAGTGATGACGTGGGTATTCCGCCCCTAGGTGGTGCTCGACTGCAAGATCAAAGATGTAGCTCCTCCCGGCCCCCTATAAAGGCAGGTGTTTCTCTTTCATTCTCCAGTTGTTCATATTGCAGTCTTGGCTGCAGAAGATCGTTGGATACAGATATTGGCAGCAGAGCGGGGCCATCTAGCCCGTCGGCCGCTGCGGGACCTATTTCCACGGATCCATCCTGACCCACTCCCGAAGTGGATCCTCCCGTGTCGGGTTTGTCCAACACTACTGTTATGCCGTCACCTGATACTGCTTCCTTACGTGACCCAGCTGACAAGCGCAGGGATCAGCTGGTCTGCCATACGTTCACCTTTGCTGGTTCCCTTTTCCGCCCTGTGTGCGCCTCAGCGATTGTCTCACTAGCCATCGGAAAGAAGGTGAGACACCTTCTGGATAGAGCTAAGGCTCGCAAGTGGGTGGAGGAGTATAAGAAACTCGAGGCTTGCTTGGATTTCATTGGCTTTGTTGCTACTGCCATGGATGATGTGGTCCGGCTCGGTGCCAGGATTTCGGCTTTGCTTGTTGCTCTCCGCCGCTTGCTCTGGCTGCGGCAATGGTCGGCTGATGCGGCTGCCAAGAAGTCGCTTACGAGTATCCCTTTTGCAGGGAACAGGCTGTTCGGGGAGCGCCTGGACCTTTTGGTCAAGGATGGTAGACTACCTCAGAGACGGAAGCCTGCTTGGTCCTTTCGGAATCCCTCTGCCTATCATTCTTTTTGAGGAGGAAGAGGCTCTTCATTTCCAGGTGGCCGCAGGGATACCTGGGGCAGAGGTAGGTCCCACGGCCGGCCTAATCCCTCCTGGGGAGCTAGATCCAAGCCCCCTGCCAAGTCCTCTCAGGCATGAGGGGGCGCCCTCACCCATCCAGGTGGGGGACGGCTTCTGCTGTTTGCTCAGATCTGGAGGCGGCACGTCTCGGATCAGTGGATTCAGGAGGTAGTGTCCTCCGGTTACAAGATAGAGCTGGCAGCCTGGCCTCCCATAAGATTCCCCCGTTCTCGGATATCCCAAAACCCGCTAAAGGCCCAAGCCTTTAGAACGGCTGCGCAACACCTCCTGCGGTTAGGTGTGATTTGCCCTGTACCTCGGCAGGAACAGGGTCGGGGTTTTACTCCAACCTGTTCACGGTTCCCAAGAAGCACGGAACGTTAAGATCAATCCTGGACCTGAAGGGTCTCAACAGGTTTGTAAGAGTCAGACATTTCCGCATGGAAACCTTGCGGTCGGCGGTGAGATCGCTTCAGCCCGGCGACTTCATGACCACAGTGGACATCAGGGATGCTTATCTGCACATCCCGATCTTCCAGGGACATCAGAAGTTCCTGAGGTTTGCTCTAGAGCAGGGGTACTCAACTACGTCATGTAAAGATCCATTTAAAGGCATCTGGTGGGAGGTGAAGGTCCGGGCGGAGGGCTGTCGCGGTTTTAAATCAGCAAACTGGGGGATGGGCTATAGATTCCCCAGCAGATCTAAAAAAAAGGCTGTTGCAATGCCTCTTCCGATCCATGCAGTGCTTCATATTGCAATGCTAGGTGCCAGGCAGCCATGATGCTGGCAGGGAGGCTAAGCACTACATCGCCGATCAAGGGGGCAGCTCGGAGCACGGCAACACAGAAGCAACTGAATGCAGGGGTCCGGAAATCTGGCACCGAGGTCCGCATTCGGACCCCGGTCCGCCAGTTGAGTATCGCTGCTCTAGAGGATCGGCATTACCAGTTTATGGCACTTCCATTCAGGATGTCCTCAGCCCCCCGTGTCTTCACCAAGGTGCTGGCGGGCATCATGGCTATTCTGAGGAACCAGGGCATTCGTGTGCTGCCCTATCTGGACTACTTGCCGATTGCGTCCCAGTCCCTTCAGCAGGCCGAGAGCGATACTCGGGCGCTGTTGTCAACCCTCAACAGTGAGATCCTTCCTGGGAATGACGATAGACACCGCTCAGGTCAAGGTTTTTCTGCCGCAGCAGAAGGTTGTGGGTCTCCAGATGCAGGTGCAGGCTTTACTGTCCTGTCAGCAGCTGTCGGTATGTCTGGGGATGAGATTGGTGGGCTTAATGGTGTCCTGCTTCGAGGCAGTGCCTTTCGCTCAATTTCACATGAGACCTCTTCAATTGAACCTACAGACCGTCTGGAATCGGACTCAGGAGTCCCTGGAACACAGCTTTTCGCTGTCACCACTGGCCAGGCAGACCCTCTTTTGGTGGTTGGACTCTCGGAACTTGCTGGTAGACAAGTCCTTCCTGACTCCCCATTGGGAGATCGTTACCACGGATGCCAGTCTGACAGGCTGGGGAGGCGTTCGGCAGACTCAGAAGATCCAGGGTCAGTGGGGTCTGCAGGAGAACCGCTTACCCATAAATCTCCTGGAGCTGAGAGCAATCCGGTTGGTGCTTCTGTGCTTGACTCCCCTTTTAAGGGGTCGTGCAATCCAGGTTCGCTCGAACAATCAGACTGCTGTCGCCTACATCAATCACCAGGGCGGGACTCGGAGCAAGAGAGCCCTCAAAGAGGTGACCCAGATTCTGACTTGCCGTTCTACATTCCCAGGTAGAAAACCTGGAAGCAGATTCCCTGAGCAGGAGCGCCTCGCGCCTGGGGGAATGGTCTCTCAGCAGCAAGACCTTTCACGTTCTGTGTCTCCCCTGGGGTCAGCCGGACGTTTGCATCCAGACACAATCATAAGCTTCCAAGGCTCGTCTCCCTCTCAAGAGATCCTCTGGCCATTGCAACAGACGCTCTGGTGATTCCTTGGATGGAGTTCAAGTTTCTTTATGCATTCCCTCCGTTTCCACTCCTGGGGCCATTGAAACCTCAATCCTGACGGAAAAGGGGCTGTCGGCCACGGTTGTGCATACCATGATTCAGGCACGGAAGAGGTCTTCTTCCATGATATACTACAGAGTTTGGCACGCTTATATTGCTTGGTGCGAGACCAAGAGTCTCCCTTGCTGCACATTTTCTATTTCTAGGATTCTGAAGTTTTTGCAACACGGCTTAGATTTGGGTCTCCAGCTGAGCACCCTAAAGGGTCAGGTCTCAGCTTTAGCCATCTTTTTCCAGAGATCCATTGCCAACCATAGGTTGACTTTTTTCCAGGGAGTCACCCATGTCCGTCCGTCCGTAAGTCAGTAATACCGGTGTGGGACTTGAATTTAGTACTTTCTGCTCTTCAGGGTCCTCCCTTCGAGCCATTGTGCGATACTGCATTGTCTATTTTGACTCTCAAAGTGGTCTTTCTGGTAGCGATCACCTCGGTGCCTCGTGTATCAGAGCTGGCCGCGCTTTGTATGAAGCCTCCCTACTTTGAGCTGCACAGGGATAAGGTGGTTTTTTGCTTTAAACCTGATTTTTTGCCTAAGGTCGTTTCTCCCTTAATGAGGAAGTCATCTTACCTTCCTTGTGTCCAGCACCGGCTAATTCCAAAGAACGAACCCTCCATGCCTTGGATGTGGTCAGAGCCATAAAGTATTACCTGGCTGTGACTGAATCTTTCAGGAAATCGGATTTGCTCTGTCCTAACAGAGGGTTCTAGGAAAGGATTGCCACTAGCCAAGTCCACTCTCAGTAAGTGGATCAGACAGGCGGTGGTGCAAGCATATTCTGCCAAGGGGAAGGAACCCTCTTTTCAGATTACATCTCATTCTACTAGAGCTATTGGTGCCTCTTGGGCTTTTCAGCACCAGGCATCGGTGGAACAAGTTTGTAAGGCCGCCACTTGGTCTTCAGTTCATACTTTTACAAAGTTTTTTACAAGGTGGATGTCAGGGCCTCAGCTGATGCTGTCTTTGGCCGCAAGGCGCTTCAGGCGGTAGTGAGATGAACTACATGCTGTTCCGCACTGGAAATCCCACCCAAATGGACACTGCTTTTGGATGTCCCACATGTCATCACTGGGACAGCCTGGACTGGTTGTAGAATTATTTTTGGATACATCCAGTCCAGGTCTTCCCACCCCGCCCTTGTGTTCATTGTTTCCTGTTGCCTGTTATGGTTATTCACCATTTTTTATTCATTGGGCATTGTTTCCATAAATCTTGTTAGAGAGCGTACAAGCTGAAGCTATATGAAGTAACATGGTTTCTTGGGCCTCCCGGCCTGTCCTTTTTTTTTTTTTTTTTTTTTGTCTACTGCTTTTTAACCACTGGAGAATGATAGAGGGACTCCTGCCTTTATAGGGGGTCAGGAGGAGCTACATCTTTGATCTTGCAGTCAAGCGCCCCCTATGGGTGAACACCCACGTCATCCCTTGGGCCGACCTGGACTGGATGTATCCAAAAACAATTCTACCGGTGAGTTTCACAGAATTGTATTGCTCTGGGGGGTTTCAGACAGCAGGGCATTCCCATTCCGGATGTTCCCAGGGAAAGCCAGCGGCTGGCCCTGGAATCTTTTAGATCTCAGGCCAGCCGTGTTGCTGGGTTTTGTTCGCTTTAAAGTCTCCAGGGCAGGTTACAGTCCCCCCCCCCCCCTTCCCGGCGCATCCAAATTCGGGATACCCCACAATGTGAAACTTCCTGAAACGCATCCCCCACCAGTGTATATGAATGGATGGTAACCAAACCCACAGGGAGGCCCCCCACAAGGCCCCCAACACTCAAGTTATCAATATGCACCACTCCAAGTAAAGTACAAAAATAATCTTTTATTAATAATCCAGGACATTCATCAGTGATGTAACGCGTACGATGGGGGCTGTCGGCACATCCTGCATGTAAGACCCTTATATATGTCTGTCTCTTTTCTGTCACCCTACTGTGTCCCTGCTTATTAAATACATTGCTGCTAATTCATTTGCATGTAACTGCACTTAGTCACTTTACAAATATTTTTTGATCACTTGTTGAATTTTTGATATATACGGTATTTCTTCTATAGATATTGCAGCTTGCACTTTTTGGGGGGGGCTAAACAGGACTCTGCCATTGATATACAGGGACATATACTTTAGATGTGATAATTTTTTTTGGCTTGTATCGTGCCACTGGCGCCCCCTAGTGTAATTAATAAAAGATTTTTTGTACTTTTACTTGGAGTGGTACATATTGATACTTGAGTGTTGGGGGCCTCCCTGTGGGTTTGGTTTCAGTGGTATTTGCTCAAGGTTGCACACTCCTTTTGATTTAAGTTGGTGTGGCCATTTTTGATAAGGTTTAATATGAATGGACGGTAGCAGGGGCGAGCAGCAGGCAGGAGTTCTAATTGGACGAGAGCTGTGCTTGCACCAAGAAAGCAATCAGGTGACCCTGAGGCATCCAAAACGATGGCGGTGAGGATTTGGATGCTCGTATTCTATTAGTACAAGGAGACCGCTGAGGTCTATTGTGATTGGAGGTCCACTTTAAAGCAGAACAAGACCCAGGATTTTTACTATCCGGGGATTTGTTCTCGATATGCAATGCTCTGCTGTGTGAAACTCCCCAGATCGGCAATAACTGCTCACCTTTTCCCGATCCAACGGTGCATGTGCAGGCTCTTGTCCAAAGAGCTGTTTGCTGAATGTCATTGACTCTGCTTTTCTGCAGTGGGAGCGGCCGCATTCCCCAGCCATGCATGCGCTCCTGCCCCTGAGCGGCTGCAGCGGAAGCGCGCACAATCCAAACTGCTCTCATTGGACGAGAGCCCACATATGCGCCACTGGACCAGGGAAAGGTAAGCAGTAAGTAATCTGGGGCGTTTTACACAGGGACGGTCACGCTGGGTTTTGTTACCTTTTCCAGATCTGCTTAAAGTGTAAGTTTTACAATCAAACTACAGTGTTTCATGCTGCGGGATGCCCGGGAAGGAGGAACAAAACTCGACAAATCCTGGGGTTTTGTTCTTCATTAAAAAAGGACCTTCACTCAAAATAGACCGGAGACCCATTCGGGATGCCCTGTGGCTCCTCACCACGCTGCAGCCCGGTTCCCCCTACACCCCTAATACTTACCTCTTCCACATTGAGACCTCCGGAAGCAGAACAACTTCAGTGCCCGGCGCTTGCACAGTAATGTTCACAGCTGTTCGGCAAATCTGATTGGCTGCTGACTGTCACGTGTCCACTAGGGTTTCGCAGAGTGTGGCACAGAGAAGAGTGCTATTAGTCCAATTTGATTAAAGGTCCTCTTTAAACCATGCAAGATACCTCCTTTTTGAGAGGCTGCCTTATTCAGACCCAGGATTTTCACCCACCTCGGTTTCGGTCTGCTTTACAGGGGCATCCCGGTTTTGTGACGGCCCCCAGGATCTTCCCTTGCTCCCGCGGTGCATGCTCTCATCCAATCAGAATAGGTTGCTGTGCACTTTAAAGAGGAGCAAACACCGGCCTAAGGTCCGTCTGGGCCAGCGGTCTAGCTGTTTTTAATAAAATGAGCAGCCACTAGTCTGTCTTGTTTTTAAAGTGGACCAAAACCCAGCTGCATTGGTGGCCGCGCATGTGCCGTAGGGCAAATCCTGGGGTTTTGTTCTTCTTTAAAGGACCTTCACTGAAAAAATAGACCGGAGGCCCATTTGGGATGCCCTGTGGCTCCTCACCACGCTGCAGCCCGGTTCCCTACACCCCCAATACTTACCTCTTCCACAGTGTGACCTCCGGAAGCAGAACAAGCGCCTGGCGTTTTTACAGTAATGTCCAGAACTGTTCGGCAAATCTGATTGGCTGCTCACGGTCACATGCTCGCTAGGGAACGCAGAGTGTGGCACGGAGAGGAGTGGTGGGGCATCCCGAATATCTCTGTGCTGTTAGTCCATTTTGATTAGAGGTCCACCTTAAACCATGCAGGAGACCACCTCAGAGAAGCTGCCTTATTCAGACCTCAATTTGATTAGAGGTTCTCTTTTTTTTCTGGCAATAATACTTAGGCATTTATAAACTGTTCCTTTTTCTTTATCAATCTTTTGTGTATATTCTGAACATCATTCTATAAGCATAATACTGTTCATACACAGAATTTAAAGATTACAGACAACTTAAGTCACAGTCAGAAACGTACTCACTGCATACAAGAAAATAGATTCAAGAGTTACTAAAAAAGTTCAATTCAAATAAATTAAAAGAAAAATAACAACCCCTATGGGGGGGAGGAGTAAAGGAAGGGGTCGAGGAAGGATCAGATGCTCATTAGGTTTACATCAAAATCTGTAGGGAAAAAATTCCAAACCCAAGGATTCCACACCTCCATGAACATCTCCAAAGTCCAATTGTGAATGGAAGACATTTTTCCCTAATGGCCATAATGCAGTTAACCTTGTTTTTAAAGGCGTTGAAGCTCAAAGTGGGGGACCTATAAGCCCCAGCTATCACCAGCTTTGCCCCTGATAGGATATAATACAAGGTGGGGGACCTCCAAGCCCCAGCTATCACCAGCTTTGCCCCTGATAGGATATAATACAAGGTGGGGGACATCCAAGCCCCAGCTATCACCAGTTTTGCCCCTGATAGGATATAATACAAGGTGGGGGACCTCCAAGCCCCAGCTATCACCAGCTTTGCCCCTGATAGGATATAATACAAGGTGGGGGACATCCAAGCCCCAGCTATCACCAGCTTTGCCCCTGATAGGATATAATACAAGGTGGGGGACCTCCAAGCCCCAGCTATCACCAGCTTTGCCCCTGATAGGATATAATACAAGGTGGGAGACCTGCAAGCCCCAGCTATTACCAGCTTTGCCCCTGATAGGTGGGGCTTGGAGGTCCTCCACCTTGTATTATATCCTATCACCAGCTTTGCCCCTGATAGGAAATAATACAAGGTGGGGGACCTCCAAGCCCCAGCTATCACCAGCTTTGCCCCTGATAGGATATAATACAAAGTGGGGAACTCCAAGCCCCACCTATCACCAGCTTTGCCCCTGATAGGATATAATACAAGCTGGGGGACCTCCAAGCCCCACCTATCACCAGCTTTGCCCCTGATAGGATATAATACAAGGTGGGGGACCTCCAAGCACCAGCTATCACCAGCTTTGCCCCTGATAGGATATAATACAAGGTGGGGGACCTCCAAGCCCCACCTATCACCAGCTTTGCCCCTGATAGGATATAATACAAGGTGGGGGACCTCCAAGCCCCAGCTATCACCAGCTTTGCCCCTGATAGGATATAATACAAGGTGGAGGACCTCCAAGCCCCACCTATCACCAGCTTTGCCCCTGATAGGATATAATACAAAGTGGGGGACCTCCAAGCTCCAGCTATCACCATCTTTGCCCCTGATAGGATATAATAGAAGGTGGGGGACCTCCAAGCCCCAGCTATCACCAGATTTGCCCCGATAGGAAATAATACAAGGTGGGGGACCTCCAAGCCACAGCTATCACCAGCTTTGCCCCTGATAGGATATAATACATCAACCGCTTTTTCAGTCTAGAACTGTGGGGGATTGGGGCGTTGAGGAGAGCTACCCAAGGGTCTCTGACCACAGATCTACCACAAGAATAGAGAGAGAAAATAAAGAAGGAGGGGAGGGGAAGGAAGGAATGAAAAGGAGATGGAGCGAAAGGAGAGGAGAAGAAGAAAAGAAACCAAAAATGTAGTAATGCAATTAAATAACTTTTAGATTGGGAGAAAAATTCCCTCAGACTCTTTTAAGTACTGATAGGATTCTTCTCCGCTGTACCCGGGGATAGGACAATGTCCCCGGAACAAGTTTGATTAACTGAGAGCTAATAAAAATGGAAATAGTAAAATAAAACTATATATGTCTATCTGCCAGACTAAGTCTCCCAGATAAATGAGTGCAGCATGTGAATGCCGCCGAGCAGAGGGTCTTGGCATCTAAACGCTATAACTGTGAGCTAACTAACTTAAACACATATGAGGCCTGAAAAAGAGAGCCACAATATTGCATCGCCGCCCCCTGAAATGCAGATTTGACCTTCTATCCCGGTTTTCCATATCCTCAAGCTTAGCATGCAGAGCACTATTATCTTTCTGCAGTTGATTAATTTGGGCAGCATGAGATTCCTGAGTGGATATAACATCTCCCAATTTCCTCTCCAGGTCTCCCAAGCTCCTTGTCACTTTCTCAATTTCCTTAGTAAGATGATCAGTAATAGTCTTGGTATTGGCAGAAAGTGCACTCTGAAGTATATTGACAAATTTATCTACCAGGTGAGGGCCCCTTGCATGCTGGTTCACATTACCCGGCGAGAGCAGCTCCCCTGCCCCCTCGGCCTAAACTGATGCCTCACTTCCCACCACCTCAAGCATTTCAGTCTCATTGAAACTGGCAGCCATCTTAAACATGCTATGCTGAAGTGCTGAGGTGTGCTGCGCTATGTACCCCTTTAAGGCTTGAGAAGCTGGTGAATAGTCTGAGGTAAAATTTCTCCTTGGGCCCCTATATTCCCATTTTACCACAGAAATATAGTCTCAGGAGCTCTTATTTTGTTTATTCTAGTTTAGCTGGCGGCCATCTTAAACTCCATGCTATGCTAAGGCGCTGAGGTGTGCTTCGTTGTGTACCTCCTTAAGACTGAGAAGCTGGTGAATAGTCTGAGGTAAGATTTCTCCTTGGGCCCCTTTATTCCCACTTTACCACAGAAATATAGTCTCAGGAGATCTCTGTTCGGTGTGTGCGGAGCTAGTTTAGCTGGTGGCCATCTTGGAATCCTGTCAGCATTAAGCTGCCTTTTGTTGCTCGGGGCTGATAGACTAACATGAGGGAGGGACTCTTCTGATGTCCCCTTACTCTCACCTCACTGCCTGGATGCTGTGGTGAGCGCTGCTCGCTTCTATAACACCCCTTCCACTCGGCAGGCACGGAGCTAATCTAGCAGGCTGCCATCAGCTTCACGTGCACATGCGCACTCTGAAATTATTTTTTGTATTATTTTTATTTCTTTTAAATTCCAGTCTCTTGGAATCTAATCTGATGTCAATTGTCTACTACTAGGCCCTTTTTTCTCCACCGAATTTCGTTTTCTTTAAAAAAAAATCTAAACCTATAAGGATGGTTTGGGAGAACCTGCAGGAAACAGCCAACTAATGACGGCCAGGTTATAATATACACCAAGAGGTGGGGCAATTTCTTTTGAGTGCCCGGTCTCTTGGAAGACGTGTATTTGCTGCCTTCAGAGCAGCACTCACTCTGCACAGATCAAACTTTATTTCTCCCAGAAAGTTACATAGTTACTACAGGACATAGCCTAAATAGCGTTACTGCTGTAATAGCCATTTAATCTCTTCCTGCCCTGATATTTTTTATATCCCTAATTAAAATACAGTGAAAAAGGTTACTTTACGAATCATGATGGGATCTCTTGGAATCTAATCTGATGTCAAATGTCTACCTCTAGGCCTGAATGTTAGGAAAGCTCCAGGTCCGGACGGACCTCAAGGTATGCGCTGAACAACTCGCACGAACTGTGACCAGCTTATTCAATAAATCCTTATTGGAGTGTGCAGTACCTAAATGCCTAAAAAAGTCACTCCATACTATTTTTCTCCACCTAATTTAATTGTTTTTCAAACCTAGAAGGATGGTTTGGGAGAACCAGCAGGAAACAGCCAACTAATGAAGGCCAGGTTATTGTTAGGCACTTACCTCATCGCCGTTCCTGGTCCCGCGGCGCGCTGCCGGGTGGCTCCCACCGGGCTGCGGCCCGACGGTCCCCGGGTCTGCCAGCTCCTCGGCACCGTCGTGGGGATCAGGGGCTGGCGGTCCAGGACGCCGTGGGTGGCCGCGTCGCAGCCCGCTCCGCGCGGCTGCGCGGCCCTGCGGCTCTCCCCTGTGACACGGCGCTTCCTCCTCCTGGCGGGGGCGCGCCCGATCCTCAACGTGCTCGCGCGCCGCGCGCGAGCACGTCTGCTTTATGCCTCCCGGTGGCGCTTCCCCCAGCGCGCCCGCCGGGGGCGAGTTTGAAATGTCCAATCTGTGGCTGGTTCCTGGGATCGGACCCAGGGACTGGTTGGCCTGTCTGGCCTGGGCCGTCCAGCTCCTGGGACCGATCCCATTTCCTTGTATGCACCAATCAGTTTGTTTCCCTCCATTGTCCCCTTTTCCCAATGGCCAGTGTTCCCTATAAAGTTATACTGCTTCAGTATCCCAGTGCCCGTTATAGCTTCTGGGTTCTGGATGTGTGTTGCTGTACCTTAGTGAAGAATTTGGATTTGGATTTGGACCTCGACTATTCTTGCTAGCTGCCTGCCCTGACCTCCTGCTTTGCCTGACCACTCTCTTGCCTGACCCTCCTGTACCTCGCCTGTGACCTCCTGGACTTGACCTCGGCTACCCTCGACCATTCTTTGTCATCTCCCTTGGATACCTCGCCTGTGACCTCCTGGTTTGACCTCGGCCTGATTTACGGACTTTCGCACCCGGCATCCTCATTCGGGATTCCCTGCCAAACACCAAGCTGCACCTTAAGTTACTATCCTTTGCGCCTGTTAAGTCCTGGGGGCAACCGACTGGGAGAGGCATTACCCGTGTCTCCCACAAGCGGGGGCTTGTCTATAGGCGGAAGTGGCGGTGGAGATTGGGGGATACTGACTTAAGACAGACGGGTGTTTGGTACAATCCTGATATTATAACGGGCCCCAAAGAAGAATGGACCAAATTCTGGAGCAGGTGCAGGCCCTGACAGCGGCGGTGGAGCACCTGGCTCATCGAGTTGCGGCCCAGGAGAACCGTCCTACTCCCATTGTCCCCACTTCTCAGGGGACTCCGGCCGCAATGACTGTGGAACCCAAGATCCCGCTCCCTGAAAAGTTTTTTGGCGATAGGGCAAAATTTGCCAATTTCCGGGACTCTTGTAAACTATACTTCCAGCTTCGCCCGGTCTCCTCGGGCTCACAGGAACAAAAGGTGGGCTTGATTATTTCCCTGTTGCATGGAGACCCTCAGTCCTGGGCGTTTAGCTTATCAGCTCAGGACCCCATCCGCCAGTCGGTGGATAGTTTCTTCGCTGCTATGGAGGTCCTTTATGATGATCCTGACAAAGGGGCCTCAGCTGACGCTAAGTTACGTACCCTCCGCCAGGGACGCCGTCCAGCCGAGGACTACTGTTCCGAATTCCGGCGTTGGGCAGTTGACTCACGTTGGAACAATCCTGCCCTCTGCGGCCAATTCCGATTAGGTCTGGCTGACTCTATCAAGGACACCCTGGTGAACTACCCGGAACCCCAAACTCTGGATGAATTGATGCATTTGGCCATCCGTATTGATCGCCGACTCCGGGAAAGGCGCCTAGAGAAAGGATCACATCCTGAATCCGCTGCAAAATCTGAGGCTCTAGTCGCTCAACCTTCAGAAGAGCCTATGCAGCTAGGTGCCACCAGGCTCACCGAAGGTGAGAGACGACGACGCCTATCCGAGGGGCTCTGTCTTTACTGTGGTGGGACCGGCCACATGGTTAGACTTTGCCCAAAGAAACCGTCGGGAAACTTCAGAGCCTAGGGGGTTTCGAGGGGGCCCTCCTAGGCTGTAAGGTATCTCCTCAAGTATCGTCTCCAGTTTTCGTCCCAGTTCAGTTTATGAATGGTGCTAAATATGTTAATCTAAAGGCTCTTCTAGATTCTGGAGCAGCTGGGAATTTCCTAGACTCTGATCTAGCACAGACTCTAGGAATTATGGTACAGACCTTGCCAACTCCTATCCGGGTTTCAGCCATCGATGGCTCTCCAGTGGCCGGGGGGTTAGTTCGGTTCCAATCACCTCCTATGCAAATCAAAGTAGGAGCCAGTCATTCTGAGGTTATCAGGTTCCTGATTTTGAGCATGCCTGGTACTCCTTTGATTTTGGGGTTGCCATGGCTGCAGGAGCATAATCCTCAAATTGATTGGGTTTCGGGGCAAATTACCAAGTGGGGACACCAGTGTTTCCGGAACTGCCTAGAATTTCCCCTCAGGGTCACGCGCCTACTCCCTGTTGGGATTCCAACTCCATATTTGGAGTTTGCTGATGTTTTTTCAGAAAAGGCAGCAGACAAACTTCCTCCCCATAGACCTTGGGACTGCCCAATAGAACTGCTCCCTGGTACGATGCCTCCCAGAGGGAGAATATTTAATTTGACCCGGGCGGAAACCCTTGCCATGCGGGAATATATCGCCGAGAACTTAGAAAAAGGGTTTATTCGGCCTTCATCTTCTCCAGCAGGGGCAGGGTTTTTTTTTGTGGAGAAAAAGGATGGGGGACTTCGCCCCTGTATCGATTACCGGGGCTTAAATAACATCACGGTAAAAAATAAGTATCCCCTACCGCTTATTGAGGGACTCTTTACGCAGGTGGTCGGGGCGCAGGTTTTCTCTAAACTGGATCTCCGAGGGGCCTATAACCTCATAAGAATTAGGCAGGGGGACGAGTGGAAAACGGCCTTTAATACCCTTGAAGGGCATTATGAATATTTGGTTATGCCTTTCGGCCTGTGTAATGCCCCTGCGGTCTTTCAAAGTTTTGTCAATGAAATTTTCAGGGATTATCTCGGCCGGTTTATGGTTGTCTACCTAGATGACATTTTAATTTTTTCTTCATCCCTTGACGAGCATCGTAAACATGTGTGCCTAGTTTTGCAGAAACTTAGGGAGAATTGTTTATATGCCAAATTAAAGAAATGCCAATTTGAGGTATCTGAGGTCCCGTTCCTCGGTTACATTATCTCCAAATCTGGTCTGTCTATGGACCAATCTAAGGTGAGGGCTGTTTTAGAATGGGAGCAGCCCAGAGATCTGAAGGGCCTGCAGAGGTTTTTGGGTTTTGCCAATTTTTATAGAAGGTTCATTAAGAATTTCTCTGCCCTGGTTACACCACTAACTAACCTAACTAAGAAAAGCGGGTACCCCCCGGTTTGGCCGGCTCAAGCTGTCCAGGCCTTCGGGAATCTTAAGAGGGTATTTAGCGTTGCTCCCGTCCTAGTCCATCCCGATGAACAACGACCTTTCCTTGTGGAGGTGGATGCTTCAGAGATAGCGGTCGGGGCGGTCTTGTCTCAATACTACGGCTCACCTGCACGCCTCCATCCATGTGCCTTCTTTTCCAAGAAATTCTCAGCGGCCGAAAGGAATTATGATATCGGCAACAGAGAATTACTGGCCATCAAGCTTGCCTTCCAGGAATGGAGACACTGGCTGGAGGGGGCTCAGTATCCAGTTACGGTCTTTACGGACCATAAAAATCTAGAATACATCCAGTCCGCCAAGAGGTTAACTCCTAGACAGGCTCGTTGGTCCTTATTCTTTTCTCGGTTTAATTTTTCTATAACGTATAAACCCGGGTCTAAGAATATAAAGGCGGACGCCCTGTCTCGGAGTTTCTCTCCCCCTGACTTACCGGAAAGGGTGGTTTCTCCCATCGTACCTCGCTCCCTAGTGGTGGCCGCCATTCAACCCCAACTTCCTGATCTTACTCAGTTCCAGGCCCAAGCTCCTCCTGGGAAACCCGCGTCAGCCCTGTTTGTGCCCTCTACTTACCGGTCTGAGTTCTTGTCCCATTTTCATGATACCAAAACAACCGGTCATCCAGGGATTAAGAAAACCATAGCTTTATTGTTACGCCAAGTTTGGTGGCCCTCTCTTAGGAAGGACGTTCAAAGGTTTGTCTCCGCTTGCAAAGTCTGTGCCCAAAGTAAGTCCTTGAGGAGCTCACCGGAAGGCCCACTCCTTCCATTGTCCATTCCTGCCTCCCCGTGGACACATCTGGCCATGGATTTTGTTACTGACCTTCCTCCGTCTCAGGGACATACGGTTATTTGGGTAATTGTGGACCGCTTTAGCAAGATGGCCCATTTCGTCCCTTTAAAGAAACTCCCCTCAGCTCAAACTCTTGCTCAACTTTTCATTACTCATGTCTTTAGGATTCATGGTATTCCCATGGATGTTGTTTCGGATAGGGGGGTCCAGTTTGTCTCCCGGTTCTGGAGGGCTTTCTGTGCCAAGTTGGGGTTCACCGTCTCCCTTTCCTCGGCCTTTCATCCGCAGTCGAATGGTCAAACCGAGAGAACGAACCAGTCCCTGGAACAATATTTGCGCTGTTTTACGGCGGGTTCTCAGACTGATTGGGCCTTCTTCTTACCTTTTGCGGAATTTGCCTTTAACAACGCCACGCATTCATCCACAGGGGTTTCTCCTTTCCACTGTGTTTATGGCAAGGATCTGAAGTTTTCTGCTCTTTCGGACCAACCCTCTAGAGTTCCCTCTGTGGATGAATGGGTTTCCAAATGGCCAGGGGAGTGGAATAAAATCCAGCAACACCTAACTAGGGCCGCTTGTCAACAGAAAAATTTTTTTGATCGCAAGCGATCGTCTAATTCTAACTTTAAAGTGGGTGACTGGGTTTGGCTTTCAACCAAGAACTTGGCGCTACGCCAACCCTCCGCTAAGTTAGGACCTAAGTTTATTGGCCCATTCCCCATAACACACAAAGTTAATCAGGTTACATACCGGTTGGCCCTCCCTTCATCCATGAAAATCTGTAAATCCTTTCATGTTTCACTTCTTAAGTCTGCAAGAAACCATGAACCTAATAGTCCTCCTAGTCCTGTGGTAGTTGATGGGCATCAGGAGTTTGAGGTTGCCCGGGTCCTTGATTCTCGTTTCTTTCGGAACTCTCTTCAATATCTTATTGACTGGAAGGGGTACGGTCCGGAAGAAAGATCTTGGGTTCCTGCCAGAGAAGTTCATGCGCAGAATTTGGTAAAGAAGTTTCATAGGGAGAATCCTTTAAAACCCAGCTTGGAGGGTCCAGTGGCCCCTCCTCAGGGGGGGGGGTAATGTTAGGCACTTACCTCATCGCCGTTCCTGGTCCCGCGGCGCGCTGCCGGGTGGCTCCCACCGGGCTGCGGCCCGACGGTCCCCGGGTCTGCCAGCTCCTCTGCACCGTCGTGGGGATCAGGGGCTGGCGGTCCAGGACGCCGTGGGTGGCCGCGTCGCAGCCCGCTCCGCGCGGCTGCGCGGCCCTGCGGCTCTCCCCTGTGACACGGCGCTTCCTCCTCCTGGCGGGGGCGCGCCCGATCCTCAACGTGCTCGCGCGCGCGCGAGCACGTCTGCTTTATGCCTCCCGGCGGCGCTTCCCCCAGCGCGCCCGCCGGGGGCGAGTTTGAAATGTCCAATCTGTGGCTGGTTCCTGGGATCGGACCCAGGGACTGGTCGGCCTGTCTGGCCTGGGCCGTCCAGCTCCTGGGACCGATCCCATTTCCTTGTATGCACCAATCAGTTTGTTTCCCTCCATTGTCCCCTTTTCCCAATGGCCAGTGTTCCCTATAAAGTTATACTGCTTCAGTATCCCAGTGCCCGTTATAGCTTCTGGGTTCTGGATGTGTGTTGCTGTACCTTAGTGAAGAATTTGGATTTGGATTTGGACCTCGACTATTCTTGCTAGCTGCCTGCCCTGACCTCCTGCTTTGCCTGACCACTCTCTTGCCTGACCCTCCTGTACCTCGCCTGTGACCTCCTGGACTTGACCTCGGCTACCCTCGACCATTCTTTGTCATCTCCCTTGGATACCTCGCCTGTGACCTCCTGGTTTGACCTCGGCCTGATTTACGGACTTTCGCACCCGGCATCCTCATTCGGGATTCCCTGCCAAACACCAAGCTGCACCTTAAGTTACTATCCTTTGCGCCTGTTAAGTCCTGGGGGCAACCGACTGGGAGAGGCATTACCCGTGTCTCCCACAAGCGGGGGCTTGTCTATAGGCGGAAGTGGCGGTGGAGATTGGGGGATACTGACTTAAGACAGACGGGTGTTTGGTACAATCCTGATAGTTATATACACCAAGAGGTGGAGGAATTCTTCTGAATGTCCAATCTCCTGAAGGTCAGAACTTTACCCAAAGGCTGTTCGAGCCTCCAGAGTGGCACTCGCTCTCCCACAGATCAAATTTTATTTCTCCCAGAAAGTTACATAGTTACTACAAGACATAGCGTAAATAGTGTTTCTGCTGTATATCTCTAATTAAAACACAATGAAAAAGGTTACTGTTACTGAGTCATGATGGGGTCTCAGATTAGATTCCAGTCTCTTGGAATCTAATCTGATGTCAATTGTCTACTTCTAGGCATGAATGTTAGGAAAGCTCCCGGTCCGGACGGTATATCCCCCTTATTCAATAGATCCTTATTGGAGTGTGCAGTACCTAAATTATTTTAAAAAAAAGTCGCTCTATGTTATTTTTCTCCACCTAATTTAATTGTTTTCTTTAAAAGAAAATCCAAACCTATAAGGATGGTTTGGGAGAACCTGCAGGAAACAGCCAACTAATGACGGCCAGGTTATATACACCAAGAGGTGGAGCAATGTTTTTTGAGTGCCCGGTTTCTTGGAAGACATGTGCCTCCAGAGCAGCACTCATGCTCCACAGATCAAACTTAATTTCTCCCAGAAAGTTACAACAGGGCATAGCGTAAATAGCGTTTCTGCTGTAATAGTCATTTAACCTCTTCTCGCCCTGATATTTT
Organism: Gastrophryne carolinensis; assembly: GCA_027917425.1. Lineage (NCBI taxonomy): Eukaryota > Metazoa > Chordata > Amphibia > Anura > Microhylidae > Gastrophryne > Gastrophryne carolinensis. Next base: position 13,134,615 of record CM051244.1, on the reverse strand, counting down.
TTATATCTCTAATTAAAATACAATGAAAAAGGTTACTGTATGAGTCATGATGGGGTCTTTTGGAATCTAATCTGATGTCAAATGTCTACTTCTAGGCCTGAATGTTAGGAAAGCTCCAGGTCCAGATGGTATATCCCTCTCATGTCTCAAGGTATGAGCTGAACAACTCGCAGCAACTGTGACCAGCTTATTCAATGTGTGTGCAATACCTAAATGCTTAAAGTAATTTCATATTATTTTTCTCCACCTAATTTCAATATTTTCCAAACATATAAGCAGGGGCGGGCTGGCCATAGGGCATACCGGGCAAAATCCCGGTAGGCCGATGGCAGGGAAGGCCGCAACAACGTTAATGACCTGATGTGGAATGGTGGTCGGCGGCCGGTCTGCCAGTCGCTGCTGTTCCCGGCGGTACCTGGCAGACCGCAGGCAGGGCCGTGACTGGAGGTGATTATACAGCTTGTTATCGGGGGCAGCATTTGGATGGCGCCGCCCCAACTGTAGAGTGGGAACACCCCCCTGCAGATAATGGCGGCATCCGGGGGCGTTCCCTTCTCTACATTGCTGAAGTGAAGAAGTGAAGACGGCGGAAGGGCGGCCTGAGAGGTGAGTGGGGTAGCGGGAGATCGGCGGCATCGGGCTCCAGAGGGACCAGGCTGGGAGGGTATACAGGGATGAGAGACAGCCGGCGATTGGAAGGGTGCGCCCTATATTGAGGCCAGTGTGCTGGCCTGAGGTTGAGCGGTGGGGTGAGGGGGGTGTTGCTCTCGTTCTGTGTGTGTGTCTCTCTCTGTGTGTATGTGTCTCTCTCTTTGTGTGTGTGTGTGTGTGTGTGTATATGTATGTATGTGTGTCTCTCTCTTTCTGTGTGTGTCTCTCTGTGTGTGTGTGTGTATATATGTATGTATGTGTGTCTCTCTTTCTGTGTGTGTCTCTCTTTCTGTGTGTGTCTCTCTTTGTGTGTGTGTGTGTGTGTGCGCGTGTGTGCGTGTGTCTTTCTCAATTTCTGTGTGTGTGTGTGTCTGTGATGCCCGCAGTGTCTGTAATAAGATGCTGCAACATGCCTCTGTGGGATGCTCCTCATTCGCTGTAATGAGGGGTACCAATGACTGCCTGTAATGGGGTGATTTATCACACCATTTGGTTCAGAATATTTTCTATTTAATTTTTGTCCTCTAAACCCTGGGCGCACGTTTGGAACGAAAAATAAGGTGTATAGAAATTTGTGACATTAAGATACTATACTGGGCCAGGAACAGTACAGCAGGGCCGGTGTGCCCCAAAAAGTCCTGGGCCGTTTTTTAGCTCCAGTCTGCCCCTGCATATAAGGATGGTTTGGGTGAACCTGCAGGAAACAGCCAACTAATGATGGCTTGGTTATATACACCAAGAGGTGGAGCAATTCTTTTGAATGTCCAATCTCCTGAAGGTCAGAGCTTTACCCAAAGGCTGTTTAAGCTTCCAGAGTGGCACTTGCTCTCCCACAGATCAAATGTCATTTCTCCCAGAAAGTTACATAGTTACTACAGGACATAGCGTAAATAGTGTTTCTGCTGTATATCTCTAATTAAAATACAATGAAAAAGGTTACTGTATGAGTCCTGATGGGGTCTCAGATTAGATTCCAGTCTCTTGGAATCTTATCTGAGAAAATGTTAGGAAAGCTCCAGGTACGGAAGGTATATCCTCCTCATGTCTCAAGGTATGCGCTGAACAACTCACAGCAACTGTGACCAGCTTATTCAATAGATCCTTACTGGAGTGTGCAGTACCTAAATGCTTAAAAAAGTCACTCCATATTATTTTTCTCCACCTAATTTCATTGTTTTCCTTAAAAGAAAGTCCAAACATAGAAGGATGGTTTGGGAGAACCTGTAGGAAACAACCTCTTGGTGTATATAACCTGGCAGTCATTAGTTGGCTGAGTCTCTTGTAAGACGTGCATTTTCCATTTGCTGCCTCCAGAGCAGCACTCACTCTCCACAGATCAGACTTCATTTCTCACAGAAAGTCTAGTTACATAGTTACTATAGGCTTGATTCGATAAGAGTTGAAAAAAATTCTCATGGTAGTAAAAAATTCAATTCGTATTGGACAGACCTCCCGAAGCACATATTAAGATCGACAGGGCCCATAGGGCTCCCGGCCCGCGCTCTGCGGATCCTGACAGGCCAAGGGACATAGTATGTTGTGTTCACTTCTATAAAGTCAAGGACGACATTATGAGAAGAGCTTGGGACAGGGGCCCCATCCCCTAAAACGGTTCCCGGATTACCTTGCTTCCTGATCTCGCTAGACGCACCCTTCAAATGCGTCGTCTTATGAGACCATTATTGGAATCTATCAAATTGGTCGGAGCGGCATACAGGTGGGGCCACCCATTTCATCTGGTGGTCACGAAGAGAGGGCGATCGTTTGTCCTGCGGTCGCACTCGCAGCTTCCGGACCTCTTCAGCTTCTTGGAGATTCCGAGCATACCGGTAGATGATTGGATGTCGCCCACCGTGGGAGACCCCGGAGAGATGGGAAGACGTCCACTTCCTGGGGGACCCAGGCCACAGAGGAATAGAGTCAGGGGTGGCAGCCGCCGACAAGTTGTTTAGTCCAGTTGAGGTCCTCATTGACTCCCTGAGATCCGGTCTGTTTCCATCAGGACTGTTTCCAGTTGAGGATGCGCGGGCCCCCTTGTCCACCGCCATGGGCCTATTTCTGGAGCGGCTCTTGCTCGCTCTTCTTTGATCTTCCATGGAGCTTTGTTCCCCCCCATGCCCGGAGCTTGATCTGCAGGGGACAATATTTGGAGTTCGGCCCTGCGTACTGGACTGCAGTCATGAAGAGCTGCGTTCGTGGATGGCCATTCCTTCTCTGCCTGTTGATGGAGGTGACGAGGGGCGCTGGGCGCGGGTGTGCTGGGGGGGCGGCGTCGGGACATAGGTCAGTGTGAATGTAATTCGCTGGCCTGTGGGTGGTGCTGCCTGCCCTGGACCCTGTGGCTGTTGCTCCTGAGGCGGGCTGGGGGGCAGCTTGGTTGGGGATGGCTGGTTTGGAGGGGGTGGGGAGGGCGACCCGCTAGGCCGATGAACAGAGGTTGGTTAATGTGGTTAACATGATGGAATGTGGGACTCGGGGGTTCCCGGACCCCCTCTGCCGCCTTGCCCCGCAGTTGTGGTTGTTGATAAATGAAGGTGCTGATTGGGGGCCTGGGACTTTGGAGAGGTGGACTCTCATAGCATGTGTATAAGGTAGAAGCAACTCCTTGCCCGCGGTTATGGCTTTTCACTTTCCCCCAAGTAGGCCAGAGCACTCGTCTCTTACAAAGAGAACCAAGAGAGCGTTACCGCTAACGCTAGCATTAGTACTTGTCTGTTTTCTTAGTAATATCTGTTCTTGTATTCTTATCCCCTCTTTTTAGAAACCCCTAGTGTCACAACCCTTCCTTTCTCTCTCTCCCCCCCCCCCCCAGTCCATCTTTCCTACCCCCCTGGGAGCGCGCGGACAATGGCAGAGTTAGTCATCGGCTCCTTTAATGTTAAAGGGCTAAATGTCCCTGAGAAACGGTCACAAGTCTTGTACGATATGCATAAGCACAAGGTTGCCATTTTGCTTCTCCAGGAGACGCATTTTAAAGAGGGACATATTCCGAGCATTAGGAATAGGTATTACCCTACCAGGCACCATGCACCTAATCCCAACATAAAGGCAACAGGGGTGTCAATTGCCATCCATAAGTCTCTCCCACACAAGGTTGTAGACGTCAAGGCTGATCCCAATGGGCGATTCATATTCCTTAAAGTGGAGCTCTATACGAAAGTATACACCATAGCGAATATCTATGCTCCTAACATTGACCAGGTTGGCTTTTGTGTAAGAGTTCTTAGGATGTTGGTGGGGTTCTCGGAGGGCACCTTGCTAGTGGGAGGGACTTTTATATCTCTATGCAGCCTGAGTTGGATTCCTCCTCTGGCATGTTAGCGGTGTCCCTGAATAAATGAAATAGGCTGAAAAAAGTGCTGGCTGATATGCAGTTGGTGGATTCGTGGCGGGCCCTGCATGGACGGGACAAGGACTTTACGTTCTCTTCTGCTAGGAAATCTTATAGCCCAATAGACTATTTATATCTGAGCCATCACGCCATGGACTGGGCTCCGCAAGCACGGATCGGCCAGATTGTATGTTCAGACCATGCTCCGATATTTCTTTCTGTGTACTTACACGGGCTCTACCCGAGGTGCTGGAACTGGAAGCTTAATAATAATCTGCTTGGGGACGCTGTCTGCATGTCAGGGGTTAGAGAAACGATTAAGGAATTTCTGAGGAATCATGCGCAAGACCCTACACCCCTTCCATATCAGTGGGAGGCTTTGAAGTGTGTGGTGCGAGGGGAATTCATTAAACACGGGACCAGGTTAAAAAAGCAACGAGCCACTTCCATCCGGGACACTATACAGCTCATCCAATCACTGGAGCAGGACCATAAAAATACCATTTTGTGAGTAATCACCTGTAAAATGGGTATTACGAGTATGTCACACACCCCGCTTCCAAATATTCATGACATTTGGGAAACCGGCCTGTAGAGGGCGATCTTGCAGAGATGACATGAAAAAAAGGAGCCCCTCCCGGTCCATAAGTACCCAGGACCTCCCACCATTCCCCAGTATAAGATAGCAGTGAGGAACCAGGAAGAGCCAATTATATTGTATAATCAAAAAGAGAAAAATATGATTCACCATACAAAGGATCCCAGAACAAAAAAGGGCGGGGGAAGCGGGGTGTGTGACATACTCGTAATACCCATTTTACAGGTGAGTACTCACAAAATGGTATTATTCCTAGTATGTCACACACCCCGCTTAAATATTCATGACACTTGGGACATCCAATAGCAGTGTCTATAAAGGGTGGGGATCCAACCAAGGAAATAATGCATAACTTAAACTACTGCAGCTTGCAGAACTTTGCGGCCAAAAGCAGCATCCGCTGAGGCCCGCACATCAACCTTGTAAAACTTAGAAAAAGTATGCACAGAAGACCAAGTTGCAGTCTTGCAAACTTGTTCAACAGAAGCCTGGTGCTGAAAAGCCCAAGAAGCCCCAACAGCACGAGTAGAATGAGCAGTGACCCGAAAAGGGGGAACTTTCCCCTTAGCAGAATAGGCCCCAATAATGGCCTGACGTATCCATTTACTAATGGAGGACTTGGCAGGTGCCAAACCCCTCCTAAGGGCACCACAAAAAGGGCATCCGTCTTACGGAAGGCCGAAGTAGTCACCAAATAATATTTAACGCAACGAACTACATCCAAAGAATGTAAAACCCTTTCCCTGTCATTACTAGGCTTAGGACACAAGGAAGGAAGAACAATGTACTGGTTTAGATGAAAAGCCGAAACCACTTTAGGAAGGAAATCCGGTTTAAAACGGAAAACGACCTTGTCCTGATGCCTCTCAAAATAAGGGGCCTGAATGGACAAGGCCGCCAACTCTGAAACCCGGCGGACAGAGGTAATAGCCACCAAAAAGGCAACCTTCTGAGTAAGAATAGGAAGAGGAATATCCTGCAATGGCTCAAAAGGAGGAGCCTGCATAGCAGAAAGCACCAAGTTTAGGTCCCACACTGGAAGCAAGGGCTTTCTAGGAGGCCGCACATGCGTGACCCCCTGGAAAAAGGTCTTGACCAAAGGATGAAGAGCAAATGACCTTTGAAAGAAAATAGCCAAGGCAGAGACCTGCCCTTTCAAAGTACTAATCTGGAACCCCATATCCAGACCACGTTGCAGAAACTCCAAAATTCTAGGAATCGAAAAAACCCTGCACGGCAAGGCCCTAGTCTCACAACAATCAATATAGGACCTCCAAGTCCTGTAGTAGATGACAGAGGAAGACTTCTTCCTAGCTCTAACAAAAGTCTGAATCACCGCATCAGAAAGACCCTCTTCTTTTAAGATGGAGATTTCAGCAGCCACGCCGTCAAAGCCAGCGTTTTTAAACTGGGGTAACGAAGTTGACCCTGGGTGATGAGATCTGGAAGAAGAGGCAGATGGAACTGATCCACTGCAACCTTACGACATCTGCAAACCACAGACGTCTTGGCCACCTTGGAGCCACCAGAATTGCTGGCGCCCCTACCAGTACTAACTTGCGCACCACCTTGCCTATCATGGAGAATGGGGGAAACAGATACAGGAACCCCAGATCCTTCCAGGCTAGAGACATGGCATCCACTGCTACTGCCAGAGGATCCTGAGATAGAGACACAAAAGCCAGAAGCTTGTAGTTGTGACGAGCAGCAAAAAGATCCAACTCCGGAGTCCCCCACTTGCGACAAAGGAACCGAAAAACCCTGGGATTGAGAGACCATCAAAGAGACCTCCCGGAGGGCACCCCAACTGCGAGTCCCTCCCTGGTGATCGATGTATGCGACCGCTGTTCGGTTGTCTAACCGAATCTGAACTGGCAGTCCCTGTAAAGGATGAGTTTATCGAAATAGAACCAAACGAATGGCCCGTAGCTCCAATATATTGATTGGAGAGTGAGCCTCCTGAGGCCCCCACAATCCCTGGAGCTGATGTTCCCTCCAGAAGCCCCCCCAGCCCGTCAGGCTGGCGTCCGTGGTGACCGATTCCCAACAAGGAGTCAGAAATGACCTGCCCTTCTTGAGATTGCTCGACAATAGCCACCACTGAAGGGACTGCAGGACGTGGGGAGACAACAGACAAACATGATCCAATGATAGCGGACACTTGTCCCACTTAGCTAGGAGGTGGAGCTGAAGCGTCCTCATGTGAAACTGGGCAAAAGGGACTGCCTCGAAAGCGGCTACCAACAATCCTACCAGTCTCATCCCCAGCCGGATAGACCGATGAGGGTTGGATAAGAAAAGATGAATCAAATCTTGAATCAGAAGAATCTTGGACTGAGGAAGAAACACCCTGGCCTGAAAGGGAATCCAGAATCAAGCCCAAAAACGGAATCTCCCTGGACGGGGAGAGAGAGGATTTGGGATGGTTGATCACCCAACCGAACCTCTCTAGCGTAGACACCACCGTCCTGGTGTCTAATTCCGCTTGACTGAGGGAAGAGGCAGTGATGAGAAGATCGTCCAGAAATGGAACAATGCGAATGCCCTGGACTCTGAGTATAGCCATCACTCCTGCCAGCATCTTGGTAAACACTCTTGGAGCCGAAGTAAGGCCCACAAACTGAAAATGCTGGTCTTCTACTGTGAACCTGAGAAATCTCTGGTGAGCCGGGAAAATCGGAATGTGCAGATAAGCATCTTTGATGTCTATGGATGTCATGAAGTCCCCCTGATGGAGAGCATCGACTGTTGAGCGAAATTATTCCATGCGGAACCTTCCTAAGCGGATATAACGATTGAGATGCTTTAGATCTAGAATAGGCCGAACAGAGCCGTCCTTCTTGGGCACCGTAAATAGGTTGGAATAAAATCCCAAGCCCCTTTCCGCTGGAGGCACTGGGCAGATGACAGCCATACTTAACAGATTCGCCACTGCCACCCGGAGCCCCTGAGCGATCACCGGATCCGAGGGCATCCGGGACCTGAAAAATCTGGGAGGAGGTCGGAACTCGAATTCCAGCTTGTAACCGGAAGACACTACTTCCAGAATCCAATTGTCTGATACCTCTTGGACCCAGACCTGGAAGAAGAACCGCAGCCGTCCCCCCACCCGCAAGGGTGAGGGAGTCTCCTCATTGCTGGGCTGGCTTGGAAGCAGATTTAGGCTTGGACCCCCAGCTCTGACTAGGATGGCCACGTCCTTTTCCTCTATTCCATGCAATCCCCCTGGGGACTGAAAAGGCCGACCTCCTACAGTTCTGGATCCACAAAAGGAAGGGTTAAAGGAGACCGTCCCCCGGACGGAACAACGTTGTCTCTTACGCTGAGGTAATTTCCCTCCTTTCGTGACAGAATCCAACTTTTCTCCAAAGAGGCGCAATCCCACAAGAGGAAGCGCTGTAAGCGATTTCTTGGCCACAATATCAGCCGCCCACTGACGTAACCATACTGACCGCCGAATAGCCACCAACAAGGCGGAAGTTCTACTGCACATGACCATAGTATCGTCTAATGCAGAAAGCACAAAAGATACAAACAACTCGCACCGCTTGAGAGCGGCAAACTCATCAGAAGCCGGATCAAGCCCTGAGGTAATCGATAGGTCCCTAATAACAGACCTAACAGCCACCGCCATAAGTGCCGAAGCACCAACAGGCTGCAAGGCCGAGCCCACACTAGCAAAAGCGTGGCACGCCATTTGATCAATACGCTTGTCCTCTCCATCCTTAAGAGTAGTGGAATCAGGAGAATGTAAAACGGAAGAATTGGATAAACTGAGCACAGGGGCGTCCACTTCAGGAGCTTAACTGCGTCCACTGGAAAGGGATATTTTTTATCCCAGCTCAGAGGAACACCAGGAAGCCGAGCAGGCTTCTCCCATTCTTTAAGAATAATATCCTCAAAATGTTTCTGGTTAGGAAATTCTAAAAGAGGCTTGGAGGCTCCAAAGAACTCCCCTTTTTGATGAAGAACTGGTTCTGGGGGAGAGATTGCCAAAACCTCAAATAAGTGAGCAAGAACCTTGGGGGTGTCCAAAACATCCCCCTCACCTTGCTCAACATCAGTACCCACAAATTGCTGATCATCAGAAATGTCAGACTCCTCAAACAATTCCCCTTCCTCAAGCGGAGAATAGTCAGACCAGTCAAGCAACTCGTAATTATCAAACTCACTCGCCGGAAAGGCAGGAGTCAAATGTTTTCTTTTAGTTGAGGCCTTCCTGGCCACAGTGCTAGAAATACATTTTTCAATGTGAGACAATCTGGCACAAACATCAGAATGCGACTCTCCACCCGTGACAACATCACTAGGGGTGCAGATAAGACACGGCGGGGTAGGAGAAGAGGCAGGGCCCGCAGACCCCGAAGCTTGGGCCCCTGTCTGCTGCGTTATAGTCAACTGAGCACAAGGAATGCAAAAAAACGTATTATCCCCTATTAGGGATGCCCCACACCCCAAACACTGCCGGGTCTGTCCCGAGGGAACTGTAAGCCCAGTATCCTGAGATGCCTCCAAATGGTGTTCTGCAAATATACTTTGTTATTTATAGTCGCAAAGCTTACGTGGGATTTACGAAATTAGCTACTCGGGATGCTCCTTAAAGTCCCAGGTGGGAGGATTTAATCAATCAAGTATTAATAACAATGACCCCCCTAAAAAGATAAGGGCCAAAGGACCGGGAGAAATCCCTTTTATAAAGGAATTCCACCTGGAAATGAGGAAAACATAATTAAAATATGCACCACGGCTTAATGAACATGACAGCAAAGCTAGAAATGATATTATCTCCACAGCCAAAGCCAAAGGGTACTCACGAATCGCAAGAGGAAACGGAAATGATCCGTGTTAGTACTGACGCCAACTGGTGCCGCCCCCCATTGCACGCAATCTGAGCGGAGCTAGAAAAACAAGGGGGGCGGGCCTAACACAGCACGCAAGCGTGCTCTGCATCCCACTAGAGGATCGTGACGACAAAGTGGGCCGGACCCTGATGCCGTGCGCCAGGCCCCGCCCACTTCCGGATCCACCACGCTGCCCGAAAAAAAATGAGGGAAAACAAATTTCCTCCTCACACAAAAGCAGACTTCACAAAAGGTATGCTGTTTGTTCACTTTCTATAACATTTCTCTCTTTTTTTTTTAAAGCATGGTGCAAAAAGATGCATAGACTCACCTCTAACATAATCCCCTTTTCCCAACGTAACCGCCCCCCTCTTCTCACCCCAAAAAGGGCCCAGGGGAACTAAAGGGGAGAAGTATAGGGAAAAGAGCACCAAACCAGCAAGGTATAAGGAAAATAAAAAGGGACGGGGCATCCCATGCCGGGGAACACCAACCCAGATACCGCCTACCCTTTATTTAGGGTCTCACGGGGAAGTAAACTCCCATTTACACCTTAAGGCACATCTACCATTGCCCGAGCCTGCAGCCAAGGCTGGGAGGCATATAATAGCATAACAAGCAAAAAGAGGTTCAGGCAGTAATAGAGAAAAAGGCCGGGAGTTACCCCGGCTACCTGCAAGGAGGAGAGAGTCATCTTCTGACTTGCTTCGCCGATCTGCAGAGACGAATTACTGGGGAATGGTGGGAGGTCCCAGGTACTTATGGACCGGGAGGGGCTCCTTTTTTTCATGTCATCTCTGCAAGATCGCCCTCTACAGGCCGGTTTCCCAAGTTTCATGAATATTTGGAAGCGAGGTGTGTGACATACTAGGAATAAGAACCCAACTAATGTTTTGCTCCTTGACTTGTTGAAGGCTAGGGAGAAGCTGCAAGGCCTCTATAATCAGGAGTAACTAAGGTATAGGGAACGGCAGAAGGCGCTCTACTACGCATCGTCCGATAAATGTGGGAGGCTACTAGCCAGGGCGTTATACCCTAGAATTGCGGCCACTTATATACCCAATGTCAGGGGACCGCAGGGGCACATGACTATGGTACCTTAACAGATTGCGGACGCGTTCAGGGACTACTACCAATCCCTATATAATGTGGCCATACGGCGGACCCCTGATATCAGGGGTTTTGTGCCGATGATCTACTGCTGCATTTGAAGGCCCCCCGATCTCCTTCCCGGCGGCCCTCAAGGAATTTGAGACATTCGGTCACGTGAGTAATTTTAAAATTCATTACTCAAATTCCGAGGCCTTGAATGTTTCCCTCCCACAGCGGGAAGTTAAACAATTGGAATCCAACTTTTCATTTAAATGGCAGCCCCATTCCATAAAATACCTCGGCGTAAGGTGCCTGCTGACTTGTCTCGCCTATATGAACTCAACTATTCTCCTCTGCTCCTGAAGACGCTGAATTCTTACAACAAAAGGCAATTCTCCTGGTTCGGGAGGATTAATGTGTTGAAAATGGATATACTCCCTAAATTTCTCTATTTTTCCAAACGATTCCTATATATTTACCCAACAGCTTTTTCAGGAGGCTGAGGACGGCATTTTTAAGATTTGTATGGGGCACAGGGAAACCCCGGATAAGATTTTGTACCCTGACTAGGCTTAAGCCGAATGGTGGGGCGGGGCTTCCCGACCTGAGAATATACCATACAGCTGTTATGACTCTCCGCATTCTGGATTGGGCCGGGAGGGGGGAGGAAAAACAGTGGGTGGTACTGGAAAAGGCGTTGTCTCCATTTAACCCAATCTCTCTATCATGGGGAGGCCCTCTACCCAAGCAGCGGAGAGATTCCCTCCCATTTTTGGTGGGGCACTTCCTGAAGGTATGGGACAAACTGACCAGGCAGGGTGAAGTGGTTCATAGGCCCGTCCCCTTGTCTCCACTATTTGACAATTGCTCCTTCGCTCCAGGTATGCAAGCTAGGAGTTTTCTGACGTGGGAGGCGTCATCTAACGTCACCATGGGGGACATTTTGGCCTCGGGCAGGCTTCCCACGCTGGATGAGATGAGGGGGGGCGCGCCAAGACAGCATATTTCATGGCTCCTATATAATCAATTGAGTGCCTTTATAAAATCCCAAAACCTTGCAGATCGAGGTATTAGACCTTTAACACAGTTGGAGTACGTGCTGATTCGAGCTCCCCCAGATGCGGTTGCAGTCCTTTATCGCACGCTGTTGGGGGTCAAACACAGATCACCGCCAGGATTTATAAGAAAATGGGAGGAGGAATTGGGTGTACGGATAAATAGCGAAGACCTAGATAAGATTTATTTATTCACTCAAACTCTCGGTCCCATGTGCAGCGCAGGAACGGAACTACAAGGTTTTGGCTCGTTGGTACAGGTGCCCGGTGGATATACATAAATATAATAAGTCCTGCTCTGATAGGTGTTGGCGGTGTTTGAGGGAGCCTGGTACCATGTTGCATGTTTGGTGGAGTTGTCCAGCTATCAAGGATCTCTGGGAGAGGGTCTTGTCGACATATAATTCTATTGTGGGGGAGTCAGTGCAGCACACCCCTCAGCTGGCGTTGTTGTCTCTGCTTCCGGGGTCCATTTCTAGTAACAAAAAAGGAGTCTTGAGGCACTTCATAACGGCGATGAGAACGATTATTCCAAGGCATTGGAAGTCCGCGGTTTTGCCGACATTCATGGAATGGGCCCGGGAGGTGGAGATTATTCGCAGAATGGAGGAGATGACTTTGGAGGCCAAGGACATGCAGGAGAAGCACACGATGACCTGGGCCGTGTGGATGGGGGGGCGGATGCCGACTTGAATGTTATTGTTTCAGATCTACATTAGCTGAACCTGTGGATCGACATGTCTAGGTTGGTTATCATTCCTATCATTGCTACCCTGCTGGGTTTCGATGTTCATTGTTAACCTTGAAAACCTGAATAAACTTATATTGCAAAAAAAAAAAAAAAAAATTCAATTCGTGAGAAAAAAGCCTGAGAATATCAGTGTTATTGAATCACCCCATAAAAAACAATGAAAGTCAATGGCAGCTTTTACTACAGTGTAGAAAGGAGTAAACCGTTCTCTACTTTTCTTAGGAGTAAAAAAAGTGCCATTGGCTTTCATTGTCTTTTTATCTGGTGATTCAGTAACAGTGACATTCTCAGGCTTTTTTCTCATGAATTGAATTTGTTACTACAATGAGAATTTTCAACTCTTATTGAATCGAGGCCTATGTATACTATTAGACCTTATTTGTGTCCAGTCTCCAGTGCATTACCCAATGGCATAAAGTTGTGTCTCACATGCAGCAATTTCCTGGTAACAACATTTCGGTGACGTGTGAAAAGAAGCGCTAGGAGTCATTCTAACGATCTTTATTAGATATTAATATAGTTGTACGGGTTGCCCCGCCCACTACAGAGCTCAGATGACACATGATTAACATTTCATCACATGACAATACAAACGGTACATTCACGAACACAGTACCCGGGGCACAACGCCGAGCGGGAGCAACACCTATTTACAATTATTTCTGTAACAGTCAGGTCCAGAGTCCAGCCAAACAGGGGGCAGAACAGGTGGTCATTGTTCCTCAGGGGAGGGGCATTCATCCTGACCCCAATAAAAGGAAAAGCCATGGGTGTCACCGGAACTTTGTAACAGTCACTTCCTTTTGGTTGTGATGACACCGCTATTGATAGTCCCTCTTTGTGGCCTAAATCTTGCCCCACGGAGGATTACGCCATCTGTGTAAAACAAGACGTTTTTTTTGGCTGAAGTGTGGCTTTAAAGTGGACCAACGCCCAGCTGGATCAGCCTAGGAATCAATAAAATTCCCAGGCCAATCCATTCCCTCCCCGCGGGGCATCCAAAATTGGGATGCCCCGCTATGTGAAACCCCCCAGGTTGTCCGCTTACCTTACCTGTGAAACCCCCCAGGTCACACCTTGATCACGGTCCAACGGCGAATGCGGGGGCTGTATCCACGCTATCCCTCTAGCAGGGAGCGTGCCTGTGCATTTGTGAATGGCCGGCACATGCGTGCTTCCTGTTAGAGGGAAGCGCGCGCTGATTGGACGAGCGGCCGCGCATGTGCCGTAGGAGCGGAGTAAGGTGAGTAGATCTGGGCATTCTGGGGAGTTTCACACACCCCGATCGGGGTGCCCCGGGGGAAAGGACCAAAACCCAGGATAGTCAAAATCATGGGTTTTGGTCCACTTTAAAATGTTACATAGAAGTGAATAGGCAGCAGACGTTTCTGGCTTCCCCAGATGGATGATTTTTTAGTCTTTTCTCCAAATATTAAAGCGGACCAAAACCTAGTAATTAACTATCCTAGGTTTTGGACCTGGCACTCTGATCGGGGGATGCCCCGCTGTGCCAAACACACCAATGCCTACGGCACATGCGCAGTCTCTCGTCCAATCAGCACGCTCGGATCTGTTCCCTCCCCTTCATCCAAGAGACCGTCTAAGGCGAGCGGATCCGAGAGGCCGCATCACCCGCTATCCTCTAACAGGGAGTGTGTCCACGCCGGCCATTCACAAATGCCTGGCACGGGCAGGGATAGCAGGGGTGTGGCAGCTGCTCGCGCATGCACCGTTGGACTGGGAAAGAAGGCGAGTTTTCGGGCAACCTGGGGGGTTTCACACAGCGGGGCATCCCGATTTTTGATTCCCCTGGTGAGGGGGAGGGAATCCAGCGTCTCTGGAATCTTATAGATTTCAGGGCCAATGGGGTGTGGGTTTTGCTCCACTTTAAAGCCCAACTCAGGCCAGTTTTGTTAATTTTTGGGCTATTTTTAGTTGTTTTGTTATTTCCTGTAAACAAAAACATCTGGAGCACAGAAACACCCGGGTGCAGCTGGGCCCCGGTTATCGGCCATGTTTGGCTGGCGTCACATGACCCGGTATCGGTCAGGTATATAAAAAAAAACATCTGGAGCACAGAAACACCCGGGTGCAGCCGGCCCTGGTTGTCGGCCATGTTTGGCTGGCATCACATGACTCGGTATCGGTCAGGTATATATTACATTTCTAGGCAAGCAGCAGCTGATATATATTTATATATATATACACAAGGTCTATAAATAACTTTGTTCTGTTTAAAGGAGAATAAAAACTAATTACACTTCACTGAATAAAAATCTAAACCCTTTTAGAAAAAGTAAAAAGTTCGGCAAACGCGGAGCCGCCGGGTGCGAGAGTCTCAGTGCGTCTTCTGAAGCGAATGGCTGTGCGGGAGAGCTCAGTGAGCGAGGTCGGTGTGACTGGCGCTCAGGCCCCGCGCCTCGCTCAGACTATGATTTCGTTCCTGGAAAGAGAAAAGAAAAAAAAAATCATGAAAGTGGACCAAAATCCAGGATTTTTAATATACCGGGTTTGGTCCGTCTCCCCACCAGGGTGGGTTTTGGTCAAAACCCAGCGCGATAGGCACGGGAATCTATATATCTATATAATAATAATAATTTTATTTAATATAATAAAATAAGATTCCCGGCCCAATCGATTCCCAAAATCGGGATGCCCCACTGTGTGATACCCCCCAGGTCACCCCATACACTTACCATGCTTCCTGGTGCAACGGCGCATGCGCGAGCCACGGTCACATTTGTGAATGGCCGGCGCAGGCACGCTCCCTGTTAGAGGAATTTTACTTATTCATGACCACTTTTTTTTTTTGATTGAAAGGTGGACATGGACAAAGAAACAGGGGAAAGACAGAGGGGAAGGGCGGAGATAAGTCCACCTTTCAACTCTAAACAAAAGTGGTCACAAATAAAAAAAAAAATCTAGAGGCGGGATTATTATTATTATTGTTATTTATATAGCTCCATCATCTTTCATAGTGCAGGATCACAGCAGAACACCTAACCTGGACAATCCCTTTCAGGTCTGTTTCAGTGGGTTTGGTTATAAATCGGCATTGGGTCTCCTTTGTATTTGAAATCAGGTTACACTGGGCGTCTATAGGACAATGCAGGAGAACCTTCTCGTCACAGGGGTACCCAAGTGTAAAAATCATTGCTTGCCCTACTGAAGACTCATCCTGGTCTGGTGCTGAATAAAGCTGTAGCTGCTAAGATCCAGCCTGTTTTTTTGTAGCCCAACCTCTGGATTTTACTTATTCACAACCACTTTTTTTTGCATTGAAAGGTGGACATAGACAAAGAAACGGGGAAAAGACAGAGGGGAGGGGCGGAGATAAGTCCACCTTTCAATTCTAAAAAAAGGTGGTCACAAATAAAAAATATAGAGGCGGGGATTATTATTACTATTGTTTATTTATATAGCGCTATTATCTTCCGTAGTGCAGTATCTCAGCAGAACACCTAACCAGGACAATCCCTTTCAGGTCTGTTTCAGTGGGTTTGGTTATGCATCGATATTGGGTCTCTTTGTATTTGAAATCGGGTTACACTGGGCGTCTATAGGACAATGCAGGAGCACCTTCTCGTTGTCACAGGCGTACCCAAGTGTAAAAATCATTGCTTGCCCTACTGAAGACTCATCATAGTCTGGTGCTGAATAAAGCTGTAGCTGCTGAGATCCGGCCTGTTTTTTTTGTAGCCCAACCCCTGGATTTTTACTTATTCACGACCACTTTTTTTTTGCACTGAAAGGTGGACATAGACAAATAAACAGGAAAAAGACAGAGGGGAGGGGAGGAGATAAGTCAAACCTTTCAATTCTGAAAAAAGGTGGTCACAAATAAAAAAAAACTAGAGGCGGGATTATTATTATTATTGTTAGTTTTAGCGCCATCATCTTCCATAGTGCAGGATCACAGCAGAACACCTAACCTGGACAATCCCTTTCAGGTCTGTTTCAGTGGGTTTGGTTATGCATTTGGTCTCCTTTGTATTTGAAATCGGGTTACACTGGGCATCTATAGGACAATGCAGGAGAACCTTCTCGTTGCCACGGAGGATAACCGTCAAAGTGACGCAATGCAAACGCACATCGGCCTCGGTTTACACAGGTGCTTATGTGAGACAACCGAGACGCTGACCCGCGATGAGGTTAGCAACAGCCAAGAAACTCTGGTTGGCACGCGGTGAAGTTAAAGCAGGTTAATGGGTCACGGGATTTAAGAAGCTGAGCGAGGAGGTAACAAGCACAACGCTGAGCAATGTAACAGACAGACAGGCTAACAGATGGCCGCAATATATTTTAATCCTACTGTCAGCACTAGCTAAGAGGGGAAAGTGAAATGACGGGGAGTGTAATGTCACCACGGTCACATGACATGCTCCACACTGTACACAATGCAATTTGTTCATTGGACAATGGCCATTGTTTTTGTATTTTTTTTTCCTTTGATGATTTAGAGGGACAGTCCGGGCAATGGCAGTAATGCCTGTCCCATACGCGTCTCCTTTCCTCTTCATTTCCTGCAGCGCGCTGTAGATAGAAAAAGGAGCAAATTTTGGAGCCCTGTTGACACTATTACTCCAACACCACCTCTGATTGTGGTCGCACCGCTGACCCTGATCCTCGGCGTTCACAACATGAGCCCAGTAATTTAATTTTCCAAAACCACACCCCAAATGTGGTCACATGACCACCCTGTCCTTCAGCGCGTGCAACCACTGTGGCTTACTGGGCTCATGTTGTGAAAACCGAGGAACAGGGGCGGGAGAACTTCTACAGCCAGAGACCTGGACTGATCTGAGTATACAATCTTCACTCTAGAAGCCTATAGATGCCCTTTAAAGTGGACCAAAACCCACGGCAATCGGCCCGGGAATCTATAAGACTCCTGGGCTTAATGTTTCCCTCCCACTGCCTCTAGCAGGGCGCGTGTCCACGCCAAGTATTTGTGGATGGCCGGTGCTGGCACAATCACTGTTAGAGGGAGGCGGGGGATGCAGATGCCGGCATGTTCGCCGATTGTACAAGCAGCGGTGCATGCGCCATAGGACCAGCAAGAGGTGAGTTGGTTTTGGCGACCGGGATGTTTTTTACGCAGCGGGACGTGGACCTAAACCCAGGATAGTCAAAATCCTGGTTTTTGATCCACTTTAAAGTGGACCAAAACCCAGGATTTTGACTATCCTGGGTTTTGGTCCTTGCCCCTGGGGAACCGGATCGTGGATGCCCCGCTGTGTGAAACTGCCCAGGGCACCCAATCCAAGTCACCTTTTCCCGGCTCCTACGGCACATGCTCGGCCTCATGTCCAATAAGCGTGTTGGAATCCCATCCTGCCCCATTATCTAAGGAATCGTCTAAGCAAGCAGACCTGCGAGTGCCCCGCGACCGCATCCCCCTCTTCCCTCTCTACTTCCTCTATAGATCCCTCTCTTCCTCTATAGAATCCTCTACAGATCCCTCTAGTTCCTCTTTAGAACCATCTACAGATCTCTCTACTCCCTCTACTTCCTAATAGATCCCTCTACTTCCTCTATAGATCCATCCACTTCCTCTATAGATCCATCCACTTCCTCTATAGATCCATCCACTTCCTCTATAGATCCATCCACTTCCTCTATAGATCCATCCACTTCCTCTATAGATCCATCCACTTCCTCTATAGATCCATCCACTTCCTCTATAGATCCATCCACTTCCTCTATAGATCCACCCACTTCCTCTATAGATCCACCCACTTCCTCTATAGATCCATCCACTTCCTCTATAGATCCATCCACTTCCTCTATAGATCCATCCACTTCCTCTATAGATCCATCCACTTCGGCACATGCTTGGCCTCATGTCCAATAAGCGTGTTGGAATCCGATCCCCCTCTTCCCTCTCTACTTCCTCTATAGATCCCTCTCTTCCTGTATAGAATTCTCTACAGATCCCTCTACTTCCTCTTTAGAACCATCTACAGATGTCTCTCTTCCTCTATAGAGCCATCCACTTCGGCACATGCTCGGCCTCATGTCCAATAAGCGTGTTGGAACCCCATCCTGCCCCATCATCTAAGGAATCGTCTTAGGAAGCAGACTTGAGCGCGCCCGCACCCCCCTCTTCCCTCTATAGATCCCTCTCTTCCTCTATAGCATCCTCTACAGATCCCTTTACTCCCTCTATAGATCTCTCTCTCTTCCTCTATAGATCTCTCTCTTCCTCTATAGATCCCTCAACATCCTCTATAGATCCCTCAACATCCTCTATAGAACCCTCTACAGATCTCTCTACTTCCTCTATAGATCCCTCTACTTCCCCTCTAGAACCCTCTATAGATCCCTCTACTTCCTCTCTAGAACCCTCTACAGATCCCTCTACGTCCTCTCTAGAACCCTCTAGAGATCCCTCTACTTCCTCTCTAGAACCCTCTAGAGATCCCTCTACTTCCTCTATAGAACCCTCTAGAGATCCCTCTACGTCCTCTATAGAACCCTCTACAGATCTCTCTACTTCCTCTATAGATCCCTCTATAAAACCCTCTACAGATCCCTCTAGAGATCCCTCTACTTCCTCTCTAGAACCCTCTAGAGATCCCTCTACTTCCTCTATAGAACCCTCTAGAGATCCCTCTACGTCCTCTATAGAACCCTCTACAGATCTCTCTACTTCCTCTATGGATCCCTCTATTCCTCTATAAAACCCTCTACAGATCCCTCTAGAGATCCCTCTACTTCCTCTCTAGAACCCTCTAGAGATCCCTCTACTTCCTCTCTAGAACCCTCTAGAGATCCCTCTACGTCCTCTATAGAACCATCTACAGATCTCTCTACTTCCTCTATAGATCCCTCTCTTCCTCTATAAAACCCTCTACAGATCCCTCTACGTCCTCTCTAGAACCCTCTACGTCCTCTCTAGAACCCTCTACACATCCGTCTACGTCCTCTCTAGAACCCTCTACACATCCCTCTACGTCCTCTCTAGAACCCTCTACACATCCCTCTACGTCCTCTCTAGAACCCTCTACACATCCCTCTACTTCCTCTCTAGAACCCTCTACAGATCCCTCGCTCTTCCTCTCTAGATCCCTCACTCTTCCTCTCTAGATCCCTCACTCTTCCTCTCTAGATCCCTCACTCTTCCTCTCTAGATCCCTCACTCTTCCTCTCTAGATCCCTCACTCTTCCTCTCTAGAACCCTCACTCTTCCTCTCTAGAACCCTCACTCTTCCTCTCTAGAACCCTCACTCTTCCTCTCTAGAACCCTCACTCTTCCTCTCTAGAACCCTCACTCTTCCTCTCTAGAACCCTCACTCTTCCTCTCTAGAACCCTCACTCTTCCTCTCTAGAACCCTCACTCTTCCTCTCTAGAACCATCTACAGATCCCTCCACTTCCTCTCTAGAACCCTCTACACATCCCTCGCTCTTCCTCTCTAGAACCCTCACTCTTCCTCTCTAGAACCCTCACTCTTCCTCTCTAGAACCCTCACTCTTCCTCTCTAGAACCCTCACTCTTCCTCTCTAGAACCCTCACTCTTCCTCTCTAGAACCCTCACTCTTCCTCTCTAGAACCCTCACTCTTCCTCTCTAGAACCCTCACTCTTCCTCTCTAGAACCCTCACTCTTCCTCTATAGAACCATCTACAGATCCCTCCACTTCCTCTAGAGATTCCTCCACTTCCTCTAGAGATCCATCCACTTCCTCTAGAGATCCCTCTCTTCCTTTATGGGATTCTTTCCTCACTTCCAATGAGGCCAAGGTGCGGAGAAGCTAATGGCTCCTTACTCGCGTCTTTCATTCCCCCAGTTTAACCATTAACCCTCTGCAACTTCAGCGTGTGCACAATCCATGAGCGTCCTTCACATTAGAGCCAATCAGAAAGGCCATTAATATAAAGGAGCAGGTCAGCAAATGTCACGGTGTTACCAGAATAATTCTGGTAAGAGATCCAGTTCCAGTGTGTTGTGTTGATCAGTGTAATAGAGACACAATAGTTTACACAGCAAAAGTACACTGGAGGAGATTTACAAATGAGGAAGAAGCTTTTTCCATGGAGTTTGTTTTGTGCCAGTGTCGGGGTGGGGACTCTAGAGGCCCAAGAGTAGAACGGAATTAGATGAAGGATCCCTGGCTTATATTCAGGGGCCAGGCAATGCCAAAATCTATTGTGTGTGTGGAGAGAGAAGTGAGCAGAAGTGAGAAAAGAAGAGGTGAGTAAAAGTGAAAACAGGAAGAGGCAAATAGAGGTGAGAAACAAAGAGATGAGTAGAGGTAGGTAGAGGTAAGAAGAGAAGAGGTGAGCAAAGGTAGGTAGAGGTGAGAAAGGAAAAGGTGAGCAGAGGTAGGTAGAGGTGAAAAAAGTGGTAAGCAAAGAAGAGGTGAGCAGAGGTGGGTAGAGGTGAGAAAGGGAGAGATGAGTAGAGGTGAGAAAGGAAGAGGTGAGCAGAGGTGGGTAGAGGTGAGAAAGGAAGAGGTGAGCAGAAGTAGGTAGAGGTGAGAAAGGATTAAGTGAGCAGATGTGGGTAGAGGTGAGAAAGGAAGAGGTGAGCAGATGTGGGTAGAGGTGAGAAAGGGAGAGGTGAGCAGATGTGGGTAGAGGTGAGAAAGGGAGAGGTGAGCAGATGTGGGTAGAGGTGAGAAAGGGAGAGGTGAGCAGATGTGGGTAGAGGTGAGAAAGGGAGAGGTGACCAGAGGTAGGTACAGGTGAGAAAGGAAGAGGTGAGCAGATGTGGGTAGAGGTGAGAAAGGAAGAGGTGAGAAAGGTAGAGGTGAGCATATGTGGGTAGAGGTGAGAAAGCAAGAGGTGAGCAGAGGTAGGTAGAGGTGACAAAGGTAGAGGTGAGCAGATGTGGGTAGAAGTGAGAAAGGAAGAGGTGAGCAGATGTGGTTAGAGGTGAGAAAGGTAGAGGGGAGCAGATGTGGGTAGAGGTGAGAAAGGAAGAGGTGAGCAGATGTGGGTAGAGGTGAGAAAGGAATAGGTTAGCAGATGTGGGTAGAGGTGAGAAAGGAAGAGGTGAGCAGAAGTAGGTAGAGGTTAGAAAGGGATATAGAGGAAAAGAGGAAGAGGTAAGCAGAGGTGGGTAGAGGTGAGAAAGGGAGAAGTGAGTAGAAGTAGGTAGAGGTTAGAAATGGAGAGGTGGGCAGAGGGGGTAGAGGAGCGAAAGGAAGAGGTGAGGGGAGCAGATGTGAGTCCATACAGAGATGAGGTGGGCAGGGAAGAAGTTAGCAGAGGTGAGCTGAGCAGAGCAATGGTGGGAAGACAATTGATGGGGAGCTCGTTCTCTGCCCAGTCTAAGCCCAAAAGGTGGACTTACACTTTGGTGGCGTCTGTTGCTCCTAGTTAAGTATCCTCTTGGAGTTTGTACTGCAAAACTCCTAATTTGCACTTTGGCTTCCACCTTAAATCTAGGCATTGAGTAGGGGCCTTAAACTGGTGTGAATGGTTCAATGGTCCCGGTGAATCACGGTGGACTAGACCTCTGCGGTTTCTATATTGTAACTCCAGTGATATTGTCAGTAGGACCCTTTGTAGATCTCCTCCATAGTGCGCAGCACAAACACTAAAGCCAACATGTCTAATACAGTGATGCAATTAGTCCTACACACAAACTAGTACTAAATGAAGATGGAAGAACATAATGGGGCGTCTTACTTGCATATGGTCCTCAGCAGCTTTGCCACCCGTGTTAAGAACATTCAGAGAACTGGCACGCTTCATGCTGTAACCAGGATAGTGGACATGCAAGGACAAACCAACCAGTGAGAATCACAGCAAAACAAAGACATACGGCTCTTCCTATGAACACTTGCGCTCCCATCATCAATGCTCGCCTCCGAGGACTCTGCTCAGGGGCAGGTTTCCAGCAGAAAGGTGACACCCGTTACAACTAACTCGTCTAAAGCCAAAACATTTCCAAACACTCAACTTTTTAATTGACACGACTCCTCCCTCGGATATACGGCAGAAGCCGCCATAGCCTAGATATTCATAACGCCACTTACCATTGAGATCTCATGACTCCTGCTGCTATGAAAGGCCAGAGCGACAAACCCAATTCAGTTTTGGGCCCAGTTGTTTTGTAATGGGGAAAGGAGTGGATGAAAGCACACCAACTACACATTAGCTTATGCAAAAAAGAGTGTTTTCACAAAAAATGTGGTAGCATAACAATTAATACATGTAGATCTATATAACAGGCACTGTACATGAAAATGCAATTATGGAGCAATGTATGTTGTATAACGGCACCGCAAAAGGATATGGTATAGGAACCTCTGTATGGCACACCGTCTACCATCAGAATGATCAGGCACAAGAAAAAGTGAAGTAGCACTATAACTCTAAACAGGAAGATAGGCAATTTACTAAGGTAAACAGATTTTTACCATACTTGTCTAAGAGAGGACAGATGACTATCCTGACGATTGGTGCGGCCATAGAAAAGGAGAAGTATGGGCAGCCAGTTAAGGAAATCGCACATGAGAATAGGACATATGCATAGACAAATAGAGTACACTGGTCAGTAGAAACTAGCAGCATCATACCAAAGAGAGCACAGTGTCATAGTACACTATTAATGCAAAAATCATGATGTGGCACATCCTACATTTAGCGTACAGCAGTAGTAACGTAAGAGATTACCAGGCAGGCAAGAAAAAATGGTGATCGCTAATAAACCCAGGTTTATTAGCGATCACCATTTTTTCTTGCCTGCCTGGTAATCTCTCTTACATTACTAATAATCTGTTTACCTTAGTACATTGC
The DNA here is from genome assembly GCA_027917425.1 of Gastrophryne carolinensis. NCBI lineage: Eukaryota > Metazoa > Chordata > Amphibia > Anura > Microhylidae > Gastrophryne > Gastrophryne carolinensis. Next base: position 13,111,547 of record CM051244.1, on the reverse strand, counting down.
CTATCTTCCTGTTTAGAGTTATAGTGCTACTTCACTTTTTCTTTCATTAGAGGTGCCTGATCATTCTGATGATAGACTGTGTGCCATACAGAGGTTCCTATACCATATCCTTTTTGTGGTGCCGTTATACAACATTGCTCCATAATTGCATTTTCATGTACAGTGCCTGTTATATAGATCAACATGTATGAATTGTTATGCTACCACATTTTTTGTAAATACACTCTTTTTTGCATAAGCTAAAGTGTAGCTGGTGTGCTTTCATCCACTCCTTTCCCCATTGGTCTATTTAAGGAGCAAGGTGGTGAGGCACATTGGATGGATTGCACCCACGTTCTCTTGGTTAAAGAGAGAAATACTTTGGTATGCTAGAACCCACATATTCTTACCCAGTTGTTTTGTAAGAAATAGAGAATTCCCAAAAAAAATATAAAATATTAGAGATAAAGGTTTAATATATCTAAACTAGGTCTCTAAGTAGCTTCCCTGGCTAGGATGATAATTGAGCCTCTGATGCTAATTTGGTATCAATGGAGACCCTGACATCTTGGCTGTGGTGGGGTGGACACAATAGATTTGGGTGTATAAAGGATTCTTAATTATGTAATGTAAATGAATGCCTGGCCATGAAATCTTTTTGTTAGTAGATGGGCTGGCTAAAGGGAAAAGCTAGATCTTCCCAACAGGAAGTGAGGTGTGCTGGAAAGATTTTGGGTAACATTTGGGCAGTTGGGAGGGGACCTAGGTGGAGAAAGGACGTGTGTGCACGAGGGCCCTGTATTGGTAACTAAGAGCAAGTAATTTTAGGCCTATTTGACAATTGTAAATATTACATTTTAGGAATTGTTTTATGTAGTTGTTTAGTCCCTGTGATACCTATACTGTCTAGGGCAGGGGTACTCAACCACTTCTTGGTCCATTTAAAGGCATCCGGTGAGAGGTGAAGGTCCGGGCGGAGGACTGTCATGGGGGGTGGATAGTTAAGAATTAGCACATTGGGGGAGGGGCTATAGATTCCTCAGCAAAACAAAAAAAAAAAGTTTGTTTGCCCCCCCACCCCACCCCAAAAATCCTATTGGGCACTGGGAAAAAGGCAGGAACACGGCACACTGCTTTAACTTCTCGCCCCTTGCATTTTTTACAGGGTTGGTCTGGGGCCCAAAATGTTACTGGCAATAATAAGGCAGCTCTGAGCACAGCAACACAGAAGCAACTGATTGCAGGGCTGTCAGGGCAGGGGTCCGGAAATCTGATGCTGAGGTCCACATTCGGACCCTGGTCCGCCAGTTGAGTATCGCTGGCCAAGGGGTTAAAGGAGAAGTATTGCGAAATTGTGTAATATTAAAAATCTATATAAACACATTGGCTAATGAGAGAAGGGGTCACTTATACACCCGGACTGAATAAAACTCCCACCAAGCTTGTGGACTTCTTCTCCTGGTTGGAATAAAATCCAGGGGTGACAGGTTTAGTCTATGAGGGGTGAGGGGGCCTGTCACCCCAGATGTCCACTTCCTTCCATCAAAATAATAAAAACGAGCCTGGCTGGATATTTCTTGATGTCGGGTGTATAAGTGACTTCTCCTCTCGCCATCCAGCATTATTATATGAATTTTAATTATTGGGCCATTTTTCACAATAGTGCTCCTTTAATGTAACCGTTTAGGCCCTAATTTGATATATATCTTGTATTATTTAACATATGTACAACTGTCCTGTATAAGTCTGTGCACAATATAATCTTTAGTGTGATTCCTTTCGTGACCCACAACCTACAGTGAGCGATTATTGTTCTATTAGTCATTGATATTTTTATTGATGTTATTATAATATTAATTGATTACAGTTTATTACTATTTATTAGATGCAAATCACCTTTAATTGTAAGAACCCGGCATCAAAGATTACAGCAACGTCTGCCGGCTGGTAAGGAAAAGCCTTTTTGGACTTGGGAACCCTTCAGAACTTTCTATATTTCAGCATAAATTTGACCTGAAACTACATTGGAATTTCTAGGGGTGGTCAAAATGTTACTGGCAATAAGGAGGCAGCTCTGAGGGCAGGGGTCCAGAAATCTGGCGCCAAGGTCCGCATTCGGACCCTGGTCCGCCAGTTGAGTAGCGCTGGTCTAGAGGGTTAATCTTTAGGCCCTAATTTGTTATATATTTTAACATATGTACATAAGTCTGTGCACAATATAATATTTTATACTTTCTCATTGGTGTGATTCCTTTCGTCATCCACGACCTACAGTGAGCGATCATTGTTCTATTTATATTTATATTTTTATTGATGTCATTATAATAATAGTTGTTTACAGTTTATTACTACAAAGAGGTTTTTTGGGTGGCACTAACCTAAAGATCAATCTATTGTGGTGCACTGCTCTGAAGGTCCTGTTACAGACTACAATCACACGGTGGGGGTGCCCCTGTTATCCCCCTATAATGGACCACCAGAGTCTAATTATTGCACTCACGCTATAATTATAGTTAAATCAATTAAATTTTATTGTAGCAATTAGACAAACAAAATTAAAGTCATTTAAAAATACAATTCTGTGAGTACTCACCTGTAGAATTGCTTTTACTATGCATGGCACGGCCTGCTTCAAGAAGTCCTTACGTATGGGATATTCCACCACAAGATGGGGCAGCGTACTGCAGAATAGTTGTGGCTCCTCCCGGCACCATATAAAAACAGGATCACCAATACAGCTCCCCAGTGTTGACAAGCAGTTATAAAAGAAGCCGGGAGATAATAAAGGTAAAAAAGGTAACAACCCCAACTAACTTGGAACAATCACCATAAAGAGGCAACCAAGAATAACGAAAAAAAAAGGGTGGGGTGAAGCAGGCCGAGCCATGCATAGTAAAAACAATTCTACAGGTGAATACTCACAGAACTGTATTTTTCCTATTGCATGGCACGGCCTGCTTCAAGAAGTCCTTACGTATGGGACGTCCAACAGCAGTGTCCCTAAGGCAGGGTGGGATCCCCAAAAAGTAGCAGCAGGCAGTTCAAACCACCACCGCCTGAAGTACTTTGCGACCAAAGGCAGCATCAGCTTAGGCCTTAACATCAACCTTGTAAAACTTGGAAAAGGTATGAACAGAAGACCAAGTTGCGGCCTTAAAAACTTGTTCAACAGAAGCTTGGTGCTGAAAGGCCCAAGAGGCACCAATAGCACGAGTGGAGTGAGCAGTAACCCGGAAAGGAGGAACCTTCCCTTTAGCAGAATAGGCCTGAACCACCGCCTGGCGAATCTACTTGCTGATAGTAGATTTAGCCTAGGTCCCGCAGAAAGAACAAAAAGAGCATCAGATTTCCTGAAAGACTCAGTAGCAACCAATTAAAACTTCAGAGCCCTGACAACATCAAGAGAATGAAGGATCCGCTCCTTGGAATTAGCAGGGTTAGGACACAAAGAAGGCAAGACAATGTCCTGATTGAGATGAAAAGCCGACACAACCTTAGGCAAGAAATCCGGCTTAAGCCTAAACACCACCTTATCCTGATGTCGCTCAAAATAAGGAGGTTTAATGGAAAGCGCCGCCAGCTCAGAGACTAGCCTGACTGAAGTAATAGCCACCAAAAAGGCCACCTTAAGAGTCAGAATAGGCAACGCCGCCCCACGGACAGCCTCAAAGGGAGGACCCTGCAGAGCAGACAACACCAGATTCAAGTCCCAAACCGGTAGCATAGGTTTACGTGGCGGACGCACATGAGTAACTCCCTGGAAAAAAGTCTTAACCAGCCGGTGATTGGCAAAGGATCTTTGGAAAAAAATTGCCAGAGCTGACACCTGTCCCTTGAGGGTACTAAGTTGAAGGCCCGAATCCAAACCATGTTGTAAAAATTCCAGAATCCTGGGGATGGAAAACACCCGACAAGGAAGAGATTTGGACTCACACCAGGCAATGTAAGCATGCCAGATCCTGTAGTAGATAAAGGACGAGGACTTCTTCCTAGCCTGAATCATAGTATCAACAACAGAGGCCGGCAACCCCTTATCCGTCAAGATGGAGGTTTCAGCAGCCAAGCAGTTAAATTGGGATGGCGCAGCTGTCCCTGAGTGAGAAGATCTGGATCCTTGGGCAAAATGGATGTCTACTGCCCACTGCACGACGTCTGCGAACCACACCCTCCTTGGCCAAAAGGGGGGCCACCAGAATGGCTGGTACCCCTTCCTGGGCTATCTTGCGCAGCACCCTGCCCAGCAGAGGAAAGGGAGGGAACACACAGAGGAGCCGAAACTCCATCTAAGGCATTGCTAGCACATCCGTGGCGAAGGCCAGAGGATCCTGCGACAGGGAGACAAATCTTGGAAGCTTGTGATTGTGACGGGACGCAAACAGGTCCACATGCGGCTGACCCCAGCTGTGACACAGGGAGTGAAATACTGTCATGAATGACTTGCCTTCAGCCCGTGCCCGTGGTGTCCCTAGGCAACTGGCCAGGGTTTCTCCTGCCCAGCAGCCGCTTCTGCCTCAGATGCCAGCTCCAGCGGCACGTGTGTCGCCGAGCGCGCCCTCCTCCCTCGTCCACTGTCATTCTACTCGTGCTTGCGCGCGAGTACAGTCAGCTTATGTCCTCCGGTGGTGCTATACACAGAGTGGCCACTGGAGGCTGTTTAAAAGAGCTAAACCTAGGAGGTGCAGTTCTGGGCAGTATGCCTTTGGAGTTCAGCTGGGGCAATCAGCCCAGAGCTCTATAAGTGCACCAAACCACAGATCCGAAGTGCACCAATCAGCACACAGATCCAAATTGCACCAATCACAGTCACTGCCTCCCTGTCCAATCCAGCCGGGTTCAGTCCTATAAAGGGATTACCTCTTCAGTGTGTCAGTGCCCGTGATAGCGTTTAGCTGGCTTGTTATTGTTCCTGTGATTGCCTGTTTATATCGTTATTGACCATCTGCTTGAATCTCGACCACGTCTTCGTCTCATCCCTTTGTACTGCGCAGCTCTCTGACCTCCCATTGTGACCCCTGGCTTGACGTCTGACTTCGCTTGAATTCTCCTGAGCACCAGAATTGCTTCCAGTATTACCTGTTTCCGAAGCACCCGAACTGTTTCCAGTACTTACCCGACATTGCCCAGTCTGGCCTCTGGTTCATCTGCCTTCAACCCCTGTAAGCTCACATCCTTTGTGCTATTAAGTCCTGGGGGCAACCATGTCCGGCGAGGCGTATAAAGCGTCCCGGCAAATGGGGGCTTGTCTAAAGGTGAAGCTAGCAGCGGAGATTGGGGGTTGTGGGCTTACTCTGAAGGCGGGTGTCCCACGGGCCTGACAAATACCTTGTTGCTGAGGGACCATTCCCCCAGCCGAGGGAGTCTGCCTCCTGGTTCTCCACCCCCGGAATGTAGACGGCCGAGATGCAAGGGACATTCTCTTCCGTCCAAGACAGTATCAGGGACACTTCCTTGAGGCTCGAATCCCTCCCTGATGAATGATGTAGGCAACCGCCGTCTGGTTGTCCGAGCGGATCTGAACAGCCCAACCCCGAAGGTGTGTGGTCAGCTGAGAAAGAACCAACCTGATCGCCCTCAGTTCCAGGACATTGATAGGAGCATGGGCCTCTTGGGGGCCCCACCGACCCTGGAACTTCAGAGACTTCCAAAAGCCCCCGCAGAAAGGTCCTGCCCACTAGAAGGTTCCTTGAGTCCAGCCACCACGAGAGGGACTGTCTGGCCAGGGGGGACAGGGCAAAATCCTGATCCAGGGACACAGGGTCCCGATCCCAAACTGACAAGAGGTGCAACTGAAGAGGTCTCATGTGAAACTGAGCAAAGGGGACCACCTCGAAGCAGGACACCATCAGACCCACTAACTGCATCCCTTGTCGGATGGAGGGATGAGGACACAAGAGCAGAGCCCGTTCCTGCTTCTGAAGGCCCTCCACTCTCTGCTGAGGCAGGAATGCCTTGACCTGAGAGGTATCCAGAGTCATGCCCAGAAAGGACCTCACCAAAGACGGAGAAAGTGAAGACTTGCGAAAGCCCAGCCGAAGGACTCGAGAGTGGAGGTCACCACCTGAGTATCCTTCTCGGCCTGATGAAGAGACTGAGCCGCAATCAGAAGGTCGTCCAGGTAAGGGAGGATGCAAATGCCCTGATTACGCAGCAGAGCCATCACCTCCGCCAGCACCTTGGTGAACACCCGAGGCGCTGAGGTGATACCAAACGGTAAAGCCACAAACTGGTAATGCTGATCCTCTAGAGCGAACCTCAGGATTCTCTGATGACCTGGAAAGATTGGCACGTGAAGATAGGCATCCTTGATGACCACGGTGGTCATGAAGTCGCCCGGGCGAAGGGTACTGACAGCCGAGCGTAGCGTCTCCATGCGAAAGTGCTTGAACCTGACTGTTGAGACCCTTCAAGTCCAGGATGGGCCTCAAAGACCCGTCCTTTTTGGGAACCGTGAAAAGATTGGAGTAGTACCCCTGACCCTGTTCTTGGGAAGGCAAATGACTCCTGACTCCAACAGGCTTTGAACTGTAAGGCGCAAACCCAGAGCTGACAGAGGGTTTTGAGACATCCAGGATCTGAGGAATTTTGGGGGCGGCCAGGCTGCAAACTCTATCTTGTAACTGGAGGACAAACCTCCTGAATCCACCGGTCTGAGACGCGGAGCCTCCAGACGTGAGCAAAGAGCCGAAGCCGTCCCCCCAGCCGGATGGGTGAAGGGGGCGGAGGGCCCCCGAAAGGGCCGAGTCTGCTTCCTACGCTGAGGTAACCTACCATCCTTGGCTAGAACATCCAGATGCTCACCAAAGAGCCGTAGCCCCGCAAAAGGGAGCCCAGTGAGAGCCTTCTTAGCTGCAGTGTCAGCTGCCCACTGACGCAACCAAACAGAGCGGCGCATAGCCACCAAGAGGGAAGAGGCCCTACCACCCAGCCGGACCGCATCATCCATGGCAGTAAGGACAAAGGCAACAAAATCAGAGCAAAGCAAGAGGGCCCTATAATCCTCCCTCCTCCTACCAGCAATAGCGCTATCAGTGAGACGCTTGAGCTTTTTCTTAAAGGCAATAGCTGTAATGGCAGCGGGCAAAACGGACGCAGCCCAGCCCCCACAAATGTAAAAGCATGGCAATGCCAGCTGGTCCATACGCCGGTCCGCGCTGTCCCGCAGTGTAGTAGTGTCAGGGGAAGGCATGACCGAGGTGTAAGGGCTCATTTGAAGCCTGAAACGCGTTACGTGTGGTGGGGGGTGTCTAGGAGGTATCTGCCTACAGCACATGTTTGGATGTATCTGGACTGTTTTTAATCTATCAAGTAAAAGTTATATTTTAATTCCGGCTGGAGTCATCTTCGTTTGCCTTACACGTGGAGAGTTCTCAGGAGTCTCTTTCTATTCCGTGTCGGAGCACATTTCTACAGGGGTGAGCTGGTTCTACATAACTGTCTGGCATGACCGAGGTGTTGGACAGCCCTAGAACGGGTGCGTCCACCTCAGGGGGACACGACCATCGCTTGACCAGGTCAGCAGGAAAGGGATACCCTCTTATCCAACCCTTTGGGCACCGCGGGCAATCTATTAGGACGTCCCCACTCAAAATATTAGAGAAATGGCCCTGCTCAGAGAACTCCAGACCTTATCAGGACGAAAGAGCTCACCCTGCTTCTTCTTAGCCACCTCAGGGGGAAGGGGGGGGGGGGGCAATGTGCAAGGTTTCAAAAATGTCAGACAACAGTCTATCAGTGTCATCGGGGAGCCATGAATCCTCCCCGGACGCAGACCCAGGGTCACTGTCGTACCCCTCCTGCTGGCCCCCAGAGGAGTCAGAGTCCTGGAAAAAACTCCCCCTCCTCTAGGGAGTAACGACCACCAAGGGCATCAATTCCCTCATCCTACTTAGCAAAGAGGGAGGGCGTGGAAGCCAGGTGCCGCTTCTTGCCAGAGGCCTTACCCGGAACAGGCCTGGCAAGCTGCATTTCAATGCTGGCCACACGAAGTGCCAGATCAGATTGTGACCCCCTGCTAGTATCCCCCTCACTGGGGGCTAAATGCAGGCGCGGGGGGTTAGGCAATGCCGAAGGGAGCGCAGAACTGGGAAGAGAAGCGCTCAGCCCAGCCTGGGCTGCAATGATACCTTGGGCGCACGGCACGCACACCGCGGCACTATCACTCAAAGGGGATGCCCCGCACATGGAACACAGCAGGGATTGCCCCGAAGGACCCCCAAGCACGCTATCCCCAGAAGCCTCCATATGGTGATTAACACAGGCGCAATATGCCAGCACAGGGTAAGGGCTAATAAAAAGCCACCCGGGATGCCCCCAGAAGAGCCAGTAAGGGGGAGATGAGGGGGGGTAAGGAGCAGAACCGGGAGAAACCACAACCCACAGTTGTCCCGCCTGAAAGACATAAGTAAAATGCACATAAGCATCCCGCAGCCCATGCCCCAAGGAAAACAAAATCCCCAAGGCAGACCAAGGAGACCGAAGGATCACCAAGCCACCAGACCACGGGAGAAAGCGACACAGGAAACGATCACCGCCACAGCCCAGGGAGGAAGAGGGGCCCCAGACGCGCAGTAGGCTCAAAATGGTGCCGGCAGAGGAAAAACCTTGAGGGGCGGGCCGCAGGGGGACGACGCAATACGTGTCATCCCCCGCCCCCCCCCCCCGAAGAGCACGAAAGCGGCGCTCACGTGACCACGCCGGCACCATCACAAAACCAAAAACACCTCACAGCCATAGCGCCGCCCGCCGCGGAGCGGAGTACAAAGCGGCGACGGCGGCGAAAAACAGTGTTAAAAACCCCTCGCCGCTACCACCTGCCCCCCCTCCCCGGCGTGTGTTCGAGGAGAGCGAGCAGGCAGCGGCAGGAGCCGAGCCAGGGTAGTGGGGTGGGGGACCCCAGAAACCAAACAAGGCAAAGCAAGGGGATGACCAGAACACAGTCCCCAAAAACACGCACCCCCTCAGAAGCTAGGACAGGAACTCCACATCCCTATCAGGCTCACCATAAAGCCTATGGCCGGCTACCCTTTGTGGTACAGGGTCTGCAGCTTGGAGCAGCGCTCCTTGAGCACCTGACCTAGTGCTCCTCTACCCTCACCCGATCTGTCAGCCGAGGCTGGGAGGCACAGAGGGTCCGGAACCGGGTGGAAATAGACATGCAGGTGAGCGGGGCAACCAAGCCTGCGGCCCTGCGCAATATAGAGCCATCTTCTATCTTCGCAGAATCACTGCAGAGGAAACACTGGGGAGGTCTATTGGTGATCCTGTTTTTATATGGTGCCGGGAGGAGCCACAACTCTTCTGCAGTGCACTGCGCCCCTTGTGGTGGAATATCCCATATGTAAGGACTTCTTGAAGCAGGCCGTGCCATGCAATGGGAAAATATATGCCATGCCATAAGCGTTTTCCAGCAGAGGGGGGTGCTGTCACTCAAGTCCATTCATTATTAGAGCATTTCTATCTAAAATGTGCTAATTACAAAAATATAACCATAACACTTTTTTTTTTTTTCTTGCACTTTACCTTGTTTAACTTTTGGATCTTTTTGCACATGATATATGGTTAACAGATGCACTTAATCCGCACTAGCACTTTGTATAAAAAAATGATATTTTTGTAATTAGCACATAGTAGATAGAAATACTCTAATAATGAATGGACTTGAGTGATAGCACCCCCCTCTGGTAGAGGTAACGCTTGGCATGGCATATATTTTAAATGATTTTAATTTTGTTTGTCTAATTTCTACAATAAAATGTAATTGATTTAACTATAATTATAGCGCAATAATTAGACTCTGCTGGTCCATTGGGGATAACAGGGGCACCCCCCACCGTGTGTTTACAGTTTATTATTATTTATTAGAGGCAAAGCACTTTTAACTGTAAGAACCCGGCGGCAAAGTCTACCTGCTGCTAAGGAGAAGCCTTTTTTGGACTTCTTAAAGTGGACCGACACCCAGAATTTTGACTATCCTGGGTTTTGGTCCACTTTCGCGGGGTGCCCCGCTGCGTGAACCCCCCCAGATTGCCCTAAAAAACTCACCTCACCCCGCTCGTCCAATCAGAGTGCTCAGAGCCGCTGTGGTATGCACGTACAAGCGACGGACAACCACAGTGGCTCTGAGCGCGCTGGAGGCCGCATCTTGCGCTTCTCTCTAACAGGCCGGCACGGGTGCACTCCCTGTTAGAGGGAAGCGCGAGATGTGGCCGCGGCTCGCGCATGCGCCGTTGGAACGGGGATAAGGTAAGGTTTCTGGGCATCCTGCGGGGTTTCACACAGTGGGGCATCCCGATTTCGAATGCCCCGCGGGGAGGGATCTGATCGGCCCGGGAATCTTATAGATTCCCGGGCTGATCACCCCTGGGTGTTGGTCCACTTTAATTTCAGCATAAATTGGACCTGAAGCTACATCGGAAGTCCTAAAAGTAGATACAAACCAAAGGAAGGAGCCAAGATATTAGACTTGGTTATTTCATTGATTGAGGAAAAGAGGCGCTTTTCTAAAACGGAAAGCATTTGCACAGTACCCAATACAAGGACAGATAGCATTACCCATCAACCCTTGCAGTAGGCGGAGCTATGCAAATCATATCTTTACGTTTCTGAGCAATCCAAGGCCCTTAGAAACGCTAAGGGTACAATGCCGATGATTGGCTTTAAATTTACACAGCCAACTAGTGGACACGTGTTTGGAGCTTTAGGCCCTCATCAGCACCAGGCCGGATGTCTCTGGCTGTATGGGGAGTGAAACAGATTACTGATTGCTGGCAATCATTTCCACAGCCCATTGTGGAATTTCTCATTGGACTTTTTTTATGTCGTGGCTTTTTCCTTGCAATCCTGCACACCATTGCTGTTCAGTCTCTTCCTGATGGTGGAACTTTAAAGAGGCCGTCCAGGCTAGTAAGGTTACTGGTGACAGATCGGGCCTGAACTGAGTGCCGGAGTAGGATCGATCTGCTGCCGAGGAGAAGAGGAGAGTATCCTTTTGTTGTTTTTTTTTTATATTAGATTACAAATATACTATTGCCAATTAGACGCATTTTGTGACCCACTCCTTCACTTATTTGCACTTTACCTCATGTTGTGGGTACATGCCTGAGCCTATTTCATTTCTACTTGTTTGTGGGTTTGGGCCTCCCCAGTTTCTTATGGCCACACTACTAATGAAATGTATTTTTAGTATTTATTTTCCAGATTTTTTTCATTTCATACAATTCAATAAAAACCACGTTTAATCATATTTGATCTGTTCATTCCTTTTCTACATACGTGCAGAATTCATTATCTCTCATTGTATATACATGATTTTCTAGCAGCTTTAAAACAAGTATATTATATACATCTCCCTTATAGACACAGTTTGTACATGATGATCACTTTTTGTATATAAGAAGTAGCTGGAAACATCCTATTGTACAAATCCCTCTTCCAATCACCGTATAATACACAGAAAGATTTTTTCTCTTATATTGATCTGAGAGGGAGAGAGATAAACCCCGAGGACGGCGCCCAGAGAATTCCGAAAGGGGGCCGCAGCTCATTCACAAGCGGGAGAATCTCTCCGCCGCCGCGGCCGCCGTAACCCAAGACATAGGGCCTGCAAGACAGGATTTATGCCTTAAACCGGACCTTCACCATGATTTATTGAAAAGCCCAAACCCTTATAAAACTATTCCCCAGCATCTAAAATTAATATATTTTAAGTTTTTAGTCAATTACTTATTATTCTTTCCCCCACCGGGCTGCAACTCTGTTCAGGACTTTAGGATACGGGCGCCGCCATCTTGACTCAGAAGCATCACACTTACTGAGGATAGGAGAGCGGGATAAAGTACAAGGGGTGGGTTATAGCTGTGCTTTGCTCAGACAGAGGGTCAGGAAAAAGTCAGCAATCCCAGAATGCAGAGCAGCACAGTCAGAAGACACTTCCTGTTTGCAGGCTGCCTGATGTTCCATGAGCCGCCATCTTGGATGTTTAAAGGCTCATAACATGCAGTAGATGCAGGTAGGATGATTTTTAATGTGAGCAATCTGTATGTACAGGGGGGAAACATATAAGATAGGCTCTTATTCAGGGTGAGGGTCCAGATTAATGTGAGCAATCTGTATGTACAGGGGGGAAACATATAAGATAGGCTCTTATTCAGGGTGAAGGTCCGCTTTAAAGAGACCGCATTTTAAGCAGCATTTATGATATTGCAAGGGCCAAATCACCACATCCTCTTTGAAGCCACAAACAACTGTATGATCAACAGCAATAGTCATTAAAGTGGACCAACACCCAGGATTTTCACTATCCTGGGTGTTTGTCCACTTCCGCGGGTCACCCTGATGGATCACCTGACCCCACTGCCATGTGACTCGCTCCACCAATCACCGCCGACGGACAAGCGAGTTCCGTCGACTGACAAGGTGAGAGCGCCCGCTGCCGCCTCTCGCGCGTCCCTCTTACAGGGAGCGCACCCACGCCGGCCATTCACAAACGGCCGGCGCGGGTGCGCGCCCTGCTAGAGGGATGAGCGAGAGGCGGCGGCCGGCCGCGCATGCGCCGTTGGAACGAGGAACAGGTAGGATTTGCGGGCGTCCTGGGGGGTTGCACACAGCGGTGCATCCCGATCGGGGTGCCCCGCAGGCAGGGAGCTGATCGGCCCGGGAATCTTATAGATTCCCGGGCCGATCAGCGGGATTTTGACTATCTTGGGTTTTGGTCCACTTCGGTGGGGCACCCCGATCCCGGGCCGATCCCTCCTGGGTGTTGGTCCACTTTAAGGGCATTGAAAAAGCCCGGAAAGGAGAAACAGGTTTGCCTAAAGTGAATGAATTAATCAAATCAAAATAAGAGAAAATGTAACAAAATCATTCTGTGTATTATACGGTGATTGGAAGAGGGATTTGTACAATAGGATGTTTCCAGCTACTGCTTCTATACAAAAAGTGATCATCATATACAGAATTGGTCTATAAGGGAGATGTGCAATATACTCGTTTTAAAGCTGCTAGAAAATCATGTATATACAATGAGAGATAATGAATTCTGCACGTATATGGAAGAAAAGGAATGAGCAGATCAAATATGGTTAAACGTGGTTTTTATTGAATTTTATGAAATGAAAAAATCTGGAAAATAAATACTAAAAATACATTTCATTAGTAGTGTGATCATACTTAGAGCATTAAGAAACTGGGGAGGCCCAAACCCAGAAACAAGTAGAATTTTTATATTAGACCCTTAAAGTGGACCAACACCCAGGGGGGGGATCAGCCCGGGAATCTTATAGATCAGATCCCTCCCCGCGGGGCATCCGAAATTGGGTGGGGGGGAAACCCCGCAGGACGCCCCATTCACCTTACCTTATCCCCGTTCCAATGGCGCATGCGCGAACCGCAGTCGCATTTCGCACTTCTCTCTAGCAGGGCGCCGTTTGTGATTGGTCGGCGTGGGCGCACTCCCTGTTAGAGGGAAGCGCGAGATGCGGCCTCCAGCGCTCAGAGCCGCTGTGGTTGTCCGTCGCTTGTCCGTACATACCACAGCAGCTCTGAGCGCTCTGATTGGACGAGCGCTCGCGTAGCAGCAGGGTGAGGTGAGTTTTTTAGGGCGATCCGGGGGGTTTCACACACAGATCGGGGTTCCCCCGCGGAAGTGGACCAAAACCCAGGATAGTGAAAATCCTGGGTGTTGGTCCACTTTAATGCTGAACAAAACCCACCACCAGACGGCCTGGAATCTAAGAGATTCCTGGGCCGGCCGCTGCCTTTCCCCCATTGGCACTGGTAATAACTCACAGTTCCCCACTCCAATGGCGCATGCGCGGGCTCTCGTCCTATCAAAGCTCTGTTTACGCCGCCACATTCCCAGCCATTGAGATTCTGTGGCGGAAGCGCAGACTGGAGCCCTTTGGCTATAGATGAAAACACAGCAAAAGGCTCTGATTGAACGAGAGCTCCAGTATGTACCACTGGACCGAGAAGAGGTGAGTTTTACTGGGCAAATGGGGGGGGTGCCACACAGCAGGGCATCCTAATTCGGGATGCTGTAGGGGGAACGGGAAAAAATCCCCGGGAAAGTCAAATCTGCGGGTTTTGTTCTGCTTTTAAGTCCCTGTCCAGTCATTAAAAAAAAAATAATAATAAAAAAAAATCTATACTCTCCTTTTGTCCCCTGAAACGCCTCGATCTTTGTACTTAGCAATGAGGAAAAGTGAGCGTGACTCTTCCTCCAGTGTCATCCATTAAGCAGGCTTTATGCCCTCCCCCAACACGCCCACGCCATTCATTGCAAAGGAGGGGGCGTGTCCAACTATCCTAGACACGCCCCATCAATGGCAACGAATAGAGTAGGTGTGTGCGGAGCAGAAACCGGCTCCGCCCCCTAGAGACTCTGCCGGAATCTCTGCATCTTTACGGAGGCGGGGAACCAGAGTCTGGATGGAGAAGCTGTGTGGGAACACCAGTCCCGGACACAGAGGAGCTGCAGGATACAAAAGGCGAGTATAGGCTTTTTTTGGTTTTAGTCTGGACAATCTCTTTAAAGTGGAACAAAACCCACGATACTGCGGTTTGGTCTTTACTCTCAGGGTACCTGAGCGGTGATGCCCAGGGCCGTATTTAGTGTTCATGGTGCCCTAGGCACTTTAAAGTGGACCAACACCCAGGATTTTGACTATCCTGGGTGTTGGTCCACTTAGGTGGGGCGCCCCGATCGGGGGTGCCCCGCTGTGTGAAACCCCCCTGATCGCCGCAAAAACTCACCTCTCCCCGCTCCCACGTGACCTCGTCCGGCCAATGACAGCGCTCAGAGCGGGAGCGCGCCCTGCTAGAGGGAAGCGAGAGACGCGGCCGCGTCTCGCGCATGCGCCGTTGGATCGCCGGTAAAGTAAGGATTGTGGGCCTCCTGGGGGGTTCCTTCCCGCGGGACATCCCGATTTCGGATGCCCCGCGGGGAGGGATCTGATCGGTCCGGGAATCTTATAGATTCCCGGGCCGATCCCCCCTGGGTGTTGGTCCACTTTAAGTGCTTGCGCCCCCTTTTTTTAAAGTTAGGTCACGGTCCATAAAAAAAGTGTGTAGGGGGAAAGGGTGCAATGGGCTAAATGCAGAGAATGTGTGTGGAGGGCACAAAGGGCGAAATGCAGAGAAGCAGGGAAGCATATTCCATCTTTTACTGCATTCTGACATACAGGAGTCACATGACCACACCAGTGGAGGAGATGCTCTGGACAGTGTTCAACCCATTGCCCTTACAAATATACTCTGCATCCTTCTGTGGCTGGGGGATGTTTGTTGGGAGGCATTTATTTCCTGGCTGTATGATTTTTCATTTCGTTTCTTTACTACAGTAGTAAAGGCAGTGTCCACGCCCCCCTTTCCAGGTTGCCGCCCTAGGCACGTGCCTAGGGTTGCCTAATGGTAAATACAGCCCTGGTGATGCCCCGCTGTGTGAAACACCCAGGTCGCCCGATCTCACTCACCCTTCCTCGGCTCTACGGGAAAATGTGCAGCCTCTCATCCAGGGCAAGCACGCTTTGATCTGCTCCCATCCCTTCGCCCTAGAGCTTTCTAAGGTTTGGCGGCCGCATCCCCCGCTACCCTTTAACAGGGAGCGTGCCCTTGTTGCCCATTCAAAAATGGCTGGCACCGCATGTGTCCTGCTGAAGGCATAGTGGGGATGCGGCCGCTGCTTGCGCATGTGCCGTTCCTGACTGGGAACGAAGGTGAGATTTCAGGCGACCTGGGGGGTTTGACACAGCGGGGCATCCCGAATCATGGCTGTCATCATAGCAACCAGCATTACATTATTTTGAGTGTCATCGCGTTTAGCTGACCTTCTATCTTCTATTATTAGGGAATCCAGCTGGAAACTCGCCCCGTACATCTACTTACATAGCAATATATAGGCGTTACAGGCGGAGGAGGACCAGGGCTTACCAACGCTGACCAGCCAATCAGAGATGTCTATAGCCATTTAAGTGGACTTAAACCAGACCTTCAGCATGATTTAATGAAAAGCCTAAACCCTTAAACTAGCCCACAGCATCTAAAATGAATATATTTTAAGTTTTTAGTCACTTACTTACTTATTCTTTCCCCCACTGGGCTGCAACTCTGTTCAGGACTCTAGGATCTTGACCGGAAGCATCACATACTGAGGAGATGAAAGCGGGATAAAGTACAGGGGGCGGGTTATAGCTGTGCTGTGCCCAGACAGAGCAGAGCTGGAGTCAGAGAAAGCACAGCAATCCCAGAATGCAGAGCGACACAGTCAGAGGACACTTCCTGTTTGCAGGCTGCCTGATGCTCCATGAGCCGCCATCTTCGATGTTTAAAGGCTCATAACATGCAGTAGATGCAGGTAGGGTGATTTTTAATGTGGGCAATCTGTATGTACAGGGTGTGGGAAACATATAAGATAGGCTCTTATTCAGGGTGAAGGTCCGGATTAATGTGAGCAATCTGTATGTACAGGGGGGAAACATACAAGATAGGCTCTTATTCAGGGTGAAGGTCGGATTAATGTGATCAATCTGTATGTACAGGGTGTGGGAAACATATAACATAGGCTCTTATTCAGGGTGAAGGTCCGGATTAATGTGGGCAATCTGTATGTACAGGGTGTGGGAAACAGATAGGCTCTTAATCAGGGTAAAGGTCCGCTTTAAATTCTCCTCTGAAACACTTGGGAGGCTGCTGGTCCACAAGGAATACTAAGAGGCCTGACCTACAACACCAGGGAGAGATAGAAAAACAGTTTTCTGGAAAAGGCGGAGTATCTCCTAAATTTGGGGGCTCGAAGGATTAGGTGGTTTAGGAACCCCTCAGAAGCTGCAGGAGCGTGTGGGGAAGAGTGGGTCATCGATTCCTAGAGGACATTCCTCATTATCAGTAGATTCCTTAAAGCGGACCCTCACCCTGAATAAGAACCTATCTTGTATGTTTCCCACACCCTGTACATACAGATTGCCCACATTAATCCGGACCTTTACCCTGAATAAGAGCCTATCTTATATGTTTCCCACACCCTGTACATACAGATTGCCCACATTAATCCGGACCTTTACCCTGAATAAGAGCCTATCTTATATGTTTCCCACACCCTGTACATACAGATTGCCCACATTAATCCGGACCTTTACCCTGAATAAGAACCTATCTTGTATGTTTCCCACACCCTGTACATACAGATTGCCCACATTAATCCGAACCTTCACCCTGGATAAGAACCTATCTTGTATGTTTCCCCCCTGTACATACAGATTGCCCACATTAATCTGGACCTTCACCCTGGATAAGAGCCTATCTTGTACGTTTCCCCCCGTACATACAGATTGCTCACATTAATCCAGACCTTCACCATAAATAAGAGTCTATCTTATATGTTTCCCCACACCCTCTACATACAGATTGCTCACATTAATCCGGACCTTCACCCTAAATAAGAGCCTATCTTGTATGTTTCCCCCCCTGTACATACAGATTTACCACATTAAAAATCATCCTGCCTGCATCTACTGCATGTTATGAGCCTTTAAACATCCAAGATGGCTCTGCATTCTGGGATTGCTGACCTTTCCCTGACCCCAGCTCTGCTCTGTCTGTGCAAAGCACAGCTATGACCCCCACCACTGCACTTGTGATGCTTCTGAGGCAAGATGGTGGCACCCATATCCTAGAGTCCTGAACAGAGTTGCAGGCCGGTGAAGGAAAGAATAATAAGTGACTAAAAACTTAAAAATATATTAATGTTAGATGCCGGGGAATCGTTTTTTAAGGGTTTGGGCTTTTCATTAAATCATGGTGAAGGTCCGGTTTAAGGGCCGCCTCCCGGTGACACAGCAGATTACAATTAGATGTTATCGTCTGGATATTAGCTATTGCTGAATATTTACATATTTATTTATTGTCTAAAAAGCACCTGTCACTTTATATTTACATATGAATAGATTGGTTTAACCTCGTATCTGGGCAAGGTTATATTGGTATAATATTACACACAGATGAATTGGGTTTATCTATATTGATAACATAACAGTAAATATATTCCCATTTTTACTATACATTAGGGTTTTATTATATTTATTTACATTGGGGTTATTTGGATGAATGTATGTAGGACTATGTATTTATCTTTACACTATTAATGAGTTTTTAGGTATGCTTTAATGGTGCTTTCTCTTTGTGAATATTATTTGGAAATGGGCTCTGACCGGGGGATCCCACTTTCTGTGAATGTTATTTGCCTGTAATTGCGCTGCACCCTCAATTTATTAGTATCTGGAAGATATTTAAACCAGATGCTTGGGATAATATCATTGACAATCTTTGATTTTAATGGGCGTCATACTTAGAGGGATCACTGGCCGTGAGCAAGAGTCCGGTTGGACTCGAAACGCGTTGGTCGCAGCCCGGGGGGGCGCACTGCTTGTTGGATACCGTAAGCACATCTTTGATATTTGTTTTATTTATTGCCGTTTTGCACTGTCAGCCTCTATGGGCCATGAATTTTGTATTGGATGTTAAACTTGAAATATAGGCACTTTGGAGAAGCATTTGCACTTTTTGTATATATTGGTGGGTAGTCACTTCAAGGGTTAGTTTAAATGTGTATTTATATAATGTGGGTTTATGAGGGTAGGCCCCCGGGTGGTGAATCCATGTTTTTAATGTGTTTTTAATTTGTGTGTAATAAAGTTTACATTGAATTGAACTTTTGAGTGCAATAGTCAGTCTCTGTGGGGTTACATATTGGGGGGTCCACTGAGGTCACCCCGGGGAAGGTTTTGTGTTGTACATGTTGTTTTTAAATTTGCAACCAATAAAATGTATACCAATTTAACTTCAAATATAATAGTCAGGCATGTCCCAACTTTGGGGACTCAGAATTAAGAGTAGGGACCACACTAAACACAGAGTTGCCTTGCCGGGGCAGTGTGGCTTCCACATGTATCTGCAGATATATGCAACCAAATCTCTGTCTTTCCACATAGCTAGACATGTTTGTTGCTTGATATTTAGATGATGAGAGGGTTAAACTGGGCGGTAAATTAGTTCCCAGGCCCTGAATAATAATAATGTTGTATAAATAATAGTGATTGAGCTGCTCCCACCCCCCTTTATTCATTTCTTTATTCAATAACTTCAAATATAGTTTGAGTTGTGCCTTTCATGCTGACCCAAATTGGTTTGTGTTGCTTTTATGTGGTTTAAGGAACCTTGTAGACCCGGCCCCTACACAGTTTCCCACTTTGACAGGCAAGTACGGAGCAGGTGGGTAAGCCCCGGGAGCAGGGGGCGGGGCTCCATCATTGTGAAGCCTGGTTAGATCGGAGCTTTAGCAGGTAAAACATACAGTACATACATAGACAGCGCATACAACAAACAGACAGTTAGTCCAGGAGCCATGCGAGCCGACAGTACAAAGAGATCATTAGCAAATATACAAATAAAAACATTAGACCGTCGTCACATTTTTAGGTCACAAAGAAAATTAAAAGGCAAACGAAAGAGTGTAAAATGGTGGTAAAGCACGGCACATTTATTTCATCACAGGTTATACACAAAGTTCATAAAAAGATTTGAAAAGACCGTCGCTTTTTAGATTAAACAATGTCAAATCAGGATAAAAAATAAAAAAAAAGGATTAAAAACAAAAAAAAAAAACAGTACTCCTCCTTTCCGTTCCGCCACCCAAGCTAAGCAATAGGGGGACCTGCTAACGAGTTGGTGAAGCAGGTAAACGTTTGCGTGTGAATTGCAACTTGCCCAGTGGGCCAGTAATTTGGCCCGCTCTGGAGTCTTTTAGACTCCAGTCTTTAGAAAACCAAAAATTGGGCAGGCTTGTTCACCTGGTCCATGTTCCCATGCCGCTCTAGTGTGCCCCAAGACCACCCGCGCCAATGGGGATCACTAGGCAGGGGCGCGCAGTGTGTGCATGCTCAACCGAGGAGCCCTCTACTGGTTGCTGGCGGAGAAGGGTAAATGAAGCCTCTGCTGCCCCAGGAAGGCCAATCTGTTATTATCGCTCTATTTCTGGCTTCTTAGGGATCACAAAAGGGAGCATAAACCCATATATTTTTATATAATATATTTATATATATATATATATATATATATATATATATATATTTAAACCACCACTTAATCCGAGGTTAGGCACCCTCAGAATTTTTTCACAGGCTTGAGATTTTGACCAAACCTAAGTAATATATAAAATTCTATTTCTAAGATTACTATACAATCTTATCACATATTGGTATGTACTCTATGTATATTGGTTCTTATTGTTTCCTTATGCCCCATAAGGAAACAATAAGAACCAATATACATAGAGTACATGCCAATATCTGATAAGATTGTATAGTAAGTGGGGTAATTGCAAGAATGGTATGATGTCATTTTTAATATAGTGATATTTTTGCATAAAGTTGTATGAATTTTCTATGTACATTTCCAATAAATAGAATTTTATATATTACTTAGGTGTGGTCATAATCTCAAGCCTGTGAAAAAATTCTGAGGGTGCCTAACCTCGGATTAAGTGGTGGTTTCAGTTAAAGGCTGAGTTATGGACCAACTAGATAGTCTAAATGAGGGGTTTGTGTGGTCGCTGTCAGTTTGAACACAGCGATGTTGTTCTAAAGATAGCTCTATATATATATTTAATAATAAATAAATATATATATATATATATATATATATATATATATATATATATATATATATATTTCTAGATTACCTTTTCTCCCCCCACAGTAGCCACTGCCGAATCCCGTGCCGAGTACGTGCCACAGAATTCCTTGGCAACGATGGCTATTTGTTGTAGCCCCGCCCCTGCATTAGCCACACGCAACTTCATTCACTGCACACTACCTGTGACTAGTGTGAGGGGCTTCAGGAACGTATATGGATAGCTGGGTCTCAATCCAGGAGCGTGCCCTGCAAGCGCACTGGTGAGCAGGCAACAGGGGGCGCGGCATTGAATACCACATGGATTGCGGCTAAGCAAGTGCGGGGCTCGGGTGGGGAAGACACAGCGATCCCGACTGAAATCAAGGTGCCCCCTTTGGAAGCTTTGAATCGCAGTGGCAAATGCACATACTCCCCTGTCCCTTACAGCTCCACGCTTGAGTGAGCCCAGTAAGCCACAGGAGTCACACTTGCCGAGCTCACTCACGATGGACATGTTTGGCCGTATAACCACATTTAGAGGTGGTCGTGGAAGAATAGAACGGAAAGAGGGGAAGCTTTAGAGACCTGCTACAGTAATGGGATTGAAGCCTGTCCCATGTGCCTCCCCTCCATTTCCTGTACCTCTCTTAAGCTATTTTTCCATGACCACCTTCAAACGTGGTCGCACACACTACCTTGGGCGAGCCCCAGTGGTCAGCCATGAACACATATTTAAAGGTGGTCGTGGAAGAATCGAAAGGAAAGGAGGGAAAAACTTTAGAAACCATCAGGAAATGAAGGAGAGGTACACGGGACAGGCTTCAGACGAGCTCCTCACTGCCTTTTTATTGCTATTGCCTGCACTGTCCCTTTAATAGATCAAGTATTGCTGTACTATGTAAACAATGTTCCCTGAGTTGCTGTAAATCTAGTTAAAATCTTCTCATTAAAGGCAGATAAACATATAATCTATTTATAGAAACATTCTCTAGGTAAAAGCCTATTTTTAGTTACAGAGGAACAATAAACAGGAACATACGTTTCCTGTGTGTTGTTCCTCCCAGATTGGGATGCCCCGCCCTGTATATCGCCCCTCCATTCCCCTCACCTTCCTTGCATTACCACGGTGGTGGCTCGCCTAAACAGAGGGCGCTGATTGGCTTAGGGCCCAGCTAGGGTCCACTTTAAAGTGGACTGAAACCAATTGGGATCGGCCCAGGAATCTATAAGATTCATTCCCTCCCCCCGCTGTGTGAAACCCCCCAGGTCGCCCCATACACTTACCTTGCTTCCCGGTCCAACAGCGCATGCACGGGCCGTGGCCACATCCCTGCTATCCCGCTATTCCTCTAGCAGGGCGTGTGCCCGCGCCGGCCATTCACAGTTAATGTTAAAGGGAAGCATGCGATGCGACCTCCAGCACGTTTCGAACTGGACCGCAGTGAGGTTAGTTGATGTGGGAGGTCTGGGGGGTTTCACATAGCGGGGCATCCCCAATCATGTAGGGAATGCAAGGAAGGTACTCATGTAGGTCCTACTGACCAGGACTGAAGGGATCAAGCCAACAATTAGCCCTGCTCACGTAGGTCCTACTGGTCAGGACTGAAGGGATCAAGCCAACAATTAGCCCTGCTCATGTAGGTCCTACTGACCAGGACTGATGGGATCAAGCCAACAATTAGCCCTGCTCATGTAGGTCCTACTGGCCAGGACTGAAGGGATCAAGCCAACAATTAGCCCTGCTCATGTAGGTCCTACCGACCAGGACTGAAGGGATCAAGCCAACAATTAGCCCTGCTCATGCAGGTCCCAGGACTGCATGGACTGAGCCAACAATCAGGTCTATCCACGTAGGTCCTATTGGCTGTAACCTCACGGATCAAGCCAATGTTATACTGGCCAGGACTGCAGGGATCAAGCCAACATTTAGTCCTAGCCATGTAGGCCCTTACTGGCTGTGACTGGAAGGTTTAAGCCAACAATTATCCCTTTCCATGCAGGTCCTACTGGCTGTGACTACAGGGACCACGGCAACAGTTAGCCCCATCCACGCAGTTCCTACTGGCCAGGTCTACTGGGATCGAGCCAACACTTAGCCCTGTCCATGCAGGTCCTATTGGCTGTGTACGCATGGCTCAAGCCAACATCCTACTGGCTGTGACTCTGGGATCAAGCCAACAATTAGCCCTGTCCATCCCATTGGCCAGGACTGTAGGGACTGAACCAACAATCAGTTCTGTCCATGTAGGTCTTATTGGCTGTAACCTCACAAATCAAGCCAATGTTCTACTGGCCAGGCCCGCAGGGATCAAGCCAATATTTAGCCCTGTCCATGTAGGCCCCTACTGGCTGTGATCGGAGGGTTCAAGCTAATAATTAGCCCTGTCCATGCAGGTCCTACTGGCTGTGACTACAGGGATCGCGGCAACAGTTGGCCCCATCCATGAAGTTCCTACTAGCCAGGGCTACTGGGGAGCGAACATTTAGCCATGTCCATGCAGCTCCTATTGGCTGTGAACGCACGGATCAAGCCAACGTCCTACTGGCTGGGACTGCAGGGGCCAAGCCAACAATTAGCCCTGTCCATGCAGGTCCTACCAGCCATGACTGATGGGATCAAGACAATTAGTCCCTGTCCATGTAGGTCCCACTGGTCGTGACCTCACGCATCAAACCAACGTCCTAGTGGCCAGGACTGCAGGGGTCAAGCCAACTATTAGCTGTGTCCATGGAGATCCTATTGGCTGTAATCTCAAGGTTCAAGCCAACGTCTACTGGCTGTGACTCTAGGGATCAAACCAACAATTAACCCTATGTCCTACTGGCCATGACTGCAGGGATCAAGACCACTATAAGCCCCGTTCCATGTAGTGTCTGTGACCCCAGTGATTAAGCCAACGTTCTACTGGCTAGAACTGCAGGAATCAAGCCAAAAATTATGTAGTCCTACTGGCCAGGACTGCAGAGATCAAAAAAAAAATGAGACCTGTCATCCTATTGGCTGTAACCTCAAGGTTCAAGCCAACGTCCTACTGGCTGTGACTCTAGGGATCAAGCCAACAATTAGCTCTGTCCATGTAAGTCCTACTGTCCAGGACTGCAGGGATCTAGACCACCATTAGCCCCGGTCCATGCAGGTCCTATTGTCTGTGACCCCACTGATTAAGCAAACGTTTAACTGGATAGAACTACAGGGATTGAGCCAACTATTAGCCATGCCCATGTAGGTCCTAACAGCCAGGACTGCAGGGATCAAGCCAAAAATGAGACCTGTCATTGGCTGTAACATCAAGGTTTAAGCCAACGTCCTACTGGTTGTGACTCTAGGGATCAAGCCAACAATTAACTCTGTCCATGTAAGTCCTACTGACAAGGACTGCAGAGATCAAGCCAAAAATGAGACCTGTCATTGGCTGTAGCGTAAAGGTTTAAGACAACGTCCTACTGGTTGTGACTCTAGGGATCAAGCCAACAATCAGCTCTGTCCATGTAAGTCCTACTGACCAGGACTGCAGAGATCAAGCCAAAAATGAGACCTGTCATTGGCTGTAACATCATGGTTTAAGCCAACGTCCTACTGGTTGTGACTCTGGGGATCAAGTCAACAATTAGCTCTGTCCATGTAAGTCCTACTGACCAGGACTGCAGAGATCAAGCCAAAAATGAGACCTGTCGTCCTATTGGCTGTAACGTCAAGGTTCAAGCCAACTTCCTACTGGCTGTGACTCTAAGTAAAAAAAACGAGCAATTGGCTCTGTCCATGTAGGTCCTACTGGCCAGGACTGCAGTGATTAAGACCACTATTAGCCCTGGTCCATGTAGGCCCTATTTCCTGTAACCTTGAGGTTAAAGCCAATGTTCTAGCCAACAATCAACCCTTTCCACGTAGGTCCTACTGGCCAGGACTGCAGGGATCAAGCCAAAAATGAGACCTGTCTGGCTATGTAGGTTTCTTGACTGGAGGCAGGAACTAACACGACCAGAAAGTGCAGACGCTGGTGGCTTCTTGATGCCACCAAGATGAGGAAGGCATCAGGAGAACTGAGGACATCTCAAATTACATGACTGGGTTCCCGATCCTTTTTTGCTTCTAATACACAGTATGAAGTGACCTCTTGTAGTTGTACACACGAATATAAATACAAATCTTCTGCGGATTCAGTCTCGCTCTAGAATTCATCAAGCTACAGGGGAAGCACACCGCCAGCCCAGCTACAAATGGATAATTACCCAGGATTCTTTGGTTCACCATCCCGTGAACTTCCACCCTTCAGCTTCCTGACCAGCTTCTCGCTGCTGCGTCGTATGGAAGCGCGCAGTTTGCTGAAGGAGCCGCTGCGCTTTAGCGATCCGGTGCCATCCTAGAACGAAAAAAATAGGTGGACAGGGTCAGGAAAAGCGGGCGAGGGGAAAAAGTGCTGCTTTATACGCCAATTTATGCAAATCACTAGATCAATCCTGCCTAACCCCACCATGAACCACATTAGTTATTTAGACTTGACTAACCTGCAGCCATGGAACCCCATTGACTCCTATTGATAAGTAAAGGGTGAGCTTTGGCTCAATCATGTCAATAGAAGACAATGGGGTGGCATTCCGCATCATGGCTGCTCACATGAACCACATTAGTTATTCCGAATGGATGGCCGCTTTAATGTTTATTGCCGCTTTAATAAAAAAAAAAAAAAGTACCAGGAATGTGAAGAGCCCCTCAATTTATTTTTTTTATTTTTAATTTTATTTAATTTTTAATGCATATATGGACATTGTATGCTTGCGCACACATAGGAGTTCAATCCGCGCATTTAACACATCAAGACCTTAATAAATCACCACGAATCAAATTAACTTCATTAATAGAGCTTTTTTTTTCTTCAGCCTTTTCTTTTCCTCTGTTTTAAAGTGTAACAAAACCCACCTGGCCTTGGAATATAAAAGATTCCAGGGCCGGCTGCTGGCCTTCCAATGGCACATCCCAAATTGACCCCCCCCCCAGTGTGCCGGTAATTTCTGATTGGACCACGGCCCACCCAGGACCATTGTTGTGAATGGGGAGCAAGAGCATCGTCGCATGCGTGTGCGTGTGTGTGTGTGCGCGTGCGCGCTCCCGCCCCAGCTATTCACATAGGGAAGCAGGGGATGCGGCCACTCTTGGTCCCCCTGTCCCTCATTGTTCTCATTTGTCCCTCTTTGAGGTGTAACATGTAGATCTACAGCAATAAATGATTCATTTTCCTATTCAAAGTGTTTCTATTGTTGTAACTGTTACAATGTATCTCCTATCCATCCCTCAATGAGGAGGCGTGGCTTCATCCATCTCTCAATATGGGGCGTGGCTTCATTTACATATTGTCCCTCTTTGAGGTGTAACATGCAGATCTTCAGCAATAAATGATTAATTCACCTATTCATAGTGTTTCTATTGTAACTGTTACAATGTATCTCCTATCCATCCCTCAATGAGGGGGCGTGGCTTCCTCTATCAATCAATGAGGGGGCGTGGCTTCATCCATCCCTCAATGAGGGTGTGTGGCTTCATTTACATATTGTCCCTCTTTGAGGTGTAACATGCAGATCTATTCATTCACCTATTCAAAGTGTTTCTATTGTTGTAACTGTTACATTCTATCTCCTATCCATCAATGAGGGGGCGTGGCTTCATCCATCAATCAATGAGGGGGCGTGGCGTCATCCATCTGTCAATGAGGGGCGTGGCTTCAACAATCCATCATTGAGGGGGCATGGCTTAATTTAACACCTGTCCCTCTTTCCCACCCTAAAAAGGTATGCTATAGAGTCAATTTAAACAAAAAGTCCACTTCTGTGGACTTTTCTTAATATTCCAGCACTGGTCAGCCAAAGGTGTAACTAGGAGATCTGCTCACCTTACCGCTTGATTCGCAGCACAGATTTGTGAAGCAGGGAGCTGAGCTTTCCACTGCCGGGTGGGCGTGGTCTCTGTACAGCCGGCTTCCTCTGGAAACAATGGGCGTCTCCGTACATGAAGTTCTTGGAGTAAAAGGGGGCCCCATCGTCTTCAGTGGGAGCCGAGCGTAAAAAGGTACATACAGATTGCTCACATTAATCCGGACCTTCACCCCGAATAAGAGCCTATCTTGTATGTTTCCCACACCCTGTACATACAGATTGCTCACATTAATCCGGACTTTCCCCCTGAATAAGAGCCTATCTTGTATGTTTCCGACACCCTGTACATACAGATTGCTCACATTAATCCGGACCTTCACCCTGAATAAGAGCCTATCTTATATGTTTCCCCTGCCCTGTACATACAGATTGCCCACATTAATCCGGACCTTCACCCTGAATAAGAGCCAATCTTGTATGTTTCCCACACCCTGCACATACAGATTGCCCACATTAATCCGGACCCTCACCCTGAATGAGAGCCTATCTTATATGTTTCCCACACCCTGTACATACAGATTGCTCACATTAATCCGGACCCTCACCCTGAATGAGAGCCTATCTTATATGTTTCCCACACCCTGTACATATAGATTGCTTACATTAATCCGGACCTTCACCCTGAATAAGAGCCTATCTTATGTTTCCTACACCCTGTACATACAGACTGCCCACATTAATCTGGACCTTCACCCTGAATAAGAGACTAACTTATATGTTTTCCCCCCTGTAAATACAGATTGCTCACATTAATCCGGACCCTCACCCTGAATAAGAGCCTATCTTATATGTTTCCCACACCCTGTACATACAGATTGCTCACATTAATCCGGACCTTCACCCTGAATAAGAGCCTATCTTATATGTTTCCCACACCCTGTACATACAGATTGCCCACATTAATCTGGACCTTCACCCTGAATAAGAGCCTAATTTATATGTTTCCCCCCTGTACATACAGATTGCTCACATTAATCCGGACCTTCACCCTGAATAAGAGCCTATCTTATATGTTTCCCCCCTGTACATACAGATTGCTCACATTAATCCGGACCTTCACCCTGAATAAGAGCCTATCTTGTATGTTTCCCCCCTGTACATACAGATTGCCCACATTAATCCGGACCTTCAACCTGAATAAGAGGCTAACTTATAGGTTTCCCCTCTGTACATACAGATTGCCCACATTAATCTGGACCTTCACCCTGAATAAGAGCCTATCTTGTATGTTTCCCATACCCTGTACATACAGATTGCTCACATTAATCCGGACCCTCACCCTGAATAAGAGCCTATCTTGTATGTTTCCCCCCTGTACATACAGATTGCCCACATTAATCTGGACCTTCACCCTGAATAAGAGCCTATCTTGTATGTTTCCCACACCCTGTACATACAGATTGCTCACATTAAAAATCATCCTACCTGCATCTACTGCATGTTATGAGCCTTTAAACATCCAAGATGGCGGCTCATGGAGCTCCAGGCAGCCTGCAAACAGGAAGTGTCTTCTGTGTTGCTGTGCATTCTGGGATTACTGACCTTTCCCTGACCCCAGCTCTGCTCTGTCTGTGCAAAGCACAGCTACAACCCTGCCCCCTGCACTTTATTCTGCTCTCCTCTCCTCAGTAAGTGTGATGCCTCTGAGGCAAGATGGCGGCGCCCGTATCATAGAGTCCTTAACAGAGTTGCAGCGAGTCGCCTCGCTGTGTGAACCCCCCCCCCCCCCCCAGATCGCTGATGCCAACTCACCTCTTCCCGGTCCTACGGCACATCTGCGGCCTCTCGCCCAATCAGCGCACACGGATCCGCTGACATCACGTTGTCTAAGGCGAGTGGATGGTCATTCACAAATGCCTGGCCCCCGGCTAGAGGGTAGCGGCGGATGCCGGCACGCTCAGCGTGGCTCAACCCCTAGCCGATTCTCGTCAGCCCAGACGAGCGTGCTTATTGGACGGGAGGCCACACATGTAAATAAATGGGAAGACTCACTCTCCAGCTGTAGCAGATAGTAGAAAATCGGGAGCCCGACCTGGTTAGTCCACAATCAGGATAAATCCGAAAAATAATGATGTCGGTCTGCACTCCCATAAAACATCCATTTATCATCAAAAATCATTAAAAGCAGCCCATCAGTGCAAATGCAGGGATAATATCAAACGCGTTTCAGATGCGACCGCGACCTTTTTCAAATGTGAAAAAACATGTAGGACTCTGTAGGACCGGAAGAAAGGAGAGTTGACGTGTGTGACCAGGAGGGTTTCACGTAGCGCATCGGTGTGCCCCGGCGCAAGGACCACAACGCAGGATAGTCAAAATACTGGGTTTTAATCCAATTTAAAGTGATTCTATACTTAGAAAGGAAGTGTATGCAGTCTGCTTCTTTCCGCCGCATATGGGACAGGCATCCGGAGAGCAGCTCGCTGGCTTCTTATTGCTGTTGCCTGGACTGTGCCTTTAAATTGGACCAAAACCAAGGATTTTGACTATCCTGGGTTTTGCTCCTTTGCCCCATTGTGTGACCCCCCCCCCCCAGGTCGCCAAGCCCAACTCACCTCTTTACGGTCCGGCGGCTTATGTGCGGCCGCTTGTCCAATCAGCGCGCTCAGAGCCGCCGACGTCACGTCGTCTAAGGCACACTGGCGGGCGCGTCCCCCGCTTCCCTCTAATAAGGAACGTGCCCGCCCAGGCCATTCACAAACCCCTGGAACGGGCACGTGCCCTGCTAGAGGGATAGCGGGGATGCGGCCGTGGCTCGCACATGCGTCGTTGGACCGGGAGGCAAGCAAGTGTATGGGACAACCTGGGGGAATCCCGATTTTGGATGCCCTAGGGGAGGGAATTGATAGGCCCGGGAATCTTATAGATTCGCAGGTCGATCGGCTTGGGTTTTGGTCCACTTTAAAAAACACCACCTCTTAACGTTATGGAGAGGGGTGAATAGAGCCTGAGACTCCAGGGCTGGATGATTCCCTCTCCCCGATGCATCCCGAACTGGCATGCCCCACTCTGTGAAACCCCTCCCCCCATTTGCCCCCCCAATAAGCTTACCTTTCCAGCGATCCACGCCACATGCAAGGCGGCAGTCGCATCATTTGAATCCTATTAAGCTGTGCACGGCCACGCCCACCACAAGTGAATGGCTGAACACAGCCGAAGGATGCTGCGCGCCGCCGATGGGCGCGGCTGGGATTCCATTCAGCTTCTCCGGCCAAACATTAATATGCACAGCTGGAGAATCTGATTGGACCAGAGCTGCACCGGTGCCGTGGGCGCAACGAAAAAGGTAATTAGACGGGTGAATGGCGGGGTTTCACACAGCGGGGCATCCCAAATCAGGATGGGACCTGAACTCGGGATAGTGAACATCCCGGGTTTTGGTCCACTTTAAATCATGTGCGTAATGTTTACTACCCATTGTTACTAATTAGACTTACCTGTGAGTAGGGAAAATGGCCATTTCCTGCTTGATTACGGGTTACATAGTTGAAAAAAGACTTATGTCCATCAAGTTCAACCAAGGGTGTTGGGGTAGGGGGGAAGTTATTTTTTATTTTATAGGGGAAGCTATTTATTTTATTTTTTATTTTTTTTTTACTGATAACCGCTAATAGTAACTGTTAATGTTATTTTCTTCTAAATAAGCACCTAATCCTTTTTTGAAGCTGTCAGCGGTTGATGCTGTAACAAGCTTCTGTGGGAGGCTATTCCATAGATTTATAGTTCTTATGATAAAACGATTGTCGCCTCCGGAGACTAAATTTCTTTTTTTCCCAGTCGAAGGCAGTGCCCCCTTATCTTTAGAGAGGATTTTACCTGGAATAGTGTTCCCCCATATTTTTTGTATGGTCCATTTATATATTTATACAAGTTAATCATGTCCCCCCTCAGCCGTCTCCTCTCAAGACTAAACAGATTTAATTCCCATAATCTTTCTTCATAACTAAGATCTTTTGCTCCTTTTATTAGTTTGGTGGCTCCCTTTCCATAGTCAGAGCGTCCTTTCTATGAACGGGTGCCCAGAACTGTACGGCATATTCCAGGTGAGGGCGCACCAGTGCCTTGTAAAGAGGCAAAATTACTCACCTATCCCGTGATTCCAGGCCTCTATTAATGCATGATTATATCTTGGTGGCCTTGGAAGCAGGTTGATTAGCAGCTTCTTTGATAAGATGCTTGGGTCAGCAAAAACTGCTGTTATTGTTTGGCTACAATAAAAAATTTAATGTTGACTTTAAAGTGGACCAACACCCAGGATTTTCACTATCCTGGGTTTTGGTCCACTTCCACGGTGCACCTCGATCGCACACCGCTGCATGATACCCCCCAGAACGCCCAGCTCAACTCACCTCACCCTGCCCCTACGCGAGCACTTGTCCAATCAGAGCGCTCAGAGGCGCTGTGGTATGCACGTACAAGCGATGGACAACCACAGCGGCTCTGAGCACTGGAGGCCGCTTCTCGCGCTTCCTTCTAACAGGGAGCGTGCCTGCGCCGGCCATTCACAAACGGGTGCGCGCCCTGCTAGAAGGAAGCACGAGATGCGGCCGCGGCCCGCGCATGCGCCGTTGGAACGGGGATAAGGTAAGGTTTCTGCCCGTCCTGGGGGGTTTTACATGGCGGGGCATCCCGATTTCTTATAGATTCCCGAGCCGATCCCCCCTGGGTATTGGTCCACTTTAATAATGTGGTGAGTGCAATTGTTAGTCCCTAGGACCCATCAATAGGGGTTGTTGGAGGTAACCTCTGGTGTGGATTTATTCGATTAGTGGGAAGGGTTCCATAGGGCAATTGTTGCATTGGTGCCACCCTCCCCCCAATAGCACTAACATAAATATTAGTAATAATAAATATATATATATATATATATATATTTTTTTTTTTTTTTGTAAATAAGAAACACAGTAAAAAATCACTTAAAGTGGACCAAAGGCTGCCATGGAGTCTGAGGCTGAATTTTCCTCTGTGGGGCATCCCAAAATGGGATGCACCGCTGTGTGAAACCGCACTATTACCTGCTAAACGAGCGCATGCGCGGGTGGCGGCGGCATCACTTGCACCCTTTCGTGGCTGTGTGCAGCCACTCCCACCGCAACTGAACAGCTGTACATAGCTATACACAGCCAAAGGATGCAAGTGATGCGATTGTGTGCCCAGCTAGGATTTCATTCTTGCACATCAATATGCACGGTGGAAGAAGCTGATTGGACGAGAGCCGCGCCCGCAACGTGGGCTCGTTGCGCAGGTATGAACAAAGCACACCCTTTACCGCTCAATAGAAGTCAGTGGGGCGGCATGCCTGCAAGACAATCCAGTCTAAATAACTAATGTAGTTTATGGCTATAAATAACTAATGTGGTTCATGGGAGCAGCCATGATGGGGTTACTGCAGAATGCCACCCCATTGTCTTCTATTGATATGATTGAGCCAATCATATCTTTATTGTAGCCATTTAAAATCCATTAAAATCATGTCCAATTAGCATAATTTGCCGCAAGGGGAAGCTGTCTTTCTAATTCATTATAAACAGTACATTTATCAATATAGAAAAAAGCCTTCCTACAAACCTGTGCAAACCAACATATGATCAAAAAGTTCTGGCGCTTATAAAGTACATACATTTCAGCTAGAGCATGTGCAAAAGTATATCCATATCAAGGGAATAAATTGCAACAAGAAATAAACACAGGACATATTATCCTATCTAATATTCTTATCTAATGTCATTTGCCTTGAAAAAGAGACCCGTGAGGTTTCGAAACGCGTCGGCTCTGCTGCGAGGGGCATGGTGTACACATTGTGATACGTAAGAATATTAGATAGGATTATATGTCCTGTGTTTATTTCTTGTTCCACTTTATTCCCTTGATGTACTTTTGCACATGCTCTAGTTGAAATTTATGCACTTTATAAGCACCAGCACTTTTTGATCATATATTGGTTTGCACAGGTTTGTAGAAAGGCTTTTTTCTATATTGATAAATGTACTGTTTATAAAGAATTAGAAAGACAGCTCCCCCTTGTGGCGAATTACGCTAATGGCATTGGACATGATTTTAATGGATCTTAAATGGCTACAATAAAAAATGTAATGTTGACTTTAATAATGTGGTGAGTGCAATTGTTAGTCCCTTGGACCCATCAATAGGAGTTATTGGAGGTAACCTCTGGTGTGGAAATATTTATGTTAGCTTATAATAAGTATATTATATATTCTTTTTATATCGTGTTTAAAATAAAAGAACTTTCTTTATGATTCTGCTCTGATCTCCTAAAGTGGACCATAACCCACGGCCATCGGCCCTGGAATCTTATAGCTAGACCCCTTTCCCACCGGGGCATTCAGAATCGTGATGCCCCGCTGTGTGAAACCCCCCAGGTCGCCGGGTATACTCACCATCTTCCCTGTTCCAATGGTGCATGGGCGAGCAGCGGCTGCATCCCTGCTATCCCTCTAGCAGGGTGTGTACCCGTGCCAGGCATTGTGAACGACCAACGTGGGCACACTCGGTGTTAGAGGGTAGCGGGGGGATGTGGCTGCTGGCGCACTCAGCGCTGACATGAGTCTAGATGAGCCTGTGTCAGCGCACTGATTGGATGGGAGGGCTGCACATCCACCATAGGAACGGGGAAAGGTTGGAGTGGGTGACCTGAGGGGCTTCACACAGTGGGGCATCCTGAATTGCGGGTCCCCCTGGGGCAAGGACCAAATCAGGGATAGTCAAAATCCTGTGTTTTGGTCCACTTTAAGCGGAACAAAACCAAGGAATTTGACGGGTTTTATTTTGTGCCCCCGATGCATCCCCAATCAGGACGCCCTGCTGTGTGAAACATCCCCTGGGAGGCAGAAAAAATACCATTTTGTGATTACTCACCTGTAAAATGGGTATTATAAGTATGTCTCACACCCTGCTTCGGAAATATTCATTACACGTGGGTTATGTCCAGTAGAGGGCGAACTTCTGCAGAGATGAATAGAAAAAAGAAGCCCCTCCCGGCCCATAAATACCTGGGACCTCCCACACATCACCCAGTATAAGAAAGCAGTAAGGGGACCAGGAAGAGCAAATAAAATCTATGAGAAAAAAATATCACCATATAGAGGATCCAAGATACAACTCAGGGTGGGGCTAAGCAGGGTGTGAGACATACATATAATACCCATTTTACAGGTGAGTAATCACAAAATGGTATTATTCTAAGTATGTCTCACACCCTGCTTCGGAAATATTCATTACACGTGGGACATCTAGTAGCAGTGTCCAACATGGGCGGGGATCCCAACAGGCAAAAGTGCACAAACTAAACCACTGCAGCTTGCAGAACTTTGCGGCCAAAAACAGCATCCGCTGAGGCCCGCACATCAACCTTATTAGAACTTGGAAAAAGGTATGAACAGAAGACCAAGTAGCAGCCGTACAAACTTGTTCAACAGAAGCCTGGTGCTGAAAAGCCCAGGAAGCCCCAACAGTACAAGTAGAATGAGCAGTGATCTGAAAAGGGGGGTCCCTCCCCTTGGCAATATAGGCCCCAACAATGGCCAGACATATCCATTTACTAATGGTAGACTTGACGGCACCAAACCCTTCTTGGGCCCAGAGGGCACCACAAACAAGGCGTCCGTCCTACAGAAAGGAGAAGTAGCCGCCAAATAGTACTTCACGCAACAATCACCCAAAGAGTGCAGGGCCCTCTCCTTGTCATTGCTAGGCTTAGGTCACAAGGAAAAGAGAACCACATCCTGAAAGAGATGGAAAGCAGAGACCACTTTAGGTAGGAAATCCGGCTTAAAGCGAAAGACCACCTTGTCCTGGTGTCTCTCAAAGTAAGAGGCCTGAATAGACAGAGCCGCCAACCCAGAAGCACATCGAACAGAGGTAATAGCCACCAAAAAAGACAATCTTTTGCGTAAGCATAGAAAGTGCAACATCCTGCACCGGCTCAAAAGGAGGCCCCTGGAAGGCCGACAGAACCAAAATTCAAATCCCAAACAGGCACAAAGCTTTCGAAGGGGCCGCACATGAGTGACCCCCTGGAAAAAAAATTTTAACCAAAGGATGAAAAACAAAGGACCTTAGAAAGAAGACCCCCAGGGCAGAGACCTGCCCTTTCAAGGTACTAAGCTGGAGCCCCAGGTCCAGACCGTGTTGAAGAAAATCCAAAATCCTAGGGATCGAAAACACCCTGCAAGGCAAGGCCCTAGCCTCACACCAATCAATATAGGACCTCCAAGACCTGTAGTAGATGTTAGAGGAAGATCATTTCCTAGCCCTAATAAGTGTCTGAATCACAGCATCAGACAAACCTTCTTCTTTTAAGATGGAGGAGGTTTCAGCAGCAACGTTGTCAAAACCAGCGTTTGTAAATTGTGGTACGAACCAAACCTGTCTTGGCCACCCTGGGGCCACCAGAATTGCTGGCACACTCTCTTGAGCCAGCCTGCGCACCACCTTGCCCACTACGGAGAAGGGGGAAAAAGGTATAGGAACCCCAGATCCCTCCAGGCAAGAGACAAGGCGTCCACTGCCAGGGCCAGAGGATCCTGAGACAGAGACACCAACATTGGGAGCTTGCGGTTGTGACGTGGAGCAGAGATCCACCTCCAGAAACCCCCACGTGCGACAGAGGGTCCGGAATACCATGTGAATTAGAGACCATTCCCCTTGGCGAGAGGATCCCCTGCTCAGGGAGAGTCTGCCTCCGTGTTTTCCACTCCCAGAATGTACACTGCTGAAATGCATGGAACATTGCTCTCCGCCCATGCAAGAATCAGAAAAACTTCCCTGAGGGCACTCCTGCTGCAAGACCCCCTTATTGATTGATGTAAGCTACCGCAGTTCGAGTGTCTGATCGAACCTGAACCGGCAAAACTTGGAGATGATGCGTCAGGTGCGACAGCACCAGCCGAATTGCCCTCAGCTCCAGGACGTTGATGGAGATGTGCGCCTCCTGAGGACACAACAGCCCCTGGAACTGATGTTTCTTCCAGAACCCGACAGGCTGGCATCCGTGGTGACCGTCTCCCAACAAGGGGCCAGAAACGATCTGCCCCTCAGCAAAATCATCGGTTCTAGCCACCACTGAAAAGACTGCCGGACCAGGGGATACATCACAAATGACTGATCCAAAGTCAGAGGGCATCTGTCCCAAGCCGACAACAGATGGAGTTGAAGAGGTCTCATGTGAAACTGAGCAAAAGGAACCGCCTTGAAAAAGGCCACCATCAATCCCACCAGCCTCATCCCTTGCCGGAAGGACGGGCGAGGGATGGACAGAAGAAGAAGACGTATCAGATCTTGAACCGTCTCCACCTTCGACGGAGGTAGGAACACCCTGGTCGAATGGTATCCAGATTCATGCCCAGAAAGGAAACCTCCCTTGACGGGGAGAGAGAAGACTTGGGATAGTTGATCCCCCAACTGAGCCTCTCCAGCCTTGACACCACCAACCTGGTGTCCAGCCCCGCTTGACCAAGAGAGGATGCCTTGATGAGAAGGACGTCCAGATATGGCACAATGCGAACGCCCTGGGCTCTGAGAAGGGCCATTATCCCAGCCAGCACCTTGGTGAACACCCTTGGTGCCGAGGTCAGCCCAAAAGGAAGAGCCACAAACTGATAGTGCTGATCTCCCACCACAAATCTGAGAAACCGCTGGTGTCCTGGGAAGATCGGCACATGAAGGTAAGCATCCTTGATGTCTATGGACGTCATAAAGTCCCCTGGACGAAAAAAGTTGATGGCCGAGCGCAGAGTCTCTATGCAAAATTTCTTGGTTCTGATGAACCTGTTGAGAATCTTTAGATCCAGAATGGGTCTTATGGAGCCATCCTTTTTGGGGACTGTAAAAAAGTTGGAGTAATAGCCCCGGCCTCTCCCTGTGGAGGGCACCAGGCAAACTACCCCCATGTCCCGAAGGTTTTGCACTGCCAAGAAAAGCCCCTGCGCGGCCCGGGGGTCCGAAGGAACCCGAGACCAAAGGAATCTGTGAGGAGGCCGGTACTCGAACTCCAGTTTATACCCGGAAGAGACCACTTCCAGGATCCAGTTGTCTGTGACCTCCCGGGTCCAAACCTGGGCGAAGAGCCGAAGCCGTCCCCCCACCCGCGAGGGTGAGGGCGCCCCCTCAATGCTGAGAGGGTTTGGCAGCAGCCTTGGGTTTGGTACCCCAGGCAGTCCCGGGACGGACACGTCCTCTGCCCCTATCCCAGGAATCACCTCTGAACGCAGAGTAAGCAACTCCCCTGCTTGCTCGAGAGCCACGAAAGGAAGGAATAAAGGAGCCTGCACCCCGAAAAGGCCAGGGGTGCTTATT
Organism: Gastrophryne carolinensis; assembly: GCA_027917425.1. NCBI lineage: Eukaryota > Metazoa > Chordata > Amphibia > Anura > Microhylidae > Gastrophryne > Gastrophryne carolinensis. The sequence continues at coordinate 13,074,662 of CM051244.1, read as the reverse complement.
GCGTTGTGGCAATTCTCCTCCTTTCGCCACTGAGTCCAATTTATCTCCAAGCAGGCGCATACCCAAGAAAGGCAGCCCTGCAAACGCCTTCTTCGCCGCAATGTCAGCAGCCCATTGGCGCAACCAAACCAATCGGCATATAGCCACAAGCAAAGCCAAGGTTCTACTACTCATGCATATTGTACAGACAAAGGGCAGGAACAAATCACAACACGAAAGTGCTGCAAATTCATCACTAGCAGGGTTAAGGTGGGGACCATTCAACAGGCCCCTAATTACAGATCTGGTAGCCACAGCCGTGAGAGCTGAAGCACACACAGGACACAAGACTGAACCCACACTGGCAAAGGCATGTGACGCCATTTGGTCAAGACGTCGGTCCTCACTATCCTTCAGCGTAGTGGAGTCTGGAGAGTGCACAACCGATGTGTTGGACAAACCCAGAATCGGAGCTTCGACCTCAGGAGGTGACGACCAGCGCTTCACCGTGTCCACAGGAAAGGGATACTTCCTATCCCACCCCTGAGGGGTACCGGGAAGCCGGCTGGGCTTTTCCCATTCCTTAAAAATCAAATTGTCAAAATGCTTCTGATCCGGAAACTCCAAGCGCGGCTTAGTGGCCCCAAAAAATTCCCCCTTTTGTGGAGGGGCCTCCGCAGGCGGGGAAATAGCAAGCACCTCAAAAATATGGGCCAGAAGTCTGGGGTTATCCCCGAATCCCCACACTCCTGCCCAGCATCAGCATCCAGGTACTGCTGATCATCAGAACCATCAGATTCTGAAAACAATTCCCCTTCTTCCAGCAGGGAATAATCAGACCAATCAAAGGAGTCGAATTCCTCATAATCAAAACCCGGCACAGCTGGTGCCAAATGCCTTCTCTTAGCTTGGGCCTTCCAGGCCGCAGAGCTAGCAATCAATTTTCCAACGTTGGCCAATCTAGCACAGACATCAGATTGCGACTCCCCGCTAATGACAACATCACTTGGGGTCAGAATCAGGCGTGGTGGTGTAGGTGATGAGGCCGGCGGCGCTGACCCAGACGCCTGGGACCCAGACTGCCTCGTAATGGCCTGCTGTGCACATGGAAAGCAAATAATCACATCATCCCCCGCAAGGGATGCCCCACAAACCACACAATGCCAGGGTTGCCCCAAAGGGATCCCGAGCCCGGTATCCTGGGAAGCCTCCATATGGGGATTTTTTATGGTAGTCGCAATGACCAGTGGGAATTACGTAGTAAGCTACACGGGATGCCGTGCCGATGGTATTAAGATAGTTCCCAAGAAGGCTCCTACTTTAGGACAAAAATTGTCACCGAGTCTTTATATAAATAAGGGGATGGAACAGAAAACATGGCTTTCAAGTAAAGGGTTCTTTAAATGTGGGGGCACAAGATGCGGCTTGTGTAAATATACAGTGGGGGGCAGCCACTTTTCTTCTGTAGTAACCAAGCAAAATTATGAGATTACGAGCTTTATTAATTGTAATGCTCGATATGTGATTTATTTGGTACTATGTGAATATTGTCAAGTCCAATATGTAGGCTGTACTACCAGGCAATTAAAACGGAGAATATGGGAACATCTCTCAGCGGTTCAATCAGATCGTACAACCTCTTTATCTAATGTCAGTAAACATTTCAGGGATGTGCATGGTGGCGATACCAAGTACTTTAGATGTACAGGGATTGAAAAAGTTACATTAGGAGCGAGAGGTGGAGACCTATGGGAAAAACTACTACAAAGAGAAGTTTATTGGATATTTCAGCTGAGGACCCGTACACCTAATGGGTTAAATTCACGCTGGGATTCTTAAAATAAATATAGGCCGTTTATAGTCTAGCTTTGGAATGGAGCCAGGAATCTCTGCACACTGAAACATAAATATTATTTAAAACAATCAATGAAGTGTAGTGATAATTACAATAATGATTTATATAAAAATCCAGGAAGATGTCGCATGAATATGCGTGAATTAGCATGGATAAAACCAGTCACCAGTATTATGTTTTGTTTTATTTCCCCATGAAAGTGTTTGAAAGTGAACCTCTAGCGTCTGGGCAAATAGCCAAATATAAACTAACAAGTGGTATCATATAATAGATACTTCAATGTAACAAATCTCAACTTTTCCCTTCAAGTAAATGTAACAAATCACTCCCTTTGATGACTAACACCTATGCATCCTCTCAAGAGGCTCTGAATGTAACATTTTTGTCTGGGCATACTGCCAGGCAGAGACTAACAATGTTTATGTTATATGAATGCTACATTATCGAGCATAGTTTTACAGCGAAATGAGATGGGAACACCTAAGTTTGTAAAACAGCTCTCTTTGCATTTTAGTCCCAAATGTAAAAGTACAATATATTAACTCCCTGACTGCTGATAGAATTTGAAAATATATTTCTATTCACTTGATGATCCCTATGGAATACTGTTTTGTGTTCTATCTATGCTAGACAGGGCCCATTATCCCATGATGAATTTTAAAAGAATTTTATAACATATAACAATGAATTCATAGATCTAGTATATAAAGGTATTATGATGGTTATATGTTGTGATAAATATTGAATGACCAAAGGGACGATTTGATGTAAACTTACCTTGATCATGTGCAACCTAATTGTTTAGATTTTTATTGGTTCTACCCCTGTTTAGATGGGGTTAATTTGAATCATTCCGGGCGTGCTATCTGCCCTGGATAATTACTTTAATTGGGTATATCACGTGATCAATGGGAGTGTCCCGGTTGTTACTACATAAATAAGGATTGATGAAGTGATACCATTAAATGTCATGATTAAGGACCTGTTGTCCGAAACGCGTTGGCGTTAGGCCTTATCTTGTTCATATTATGATGATTGTTCCTTTTGGATTGCTGATTTTAATGATGGAAGTTTAATAAAATTGAAGATTTTTCAACATCTTGGGCTGGCTGAGAAACTTCTTACTACACGGGATGCCCCTTAACGTCCGTTAGTGGGAGGATTTTAATGCCCAAATTTGAGAGAGGGACTTAAGGACCGGGAGAAACCCCCCCTTTTGTCTATATCAAGGAAGGTATGCCCCCTAGAAGACATAGCAAAAAAGGGGGTACCATAAGAAATCCAAAAAGCCATGTACAGCAAACATACTTCTATAAATGTATAATATTAATGCATATAAAAATAGCACACATGTAGCATCACAAGGCACCCTCAAGACACACATTCAGTTTGTATAGAGAACAAACCGTTAATGCCATGACACAACAGTTAACAAGCCCCGCAGGGCACTCACAGTTTATGACCAAGGAAAAAGACGTCCAGCTCGCAGCAGCAGCAGCAGCACCAAGCCGAGTGAGGAAGAAGAAGAAGGGCCAGCGCGGATCGCGCGCTGTGCGTGGCCCCGCCCCCTCCTGTCGAAGATAGGCGAGCCGCGGTTCCTAGCCATTGGTTGGGAACTGCCGAGAGCGCCAAAAGAAAGGGGCGGGCCGCATCAGCGCGCAGAGCCCCCTCTCCTGACTAAGGAGAAGACCAAAAAGCATGGCCGTGCTCCCAGCAAGGCTGCGGAGCCGGCCCGGTATCCAGGTCGCCGTCCAGCTGGACGCGGCCTGGCACAAGTAAAAGCATGCCACTCACACACACACTCATACGTACTGGCAACTATCCGGCTAGGACAAAGACTGAGGTAAAAATAGGAGGGACAGCCCCCCCCCCCCCCCATGATCCAGGGATTCAGGGAGCAACGAACGGGGGACGATCCCAAGCCACCTAAAGCAGTGCAGGGAAATTACGGACAGGGCATCCCAAACCAGGATCCCGAACCTGGTATACGCCTACCCCTTGTTGGGGGTCTCACGGAGGAGTATGACTCCTAGTTAGTACACCACTAGGGTGTAAACTACCCTCGTCCGGACCTACAGCCGAGGCTGGGAGGCATATGGGCTTACTAAAAACGAGGTCCGGGCAGAAATAGGGATTAATTGGCCGGGTGAGAACCCAGCTTACCTGCAAAGAAGGAGACACAGCCATCTTCTGACTTGCTCGCCGTCTGCAGAGACGATTACTGGGGAATGTGTGGGAGGTCCCAGGTATTTATGGGTCGGGAGGGGCTTCTTTTTTCTAGTCAACTCTGCAGAAGTTCGCCCTCTACTGGACATAACCCACATGTAATGAATATTTCCGAAGCAGGGTGTGAGACATACTTAGAATAAAAACACCTTGCCACGCTCCAACGGTGCATGCGCGGGCTCTCGTCCAATGAGAGCCATCTGCTAATTCATTCGGCGGGTGGCTCTCATTTACTAGAATGGAGCCATGCGCACGCTCCCGCCCCAGCCTGAATCTGAATGGCTGGGGCAGGAGCACGCGCACAACGGCAGGGATGCGGCGTATACAACGAGAGCCATCTGCCGAATGATGTCATTTCAGGCAGCTTTCATTGGACGAGAGCCCGCTCATGCGCCATGGAGTGGGAAAAGGTAGGGGTGTAGCTAGGGGAGAGCAGGGTGCCGCAGGTCAGGGAGGGCTGAGAACAGATAGGGGGCGCCATTTTGAATCTTTGCCCCGAGTGACAGAAAGCCCAGCTACTCCTCTGAGAAAAGATGAGTTTTCATGGGTGCCCTGGTGGGTTTCACACAGCAGCGGCCCTGCCTTGGGCAGTATATTCATATATGTGGTGCGGCTTGGGCACCAGCAAAACAGATGCCTACACACATGGGTCATCCAATAAAGCGGACCAACAGTGTAAGAAAAACATTTGATAAAAAAACCTTACCCCATGCTGCACTGTGAAATTGCATTAAAAAAAAAATAAAAAGCTTACCTAAAGCTACACGTTTCCTAATCAACCCGCCGGGCCTGGCCGCTTCTGCATCCATGGTCCTAGCAGTCAATCATTATCTGCTGCCATTGATCGCACAACCGCGAGCGCGGGGGGGAAGTGTGCTTGGTTGACTGTCCGTGCGGCTGAGTAAGAAGCTGCGTGCCGATTCTGTATAGGCTGCGCTGATTGGCTGAGAGGTCACCCAAGCTCCTCCCATACAGGTTTGCAGTACATAAAAATAAAAAAGTAATGACAGCTAGAGACAAGATGGCAGCTCTCGTCTCCGGAGAGGTGCCCCTCGCTCTCCCTGCTGGAATGGCCGTGAATTATTGGGGATGGGAGCGTCGGACTCCAGGACTACGTCCCAGCATGCTCTCCAGCCTAGCGCATCCCCGGCTAAAGTGAACACTCTCTCCTGGCGGCAGGACAGAGTGCTCACTAATGCCCTAGGCACTAGTCTGGAGATCATTCTGGGATATGTAGTACTGAAGTCCGATGCTCCCATCCCCAATGACCTGCCGTCATGCATATGGAGGGGTGCCCCTTACTCTCCCTGCTGCCATGGTGGCAGGAGCACCGGACTCCAGGACTACATGTCCCAGCATAATCTTCTGCCTAACGCATCCTCCCAGCGGCATGACGGAGTGCTCACTACAGCCCTAGGCTGGAGATTATGCTGGGACATATAGTACTGGTGTCCGGTGCTCCCATCCCCAATGACCCGCCGTCATGCATATGAAGACATGCCCTCCACTCTCCCTGCTGTCATGGCGGCAGGAGCACTGGACTCCAGGACCACATATCCCAGCATGATCTTCTGCGCTCCCTCCCGGAGACAGGACGGGGTGTTTGCTACAGCCCTAGGCTGGAGATCATGCTGGGACATGTAGTCCTGGAGTGCTCCCATCCCCAATGACCCACTCGCCATGCCAGCAGGGAGAGAGGGGGCACCACAGAAGATCATGCTGGAACATGTAGTCCTGGAGTCCGGTGCTTCCATACCCCATTCTCAATGTCCTGCCGGACTCCAGGACTACATGTCCCAGCATGATCTCCAGCCTAGGGCTATAGCAAACACCCCGTCCTGGTGCCAGGAGGGAACGCTAGGCAGAAAATCACGCTGGGACATGTAGTCCTGGAGTCTGGTGCTCCCATCCCCAATGACCCGCCATCATCCATATGGAGAGGTGCCCCTCACTCTACCTGCTGGCATGGCGGCAGGAGCACTGGACTCCAGGACTACATGTCCCAGCATAATCTTCTGCACTCCCCCCCAGGACGGGGTGTTTGCTAAAGCCCTAGGCTGGAGACCATGCTGGGACATGTAGTCCTGGAGTCCGGCAGGACATTGGTGATGGGGTATGGAAGCACCGGACTCCAGGACTACATGTCCCAGCATGATCTTCTGCCTAGCGCATCCCCGGCTATAGTAAGTGCTCTCTCCCAGCGGCAGGACAGAGTGCTCGCTACAGCCCTAGTCTGGAGATATTGCTGGGACATGTAGTCCTGGAGTCTGGTGCTCCCATCCCCAATGACATCCATATGGAGAGGAGCCCCTCACTCTTCCTGCTGGCATGGCGGGTGGATCATTGGGGATGGGAGCACCGGACTCTGGACTACATGTCCCAGCATTATCTTCTGCACTCCCTCCCGGCGACAGGACGGGGGTGTTTGCTATAGCACTAGGTTGGAGGTCATGCTGGGACATGTATTCCTGGAGTCCGGTGCTCCCATCCCCAATGAACCACTGACATCCATATGGAGAGGAGCCCCTCACTCTCCCTGCTGCCATGGCGGACTCCAGGAGTACATGTCCCAGCATAATCTTCTGCCTAAAGCATCCTCCCAGCACGGCTTCCCTCGTACAGATTGCTTTTGCTACATTCTCATACATCTTGCTCCCTGGAGGTTGATTGAAGAACGAGGGTAAGCGGTGTGGAGATTGAAACCTGAATGAGGAAGTGATTTCCTCAGTAAGGAGACAGAGGAGGAAGCACAGCGCTCCAGCCGCTCAATGAAAAGTAAGCTACTATATAAATATATATATATTTTAAACTACTGACTTTCCAAAGACTTGTATGTAGTAGTAGTAGTAGTAGTAGTAGTAGTAGTAATAGTAGTAACACAGAGGCAGAAAGAACTACATGAGCCAGCAGACAGACAGACACGGGGGCAGTGGGAGCAGTTTATTAGAAGTTAGAAAGACATTTACACAAATCACCAAACACTTTATAGGATAAGTAGAAGCAGCACAAGTGCCAAGAAAGTCACATAAAGGGCGAACTACCGCTAAACCCCATTAACGCTAATGCTGGGAAACCCGTGCGTCCACCCCGGAGAGTGACCAACCTGGAAAGGGAGCCACCACAGACAGTCACCACCCCAGAAGGGGAACCACCCTGGACAGTCACCACCCCTCAAGGGGAACCACCCTGGACAGTCACCACCCCTGAAGGGGAACCACCCTGGACAGTCACTACCCCAGAAGGGGAACCACCCTGGACAGTCACCACCCCTGAAGGGGAACCACCCTGGACAGTCACTACCCCAGAAGGGGAACCACCCTGGACAGTCACCACCCCAGAAGGGGAACCACCCTGGACAGTCACCACCCCAGAAGGGGAACCACCCTGGACAGTCACTACACCCGAAGGGGAACCACCCTGGACAGTCACTACACCCGAAGGGGAACCACCCTGGACAGTCACCACCCCAGAAGGGGAACCACCCTGGACAGTCACCACCCCAGAAGGGGAACCACCCTGGACAGTCACCACCCCAGAAGGGGAACCACCCTGGACAGTCACCACCCCAGAAGGGGAACCACCCTGGACAGTCACCACCCCAGAAGGGGAACCACCCTGGACAGTCACCACCCCAGAAGGGGAACCACCCTGGACAGTCACCACCCCACAAGCGGAACCACCCTGGACAGTCACCACCCCACAAGCGGAACCACCCTGGACAGTCACCACCCCACAAGCGGAACCACCCTGGACAGTCACCACCCCACAAGCGGAACCACCCTGGACAGTCACCACCCCAGAAGGGGAACCACCCTGGACAGTCACTACCCCCGAAGGGGAACCACCCTGGACAGTCACTACCCCCGAAGGGGAACCATCCTGGACAGTCACCACCCCAGAAGGAAAACCACCCTGGACAGTCACCACCCCAGAAGGAAAACCACCCTGGACAGTCACCACCCTGGACAGTCACTACCCCTGAAGGGGAACCACCCTGGACAGTCACCACCGCAGAAGCGGAACCACCCTGGACAGTCACCACCCCAGAAGGGGAACCACCCTGGACAGTCACCACCCCAGAAGCGGAACCACCCTGGACAGTCACTACCCCAGAAGGGGAACGACCCTGGACAGTCACCACCCCAGAAGGGGAACCACCCTGGACAGTCCCCACCCCCGAAGGGGAACCACCCTGGACAGTCACCACCCCAGAAGGGGAACCACCTCGGAGAGTAACTCCCCAGTCACCACCCCTGAAAGTAACCCCCCAGACAGTCACCACCCCTGAAAGTAACCCCCCAGACAATCACCACCCTGGAAGGGGAGCCACCCCAGAGAGTCACCATCATGGAAGAGGAGCCACCCCAGAGAGTCACCACCCTGGAAGGGGAGCCACCCCAGAGAGTCACCAGCCTTGAAGGGGAGCCACCCCAGAAGGGGAACCACCCCAGAGAGGTGATCGTCCCAGACGGAGAACCACCCCCGACTGAGGTAGCCATCCCCGAGGGGAAACCACCCCAGAAGAGGAACCACCCCGGACAGTCACCACCCCAGAAGGGGAACCACCCCGGACAGTCACCACCCCAGACGGAGGAACCATCCCAGATGGAGGACCCACCCCGGACAGTCATCATCCAATAAGGGGGAAGTACCCCGGACAGTCACCACCCCAGAAGAGGAACCACCCTGGAGGAGAGTCACTACCCTAGAGAGGTAACCATCCCAGAAGAGAAACTACCCCGGACAGTCACCACCCCAGAAGGGGAACCACCTCAGACAGTCACCACCCCAGAAGGGGAACCACCTCAGACAGTCACCACCCCAGAAGGGGAACCACCTCAGACAGTCACCACCCCAGAAGGGGAACCACCTCAGACAGTCACCACCCCAGAAGGGGAACCACCTCAGACAGTCACCACCCCAGAAGGGGAACCACCTCAGACAGTCACCACCCCAGAAGGGGAACCACCTCAGACAGTCACCACCTCAGACAGTCACCACCCCAGAAGGAGAACCACCCCAGACAGTCACCACCCCAGACAGTCACCACCCCAGAAGGGGAACCACCCCGGACAGTCACCACCCCGGACAGTCACCACCCCAGAAGGGGAACCACCCTGGACAGTCACCACCCCAGAAGGGGAACCACCCTGGACAGTCACCACCCCAGAAGGGGAACCACCCTGGACAGTCACTACCCCCGAAGGGGAACCACCCTGGACAGTCACCACCCCAGAAGGGGAACCACCCCGGAGAGTAACCCCCCAGACAGTCACCACCCCTGAAAGTAACCCCCCAGACAGTCACCACCCCTGAAAGTAACCCCCCAGACAGTAACCACCCCTGAAAGTAACCCCCCAGACAGTAACCACCCCTGAAAGTAACCCCCCAGACAGTCACAACCCTGGACAGTCACCACCCTGGAAGGGGAGCCACCCCAGAGAGTCACCATCCTGGAAGGGGAGCCACCCCAGAGAGTCACCACCCCAGAAGGGGAACCACCCCAGACAGTCAGCACCCCAGAAGGGGAACCACCCAAGACAGTCACCACCCTGGAGAAGAGTCACCATCCCGGAAGGGAAACCACCCCAGACAGTCACCACACCAGAAGGGGAACTACCCTGGACAGTCACCACCCCACGGGTCTCCCCTGAACACACATCAGGCACTCGCGGTACATGCTTTCCTTTCCACAGCGTACAGTTTGTGTGGGCGCGCAGAGGTCCTCATCATGCCACTAACGGACCTCGAGACCTTCAGCACATGAGCGACTAGCTGAGAAAGTGCTTTCCTAGCGGCGGAATACATGAGAATAACACGCGACTCGGATTATAGGTCTTCATAGCTAGATTACAGATGGACAAAGCCACACGTGTCGAGTGTTCAGAAAAAAACAAAACAAGGAGGAAAATGTCGGTTCTTTCAGTGAGGACGGTCAATTTACAAAGTGAGACAGCTTTAAATGGGGAAAATCCTACAGACAGGCGCTAGAACACAGCGTTCAGGACCGGAGAGAGAGACAGGTTAGAGCTTGACGATGGAGCGCGTCCGCCATGCAGGAGACAAGGGTTAGAGAGTCACACAAGGCGTCTAGGCCTGTGGAGAAGGAAAGCAAAAAAGAGAGAGACAAAGACAAGGCCATGAAAGCACTGGAGGTTCTAGTAGCGGGTTTCCCCCAAACACACAGGTTAGTCACAGTATTTCTAGGTCACAACCTGAAAAAAAAAATGGAACTTCAGCATAATTTTAACTATTCCCCAGCATCTAAAATTTACATTTATAGTCACGTTTTATTCTTTCCCCCACTGGGCTGCAACTCTGTTCAGGACTCTAGAATACAGGCGCCTCAGAAGCATCACATACTGAGGAGAGGGGGATAAAGTGCAGGGGGCCGGGTTATAGCTGTGTTTGCACAGACAGAGCAGAGCTGGGGTCAGGAAAGGGAACAGCAATCCCAGAATGCAGAGCGTAGGGGGGAAACCTACAAGATAGGCTTTTATTCAGGGTGAGGGTCTGGATTAATGTGGGCAATCTGTATGTAAAGGGGGAGGGGGGGGGACATACAAAATATGCTTTTATTCAGGGTGAAGGTCCGGATTAATGTGGTCAATCTGTATGTACAGAGGGGAAACATACAAGATAGGCTCTTATTCAGAATGAAGGTCCGGATTAGTGTGGGCAATCTGTATGTAGGACATACAAGATATTACCCTGAATAAGAGCCTATCTTGTATGTTTCCCCCCGTACAAACAGATTGCTCACATTACTCCGGACCCTCACCCTGAATAAGAGCCTATCTTCTATGTTTCCCTCCTGTACATACAGATTGCCCACATTAATCCAGAACCTCACTCTGAATAAGAGCCTATAAGAGCCTATCTTATATGTTTCCCCCCTGTACATACAGATTGCTCACATTAATCCGGACCTTCACCATGAATAAGAGCCTATCTTATATGTTTCCCACACCATGTACATACAGATTGCCCACATTATAAATCATCCTACCTGCATCTAATGCATGTTATGAGCCTTTAAACATCCAAGATGGCGGGCCATGGAGCATCAGGCTGCCTGCAAACAGGAAGTGTCTTCTGACTGTGTCGCTCTGCATTCTGGGATTGCTGACCTTTTCCTGACCCCAGCTCTGCTCTGTCTGAGCAAAGCACAGCTATAACCCGCCCCCCTGTACTTTACCCCACTCTCTTCTCCTCAGTAAGTGTGATGCTTCTGAGTCAAGATGGCGGCGCCCGTATCCTAAAGTCCTGAACAGAGTTGCAGCCCAGTGGGGGAAAGAATAATAAGTAAGTGACTAAAAACGTAAAATATATTAATTTTAGATGCTGGGGAATCGTTTTTTAGGGGCTTTTCAATAAATCATGGTGAAGGTCCGGTTTAAGTCTCTGGCTTAGGCTCTTTCTGGAGATTTGCCCCCCCCCCCCCCCCCCCCCATTTACAATAGTGTTTGGATAATTTGAGTGTCACCCATTTATCAGATATCAGTTGTTGGCGCCCAATCCTTTTTTGCTGTGTGTATACGAGTGCGTGTACGGAGCTGGGGGATGCCGCTTTGTGCATTTCCGGTAGACGTAGGAGAGTGGCACTGGACCCATGGCCAAGGTTTCTAACTTGAATTCTGCTTTAAAGTGGACCAAAACACAGTGCGATCGGCCTGGGAATCTATAATATTCCCGGGCCCATCGATCCCCCTTCCCCAGATTTGGATCCAGGTGTGAAACCCCCCAGGTCACCCTATTCACTTACCTCGTTTCCCAGTCCCATGGTGCGTCTAAGAGCCCGCTATCCCTCTATCAGGGCGCGTGCCCGCACCAGGAATTTGTGAGTGGCCGGCGCAGGCAAGCTCCCTGTTAGAGGGAAGCGGGGGATGCGGCCGTCAGAGCCGCTGCTCTTAGACGCGCCGTCCGACAGGTCTCGGCGTCCTGGGGGGTTTCACGCAGGGGAAAGGACCAAAACCCAGGATAGTCAAAATCCTGGACCACTTTAACCTCCTTAGAGGTGATCCCGAGCGTGACTCGGGGTTAATTTGTGCTGTAAGTAGCGTTAACCCCGAGTCACGCTCGGGATCGAGGAGCAGGGCGGCGCAGTCTCCTTACCTTCTCCCTGCGATCCAGCGATGTCCCCGCTGCGATCGCAGGTGAGAGCTGTGGCTGCGGCGTCCGTCGCACTTCCGGGTTCCGTCTCTGTGAGCCGCAGAGGCTCATGGGGGCGGAGCCGTGCGTCAGAGACAAATGTAATGGTAACGCTTTCGTTACCATTACATTTGCCTCTATCATAACGCCAGGGGGGTTAAAGTGGACCAACACCCAGGATTTTGACTATCCTGGGTTTTGGTCCATTTCGGTGGGGCACCCCGATCGGGGGTGCCCCACTGTGTGAAACCCCCCAGAAAGCCCCGAAAACTCACCTCTCCCAGCTCCCACGTGACCGCTGCAGCCAATCCCCGCCGGCGGACAAGCGTGAGGCAGCGACAGACAAGCAGAGGGCGTCCGCCGCCGCCTCCCGCGCATCCCTCTTACAGGGAGCGCACCCGCGCCGGCCATTCACAAACGGCGGGCGCAGGAGCGCGCCCTGCTAGAGGGAAGCGCGGGAGGCGGCGGCAGACGCACATGCGCCGCTGGAACGTGGAAAAGGTAGGATTGTGGGCTTCCTGAGGGGTTTCACCCCGCGGGACATCCCGATTTCGTATGCCCCGCGGGGAATGATCTGATCTGCCCAGGAATCTTATAGATTCCCGGGCCGATCCCCCCTGGGTGTTGGTCCACTTTAATGTACAGTTGCCTTTAGAAACCGATTGGGGGTAGCGAAAGCAGCGTCCATTGAAAAACACACAAATGGCAACATAAGAGAAAATTTAAAAAGAAACATTAGATCAGCTTCGGCACCTTGAATACACTTTCAAAAATTCCTTTAAGAGCTTTCCCTTTAAATGGAGGGCCAGTCTCACAGGAAGTGGTGCCAAGAGGATTTTGGTATAGGGGGAAAAAAAAAAACTTACCTTACCCACGCTGGCGGTCCGGTTCCCCCTCGCTGGGGTGTTCCAAGCCGCCACCCTGGCCACTAACCAGCCAATCAGTGTGCAGTGGCCCCAAGGCTGTCAGTCTTCCCATGGCTAGCACTGATTGGCGAGGGCATGGCCAGCCATGGTTAGGTAAGCTTTTTTTTTTCTATTTCAAAACCAACTTAGCACAAGGCAGCATTTAGCGGGGTCCAGTCACCTGCTTTAAAGAAGACCAACAGTCAAAAATGACTTAAACCAGACCAACACAACAAACAGTGCTCATAGGCATCCCTCCCCGGGGCAATTTAGACTGCCGCACATAAAAATTAATTTACCTTTTTCTAACTCCTGCTGTAGTACATTTTAAAAACAAAATGGCGGCTCATGCATCTGCAGGCCGCCTGCAAATAGGAAGTGCTGCTGGGCTTCCTGTTACTGTGCAGTGTCAGTTGAATCCAGGCAGCAGCATGGCTGAGATTCTGGGAGAGGAAGCTCCAAAATGGCCGCTACCTTTCTTTTTCAATGCTGCTGGGCTTCCTGTTACTGTGCAGTGTCAGTTGAATCCAGGCAGCAGCATGGCTGAGATTCTGGGAGAGGAAGCTCCAAAATGGCCGCCACCTTTCTTTTCGAATGCTGCTGGGCTTCCTGTTACTGTGCAGTGTCAGTTGAATCCAGGAAGCAGCATGGCTGAGATTCTGGGAGAGGAAGCTCCAAAATGGCCGCCACCTTTCTTTTCCAATGCTGCTGGGCTTCCTGTTACTGTGCAGTGTCAGTTGAATCCAGGCAGCAGCATGGCTGAGATTCTGGGAGAGGAAGCTCCAAAATGGCCGCTACCTTTCTTTTCCAATGCTGCTGAGCTTCCTGTTACTGTGCAGTGTCAGTTGAATCCAGGCAGCAGCATGGCTGAGATTCTGGGAGAGGAGGCTCCAAAATGGCCGCCACCTTTCTTTTCCAACCAATGCTGCTGGGCTTCCTGTTACTGTGCAGTGTCAGTTGAATCCAGGCAGCAGCATGGCTGAGATTCTGGGAGAGGAAGCTCCGAAATGGCCGCCACCTTTCTTTTCCAATGCTGCTGGGCTTCCTGTTACTGTGCAGTGTCAGTTGAATCCAGGCAGCAGCATGGCTGAGATTCTGGGAGAGGAAGCTCCAAAATGGCCGCTACCTTTCTTTTCCAATGCTGCTGGGCTTCCTGTTACTGTGCATTGTCAGTTGAATCCAGGCAGCAGCATGGCTGAGATTCTGGGAGAGGAAGCTCCAAAATGGCCGCTACCTTTCTTATTCCAACTGTGCCAATTTGGACAATTTACTTAAATGTGGACCAAAACCCAAGGCCTCTGCCCTGGAATCTATAAGATTCAGGGGCCGCTAGATTCCATCCCGATTCTGGAACGCCCGCTGTGTGAAATCCCTCCCCCCAGGTTGCCCGGTATACTCGCCTTCTCCCCCGGACCAACGGCACATGGCTGGCACGGACACGCTTTCTGTTAGAGGGTAATGGGGGGATGGGCCGGCTGGCGCGAATGGCGCAACCTAGACTAGCTCCAGTCAGCGCAGTCTAGCGCGCTCATTGGACGGGAGGATGCACGTGCGTCGGGGAAAGGCGAGTCAGACTGGACGACCTAGGGGCAGGGCTGTATTTGCCATTAGGCAACCCTAGGCACGTGCCTAGGGTGGCAACCTGGGAGGGGGAGGAGCTGCCCTTACTACTGTAGTAAAGAAAATGAATTAAAACTCCCATAGCCAGAACATTAATGCCTCCTAACAAGCACTCCCCCCCCCCCAGCAACACAAGGACACACAGTGTATTTGTGTGAAGGGGGGATGCAATGGGTTGAACACAGGCCAGAGCATCTCCCCTCCACTTGTGTGGTCATGTGACACCTGTATGTCAGAACGCAGTAAAAGATGGAACATGCTTCTCTGCATTTCCCCCTTTGTGCCCTCTATCCCATTGCACCCTTTCCCCTACACACTGTGACCTATCTTAAAAACCTAAATTAAAAAAAAAGGGGGTGCAAGCACTTAAAGTGCCTGGGGCACCATGAACACCAAATACGGCCCTGCCTAGGGGGTTTCACACAGTGGTGCACCTTGGATCGGGTGCAGGGACTAAAACTCAGGACAGTCGTAATCCTGGGTTTTGGTCCACTTTAATGTAAAACAGGCCTGCACAGTACATTTTTGAACACTACAATAGATCGACTGGGGGGGCAAAAGGAAATGTTTTTCTTTTTAAGACAGTCCCTTTAAATCAGTTTTACTCAGATTAAAAAAAACGCTATGCTCACCTTAAACCGGACCAACAGCCTGGCACAGTTGGAAAAGAAAGGCAGCGGCCATTTTGGAGCTTCCACTCCCAGCATCTCAGCCATGCTGCTGCCTGGATTCAACTGACAATGCACAGTAACAGGAAGCCCAGCAGCACTTCCTGTTTGCAGGCGGTCTGCAAATGCATGAGCCGCCATTTTATTTCTAAAATTCACTACAGCAGGATTTAGAAAAAGGTAAATGATGAATTATGTGCAGCAGTCTAAATTGCCCTGGGGAGGGAAGCATAGGAGCATGTTTTTTTTTGTGTTGGTCTGGTTTAAGTCATTTTGACTGTTGGTCCGCTTTAGGAATCCATAACCCAACCCCTTCTTTACGCTTATTTTGAGTTTGGCATCAGATAGGCAGCACCTCCCCCTTATTTCTAGCGTTCCCCCCCAACCTTCCCTTTTGTAATTTTTGCCTGAAAATCCTGGGTTTTGGTCCACTTTAAAGACACAAATTTGAAAAATTCCTCCCATAGTCAATAGGAAGGGAAAAGTGTTTGCCAGGGATTATTATAGAGACCTTATATATTCAACTTTTATGTAAATTATTTTTTACGTTAAAGCCTTGATGCCTGTCCAGGAAACCGACACTAACTCCAGTTACTACGAGCGTCGGCCTCTCAGGATTGGGGGGGGGGGGCGTGCACACATGGAATTAAGAGGATATTAAATGTAATAATATATTTTTATACTTGACATTCTTTTATTAGGCTTTTATTTTAAACCCCATTAATAAAAAGAAAAAGGGAAATACAAAGATCGGACATTCGCAATAGAATTTTATTACAAAGCGACTGATATATAAGGATATTAAATGTAATAATATATTTTTATATTTGACACTCTTTTATTTGCCTTTTATTTTAAACCCCATTAATAAAAAGAGAAAGGCAAATACAAAGATCAGACATTCACAATAGAATTTTATTACCCAGCGACTGCTATAAAAGGATATTGAATGTAATATATTTTTATACTTGACATTCTTTTATTAGACTTTTATTTTAAACCCCATTAATAAAAAGAAATAGGGAAATACAAAGATAGGACATTCGCAATAGGATTTTATTACCCAGCGACTGATATAAAAGGATATTGAATGTAATATATTTTTATACTTGACATTCTTTTATTAGACTTTTACTTTAAACCCCATTAATAAAAAGAAATAGGGAAATACAAAGATCAGACATTCGCAATAGGATTTTATTACCCAGTGACTGATATAAAAGGATATTAAATGTAATAATTTATTTTTATATTTGACATTCTTTAATTAGGCTTTTATTTTAAACCCCATTAATAAAAAGATAAAATTCTATTGCAAATGTCCGATCTTTGTATTTCCCTTTATCTTTTTATTAATGGGGTTTAAAATAAAAGCCTAATAAAAGAATGTCAAATATAAAAATATATTACATTTAACATCATTTTATATCAGTCGCTGGGTAATAAAATTCTATTGCGAATGTTCCCTTTATTACCCAGCGACTGACATAAAAAGATATTAAATGTAATAATATATTTTTATATTTGACATTCTTTTATTAGGCTTTTATTTTAAACCCCCCAAAATAAAAAAGGGAAATACAAAGATCGGACATTCGCAATAGAATTTTCTTACCCAGCGACTGATATAAAAGAATATTAAATGTAATAATATATTTTTATATTTGGCATTCTTTTATTAGGCTTTTATTTTAAACCCCATTAATAAAAAGAGAAAGGCAAATACAAAGATCAGACAATCGCAATAGAATTTTATTACCCAGCGACTGATATAAAAGGATATTAAATGTAATAATATAATTTTATATTTGTCATTCTATTATTATTAGGCTTTTATTTTAAACCCCATTAATAAAAAGAGAAAGGCAAATACAAAGATCAGACATTCGCAATAGAATTTTAATACCCAGCGACTGATATAAAAGGATCTCTGGACAGGTTTAAAATAATAATAATAATAATAATAATAATAATAATAAAGAGGACAAAGTGAGGACAGGACGTTGATGTATGAATCATGCACAAACATGCCTAAGGTACAACACATATGCATGCCACCATCACAACCCTCCCCCGCGTGTATGGGGCCAGGCGTAGGGTTAACGACCTTTTTTTGTATGGAGTGCCACTTCCCATTCACTTTCCCTCGGGGTATCCGGTGTGTGAACCCTCCCAGGCCACCCTTACTTACGCCTTTCCCTAGTCCAGCAGATCTCGTCCAATGAGAGCCGCCCCCTGCATTGATGTAAATGGAAGGCGACTTTCATTGTTGTCGACGGGGACCGCATGCTGCCACTACCCCTGCATCGTATTCGTCATTCACACAGGCTGCTGTGAGAGTGCGTGCACGGCTGGGGATGCAGGTGCCACTCATTATAATCAATGAGAGCCAAAAGTGGTAAACATAGCAAGCAGCTCTCATTGGCTGCGAGCCCCTACATGCACCGTTGGGCCAAGGAGGGGCGAGTTTAACTGGGCAAACTGGGGGGTTTCACACAAGTGAGGAATCCCCAATCAACTCTACGTCTTTGGTCTAGGCCAGACCTGGGCATTGTACGGCCCTTTGATTGGCTCTGACCATCCGGTCTGAGCTGGCTGGCGGAGTCCGTCTGCTAGCGATTTGGCGTCCCTCCGCTCGTGCTGCCTGCGAGGCACCCGTCCCTCTTCACAGCGGGTTGGAGCCTCTCGCACTGTACACAGGCGATCACTTAAAGTAAACCAAAACCCAGGATTTTGACTATCCTGGGTTTTGGTCCACACACGATCAGGGGTACCACGCTATGTGAAACCCCCCAGATCGCCCGGATCAACTCTCCTCACTGCGGTCCTACGGCGCATGCGCGGCCACTCGTCCAATCAGCGCTCTCGGAGCCGCTGAGGTATGCACGTCTTAGCTCAGCGGCTCCGAGCGCGCTGGTGTCCGGGATTAAGGTAAGTGTAGCAGGCGTCCTGGGGGGTATCACACAGCGGGGCATCCTGATTTTGGATGCCCCGTGGGGAGGGAATGAATCTTATAGATTCCCGGGCCGATCCAGCTGGGTTTTGGTCCACCTTAAGCAGCAGCCGATCGGCCGCTCGGCTCGTCTGATCTGGCGTGTTCTCCCTTCTTGAGTGACCCGACGAGCCGAGCGGCTGCTGCTTAAGTGATCGCCCGTGTACAGTGCAGGAGGTGCCGACCCGCTGCGAAGAGGGACGGGTGGGTGCCCGACAGTGAAGAAGAGCCCAACCAGGCGAGGAGAAGGAGGTAGGCTCCGGCACCATCTTGCCTGGGTGGAGGGGCGGGAAATACAATTAATATTATGCAGAATTGAGTTTAGCCTTTAGGCCCGGCCCTCCACAATATTTTTAGTTTCTCATGTGGCCCCATAGAAAAAATAATTGCCCACCCCTGATCTAGGCCCAAATTTCTCATTAAATGTTTCCAATTTTGCCTGAAAAGAACCAAAGAACCAAGGTGGACTGTTATCCAGTCTGCTACTTGCTGCAGGTTTGCAGGAAATAATTCGAAAATTACTTAGATTCCGACTGTTTTATGGGTACAACTGCTGGCTATGGAAAGGAGCAGGACCCGATGGAAATCGCATCCCACTCAAGTATGTAATACATAGGCTTAGAAGACCAATGTCCACTTGAGTGACCGCCTGTGTGTGTGTGTTATACTCTGGCCTAAAGCTAAGACTTTATATGATACAAAAAGAGTTGTTGAAGGAATTGTCATCAGTCAACGTCTACCTGGACTTCTGTTGTAAAGACTGGAAGATGTATACCTCAATAGAATGTAAAACTCACTATACACATTCTACTCCCCTGACCATGCACGATCGAAGTCAACAGAGAAAATCGGGCAAATAGGATCTTAGGGTGGGACATTTTTTTTTCCAAAAACATGAACAGAGTGAATTATCGCACTTGATTACAGATATCATGCACATGTCATAATGAAATCACATGCAGATGGTAGAAATCAAACAAGCAAGGTTGCATGCGTTCACTTTATAAAGAGGTTCTCCACATCAAAAACAAAAGGCGAACTTCTGAGGTATGTACAGACACGAATGTGGCTTAGGAAAGCCTTAAAGAGGAACTATGGTTAGAAACGTCCAGAGTCCCACTTTAATATGCAGTCAGCCCTGCTGTGCACTGGCCTTGATTCACTAAGAGTTGAAAAACATTCTCATGGTAGTCAAAGATTCAATTCATGAGAAAAAAGCCTGAGAATTCTACTTTTAGGGAATAACCAGATAGGAAGACAATGAAAGTCAATGGCACTTTTTACTCCTGAGAAAAGTATTGAACCTTTTACGCCATTTTACCTGTAGTAAAAAGTGCCATTGACCTTCATTGTTTTCTTATCTGATGATTCACTAACAGTGAGATTCTCAGGCTTTTTTCTCATGAATTAAATTTTTTACTAACATGAGAATCTTTTTCAACTCTTAGTGAATCGAGGCCAATGAATAAAGGAAGCTGGCTGACTTGACTATAGTGGCGCTTTAACAGAGTCTCACATGTCTACCAAAACCTTTCTATGGTTGAGCATGCTTCTTGCCAGTCACATCATGAGGCCAAGTATAAGTAGCATTTTGATTTCTACATTTCATGACGTAAATGGGCGGAAGAATTTTCTGTGGACTGAGTACAGTTTACTCCATGGGCCCAGTTCTATATAAAGCTCAGACATAAGTGGGACCAAAAAATAATTTCTGTGTGGAGAACCTCTTCATCAAAAAACACAATCTCTTATCATACATTCAAAGTAATCTGTGCACGCTCGCTGCTAAAGCCCACAAAAACTTTAGGACTTAATGTAAATGTAATCTCTTAACTACAAGGCTATGCAGGAACTATCCAAAAGGGACCTACAGTATGCGGGAACTACCCAAAAAGGACCTATAATATGCGGGAACTGCCCAAAAGGGACCTACAGTATGCGGGAACTGCCCAAAAGGGACCTACAGTATGCGGGAACTGCCCAAAAGGGACCTACAGTATGCGGGAACTGCCCAAAAGGGACCTACAGTATGCGGGAACTGCCCAAAAGGGACATACAGTATGCGGGAACTGCCCAAAAGGGACATACAGTATGCAGGAACTGCCCAAAAGGGACATACAGTATGCGGGAACTGCCCAAAGGGGACATACAGTATGCGGGAACTGCCCAAAAGGGACATACAGTATGCAGGAACTGCCCAAAAGGGACATACAGTATGCGGGAACTGCCCAAAAGGGACATACAGTATGTGGGAACTAACCAAACGGGACCTACAGTATGCAGGAACTGCCCAAACGGGACCTACAGTATGCGGGAACTGCCCAAACGGGACCTACAGTATGCGGGAACTGCCCAAAAGGGACATACAGTATGCGGGAACTGCCCAAAAGGGACTTTCGTTGACTTGTGGAGTTCAACAGATTATTTAGGCTACGCAAACTCATACAAGTCAGTAACAGACCCTTTTTGGGTCCTGTTTCGTAGGTCAGATCAAACCTGATCTGCTGGTTTCATGTGCTCCTTTCTGCAAACAGTAAACCCAGTTGGGATGTTTAAAAATTAAGAGAATGTACCAGTGAAGCTACTCGTATTTGTGCTTCAAGGGGAACAATTCAATGTTGGAGGGCTTTACCCATTATTTAGGTCACACAACATACCGTAGAAACATAGAAAGTTGACAGCAGAAGGAAACCATATGGCCCATCTAGTCTGCCCTTATGTGTATACTGTATGTTCTCTTTATCTTAGGATAGATGGAGGCTTATACCAGGCATGTGCTCATTCACTTACTATCGGTTTCCCAGCATCTACTACTCTTTCTGTAACATAACACGAGCATTATTATTATTATAGTAGGGTCCATGTGCTTAATCCTTAAATGTAGGGTTTGCCAAACTTTTTTCTATGAATACCATTTGCCATGTTGCAATTATTTCAAGCACCACCAATAATACAGACTTCCCCCGAAAGAGTGGAGATCCTATACTGGCACAACATGGCAAGCTCCTCTGCCAGCAAAGTAGTCATCCCAAGAGGTTTCACTCCTGCAGTTTGTTGGCTTGGCCACCTAGCACATCCTATTGCAGAAGTAGCATTTCTGCAGTGCTTCCTGTGCCCCTACTTTCACCCCCAGTGGCCTTGGCTACCACCAGACAGGAGCACGAGCACCACTAGTCAGGAACTCTAGTGCAGCAGTTCCCAAGTACAATTTATAGACCTTTGAGGACTTCCTGGGCATCTGCCAGGTGGAACAGGTGATCCACTCCTGCAGTTTGTTAACTTGGCCAACCAGCACATCCTATTGGAGAAGTAGCCTTTCTGCAGTGCTTCGTGTGCCCCTACGTTCACCCCCAGTGGCCTTGGCTGCCACCAGACAGGAGTACCACTGGTCAGGAACCCCCGCTCTAGTGCAGCAGTTCCCGAGCACAATTTATATACCCATTGAGGACTTGGGCATCTGCCAGGTGGAACAGGTGCTCCATCACTGCAGTTTGCTGCCTTGGCCGCTTGGCACATCGCATTGGAGCAGTAGCGTGTCTGCAGTGCTTCGGTGCCTTGACCACCACCGGTCTGGCCGGGAACCCCCTACTCTAGCACAGCAGTTCCCAAGTACAATCCATAGCCCATTAAGGACTTCCTGAGCATCTGCCAAGCGGTACAAGTACCCCATTGATGGAAGAAGTCAACATTGGTGACGAACGTTTATTCATTGCCGTTCAGACTATAAGATTAATTATAAATTGTCGAGACATCACATTTTTAAGTCTATTTTGAATGGTTTGAAAGTCTGGTTTATAGGACCAGAAACCCCAAACCAACCTGATATATTTTTTCAAGAGCGAGGCAGACCAAATTAACTACTATTATATCTTTAAAGTGCAACTTCTATTATTCAAGGTCAGACACCCATTGCAGGCTAGCATAGCTGTGAGCTTTAGCATGGAGGCACCACCCAGCATAAACCACGATAGATCGGACGAACAGGGGGAAAACGTAACACGTGCAAGTGCAATAAACACAACACAGGCAAGGTCATGAGCACAGAAAACAGAACCGTTAAATCAAAAGTGAGCGAAATGTGGAACATTTTTACATACGAATAAAAATGGCAAACGAAAGATTGAATTGATAAAAAGATAAATGAAAACAAAGTATTCAACTTAAAATATAATATAATAGTATTCAACTTAGAATAATGATTTGTTTTTTCTGGTCATAAAATTTGGAGGGCAATAGAGAAAGCCTGGTGTAATGACATTTTAACCTAAGCGATCTAAAAATTGTATTCATATATCCGGAAATGAGAGGCCCACTTTAATCTCACTAATCAGGATAATGACAACCTCAACTAATTATCACATTAAAGAAGGTTCTCAATCTTTTTCACCAAATTTTTAGTGTAACACACTTATACGCGTTGGAGGAATCTGACACGAAAGAATACACTAAAGCCTAACTAAACCGGCCAAAGCCTAAGATTGAATATTTACGTAATGTATCGGGTTGAAAATTGTGCAATCATTTTGTTTGTATACATAAGTGTGTTACAGTTAAAATTTGGTGAAAAGATTGAAAACCTTCTTTGATTGTGATTGGTTGAGGCGGTCATTAGCCTGATTAGTGGGGTTAAAGTGGGCATCCCACTTCCGGATATATGAATACAATTTTTAGATCTCTTAGGTTAAAATTTCATTTCACCAGGCTTTCTCTAGGTTTTATACCCTTACTAGGCATTATAGCCATACTAGGCAGTATAGCCATACTAGGCAGTATAGCCATACTAGGCAGTATAGCCATACTAGGCATTATAGCCATACTAGGCATTATAGCCATACTAGGCATTATAGCCCTACTAGGCATTATAGCCCTACTAGGCAGTATAGCCCTACTAGGCAGTATAGCCCTACTAGGCATTGGCAGTATAGCCATACTAGGCATAGGCAGTATAGCCATACTAGGCATAGGCAGTATAGCCATACTAGGCATAGGCAGTATAGCCATACTAGGCATAGGCAGTATAGCCATACTAGGCATAGGCAGTATAGCCATACTAGGCATAGGCAGTATAGCCATACTAGGCATAGGCAGTATAGCCATACTAGGCATAGGCAGTATAGCCATACTAGGCATAGGCAGTATAGCCATCCTAGGCATTATAGCCATTTAGTCAGGATTTATCCCCTCCCTAAAATAAGAACAAAACAATTGTTTTCTCAGGACAAGGCCAGTAAAAATTGGGGTAAAGGGGCCATTTTTCCTTCTTCTGGTGATAAAATTTGTATTCAGCTTTAGAGGAAAGAGCATAATCAGAAACCTGCAAACCCCTAACACTACTAACTCGTCGAAACTTATAGATTAACTCTTTTGTGCCGATGACAAGCCCCATATTTTGGGTGTATTCCTGTAACAAATCCGATTGTCATGGGCAATCGTTTACCAAATCGATTTGAATATAATCCAATTAAAAGAATGGATCGGGTTAAACAGGTATGAAAAAGGGCTCAAGGCTTTGGGAAAAAAAGAGCCTTTCAGCGGTTCTGACCAATCCTTTCAGTTGTAGCAAATTCAAATCAACTGAAGGAAGCCCGATGTTAAAGTGAATCAATCACCAGGATTATGACCATCTTGGTAGTTGGTCCTCGCCCCTCGAATTGGGATGCCCTGCTGCGTGAAATCGCCCACTCACCTTTCTCAAGGCACATGCTCGGGTGCTCGTTCTATTGGCGCTTTGTGGCTTGCATACTAATGCACAGCGTTCCAGGATGGGCCAAATCCCCAACTCCCCTGTGGAGTGCGTGCTCCCAGACTATCTGAATGGCTGGGCCTGGGAGCACACACATCCGCAATGATGCAGCAGTGGCCCACGATCGCGGGGAGGGCCCAGCGATCTGGGAGGGATTCACACAGCTGGGCATGCCGAATCAGCATGGCTCAGGGCACCTAGTCAGCAGGCCCTGGAGTTAAGATTCCAGGGCCGGCATCAGCGGTGATTGGTCCATTTTAAGCCAAGCTACGCGGAACACCCAAACACAGTTCATGTTCTCACAGGACAGTGTAAGGGTGGAGGGCTGGGCAGACTATAGCATGCGGCTATAGTCATAAGGTCCATCCAAAATAAAAGGGGACTCTACAGAAGCACAGAAGAGAAGGTACCTGCAGACACCAGACAGACAATCAATATTTTTTTGTCCATTAAAGTGGAGCAAAACCAACGGAGATCGGCCCAGGAATCTATAAGATTCCCAGGCTGATCGATTCCCTCCCCCCGGGGCATCCAAAATCGGGATGCCCCGCTGTGTGAAACCCCCCAGGTCGCCCATAAACCTTACCTGCATCCCGGTCCAATGGCGCATGCACGAGCAGCGGCCGCATCCCCATTCCCCCTCGCAGGGTGCGTTCCTGCGCCAGGCGTTTGTGAAAGGCCGGCGTGGGCACGCGGCCTGTTAGAGGATAGAGGCGATGCGGCCACCAGCGCACTCGGATCCGCTCATATTAGACGAGCTCCTGGACAAAGGGGTTCGAGAGGATCCGAGCACGCCGATTGGACGAGCGGCTGCACATGCGCCCTAGGACCGGGAAGAAGCGAGTTTGTTCGGGCGATTTGGGGGGTTTTCACACAGCGGGGCCACGACCAAAACCCAAGATATTCAAAATCTTGGCTTTTGGTAAACTTTTATAACCATCAACACTATAAGGTCATCAAATATTTACTGATTTTTGGGCAAGATAAAAGTGGACATAGAAATACTGTACATTTTTAATTTTGTTTTACACAGTTCAAATTTTAACCTGAAACCGCCAGGGCTTCCATCCAGTGCTGGAGGTTGATCGTGGCAAGGAATGTACATGCCATAGAGACAGGGGAGGCAATGGCTACCAGGCCCATGGGGAAAGGGACCCCAGCCCCAACCTCGCAACACCTTGGGAAAAGGTGCCAGACTGCCCATTACCCTAGTATACAGTATTGGTTGCGTTGGGACCAAATCTGCGTAACTAAAATGCCAGTGCATGGTTCACCCCCCTGGCACACCGTGCATAGAGTCTTCGAGTAAACAAGGTGCCGACATCTTAGTTCGGCCCTGCAGAACCTACAGCTCTGGCCCCTGGTGCTTCTTACAGACAGCGGGGCCCCTGGAAAGATATTGACCTTACTGGGCCGCACACTGGTTAAAATTCCAATGATTTGGGATGCCCCCCTTTGTGCGCGAGCCCCCAGGATCAAGTCTTATTCTGACCCTCGCTTCTACAGGCACATGCACAGGCTCTCCTCCGATCAGCATAGATTGCCGTGCATAAACAATGCTGATAGGAATGACCTTTGGATGCCCCCCTCTGTGCACAAAATGCCCCATGAGGGGCTACTGCCGGAGGCCCGTGAGGAACAAAGGTTAAAGTGGACCAAAGCCCAGGATTTTGACTATCCGGGTCCTTGCCACCACCCCGCTGTGTGAAACCCTCCAGGTCGCCTGAACGAACTCACTTCTACCCGGTCCTACTTGCTCGGATCCGCTCTCACTCCTTCGCAAGGAGACGCGAGCACGCTGGCACCCACATCCCCCGCTTCCCTATAACAGGGAGCGTGCCTGCGCCGGCCATTCACAAATGCCTCATGTGTGCTCACGCCCTGCTAAAGGCAAGCGGGGGATGCGGCAGCTGCCTGCACGTGCGCTGACTGGGAAAGAAGGCAAGTTTCTGGGCGACATGGGGGGTATCACACAACGAGGCATCCCCAATCTGGATTACCCGGGGGGGGGGTAGGGAGTATGCCTGCCCTGTAATCTATGAGACTCCAGAGTGGGTTTTGGTCTACTATAAAGTGGACCAAAACCCAGGATAGTCAAAAGTTTTGACTATCCTGGGTTTTGGGGGCCCCCCGATCGGTGGTGCCCCGCTGTGTGAAACCCCCCAGGACGCCTGAACGGTCCCACGGTGCGTCTAATAGCAGCGTCTCTGACAGCCGCATCCTCCGCTTCCCTGTAACAAGGAGTGTGCCCGCGCCGGCCATTCACAAATGCCTGGTGTGCGCACGCGCACTGCTAGAGGGAAGCGTAGACTGCGGCCATCACAGCCGCTGAGCTTAGATGTGCCGTGGGACTGGGAAGAGGCGAGTCGGCTGCGGTGATCTGGGGGGTTTCACACAGTGGGGCACCCCCGATCGGGGTGTCTCCGGGGAAAGGACCAAAACCCAGGATGCCCCTGGGGAGGGCTTTACCCAGTCTCAGTCTTTTTGACTCTATGGTCGGGTGTCTTTTGGTTCGCTCTAATGACCTGGGGGTAGGTTCCTATGGGGCCCTGTGAAACCTACGTGCGCCCCCCTCATGCCCAACTAGATCTGAAGCACTCGCTCTACTGTCGTGCGCTCTTGGCACACTGAACATAGGCAATGGCTCCCTCCAGCACCAGCAGGAAGCCCTGGTAACGCCCGACCAGGTTTCATTTAATAGACAGAACAGTAACAGGTTAAACACACAGCACCACATGCAGAAGAAATGAAGGGAAGAGCACAGTACACAGTATAAATCAGCAGCTGATTATAAGGCGGATCTCATGCGTCTCATTGTTACAGTGATGATTACAGGAAATAGACAGACAATATGCTGATTGATTGCACCAATTAAAGGATGGGACGGAGGGGGCGGGGTTAGGACTCACTAAACAGAACGCTCAGCTCCATCCGTCATGGGGAG
The DNA here is from genome assembly GCA_027917425.1 of Gastrophryne carolinensis. Taxonomy (NCBI): domain Eukaryota; kingdom Metazoa; phylum Chordata; class Amphibia; order Anura; family Microhylidae; genus Gastrophryne; species Gastrophryne carolinensis. The sequence goes on along the minus strand of CM051244.1, from coordinate 13,047,579 downwards.
ACCTTCTTGGCTTCATTCGGTTTATTATGATTGTATTTGGGTTTCATTTTGTGACCAATACTGTGGTTCACATCATAGCACATTAGCACACTTTGGTTATGATGATGATGGGGGATTGATTTTTGATACTGTTATTTGTGATTGTTTCATATAGGCAATGAATTGTGTTAGTTTTTTATTATCTTGATGGGATTGGTTCTGATCACCAATTTCAGATTGGTTACAATCAAATTTATTTTTTGATTGTTTGCACTTGCACTTTTACAGCACATATATATTTTTATGATCCGGATCATAGGCAGGTTTTGCACAGCACATACACATGGTTTCATATTTATATCAGAAACTTTTTTTTTTCCTCTTTTATTATGATGTGTATACAGATATATACAGGAATTTGATTGCAATATAATAAATATACCGTATATACTCGAGTATAGGTCGACCCGAATATAAGCCGAGGCACCTAATTTTACCACAAAAAAATGGAAAAGTTATTGACTCGAGTATAAGCCGAGGCGGCTTTTTTCAATTGGAACTGGAGTTGATTTGAGGAATCAACGGGCTGATACAGAATTTGGTCTGCTTTACCATGTGCCTTTGCTTGCAGTCATGAACGCGCTTCCTCAACCATTAGGGCACAGAACTCTACCCTTAAGGGTAGAGTTAGGGTAGAGCATAAGGGTAGAGTTCTGTGCCCTAATGGTTGAGGAAGCGCGTTCATGACTGCAAGCAACTGATGAGCCACTGATGCTTAGCCGTAATAGACGGCTCATACTTTTGGAAACGGTAAAGAGGGACATTTTTTGTCATTAAACCACGCCCAAAGTGTCTGGAAAGACCCATCTTTAGCCTCAATAGGTGACCGATTTCCCTATGTCTAAACGAAGGAAGAGCCGGGTGTCAGCGGGGAGCACCCAGAGTGTCAAGATCCACCACTACTTCCCCCCTGAGGGACCTTCTAGCGCTGGAGGGAGAGGCAGCAACATGGCGCCTGTAAAGCAGAAGCCGGCGACACGTGCGGCAGCGGGGGGCCGGTGGAGAAAGGAGGCGGAGAGAAGCGGAGCCGCCGGAGAGTTACCTGCCTCAGGAGGAGGTAAGCGGTGAACTGACAGCCCCGGCCCCGATGTGGCAACCTGTCGAGGAGTAGAGGGGCGGGAGCCCGAAGTAGCGGTGCAGCCGACGGAGGTGGCAGGAGCGGCGAAGGATCGCCGCTGCTCTGCAGTTATGCCGGTAATGACAGCGGCTCACGTGGCGGGGCAGGAGAGGCGCCCTGCTAGTAGGCGATCCACCGCGGAGTACACGCCTGCACGTTCCCAGGCAGCAGGCGCCAGCAGAAGCCCCGGGAAGTGACAGAGGGTGAGTGCGGAGCCGGCACGGGGGCGGGAAATGAATGGGCATGTCTCCTCCATTTCACTGACTCGAGTATAAGCCGAGGCGGCTTTTTTCAGCCCAAAAATTGGGCTGAAAAACTCGGCTTATACTCGAGTATATACGATATATATACATATATATATATATATACACACACATACATACATACGATAGATTATATATTATATATATATATATATATATATATATATACACACACACATACATACATACGATATATATATATATATATATACGATATAGATATATATACACGATATATATATATATATATATATATAATTTGATGGTGCTCTCCCCATCGCCTACACACCTATCTATGTTGGTCTGTTTTGTTTGTCATTGTTTGATTTATGTTTTTTTATTTTGCTTTTAGCATGTTTGGGATTATATATTATGTAGTGATTAACTTGTGTCGAGATCAAATAAAATAATACTGTTTTTGTACTAGTATTGATTCCAGTGTGCCTCCATATTTTTGCCATCCGTCTTTCTCGGCTAAGGGCGGAGGGAGCAGAAAAACTGGAATGCCATCCCCGCTAGCCAATAACAGAGGGAGGCCATTCAGAAAGGATTGGCGCAGGTGTGCCCGGCCTGGTGGGTTTTGTTCTGCTTTAAAGTGGAACAAAACCCGGGAATTTGACTTTCCTGGGTTTTTTGGGATAGTGCGGAAGCAACCCGCACATGTGCCATTGGATCGGAGGAGTTAGATAAGATTTCTGGCACCCGGGCCAAAGTTTCAAATTGGCGTCCCCCACCTGTTCATAGACCCCCCCTGACCTGCTGCCCCTGCTCCCCCTGCCCTAGCTACACCCCTGCGAGGGAGGTTTTACTGTGGATGCTAGGAGGTTCACACAGCGAATCCGGATGCCCCGCGGGAGAGAGAATAAGCCGGAACTGGAGTCTTCTAGATTCCAGAGCCGCCCATGATGGGTTTTGCTCCACATTAAAGAAGAACAAAACTCATCAGCTGCCAATCTGAAAGCCGGCTGCTAGCTCCCCCACCCCATCCTGAATCAGGATGTCATGCTGTGTGAAACCCTCCAGATAGCTGGTCACCACTTACCTTTCCGGCGGCGTGCACGCTCCTGGCCCAGCCTATCGGAATGGCTGAGAACACAGCTCGTCACAGCGGACTGCTCTCGGACGGAAGCCCACGTTGCGGCATCCCTGGCGACGTGCGTGTGTCTATGAACTCCAGGGCAGGCATACTCGCTCCCCTTGGACATCCAGATAGGGGATGCCCCCTGTGTAAAACTCCCAGATTGCCCTTAAACTCACCTTCTCCCCGATCCAACAGCACATACACGAGTGGCTCCTCTCCCTGCTATACCTTTAGTAGGGCACATGGCAGGCATCTGTGAATGGCCAAACGGGCACACTCCCAGTTAGAGGGTAGCAGGGATGCGGACACGGGCCCAGGTCTTGGCTAGAGCTAAGTCTTAGACGATCCTCAGACGAATGGGCGGTAGGGGGTAGACTGGAGGAGGAAGGCCGGAGGAGGAAGAGGAAGGCCGGAGGAGGGTCGAAGGAGGAAGAGGAAGGTCGAAGGAGGAAGAGGAAGGTCGAAGGAGGAAGAGGAAGGTCGAAGAAGGAAAAGGAGGGTCTGAGGAGGGCCCGAGGAGGGGGGGGAGGAGGAGGGGGGGGAGGAGGAGGGTCCGAGGAGGGAGGTAGGGGGGGAGGAGGGTCCGAGGAGGGAGGTAGGGGGGGAGGAGGGTCCGAGGAGGGAGGGGGGGGGAGGAGGGTCCGAGGGGGGGGGGGGAGGAGGAGGGTCCGAGGAGGGGAGGGAGGAGGAGGGTCCGAGGAGGGGAGGGGAGGAGGAGGGTCTGAGGATGGGGGGGGAGAAGGAGGGTCCGAGGAGGAGGCTCCGAGGAGGGTCCGAGGAGGAGGAGGAGGCTCCGAGGAGGAGAAGGAGGAGGAGGGTCCAAGGAGGAGAAGGAGGAGGAGGGTCCGAGGAGGAGAAGGAGGAGGAGGGTCCGAGGAGGAGAAGGAGGAGGAGGGTCCGAGGAGGAGAAGGAGGAGGAGGGTCCGAGGAGGAGAAGGAGGAGGAGGGTCCGAGGAGGAGAAGGAAAGTCCGAGGAGGAGGGCCTGAGGAGGAGGAGGGTCCGAGGAGGAGGGCCTGAGGAGGAGGAGGGTCCGAGGAGGAGAAGGAGGAGGAGGGTCCGAGGAGGAGAAGGAGGAGGAGGGTCCGAGGAGGAGAAGGAGGAGGAGGGTCCGAGGAGGAGAAGGAAAGTCCGAGGAGGAGGGCCTGAGGAGGAGGAGGGTCCGAGGAGGAGGAGGGTCCGAGGAGGAGGGCCTGAGGAGGAGGAGGGTCCGAGGAGGAGAAGGAGGAGGAGGGTCCGAGGAGGAGAAGGAGGAGGAGGGTCCGAGGAGGAGAAGGAGGAGGAGGGTCCGAGGAGGAGAAGGAAAGTCCGAGGAGGAGGGCCTGAGGAGGAGGAGGGTCCGAGGAGGAGGGCCTGAGGAGGAGGAGGGTCCGAGGAGGAGAAGGAGGAGGAGGGTCCGAGGAGGAGAAGGAGGAGGAGGGTCCGAGGAGGAGAAGGAGGGTCCGAGGAGGAGGGCCGGAGGAGGAGGAGGGTCCGAGGAGGAGGAGGAGGATGAGGAGGGTCCGAGGAGGAGGAGGAGGGTCCGAGGAGGAGGGTCCGAGGAGGAGGAGGAGGATGAGGGTCAAAGGAGGAGGATGAGGGTCCGAGGAGTAGGAGGGTCCGAGGAGGAGGAGGGTCCGAAGAGAAGGAGAAAGAGGAGGCGGATGAGGGTCCGAGAAGGAGGAGGGTCCAAGGAGAAGGAGGAAGAGGAGGGTCCAAGGAGGAGGAGGGTCCGAAGAGGAGGAGGGTCCGAAGAGGAGGAGGGTCCAAGGAGGAGGAGGGTCCAAGGAGGAGGAGGGTCCAAGGAGGAGGAGGGTCCAAGGAGGAGGAGGGTCCAAGGAGGAGGGTCAGTGGAGAAAGGTTGCGAGGAGGAGGAGGGTCCGAGGAAGATCAGAGGAAGGTTCGAGGAGGGGGGTCCAAGGAGGAAGTTCCGAGGAGGGGGGTCCAAGGAGGTAGTTCAGAGGAGGAGGAGGAGGAGGAAGGGTTGGAGGAGGAAGGGTCAGAGGAGGAGGAAGGGTCGGAGGAGGAGGAAGGGTCGGAGGAGGAGGAAGGGTCGGAGGAGGAGGAAGGGTCGGAGGAGAAGGAGGAAGGGTCAGAGGAGAAAGAGGAAGGGTCGGAGGAGGAGGAAGGGTCGGAGGAGGAGGAAGGGTCGGAGGAGGAGGAAGGGTCGGAGGAGGAAGGGTCGGAGGAGGAAGAGGAAGGGTCAGAGGAAGGGGAGGAGGAGGAGGGACTAAACACTGTTCCCAACAGAAAGTACATAGGAGAACTAAGCGCTGGAGGGGGCGTGACAGTCAATCAGCATTTTGGCACAAGAAGTAGAGGCGAGACGAGGCCGGAGACTTGCTTGTCATTATTCTTGTTATTACAGCAAAGCATGCGAGTAGCGTTCATTTATGTGGGCACACTGTGTACTGTACTCACCCCGTTCCACTCTACGCTCATACTCACTTCCTCGCCACCGTCAGGGCCGCTCTCGTACTTGACCACGTCCAGGCTCTCCCGGCTCCTCCTCTTCTCCATGCTCTCGGGGTCGTTTAACACTTCGGCCACTCGCTGCTTGTGGGCATTGTCTAGTCCCTGCGAGACAGCAGCACCCTTGTGTTACAGGGAAAGGGAGAAAGCCTGAGATTTCACATGAGAAAGAGAAGGACACAGAGCCACGTGCACAACATCGAGGGGTCATTCTGCTGGAGACCCTTAAAGTGGACCAAAACACAGGATTTTGACTATCCTGGGTCTTGGTCCTTTCCCCCCCCCCTGATCAGGGATGACCCGCTGTGTGAAACCCCCCAGATCAGCGAGCCCAACTCACCTCTGCCCGGTCCTATGGCGCATGTGCATCCTCTTGTCCAATCAGCGCGCTCCGAGCCGCTCCTAGTGCACTGTCGGCCGCAACCCCCGCTTCCCTCTAACAGGGAGCGTGCCCGCGCCGGCCATTCACAAATGCCTGGTGTGGGCACGCGCCTTGCTAGAGGGATAGCGGGGATGCGGCCACAGCTTGCGCATGCGCTGTTGGACCGGGAAACAAGGTAAGTTTATGGGGCCTTTCATACAGCTGGGCATCCCAATTTGGGCCATTTTGTTCCCCATTGTAAATCAGAGGCGTTTGCCTGCTCTGATTGGACGGGAGCCTGTGAATGCACCCTCAAAGCAGGGAAAGGTGAGTTTTTACGGGCACACTGGGGGGCATCCCAAATCAGGGAAAAGCCAGCGTTCGACCCTGGAATCTGAGAGACAGGGCAGCCACACGCCCACATCTAGAGGCGGTCATGGATAATTGGAAAAGAAATGAGGGGCAAATGTCGGAGACCTGCTACAGCATCTGCAGAAAATGAAAGAGACGCACATTGCACAGGCTTCAAATGACCACCTTGCTGCATTATCATTGCCATTGCCTGCGCTGTCCCTTTAAAGTGGACCAACACCCAGGAATTTGACTATCCTGGGTTTTGGTCCACTTCGGCGGAGCACCCCGATCGGGGGAACCCCGCTGTGTGAAACCCAGAAAAACTCACCTCTCCCTGCTCCCACGTGACCGCTGCAGCCAATCCCCGCCGACGGACAAGCGGGAGGCAGCGACGGACAAGAGAGCTCGCCCACTCTTACAGGGCGCGCGCCCGCGCCGGCCATTCACAAACGGTCGGCGTGGGTGCGCATCCTGCTAGAGGGACGCGCGGGAGGTGGCGGCGGACGCCGCTGGATCGAGGATAAGGTAGGGATTTCGGGGATCTGGGGGGGTTTCACACAGCGGGGCACCCCCGATCGGGATGCCCTGCAGTCAGGGGTCTGATCGGTCCGGGAATCTTATAAATTCCTGGGCCGATCTTGGGAGGGTGTTGGTCCACTTTAAACATTAAGACCAAAGTAACATTAAAGTGGACCAAAACCCTGAATCTATGAGATTCCTGGGCCGATTGATCCCCCCCGGGCATCAAAAACCAGGATGCCCCGCTGTGTGATACCCCCTAGGTCACCCCAGTCACTTACCTTGTTTCCTGGTCACACAGCGCGTCTAAGAGCATCGGCCCTATCCCCGCTATCCCTCTAGCAGTGCGCATACCTGTGCCAGGCATTTGTGAATGGCCGGCGCGGGCACGCTCCCTTTTAGAAGGAAGACGCGCCGTGGGACCGGGAAGAGGTGAGCCGGTCTGGGCGTCCTGGGGGGATTGATCGGGGTCCCCTGGGGAAAGGACCAAAACCCAGGATAGTCAAAATCCTGGGTTTTGGTCCACTTTAAACAAAGCGAGCTTCAGAACTCATGGCATTCTTAAATTGGACCACTACTGGTGATTGGTCCTCGTCCGTGGGGCATTCACACAGTGGGGCGTCCTGAATCGGGATGCCCTAGGGTAACCCAGTTGGCCGGTCCTGAAGTCTTTTATACTCCAGGGCCGGCTGCAGCAAGGGATTGATCCACTTTAAAAGGAGGGAAATAGATTTAATTTAAGATAAAGATAATGCACCAAAATCTAAAGAACACAAATGATAAACTTATCAGAACTGACCACTAGAGGGCCAACAAGGGTCCCAGCCATCACATTATACGTTATTGGGGCCCAGACACAATATAAGCTCTGCCCCCTCTGTGGCCTATATGTGATGGCTGGGTCCCTAGTTTGAAAAGGGCCCTAGTATCCCTACTATATAGGAAACTAGGGACCAAGCCATCATATATAAAGAGGGGGCCAGAGCCTATATTGTGTCTGGGCCCCTCATAACCTATAATGTGATGGCTGGGCCCTTCATAACCTATAATGTGATGGCTGGGCCCCTCATAACCTATAATGTGATGGCTGGGCCCCTCATAACCTATAATGTGATGGCTGGGCCCCTCATAACCTATAATGTGATGGCTGGGCCCCTCATAACCTATAATGTGATGGCTGGGTCCCTCATAACCTATAATGTGATGGCTGGGCCCCTCATAACCTATAATGTGATGTTTGGGCCCCTCATAACCTATAATGTGATGTCTGGGCCCCTCATAGCCTATAATGTGATGTCTGGGCCCCTCATAGCCTATAATGTGATGTCTGGGCCCCTCATAACCTATAATGTGATGGATGGGCCCCTCATAACCTATAATGTGATGTCTGGGCCCCTCATAACCTATAATGTGATGTCTGGGCCCCTCATAACCTATAATGTGATGTCTGGGCCCCTCATAACCTATAATGTGATGGCTGGGCCCCTCATAACCTATAATGTGATGGCTGGGCCCCTATAACCTATAATGTGATGTCTGGGCCCCTCGTAACCTATAATGTGATGGCTGGGCCCCTCATAACCTATAATGTGATGTCTGGCCCCTCATAACCTATAATGTGATGACTGGGCCCCTCATAGCCTATAATGTGATGTCTGGGCCCCTCATAACCTATAATGTGATGGCTGGGCCCCTCATAACCTATAATGTGATGTCTGGCCCCTCATAACCTATAATGTGATGGCTGGGCCCCTATAACCTATAATGTGATGTCTGGGCCCCTCATAACCTATAATGTGATGTCTGGGCCCCTCATAACCTATAATGTGATGACTGGGCCCCTCATAACCTATAATGTGATGACTGGGCCCCTCATAACCTATAATGTGATGTCTGGGCCCCTCATAACCTATAATGTGATGTCTGGGCCCCTCATAACCTATAATGTGATGTCTGGGCCCCTCATAACCTATAATGTGATGTCTGGGCCCCTAGTGTTATTTCCTTTATGGCCTGAATAATAGGATAAGCCTGGATTCCTTATGGAAAAAGGCCCAGTTCAAAGTAAGTGCCCCAACTATCACATATGGGTTATAGAGGGGCCCGCTCTCTATACAGCCTGTATTGTGTTTAGGCCCCTATAAAACCTATAATGTGATGGCTGGGCCCCTAAGGTTTTTGTTTCTTCTATGGTCTGGATTTTGACACAAGCCTGGTTGCCTCTGGGTTTAAACTAGGGGCCAAGCCATCACACATTGGTTATGAGAGCGGGGCCCTGACATTGCTGCTGTAGGGGCCCTGAAAATTCCAGATTGCGGGCCCTGGCTGCTCATGGTCACCAAGCATGCAAAAGGCGAGTCACTGGGGCTCCACCATATCTGGGAGGGTGAAGCCTCCTGGACCCCCCCCCCCCCCCTTCTAGGCACGCCCCTGCAGACCATTAATCTGATGCACTTTGGGGACAAGAATGTGGGGTATGTGAGGCTAAAATCCAGAGAAATCCATGGCCGGGGCAGATCAGATCTTTTACTCACCTGTTTCCGTGACCTCATAGCGGCCTCTTCCAGCGTTTCTGCGGCTTCAAACTTGCCCTGGCGTCTGTAAAGTGCTCCGAGATTTTTTAGGGTTGTGGTCACTGTTGGGCTAAAGAGAGAGAAAAAAAAATCAGGTTGGAATCCTGTAAATTGACACAGATAAGGGTTAAACACATAGGAAATTGAGTGGGTGGATGTTATTGGGTGGGTGGTTGTTATTGGGTGGGTGGATGTTATTGGGTGGGTGGTTGTTATTGGGTGGGTGGATGTTATTGGGTGGGTGGATGTTATTGGGTGGGTGGATGTTATTGGGTGGGTGGATGTTATTGGGTGGGTGGATGTTATTGGGTGGGTGGATGTTATTGGGTGGGTGGTTGTTATTGGGTGGGTGGTTGTTATTGGGTGGGTGGATGTTATTGGGTGGGTGGATGTTATTGGGTGGGTGGATGTTATTGGGTGGGTGGATGTTATTGGGTGGGTGGTTGTTATTGGGTGGGTGGATGTTATTGGGTGGGTGGATGTTATTGGGTGGGTGGATGTTATTGGGTGGGTGGTTGTTATTGGGTGGGTGGATGTTATTGGGTGGGTAGTTGTTATTGGGTGGGTGGGTGGTTGTTATTGGGTGGGTGGATGTTATTGGGTGGGTGGGTGGTTGTTATTGGGTGGGTGGGTGGTTGTTATTGGGTGGGTGGGTAGTTGTTATTGGGTGGGTGGGAGGTTGTTATTGGGTGGGTGGGTGGTTGTTATTGGGTGGGTGGGTGGGTGGGTGGTTGTTATTGGGTGGGTGGGTGTTATTGGGTGGTTGTTATTGGGTGGGTGGGTGGATGGTAGTTATTGGGTGGGCGGGTGGTTGTTATGGGGTGGGTGGGTGGTTGTTATGGGGTGGGTGGGTGGTTGTTATTGGGTGGGTGGATGGTTGTTATTGGGTAGGTGGGTGGTTGTTATTGGGTGGTTGTTATTGGGTGGGTGGGTGGGTGGATGGTTGTTATTGGGTGGGTGGGTGGATGGTTGTTATTGGGTGGGTGGGTGGATGGTTGTTATTGGGTGGGTGGGTGGATGGTTGTTATTGGGTGGGTGGATGGTTGTTATTGGGTGGGTGGGTGGTTGTTATTGGGTGGGTGGGTGGATGGTTGTTATTGGCTGGGTGGGTGGTTGTTTTTGGGTGGGTGGATGGTTGTTATTGGGTAGGTGGGTGGGTGTTATTGGGTGGTTGTTATTGGGTGGGTGGATGGTTGTTATTGGGTGGGTGGGTGGTTGTTATTGGGTGGGTGGATGGTTGTTATTGGGTGGGTGGGTGGATGGTTGTTATTGGGTGGGTGGGTGGGTGGTTGTTATGGGGTGGGTGGATGGTTGTTATGGGGTGGGTGGGTGGTTGCTATTGGGTGGGTGGTTGTTATTGGGTGGGTGGATGGTTGTTATGGGGTGGGTGGGTGGTTGTTATTGGGTGGGTGGGTGGTTGTTATTGGGCGGGTGGGTGGTTGTTATTGGGCGGGTGGGTGGTTATTATTGGGCGGGTGGGTGGTTATTATTGGGCGGGTGGGTGGTTGTTATTGGGCGGTTGTTATTGGGTGGGTGGGTGGATGGTTGTTATGGGGTGGGTGGGTGGTTGTTATTGGGCGGGTGGGTGGTTATTATTGGGCGGCGGGTGGGTGGTTGTTATTGGGTGGGTGGGTGGATGGTTGTTATGGGGTGGGCGGGTGGTTGTTATGGGGTGGGTGGGTGGTTGTTATGGGGTGGGTGGGTGGTTGTTATTGGGTGGGTGGATGGTTGTTATTGGGTAGGTGGGTGGTTGTTATTGGGTGGTTGTTATTGGGTGGGTGGGTGGGTGGATGGTTGTTATTGGGTGGGTGGGTGGATGGTTGTTATTGGGTGGGTGGGTGGATGGTTGTTATTGGGTGGGTGGGTGGATGGTTGTTATTGGGTGGGTGGATGGTTGTTATTGGGTGGGTGGGTGGATGGTTGTTATTGGGTGGGTGGGTGGATGGTTGTTATTGGGTGGGTGGGTGGATGGTTGTTATTGGGTGGGTGGATGGTTGTTATTGGGTGGGTGGGTGGATGGTTGTTATGGGGTGGGCGGGTGGTTGTTATTGGGTGGGTGGGTGGTTGTTATTGGGGTGGGTGGATGGTTGTTATGGGTGGGTGGGTGGTTGTTATTGGGTGGGTGGGTGGTTGTTATTGGGTGGGTGGATGGTTGTTATTGGGTGGGTGGGTGGTTGTTATTGGGTGGGTGGGTGGTTGTTATTGGGTGGGTGGTTGTTATTGGGGGTGGGTGGTTGTTATTGGGTGGGTGGATGGATGGTTATTGGGTGGGTGGGTGGTTGTTATTGGGTGGGTGGATGGTTGTTATTGGGTGGGTGGATGGTTGTTATTGGGTGGGTGGATGGTTGTTATTGGGTGGGTGGGTGGTTGTTATTGGGTGGGTGGGATGGTTGTTATTGGGTGGGTGGGTGGTTGTTATTGGGTGGGTGGGTGGTTGTTATTGGGTGGGTGGGTGGTTGTTATTGGGTGGGTGGATGGTTGTTATTGGGTGGGTGGGTGGTTGTTATTGGGTGGGTGGATGGTTGTTATTGGGTGGGTGGGTGGGTTGTTATTGGGTGGGTGGGTGGTTGTTATTGGGTGGGTGGGTGGTTGTTATTGGGTGGGTGGGTGGTTGTTATTGGGGTGGGTGGGTGGTTGTTATTGGGTGGGTGGGTGGTTGTTATTGGGTGGGTGGGTGGTTGTTATTGGGTGGGTGGGTGGTTGTTATTGGGTGGGGGTGGTTGTTATTGGCGGGTGGGTGGTTGTTATTGGCGGGTGGGTGGTATGGGGGTGGTTGTTATTGGGCGGGTGGATGGTTATTATTGGGCGGGCGGGTGGGTGGTTGTTATTGGGCGGGTGGGTGGTTGTTATTGGGTGGGTGGGTGGATGGTTGTTATTGGGCGGGTTGGTGGTTGTTATTGGGCGGGTGGGTGGTTGTTATTGGGCGGGTGGGTGGTTGTTATTGGGCGGGTGGATGGTTGTTATTGGGCGGGTGGATGGTTGTTATTGGGCGGGTGGGTGGTTGTTATTGGGTGGGTGGGTGGTTGTTATTGGGTGGGTGGGTGGTTGTTATTGGGTGGGTGGGTGGTTGTTATTGGGTGGGTGGGTGGTTGTTATGGGGTGGGTGGGTGGTTGTTATGGGGTGGGTGGGTGGTTGTTATTGGGTGGGTGGGTGGTTGTTATTGGGTGGGCGGTTGTTATTGGTGGGGTGGATGGTGTTATTGGGTAGGTGGGTGGGTGTTTGGGTGGTTGTTATTGGGTGGGTGGGTGGTTGTTATTGGGGTGGGTGGGTGGTTGTTATTGGGTGGGTGGATGGTTGTTATTGGGTGGGTGGGTGGTTGCTATTGGGTGGGTGGATGGTTGTTATGGGGTGGGTGGTGGGTGGTTGTTATTGGGTGGGGTGGTTGTTATTGGGTGGGTGGATGGTTGTTATTGGGTGGGTGGGTGGTTGTTATTGGGTGGGTGGATGGTTGTTATGGGGGTGGGTGGGTGGTTGTTATTGGGTGGGTGGATGGTTGTTATTGGGTGGGTGGGTGGTTGTTATTGGGTGGGTGGGTGGTTGTTATTGGGTGGGTGGTTGTTATGGGTGGGTGGGTGGTTGTTATTGGGTGGGTGGATGGTTATTATTGGGTGGGTGGGTGGTTGTTATTGGGTGGGTGGGTGGTTGTTATTGGGTGGGTGGGTGGTTGTTATTGGGTGGGTGGGTGGTTGTTATTGGGTGGGTGGGTGGTTGTTATTGGGTGGGTGGGTGGTTGTTATTGGGTGGGTGGATGGTTGTTATTGGGTGGGTGGGTGGTTGTTATTGGGTGGGTGGGTGGTTGTTATTGGGTGGGTGGTGGTTGTTATTGGGTGGGTGGGTGGTTGTTATTGGGTGGGTGGATGGTGTGTGGGGTGGATGGTTGTTATTGGGTGGGTGGGTGGTTGTTATTGGGTGGGTGGGTGGTTGTTATTGGGTGGGTGGGTGGTTGTTATTGGGTGGGTGGATGGTTGTTATTGGGTGGGTGGTGGTGGTTGTTATTGGGTGGGTGGTTGTTATTGGGTGGGTGGTTGTTATGGGGTGGGTGGGTGGTTGTTATGGGTGGGTGGGTGGGTTGTTATTGGGTGGGTGGGTGGTTGGTTGTTATTGGGTGGGTGGGTGGTTGGTTGTTATTGGGTGGGTGGTTGTTATTGGGTGGGTGGATGGTTGTTATTGGGTGGGTGGGTGGTTGTTATTGGGTGGGTGGGTGGTTGTTATTGGGTGGGTGGGTGGATGGTTGTTATTGGGTGGGTGGATGGTTGTTATTGGGTGGGTGGGTGGTTGTTATTGGGTGGGTGGGTGGTTGTTATTGGGGTGGTTGGGTGGGTGGTTGTTATTGGGTGGGTGGGTGGTTGTTATTGGGTGGGTGGGTGGTTGTTATTGGGTGGGTGGATGGTTGTTATTGGGTGGGTGGGTGGATGGTTGTTATTGGGTGGTGGGTGGGTGGTTGTTATTGGGTGGGTGGGGGTGGTTGTTATGGGGTGGGTGGTTGTTATGGGGTGGGTGGGTGGTTGTTATTGGGGTGGGTGGGTGGTTGTTATTGGGTGGGTGGGGTGGTTGGTTGTTATTGGGTGGGTGGGTGGTGGTTGTTATTGGGTGGGTGGTGGTTGTTATTGGGTGGGTGGGTGGTTGTTATTGGGTGGGTGGTTGTTATTGGTTGGGTGGGTGGTTGTTATTGGGTGGGTGGGTGGTTGTTATTGGGTGGGTGGGGGGTGGGTGGTTGTTATTGGGGGTGGGTGGGTGGTTGTTATTGGGTGGGTGGGTGGTTGTTATTGGGTGGGTGGTGGTTGATTGGGTGGGTGGGTGGTTGTTATTGGGTGGTTGTTATTGGGTGGGTGGGTGGTTGTTATTGGGTGGGTGGTGTTATGGTGGGTGGTTGTTATTGGGTGGGTGGGTGGTTGTTATTGGGTGGGTGGGTGGTTGTTATTGGGTGGGTGGGTGGTTGTTATTGGGTGGGGTGGTTGTTATGGGTGGTTGTTATTGGGTGGGTGGGTGGTTGTTATTGGGTGGGTGGGTGGTTGTTATTGGGTGGGTGGGTGGTTGTTATTGGGTGGGTGGGTGGTTGTTATGGGGTGGGTGGGTGGTTGTTATGGGGTGGGTGGGTGGTTGTTATGGGTGGGTGGGTGGTTGTTATGGGGTGGGTGGGTGGTTGTTATTGGGTGGGTGGGTGGTTGTTATTGGGGGGGTGGGTGGTGTTATGGGGTGGGTGGTTGTTATTGGGTGGGTGGATGGTTGTTATTGGGTGGGTGGATGGTTGTTATTGGGTGGTTGTTATTGGGTGGGTGGTTGTTATTGGGTGGGTGGGTGGATGGTTGTTATGGGTGTGGGTGGGTGGGTGGATGGTTGTTATTGGGTGGGTGGTTGTTATGGGGTGGGTGGGTGGTTGTTATTGGGTGGGTGGGTTGGTTATTGGGTGGGTGGGTGGGTGGTTGTTATTGGGTGGTTGTTATTGGGTGGGTGGGTGGTTGTTATTGGGGTGGGTGGATGGTTGTTATTGGGTGGGTGGATGGTTGTTATTGGGGTGGGTGGTGGTTGTTATTGGGTGGGTGGGTGGATGGTTGTTATTGGGTGGGTGGGTGGGTGGTTGTTATTGGGTGGGTGGGTGGGTGGTTGTTATTGGGTGGGTGGGTGGGTGGTTGTTATTGGGTGGGTGGGTGGGTGGTTGTTATTGGGTGGGTGGGTGGGTGGTTGTTATTGGGTGGGTGGGTGGGTGGTTGTTATTGGGTGGGTGGGTGGGTGGTTGTTATTGGGTGGGTGGGTGGGTGGTTGTTATTGGGTGGGTGGGTGGTGGTTGTTATTGGTGGGTGGGTGGGTGGTTGTTATTGGGTGGGTGGGTGGTTGTTATTGGGTGGTGGGTGGTGGTGTTATTGGGTGGGTGGGTGGTTGTTATTGGGTGGGTGGGTGGTTGTTATGGGTGGGTGGTTGTTATTGGGTGGGTGGGTGGTTGTTATTGGGGGTGGATGGTTGTTATTGGGTGGGTGGATTGTTATGGGGTGGGTGGATGGTTGTTATGGGGTGGGTGGGTGGTTGTTATTGGTGGGTGGGTGGTGGTTGTTATTGGGTGGGTGGGTGGTTGTTATTGGGTGGGTGGGTGGTTGTTATGGGTGGTGGTTGTTATTGGGTGGGTGGATGGTTGTTATTGGGTGGGTGGATGGTTGTTATGGGGTGGGTGGATGGTTGTTATGGGGTGGGGTGGATGGTTGTTATTGGGGGGTGGGTGGTGGTGGTATTGGGTGGGTGGGGTGGGTGGTTGTTATGGGTGGGTGGATGGTTGTTATTGGGTGGGTGGGTGGTTGTTGGTGGGGGGTTATTGGGTGGGTGGGTGGTTGCTATTGGGTGGGTGGTTGTTATGGGGTGGGTGGTTGTTATGGGGTGGGTTTGGGTCGGTTGTTATTGGGTGGGTGGTTGTTGGTGGGTGGGTGGTTATTATTGGGTGGGTGGCTGTTATTTATTGTTATTGGGTGGGTGGCTGGGTGGTTGTTATTGGGTGGGTGGATGGTTGTTATTGGGCGGGTGGATGGTTGTTATTGGGCGGGTGGGTGGTTGTTATTGGGCGGGTGGGTGGTTGTTATTGGTGGGTGGGTGGATGGTTATTATTGGGCGGGTTGGTGGTTGTTATTGGGCGGGTGGGTGGTTGTTATTGGGCGGGTGGGTGGTTGTTATTGGGCGGGTGGATGGTTGTTATTGGGCGGGTGGATGGTTGTTATTGGGCGGGTGGGTGGTTGTTATTGGGTGGGTGGGTGGTTGTTATTGGGTGGGTGGGTGGTTGTTATTGGGTGGGTGGGTGGTTGTTATTGGGTGGGTGGGTGGTTGTTATGGGGTGGGTGGGTGGTTGTTATGGGGTGGGTGGGTGGTTGTTATTGGGTGGGTGGGTGGTTGTTATTGGGTGGGCGGTTGTTATTGGGTGGGTGGATGGTTGTTATTGGGTAGGTGGGTGGGTGTTATTGGGTGGTTGTTATTGGGTGGGTGGGTGGTTGTTATTGGGTGGGTGGGTGGGTGGTTGTTATTGGGTGGGTGGATGGTTGTTATTGGGTGGGTGGGTGGTTGCTATTGGGTGGGTGGATGGTTGTTATGGGGTGGGTGGGTGGTTGTTATTGGGTGGGTGGATGGTTGTTATGGGGTGGGTGGGTGGTTGCTATTGGGTGGGTGGATGGTTGTTATTGGGTGGGTGGGTGGTTGTTATTGGGTGGGTGGATGGTTGTTATGGGGTGGGTGGATGGTTGTTATGGGGTGGGTGGGTGGTTGTTATTGGGTGGGTGGATGGTTGTTATTGGGTGGGTGGGTGGTTGTTATTGGGTGGGTGGGTGGTTGTTATTGGGTGGGTGGTTGTTATTGGGTGGGTGGGTGGTTGTTATTGGGTGGGTGGATGGTTATTATTGGGTGGGTGGGTGGTTGTTATTGGGTGGGTGGGTGGTTGTTATTGGGTGGGTGGGTGGTTGTTATTGGGTGGGTGGGTGGTTGTTATTGGGTGGGTGGGTGGTTGTTATTGGCTGGGTGGATGGTTGTTATTGGGTGGGTGGATGGTTGTTATTGGGTGGGTGGGTGGTTGTTATTGGGTGGGTGGATGGTTGTTATTGGGTGGGTGGGTGGTTGTTATTGGGTGGGTGGATGGTTGTTATTGGGTGGGTGGATGGTTGTTATTGGGTGGGTGGGTGGTTATTATTGGGTGGGTGGGTGGTTGTTATTGGGTGGGTGGGTGGTTGTTATTGGGTGGGTGGATGGTTGTTATTGGGTGGGTGGGTGGGTGGTTGTTATTGGGTGGGTGGTTGTTATTGGGTGGGTGGTTGTTATGGGGTGGGTGGGTGGTTGTTATGGGGTGGGTGGGTGGTTGTTATTGGGTGGGTGGGTGGTTGGTTGTTATTGGGTGGGTGGGTGGTTGGTTGTTATTGGGTGGGTGGTTGTTATTGGGTGGGTGGATGGTTGTTATTGGGTGGGTGGGTGGTTGTTATTGGGTGGGTGGGTGGTTGTTATTGGGTGGGTGGGTGGATGGTTGTTATTGGGTGGGTGGATGGTTGTTATTGGGTGGGTGGGTGGTTGTTATTGGGTGGGTGGATGGTTGTTATTGGGTGGGTGGGTGGTTATTATTGGGTGGGTGGGTGGTTGTTATTGGGTGGGTGGGTGGTTGTTATTGGGTGGGTGGATGGTTGTTATTGGGTGGGTGGGTGGATGGTTGTTATTGGGTGGGTGGGTGGGTGGTTGTTATTGGGTGGTGGGTGGGTGGTTGTTATTGGGTGGGTGGTTGTTATGGGGTGGGTGGGGTGGTTGTTATGGGGTGGGTGGGTGGTTGTTATTGGGTGGGTGGGTGGTTGGTTGTTATTGGGTGGGTGGGTGGTTGGTTGTTATTGGGTGGGTGGTTGTTATTGGGTGGGTGGGTGGTTGTTATTGGGTGGGTGGTTGTTATTGGGTGGGTGGTTGTTATTGGGTGGGTGGGTGGTTGTTATTGGGTGGGTGGGTGGTTGTTATTGGGTGGGTGGGTGGGTGGGTGGTTGTTATGGGGTGGGTGGGTGGGTGGTTGTTATTGGGTGGGCGGTTGTTATTGGGTGGGTGGATGGTTGTTATTGGGTAGGTGGGTGGGTGTTATTGGGTGGTTGTTATTGGGTGGGTGGGTGGATGGTTGTTATTGGGTGGGTGGTTGTTATTGGGTGGGTGGGTGGTTGTTATTGGGTGGGTGGGTGGTTGTTATTGGGTGGGTGGGTGGTTGTTATTGGGTGGGTGGTTGTTATTGGGTGGGTGGGTGGTTGTGTTATTGGGTGGGTGTTTGTTATTGGGTGGGTGGGTGGTTGTTATTGGGTGGGTGGGTGGTTGTTATTGGGTGGGTGGGTGGTTGTTATGGGGTGGGTGGGTGGTTGTTATGGGGTGGGTGGGTGGTTGTTATGGGGTGGGTGGGTGGTTGTTATGGGGTGGGTGGGTGGTTGTTATGGGGTGGGTGGGTGGTTGTTATTGGGTGGGTGGGTGGTTGTTATGGGTGGGTGGGTGGTTGTTATGGGTGGGTGGATGGTTGTTATTGGGTGGGTGGTGGTTGTTATTGGGTGGGTGGAGTTGTTATTGGGTGGTGTTATGGGTGGTGGTTGGTGGGTGGGTGGGTTGGTTATGGTTGGGTGGGTGGGTGGGTGGATGGTTGTTATTGGGTGGTGGTTGTTATGGGTGGGTGGGTGGTTGTTAGTGGGTGGTTGTTATTGGGTGGGTGGGGTGGTGGTTGTTATTGGGTGGTTGTTATTGGGTGGGTGGGTGGTTGTTATTGGGTGGGTGGATGGTTGTTATTGGGTGGGTGGGATGGTTGTTATTGGGTGGGTGGGTGGTTGTTATTGGGGGTGGGTGGATGGTTGTTATTGGGTGGGTGGGTGGGTGGTTGTTATTGGGTGGGTGGGTGGGTGGTTGTTATTGGGTGGGTGGGTGGGTGGTTGTTATTGGGTGGGTGGGTGGGTGGTTGTTATTGGGTGGGTGGGTGGGTGGTTGTTATTGGGTGGGTGGGTGGGTGGTTTTATTGGGTGGGTGGGTGGGTGGTTGTTATTGGGTGGGTGGGTGGGTGGTTGTTATTGGGTGGGTGGGTGGGTGGTTGTTATTGGGTGGGTGGGTGGGTGGTTGTTATTGGGTGGGTGGGTGGTTGTTATTGGGTGGGTGGGTGGGATGGTTGTTATTGGGTGGGTGGGTGGTTGTTATTGGGTGGGTGGTGGTTGTTATTGGGTGGGTGGTGTTATTGGGTGGGTGGTGGTTGTTATTGGGTGGGTGGATGGTTGTTATTGGGGTGGGTGGGTGGTTGGTTGTTATGGGTGGGTGGGTGGATGGTTGGGTTATTGGGTGGGTGGGGTGGTTGTTATTGGGTGGGTGGGTGGTTGTTATTGGGTGGGTGGGTGGTTGTTATTGGGTGGGTGGATGGTTGTTATTGGGTGGGTGGGGTTGTTATGGGGTGGGTGGATGGTTGTTATGGGTGGGTGGATGGTTGTTATGGGGTGGGTGTGTTGGGGTGGGTGGTGGTGTTATTGGGTGGGTGGGTGGGTGGGTGGTTGTTATTGGGTGGGTGGGTGGGTGGGTGGTTGTTATTGGGTGGGTGGATGGTTGTTATTGGGTGGGTGGGGGTTGTTGGTGGGAGGTGTTGTATTGGGTGGGTGGGTGGTTGCTATTGGGTGGGTGGTTGTTATGGGGTGGGTGGTTGTATGGGTGGGTTGGGTCGGTTGTTATTGGGTGGGTGGTTGTTGGGGTGGGTGGTGGTTATTATTGGGTGGGTGGCTGTTATTTATTGTTATTGGGTGGGTGGCTGGGTGGTTGTTATTGGGTGGGTGGCTGGGTGGTTATTATTGGGTGGGCGGGTGTTATTGGGTGGGACGGCACCACCACGTTTGGCGCGTGGTCATAGAGGAATGGAAAGGAAAGAAGGGGAACCTCCGGAGCCCTGCTGTGGCATCTACGGAAAATGGAGGAAAAGCTCATGGGAGAGGTGTCAGGTGAGCTCCTTGCTGCCTTATTATTGCCATTAGCTGGAATGTCCCTTAATCTCTAGAACAGGATCACAGTACCAACAGTAACAAAAACTCTACAGCAATTCTGACTCCATTCAAAATGAATAAGTAATAACATAAAAATAATACATAATAATGTTTACTAATAATAATAATTACTATTATTAACAAACATTATCAATATTATTATTATCTTTATTATTATTAAAAAATAATATTAACAAATATAATAATAAAAATAAAATTATTATCATTATAAATATATATAAAAATAACAAAATTTTTATTGTTATTTTGTTATTATTTTATAATAATAATTATTATTATTATTATTATTATTATTATTATTATTATTATTATTCGGCATTGATGTTAAAATGAAGCTCAGAGCAATATCACATGTGCTGGGCCGGATTTTCACTTACCTGTCCACTTTGCAGGCCTTGTACCACCCTCCATACTCTCCGAATGTGCCGTCCTTCTGTTTTCCCTAAAAGACAACACACATCAATCTAAATAAGATCAGTTCCTTGCACCGGGGGGGGGGGGGGGGCATCCCTGCTATGTGAAAACCCCCCAAGGCCCGTTAAAGAGTGTCTCAGCCCAGGGATGCTGGGGATGCGGATGTTGTGGGAGCCAGGGCAAAGGAGTTTTGCATTGACCGGGTGGGCAAGGGGGTATTCTAATTTGGGATGCCCCAAGGGGGGGGCGGACTTAGAGCCCTTTAGAATCTGCTCCGGTTTTTGTTCCGCTTTTAAGGTTTTTTTGTGCCCATTGTATGCTTGCACACACATAGTAATGTTTCCTCCGCGCTTGACCCATCCATGCTGCAAGACAAACACGTGCCCGCTGCTCTAGCATTGGCGCAGTTGGGGGATTAGGTGCCTTGCTCAAGAGCACTTCAAGTGATCCTATACCCAGATAGGAAGTTTATGTCCTCAAAGTTTATAAAGTTAAGTTTATGCCTTTAAAGCAGACCAAAACCCACCTGGAGTCTATGAGAACTCCAGGGGGCGAGGCATACTGGCTCCCCCATGGCATCGAGATTTGGGAAATGCCCCCACGTCGCCCAGTAAACTAACCTTCTCCCTTATCCAACGGCGCATGCGCGCGTAGTGCTGCTCCCTGCTATACCTTTAGCAGGGCACGAGTAAGGCTTGTGGATGGCCGGTATGTTCCCTGTTAGAGGGTAGCGGGGATGCAGTTGCCGGCGCACTCGGGTCGAGTGGGTGGGAGTGGATCCGAGCACGCTGATTGGACAGGAGGCCGCAGGAACGGGGAGAGGCGTGTTAGTTTGGGCGACCTGGGGGCTTTCACACAGGATTAGGGGTGTCCTGGAGGCAAGGACCAAAACAAAAGATAGTCAAAATCCTCCTGGGTTTTGGTCCACTTTAAAGAGGACTTTTCAGGGTGTTGTTCCTCCTGCTGTGCGTATCCCCTCAGGTCGCCCCATTCACTCACCTTGCTGTCACTCCCACGGTGCAGACTCGGCGGTGAGAACGAGCTCGTTGGTCGGCCCGCTTAACCAATCGGCACGCTCGCTTTTAATCGGCTCCCTTCGGCACCACTGACAGCTAAACTGCCTGAATGGCGCCAGCCGCATCCCCAGCTCACCTCCTAGCTGTCGCATGTCTGTGGCGAGCCAGGATGCGGCCGCGGCACAGAGACACAGCAAGGACTCCGGGACAAGGTGAGTGAAACAGGGCTTTAGGGGGGTTTAAGTAGCGGGGCATTTGGGATGCCCTGAGGAGTGGAACTCAGACTTGGGAGTCTTTCCAGGGCCTCTGATATTCCTCTTTAGTCCCCAGCCCACTGCCCCAAAACAGCCTGAGATGCAGTATGATGTCCTAATGGCGGCCATATGCAATTTCATCCAGTTACAAGCTAAACAGACACATAATGGCAGTTGAGCTTGTAGTGCTTTCTATAAGATTCCAAGGCCGCTAGATTCTCTGCCCCCGGGGCATTAATAAATCAAGGATGCCCCACTATGCAAAACCCCCCAGGTCACGCGGAAACTCACCTTCTTTCCCGGTCCAATGGCGCATGCGCAAACAGCGCATCCCTCTATCTCTTGTGCCCGCCCCAGAAATTTGTGAATGGTGCACTTCCTGTTAGAGGGTAACGGGAGATGCGGCTGCCAGTGCGCTTGAATCAGCTCGTTTTAGACACGCTCTTAGGGAAGGGACGGGAGCTGATCCGAGCGCACCGATTGGATGAGAGGCCGCGCCTGCGCTGTAGGACCAGGGAATGGCAACCTGGGGGGTTTCACACAGCAGGGCTTGGATTGACCCAGGGGCAAGGACCAAAACCCAGGATAGTCAAAATCCCGGGTTTTGGGCCACTTTATGTGGAGTAAAACACAGATGAGTGAAAAACTTGGGTTTTGGTCCACATTAAAAAGTAAAAAAAAAAATTACTAACTTACCAACTGTGTGATTGAGCCTGTGGGAGGTTAGGTAAGTATTTTAAATCTGTAAATGGAATCCCAGTGTGCTCACAAAGCTGCTCCCCACCCGCAACGTCACGCCCCAAAGGCGCCACTTACTTTGAATTTCTCTCTTTCCTCAGCGTGCATCCAGATGGGCTTGTTTTCATCTGAAAAGACAAACACGAAAAAATAAGTGACTCAGCGGAGAAGCGGCGACGCCGGGACGGTGAGAGCGCGTCGCTAACTGCCATTATATCAGTAAAGGTTCCCCTTCATCCGGGTCACGGTGTATCCGTAGTGTTAGGTCCAAGCACAGCAACATGTTATTGGCCAGCTGTCCCAATGGGCGGAGTCATCACAAAAATCACCGAGAGTTTATTTCCTTCGAATTATTATCACATCAGGTATAACAGCGATTACACATAATAAATAATAATAATTATAATAATAACTATTATTAATACGTATTATTAAATTATTATTATTATTATTATTAATAGTAATAATAATAGCCCACTTGGATATATATATATATATCAGGGAATACTGCCTGGGTTAGCACCTGTAAAACTGTAAAATCCTCCGCCTTAAACCGGACCTTCACTATGATTTATTGAAAAGCCCAAACACTTAAAAAAACGATTCCCCAGCATCTAAAGTTAATATATTTTAAGTTTTTAGTCACTTACTTATTATTCTTTCCCTCACTGGGCTGCAACTCTGTTCAGGACTCTAGGATACAGGCGCCGCCATCTTGACCATCACACATACTGAGGAGAGGAGAGCGGGATAAAGTACAGGGGGCGGGTTTAGCTAGCTGTGCTTTGCACAGACAGAGCAGAGGTGGGGTCAGGAAAAGGTCAGCAATCCCAGAATGCAGAGCAGCACAGTCAGAAGGCACTTCCTGTTTGCAGGCTTCCCGATGCTCCATGAGCCACCATCTCATCTCATAACATGCAGTAGATGCAGGTAGGATGATTTTTAATGTGGGCAATCTGTATGTACAGGGTGTGGGAAACATACAAGATAGGCTCTTATTCAGAGTGAAGGTCCGGATTAATGTGGGCAATCTGTATGTACAGGGTGTGGGAAACATACAAGATAGGCTCTTATTCAGGGTGAAGGTCCGGATTAATGTGGGCAATCTGTATGTACAGGGTGTGGGAAACATATAAGATAGGCTCTTATTCAGGGTGAGGGTCCGGATTAATGTGGGCAATCTGTATGTACAGGGTGTGGGAAACATATAAGATAGGCTCTTATACAGAGTGAAGGTCCGCTTTAAGTCAATCAAATTGGGGCAGGAATCAGGCCCAGACAGGTTGCAACGAGACAAAATAAGGGTCCTCTTCCTCCATCAGCTCAGCATTGCACAGTTAATTCGGGGGTGAGGTTAGTACAGCTGGATTTGTTTCTATTCGCCGTACCTGTACACGCTGTATCTTGCAAAAGGAGAGCGTAGCGATAAATAACCAACATAAATAGACCAGAGCTTGCCTGCAGTGCAAGTGCCTGGCCACTAGGCAGCAACCTCTGCTCACCTCTTCCCACCTAACCTCTGTGCATTCATTCTCTACACATCTCCCCACCATACCTTAGCTCACCTCACCCCGGCTCCACACTCTATCCACATCTGCTTACCTCTCTGCACTACTGCTAACCTCATCATTGCCCGAAACACTTCTCTGTCTCACCTCTGCCCACCTGCCCTTGCCTCAGATTACATCTACCCAACTCTGCTCACCTCTAACGTCTCACCTCTCCCTGCCTCACCTCTGCCAACTTCACCTCTGACCGTCACTTGTCTTCCTATCTCACCTCTGCTCAACTCACCTCCTCCTGCCTCACCTCTGTCCATCACTTGTCTTCATATCTCAACTCAGATTACCTCTTACCACCATACAATACCTACCTCTATCCACCCCTACCTCCTCCTGCCTCACCTCTGCCCACTTCACATCTGTCCATCACTTCTCTTCCCATCTCACCTCAGTTTACCTCTTCACACCATACAGAACCTACCTCTATCCACCTCTACTCACCTCTGCCCACTTCACCTCTGTCCATCAAATGTCTTCCTATCTCACCTCTGCTCAACTCACCTCCTCCTGCCTCACCTCTGCCCACTTCACCTCTGTCCGTCACTTGTCTTCCTATATCACCTCCTCCTGCCTCACCTCTGCCCACTTCACCTCTGTCCGTCACTTGTCTTCCTAACTCACCTCCTCCTGCCTCCCCTCTGTCCATCACGTCTTCCTATCTCACCTCTGCTCAACTCACCTCCTCCTGCCTCCCCTCTGTCCATCACATGTCTTCCTATCTCACCTCTGCTCAACTCACCTCCTCCTGCCTCACCTCTGCCCGCTTCACCTCTGTCTATCACTTCTCACCTCAGTTTACCTCTTCACACCATACAGAACCTACCTCTATCCACCTCTACTCACCTCTGCCCACTTCACCTCTGTCCATCAAATGTCTTCCTATCTCACCTCTGCTCAACTCACGTCCTCCTGCCTCACCTCTGTCCATCACATGTCTTCCTATCTCACCTCTGCTCAACTCACCTCCTCCTGCCTCACCTCTGTCCATCACTTGTCTTCCTATCTCACCTCTGCTCAACTCACGTCCTCCTGCCTCACCTCTGTCCATCACATGTCTTCCTATCTCACCTCTGCTCAACTCACCTCCTCCTGCCTCACCTCTGTCCATCACATGTCTTCCTATCTCACCTCTGCTCAACTCACGTCTTCCTGCCTAACCTCTGTCCATCACGTCTTCCTATCTCACCTCTGCTCAACTCACCTCCTCCTGCCTCCCCTCTGTCCATCACGTCTTCCTATCTCACCTCTGCTCAACTCACCTCCTCCTGCCTCCCTTCTGTCCATCACGTCTTCCTATCTCACCTCTGCTCAACTCACCTCCTCCTGCCTCACCTCTGCCCGCTTCACCCCTGTCTATCACTTCTCTTCCTATCTCACCTCAGTTTACCTCTTCACACCATACAGAACATACCTCTACTCACCTCTCCCTGCCTCACCTTTGCCCACTTCAACACTGTCCATCACTTGTCTTCCTATCTGACCTCTGCTCAACTCACCACCTCGTGCCTCACCTCTGTCCATCACTTGTCTTCCTATCTCAACTAAGATGACCTCTTCCCACCATACAATGCCTACCTCTATCCCCCTCTACTCACCACCCCCTGCTTCACCTCTGCCCACTTCACCTCTGCCAATCACTTGTCTTCCTATCCCACCTCTGCTCAACTCACCTCTGTCCATCACTTCTCTTCTCCTCTCATCTCACCTGGTTCACCTCTTCCCACCATGCCATGCCTACCTCTATCCACCTCTACTCACCTCTTTCTAATTCTGTTCACCTCACCTCTGCCCAACTTACCTGTGGGCAACCCACCTCTTCTGGTCTTACCTCTGTCCACCTCACCTTGCCTCTACCCACCTAATCCTATTACACCTCTGCTCAACTCACCTCTACCTGCCTTACCTCTTCTCACTTCTGCGCACACCATCGCGTCCTGCCTCACCTCTGCTCACCGTTGCATATACATAAAATCACATACAATGCTTTGAAGAGGGACAGCACCCAGGTAATGGGTTCTTCTGTGCCACAACATCCCGAATTGGGATGCCCTAATGTGTGTAGCTCTCCCCCCAGGTCACCCTGATTCACTCACCTTTCTTCTGCTCCCATGGCGCTACCTTGAGCGAGAGCACTTATCGACTGAGCGACGCACGCTCGCCATCACCTGACTCGCTTTGTCAGTCGCATCTCCCCCACACACCTTGCAGCCGTGGTGTGCCCGCACCGCCCATTCAGTAAGGCCAGGCGCGGCACGGCTAGAGGTGAGCAGGGACACGGCTGGAGCGCACAGACGAGACGAGGGCTCCAGGTGAATACGAGTGAAACTGGCAATCAGGGAGGTTCACAGTCCCAATTCGGGATGCCCCAAGGAGTGGAATCTGGATGGCCCTGGAGTCTTTTAGACTGCAGGGCCTCCAATGTTTCACTTCAAGGGCTCAAGGAGGTGGTGAGTGATACTGCACAGTGTCCTATTGTTCCACTTGAAGGCGCTGTGGTAAGCTTACATCACAGTGGAACAATAGGACACTGTGCGGGGAGCGACTCCCATTAATACACATTGATAAGAAACTGCATCTCCCTCATAATATTTTCATGTTCTGAGAACTAAAAAATTTAAAGCGATCCTCTACCAAGATAGAAAATTTATATCATCACCTTCTATCCCGGTTCAGTGCCCCAAAGCACTGCCAGCGTGGCCTTAGACGACGTGACATCAGTTGCTTCGAGCGCGCTGATTGGACGAGTGGACCTGCATGCGCCTTAGGACCGGGAAGAGGTGAGTTGCACTCGGCGATCTGGGGGGGGGGGGGGGGGGGGGGGGGGAGGGGGGGAGGGGGGAGGGGGAGGGGGGAGGTGGGGGAGGGAGGGGAGGGGGGGGGGGGAGTTTCACACAGCAGGGCATCCCCGATTGGGGAGCCCCGGGGGAAAGGACCAAAACCCAGGATAGTCAAAATCCTGCATTTTGGTCCACTTTAAGGGGAGCTTTGCTGTTCTCATTGGCTAGTGCTACCCTGAAAACTCAACTTTCTTTTGTTCAGCAAAAAGGGCAGTTAATGGCAGTTTAGCTACTATTATTGGTGAATGGGAAATAGGAGAGCAATTTAGAGGTAGGCACCAAACCACAACTTCATTCTGTTCAATGAGAGGGTCAGTACTGGCAGTTTAGCACCCTTCGTTGGCTAGCGGGATAAAAAGGAATGGGACCTAGTATTAGGCCCCGATAACTCAATTTTCATCTGTTCCAACAGAGCGGGATAAAAGGGATTGAACTTAAAGAGGAACTCCCTTTTAATATACAGTAGCAGGGGCCCCGCTATACTACAGAACGGGGCTGCCCAGATACTCTCCCCTTCCGGCATCATTCTGCGGCAGCAGTGGAGCAGCCAGTCAGGCTTGCGCGGCCACACAGCGACTAGTATGCTCCGCCACCCTAACAAATCCGTGGACAGGCCCACGGCGCATGCTGACCGGCATCACTCGCATCCCTTTCACCACCGGTGTGTGTGTGGCTGGAGAGTCCGTTCAGCTTCTCCGGCCGCAAATGAGATGAGTGGCCGCACATGCGCTGTTGGCACGTTCCCTGGGCGAACGGCGGGATTTCACACATGTCCATCTTTACTCACTGATATATACAGTTATTGGATTATACGTAGGATCAAATTTAATGCCGTTTGGCTTCCTTATTCTGACCCGGAAACTATAACACAATCAGTCACATGTCACTGTGACTATACACTTGTCATGCTTATGATGGCCTATAGATGGCGCTCCAACTCTGGACAGTCATGTTAATTATGCCTGTTTGACATTTAATACATTTATATAACTGTACCCTGCAGCAGCCCCCCCCCTTCCCGTGATACATTGGTGGTCAGCCTTATCAGTCATATACTCTGCAAGCACTACAATCTAACTGGCATTATGGGTCAGGTTACCTTGGAATTTAAATTATTCAGCATATGGCTGCCATTCGGACATCATACAGCATCCGGTTAGTGTTTTTATGAGTATTAAGCAAACGCTTTAGTAGCGTGGATAGAAGTTTTATAGATAACTGTTTATAGATATGATATGTTATGCAGACTCTTCCCAGCTCAGCTCTACTTATCTTTTTGATCCTTATCTGTGCCGATGTCACCTGGTTACCTCTGCCTTCTTTAAAGTGGACTAAAACCCAGCGTGATTGGTGCGCAAATCTATGATTCCTGGGCTGATCGATTCCCTCCCTCCCCCCGGGGCATCCAATATCGGGATGCCCCGCTGTGTGAAACGTCCCAGGTCGTCCCGTTCACTTACCTTGCTTCCTGGTCCGCATGCGCCAGCCGCATCCCCGCTATCCCACTAGCAGGCCGCATGCCAGGCATTTTTGAATGGCTGGCGCGGGCACGCTCTCTGCTAGAGGGAAGCGGGGGATGCGTCCGCCAGCGCGCTCCGAGCCACTAGCCACTGGCATTTAGACGGCGTCTTAGATTGGACGTCAATCGGATGGCTCTGAGCGCGCTGATTGGACGAGCGGTCACGCAGGCTCCGTAAGACTGGGAAGAGGTGAGTGAATTCGGCCGATCTGGGGGGTTACACACAGCAGGTCACCCTCGATCGGGGTGCGCCGGGGGAAAGGACCAAAGGATAGTCAAAATCCTAGGTTTTGGTCCACTTTAACTTGGCTCTCCTTACCTCACCTCTTCCCATCTCACTTATCTCTAAGCATCTCTTTCCACCTCGCCTCTATCCATCTCTTTTCAGAACCTCTTACCTTGGGCCACCTCACCTCACCCCACCGGCTCATGGGACATCAGGCAGCCTGCAAACAGGAAGTGCCTTCTAACTGTGCTGCTCTGCATTCTGGGATTGCTGACCTTTTCCTGACCCCAGCTCTGCTCTGCCTGAGCAAAGCACAGCTATAAACCACCCCCCCACCTGTATTTTATCCCGCTCTCCTCTCCTCAGTAAGTGTGATGCTTCTGAGTCAAGATGGCGGCGCCCGTATCCTAAAGTCCTGAACAGAGTTGCAGCCCAGTGGGGGGGGAAGAATAATAAGTAAATGACTAAAAACTTAAAATATATTAATTTTAGATGCTTGGGAACCATTTTATAAGGGTTTGGACTTTTCACTAAATCCTGGTGAAGGTCCGGTTTAAGGTTAAAGCTTGCCTCCAGTAAATGGTTTGACATTGTTGGCAGCCTAAATTTTATTGCGGCCACTTGCACAGGACAATACCAACCTTATACCAAAAAGGTTGTGCAGCCCTGCTCTACAGGCATTCCTAAGCTACCCCTCCAATACAATACTGGGACGCTTCGTATATGACCTGCAACCTGGGTCAGTGTTAAACCGGACCTTCACCCTGAATAAGAGCCTATCTTATATGCCCCCCGTACATACAGGTTGCCCACATTAATCCAGACCCTCACCCTGAATAAGAGCCTATCTTGTATGCCCCCCCGTACATACAGATTGCCCACATTAATCCGGACCTTCACCCTGAATAAGAGCCTATCTTATATGCCCCCCCCGTACATACAGATTGCCCACATTAATCCAGACCTTCACCCTGAATAAGGGCCTATCTTGTATGCCGCCCCCCCCCATACATACAGGTTGCCCACATTAATCCGGACCCTCACCCTGAATAAGAGCCTATCTTGTATGTTTCCCCCCTGTACATACAGATTGCCCACATTAATCCGGAACCTCACCCTGAATAAGGGCCCATCTTGTATGTTTCCCCCCTCTACATACAGATTGCCCACATTAATCCGGACCTTCACCCTGAATAAAAGCCTATCTTGTATGCCCCCCCCCCCCCAAATACATACAGATTGCCCACATTAATCCAGACCTTCACCTTGAATAAGAGCCTATCTTATATGTTTCCCCTCTGTACATACAGATAGCCCACATTAATCCGGAACCTCACCCTGAATAAGAGCTTATTTTATATGTTTCCCCCCTGTACATACAGATTGCCCACATTAATCCGGACCCTCACCCTGAATAAGAGCCTATCTTGTATGCCCCCCCAATACATACAGATTGCCTACATTAATCCGGACCTTCACCCTGAAAAAGAGCCTATCTTGTATGTTCCCCCCCCCCCCCCCCCCGTACATACAGATTGCCCACATTAATCCGGACCTTCACCCTGAATAAGAGCCTATCATGTATGTTTCCCACCCTTAAAATGTATTAATTTTAGATGCAAGAATAGTTTAAGGGTTTGGGCTTTTCATTAAATGATGCTGAACGTCCGGTTTAAAACTAGGTGAGAGGCGACTACCTGTTACCATGGTGTCCATTCCCCCCAAATCCCTGTAGGCTTCCCTATTAGCCATCTAATGGTCCGTTAATAAGAATAACAGGACAACAGTGTGACATTAAGAACCTTTATTAAATTATTCTACATCTTTCCATATTTTACACTGTGATTGGCACTGTAATGTAATGAGGACATTAGCTAGTGGTGTTCTATTTAATGTAGCGTATGCTGCAGGTGTTGATTTGTTCTTTTTTGTGACCTCCAGACCCGAGAGGGGGGGGGGGGGATCACTTATGGCTTCGTCTTTTCTCCTTCTTAGCTGCAAGTGAATAAACACACATTACGAAAAATCACGTTGGCAAAGGCAGCTCCTGTCATTTCTTTCTCCCCTAACAGGTCCTCTTTAAGCTACAATGTATCCTTCCCATTCCTGCTAAATAAAGCAACACGAGTGAAAGAAAATAAAAGTGGATACAAGCATAAGGAAATGGCCATAGACCCTCAGCTGAGATAGGGCACCAATGTAAAGTGCCAGGCAAGAGGAAGCTGGGCTGAAGATCTCACAATTCATCAGTGCGAAGATCCAACCGAGGATATAAAATGTTTAAAGTCATACAGCAGGCAAAGAAAATTGTCAGACCATTGCGTCGGGCTATGTCTGGCGCGGTCCTAAACCATGTGATTTGACTACTTTGTTGTTTTTACATTCGCCCGATAAGACGCATTGACATTTTCCCCCCAACATTCAGGGAAAAGTAAGTGCGTCTTATAGTGCGAAAAAATACGGTACGTGCCGTTTTAAATTGAGGTGATAAAAATACAATTCTGTGATTACTCACCTGTAGAATTGGTATTATATGTATACAGCACGTCCTGCTCCAGAAGATATTCCTTACTCTTGGGTTATACATCCAGTAGATGGCGCTGGACTGCAGTGACAGAAAAGTGGCTCCTCCCGGCCCCATATATACCAGGGACCTCCCACACATTCCCCAGTATTGAAAAGCAGTTCAAATGGAACCGGCAGAACTATAACCATTACAAAAACTGAACAATCACCATACAGAGGTAACTAAAAATAATGATAACAAGGGTGGGGTGGAACAGGACGTGCTGTATACATATAATACCAATTCTACAGGTGAGTAATCACAGAATTGTATTATTCTAAGTATACAGTACGTCCTGTTCCAGAAGATATTCCTTACTCTTGGGACATCCAATAGCAGTGTCCGTAAGGTAGGGAGGGATCCCTAAAAGTAACAGCAGACAGGTCATACCACTGCCGCCTGTAGAACTTTGCGGCCAAAAGCAGCATCAGCTGAGGCCTTAACATCAACCTTGTAAAACTTAGAAAAAGTATGAACAGAACACCAAGTAGCGGCCTTGCAAACTTGTTCAACAGAAGCCTGGTGCTGAAAAGGCCAAGAGGCACCAATAGCACGAGTAGAATGAGCAGTAAGGCGGAAGGGAGGCTCCTTCCCCTTAGCAGAGTAGGCCTGTATCACAGCCTGACGTATCCACTTGTTGATAGTGGACTTAGCCGAAGCCAGACCTTTCTTAGGTCCAGATGGGAGCACAAAAAGAGCATCAGTCTTCCTGAAGGATTCAGTAGCCACCAAATAAAACTTCCTGAGTCCTGACCACATCCAAAGAATGTAAAACCCTCTCCTTAGGGTTACTGGGATTAGGACACAGAGAAGGCAAAACAATGTCCTGATTGAGATGAAAGGCAGAAACAACCTTAGGCAGAAAATCTGGCTTAAAACGAAACCCCACCTTGTCCTGGTGTCTCTCAAAATAAGGAGGCTTGATGGAAAGCGCCGCCAACTCAGAAACACGCCTAACAGAAGTGATGGCCACCAAAAAGATCACCTTAAGTGTAAGAATGAACAAAGGGGCCCCCTGCAAGGGCTCAAAGGGAGACCCCTGCAGGGCAGATAAGAGCAAGTTCAAGTCCCAGACTGGTAACATAGGCTTACGTGGGGGACGCACGTGAGTAACCCCCTGGAAGAAGGTCTTGACCAGGGGATGCTGAGCAAAGGATCTTTGGAAAAAAATGGCCAAGGCAGAAACATGACCTTTCAGAGTACTGAGCTGAAAACCCAGATCCAAACCATGTTGCAGAAACTCCAGAATCCTAGGAATAGAAAACACACGACAGGGAAGCGAGTTAGACTTGCACCAGTCAATGTAAGTACGCTAAACCCTGTAATAGATGGAAGAAGAGGACCTCTTCCTAGCCCTGATCATAGTATTCACAACCGAGGCAGGCAGCCCTTTTTCCATCAAGATGGAGGTTTCAGCAGCCAGGCCGTCAAAGCCAGCATTTGTAAATTGGGGTGGCGTAGGTGCCCCTGAGTGAGCAGATCTGGAACCAGTGGCAGCGCGTACTGATCTACTGCCAACTGCACCACGTCTGCGAACCACACTCTTCTTGGCCAACAGGGGGCCACCAGTATGGCTGTCACCCCTTCCTGAGCTATCTTGCTCAGCACCCTGCCCAGCAGGGGGAACGGGGGAGACACATACAGGAGCTGAAACCTCTTCCAAGACATTACCAGGGCATCCATGGCCAAGGCCAGAGGATCATGGGACAGAGAGATAAAGACTGGAAGCTTGTGATTGTGACGGGACGCAAACAGATCCACATCCGGCTGACCCCAGCGGTGTCACAGGGAGCGAAACACCCTGCTGCTGAGGGACCATTCTCCCAGACGAGAGGTCCCCCTGCTCAGAGAGTCTGCCTCGAGATTCTCCACCCCCCGGGATGTACACAGCTCAGATGCAGGGAACATTCTCCTCTGCCCAGGACAGTATCAGGGACACTTCCTTGAGGGCCCTCTTGCTCCGGGTCCCTCCCTGATGATTGATGTAGGCAACCGCCGTCTGGTTGTCTGAGCGGCCCTGAACAGCCCGACCCCGCAGGTGTGGGGTTAAGTGGGCGAGAACCAACCTGATCGCCCTCAATTCCAGAATGTTGATAGGGGCATGGGCCTCCTGAGGGCCCCACTGACCCTGGAATTTCAGGGACTTCCAAAAGCCCCACCAACCTGTCAGACTGGCATCTGTGGTGACCATCTCCCAGCAGAAAGGATCTGCCCCCCAGCAGGTTCCTTGAGTCCAGCCACCACGATAGAGACCTCCTGACCAGAGGGGACAGGACAAACACCTGATCCAATGACACGGGGTCCTGATCCCATACTGACAAGAGGTGAAGCTGAAGAGGCCTCATGTGGAACTGAGCATATGGAACCGCCTCGAAGCAGGACACCATCAGGCCCACCAGCTGCTTTTCCTGCCTGATGGATGGATGAGGACAAGACAGAAGGAGCTGAGCTTTCTCTTGAAGATTCTCCACCTTCTGCTGAGGAAGAAAGATCTTGACCTGAGCTGAATCCAGAATCATGCCCAGAAAATACTTCACCATGGAAGAAGACAGGGAAGAAGACAGGGAAGATTTGGGGTGATTGATCACCCAGCCGAATGACTCCAGTGTGGACACCACCCGCTGAGTGTCCCGCTCTGCCTGATGGAAGCGATAAGCATGTCGTCCAAGTAGGGAAGAATGCGAATGCCCTGAGATCTCAGCAGAGCCATCACTCCTGCCAGCACCTTGGTGAATACCCTGGGAGCCGAGGTGAGACCGAAGGGCAAGGCCACAAATTGGTAGTGCTGATCCTCCAGAGCGAACCTGAGGAATCTCTGATGACCTGGAAAGATAGGTACATGAAGTTAAGCATCCTTGATGTTTACAGAGGTCATGAAGTCCCCTGGGTGTAGGAAAGTCACAGCTGAGCGCAGAGTCTCCATGCGAAAGTGTCTGAATCTGACAAATTTGTTGAGCTGCTTCAAATCCAGGATGGGTCTGATGGACCCATCTTTTTTGGGAACAATGAAAAGACCTTTGCCCCTTTGCCTCAAGGGCACCCAGCAGATGACACCCAGTTCCAGAAGGCCTTGGACAGCCAGGGACAGACCCTGCCCCCAGCTGACAGGGGGTTTTGAGCTAACCGAGATTTGATGACTCTTGGGGGCGGCCAGGCTGCAAACTCTATCTTGTAACCGGAGGACACTACCTCCTGAATCCACCGGTCTGAGACGTGAGGCCTCCAGACATGAGCCAAGAGCCGAAGCCGTCACCCCAACCGGATGGGTGAAGGCGCCCCTTCATGCCTGAGGGGGCTTGGGGGAGTACTTAGTCTCGGGACCCCAGGGGGGGCCAGGGCGGCCAAGTCCTCCGCCCCTGCCCCAAAAATCTCCACGGGCTCCAGCAAAGGAAGCTACCCATCCAATTCTGGAGCCCCGGAAGGAAGGAGAAAAGGCACCTGAACCCCGAAAGGACCGCGGCTGCCTTCTACGCTGAGGTAACTTGCCTTCCTTAGCAAACAAGTCCAGACGTTCAAAGAGGCGCAGCCCCTTGAAGGGAAACCCAGTGAGAGCCTTCTTAGCAGCGTTGTCAGCTGCCCACTGGCGCAGCCAGACCGAGCGGCGTATCACCACCAACAAGGCAGAAGCCCTGCCACACATTCTAATGGTATCATCCAAGGCAGAAAGAACACATGCAACAAATTCCTCACAACGCAGAAGAGCTCTATACTCTTCACTACCTGCATCATCAGAGGCCCC
This sequence comes from Gastrophryne carolinensis, assembly GCA_027917425.1. NCBI lineage: Eukaryota > Metazoa > Chordata > Amphibia > Anura > Microhylidae > Gastrophryne > Gastrophryne carolinensis. Next base: position 13,013,452 of record CM051244.1, on the reverse strand, counting down.
ATCTAAAAGACCCCTGAGCAGGCTCTTAATAGCAACAACCGTAATAGCAGAGGCACAGAGCGGACGGAGCGTGGTCCCCACACAGGCAAAGGCATGGCAAGCCAGCTGATCTATGCGCCTGTCCTCCCCATCCCTCAGTGTAGTTGAGTCAGAGGAATGCATGACGGATGTGTTGGACAACCCCAGAACTGGTGCATCCACCTCGGGAGGACATGACCAGCGTTTAACCATTTCAGCAGGAAAGGGATACCGCTTATTCCAACTCTTTGGCACCCCGGGGAGCCGGCTAGGCCGTTCCCACTCCTTGAGCACCAGATTATTAAAATGAGCTTGTTCAGGAAACTCCAAGCGTGGTTTAACAATATGAAACAGCTCCCCCTGCTGCCGCGGAGCCACGGCAGGAGGAGAGATACAGAGTGCATCAAAAATGTGAGCTAAAAACCTGTCAGTATCATCTGAAGCCCATGGGTCATTCCCAGAATCGGCACCATACACCCTAGAATGTTCCTCAGAGGATTCTGAATCAGAAAACAATTCCCCCTCTTCTAGGGGGGTATAACCGGTAACTTCAAAAAATTCCTCTGCCTCCATAGGAAAGAGGGAAACACCAGGTGATAAATGCCACTTAGCAGAAGCCTTACGCGGGCCAGAGCCAGCAATATGTCTCTCAATGTTGGCCACCCGAGCAGCCAAATCAGGTTGAGACTCCCCACTGGTATGCACCTCACTAGGGAGTCAGATGTAAGCGTGGGGGGGGGTAGGCGAAGCCAGAGGGGGCGCAGGCCCAGCCACCGGTAACCCAGACTGCAGCGCAAGCGTCTGCTGGGCACAGTGTATACACACCCTGACATCATCACTTATAGGGGAAACCCCACACGCCATACACAGCCGGGCTTGTCCCGAAGGAACCCCAAGCACATTATCCTGAGAAGCCTCCATATGGTGATTATTGTGGCACAATAGGCCAATTGGGATTGACGCCAATAAGGCTACCCGGGATGCCCCAATAGCCCGCTAGGGAAGTGGGAGATATAAAACACAATAGCCCTCCAATAGGGAGTTAACACTAAATAGAGGGGATAGGACTGGGAGAAACCACTAAAGTTTAACCCGCCTGCAAGACATAAGCAAAAGATCCCATAAGCAAGTAGCAATACAGAGAAACACAACATAAATCAGCCCGCAGGGACACTTACAGACCGCGCTAGGGAGACGCCAGACACACGCAGCAGAGAACTAAAATGGCGCCCGCACATACCTCGAGGGGCAGCCCGCGTAGACAGTCATGCAGAACGCGTCAGCCGCAAGGCCCGCCCTCCCCCGAAGAGCGCGAAAACGCGCCCACATGACAAAGCCAGCCAACGACCGCAGAGCGGAGTGCAAGCGTGTGGCGGCGGCGGCGGCAAAAGAAACCAGTGCAACCAATTCAAAAAGGGATGATCACATAAAATTATAGTCAAGACACGGTGAGCGAAGGGGAAGCGAAAGGGAGCCAACTGAGGGGACAGGGGGCGAGAGGCTTAAGACGCGGGAGGGGCATCCCATAAGGCTCACCATGGGCCTGTACCGCCTACCCTTTGGTGGGGGACTGCGGTTGGAGCAGCGCTCCTTAGCACCTAGCAGCGATGCTGCCTACCATCACCCGACCAGCACAGCCTACGCTGGGAGGCAGTAAAAGGAAACGGGTGGGAATAGTCCTACAGGGCCGCAGGCTAATAGCCCCGCTCACCTGTGAGTAGAGAGCCATCTTCTAGTCATCGCAGCCCAGACTGCAGAGAAGAACTGGGGAATTTGTGGGAGGTCCCGAGTATATATGGGGCCGGGAGGAGCCACTTTTCTATCTCTGCAGTCCAGCGCCATCTACTGGATGTATAACCCAAGAGTAAGGAATATCTTCTGGAACAGGACATGCTGTATACTTAGAGTATAAAAACTTTCTGAAGATATTTTAATTTTTAAGGATGCAGCTGTATGTAACTGGCATGTGTAGAGTTTAGCATGGGCTACACCGCCCCAAATGAGAAAAAAAAAAAAATGACAGTACGACAAACCCAATACCAGGCGAAGTAGAACGAGCGACATGTCAGGGCGTTATGCTATGCAATTCCCTACAAATTAACCAGAACGATTAGATATTGCTTTAAAAGGTTTTTCACTCTTACCATCGACTGAGCCGAACTCCCGCTCATGCGCCCGCGTCAGGATTTCCTTGTAAAGCGTCTCTGCCTGCTTAAACTTGCCTTGCTTCAGATAGCACGAGGCCTGGATCATAAAAAAAAAAAAGGCAGCGTTAGCGGTTCTGTAGCCAGGGAAGACGCTTCGTAAAAAAGACAAAAAGTCCTGCGTTACAGATTGTGTACCAAGCATAATCACCAATAATTAACTATCGGGGTGCCCCGCGGAAGCGGACCAACACCCAGGATAGTGAAAATCCTGGGTGTTGGTCCACTTTAAACAGTAAAACATTCTTTTTTTGCTTTGAAGCAGAACAAAAATACTCAAATTTGCCGGGCTTTGTTCTGTGCTCCCGGGGCATTCCAATTCCTGCTGTGTAAAACCCCCAGTTCACCTAGAAAAATTTACTTTTCTTCGGTCCAAGGGCACTTGTGCAGACTCTCGTCCAATCAAAACGCTTTGCGGAGTTTACATCCTTCGACAAACTGCTCTGATTGTTTACATTAAGGAGCGTGCACTGCTGCATCCCCCGCGGCGTGCGCATGCTCTCGCCAGCCATTTAGATAGACTGGGACGGGAGCTCAGATTTGCTGAGCACCGGAGACAGACTGATCAGCTGCGGGTGGGGGGTGGGGTGGGGGGGGCGAGTACTCTTATGTTAATTAAAACCCTTAAATACTACATGTTTTATCAGCAAATTACTTCCTATGAATCAGATCCATTGTCACTACGGCAAGCGCTGGGGGTCTCATCCAAACCCCAAATCCCCTTCCCTTACTTTTCTCTCTCTATTTGGATTGTTTGTTACTCTATTGCTTGTTTTCTATCAGGGTGGATTTGATTTAAATCTAACTGATTTAAATCACGATTTAAATCACGATTTAAATCACTAGTCAGTAAGGCTTGATTTAAATCAGTGATTTAAATCAAAGTTTCTACCTAAACTAGTTCTTGCTATTTTAACATGCAAGTAGCTGAAGATTTTTAGAATCCCTTTTTATATTACTTTTTTCTCCCCAGTTTAATGGGTTAATCATTCATATTTGGACACCACTGTTCTGTTGTACTTAGGAAGGAGAAAAATAATCCTGACCTTAATAACAATTTAAATAGATTTATTCAACTGAAACAATAACAACATTACAGCATAAGTTATTTGCTTAAACAAACATCCATGTTTTGTTAACTAATTTGGCTAAACAAAATATATATATATTTTAAGAAACTTAGACTGTCAGCCCAGCCGACACATGAAAAACTTAAATACTACTGTCCCTGCTGTCCTCTGTAGCTCACTAGTCATAGGTTTGTAGAACAATAGGATTAAGGTCTTTTTCTCAACTCTGTTCATGTTGTAACATTTTTGCTGTGAAGAAGAGGCTGGGACCTCTGCGGAGTCCAATTCAGTTTTGAGAACTGCGTAAGTAAAGCGAGCGTCTGTGATAATATAGGAGAGAAACTGCCCACTAATCCTACAGAAACCTCTGGAAGAGCATGGCATCGTGAATGTTACACATATACAGCCTTTATTCTACTGAGTTAAACAACTCAGCTTTATCTCATGATGGAAGAACCTTTGGATGGTAAAATATTTTCCTCAAAAAGCAGTTTATTGAAAAAAAATCCGATTTAAATCAAAAAAATCCGATTTAAATAAAAAAAATCAGATTTTTTTGATTTTTTTAAAAATAACATTGATTTTTATCCACCCTGTTTTCTATTGTTATATAGAATAGACGGCGCACATTTGCATGGTGAACCCATTCATAGATATCAATATCTTTGTATGCCAATAAGATATAAATGTAAATATTGTATATCTGGATTGTGTAGTGCATGTCCCCTGAGGAAGCCCATATTTCAGAGGGTGAGATGTGTTGGGACTAAAGCCAAGAACCCTCTTGCGTTCAGCAATGCAAATCGTGTTTTTAAATTGAGATTCAATACCTTTGGAAGGTTTTTTTTTATTGTAACATTCTGATATTTTTTTCTTTTTTATACCTTTCATCATCAATTATCTGGAGTGTGTAGTGCATGTCGACTGAGGAAGCTCATATTTCAGAGGGTGAGACGTTTTGGGACTAAAGATTATTAATTATCTTTGTTTTTTTTAATTGTAACAGTCTGATTTTTTTTATTTTTTTATACCTTTTATCATCAATTTGATATAAAAAAGTAGGATGGAGTCCAAAACTGGGCTTTTTCACCTCCCTCCTCCTCTCCCGCTGCTAACGTCTATTTTTCCAGTGGAGGGGGAGGGGTGAGTACGTTATCTGCGCACCTAGGAACCAGGCTAATGTGACATTATATATATATATATATATATATATATATATATATATATATAATTATCTGGAGTCTGTAGTGCATGTCCCCTGAGGAAGCCCAGATTTCAGAGGGTGATACATTTTGGGACTAAAACCAAGAACCCTCTTGGGTCTAGGATTGCAAATCAGGTTCTTAAATTAAGATTACCGTATTTATCGGCGTATAACACGCAGTTTTAAAACTAAAATTGCAAGCTTAAACCCTGCCTGCGTGTTATACGCCGATACTGCGTGTTATACGCCGGGTCCCAAACTACCTGCTCCAGCTGATTCACCGGCGCCCATGATACTCATAGAAGTGCAGCACCCATTTCATGGCAGCGTCGGCGGCTCTCTAGCTACCCTGCCTGATATAACCCCTACCTTGCAGCAGTGGCGGCAGCTCTCCAGCCACCTGCTGTTCGCTTTAAACCAATCATTGAACAAGCGGCGGCTGGAGAGCCGCCCGCTGCCTGATTTAACCCCATCCTAGCAGCAGCGGCTCGCAGCGGCCATAGAGCCGCCCGCTGCCTGTATTTTTTCTCCATCATTGCGGGTGCTTACCTTTTCGCCCGCCTGCTCTCTGGTCCCAAGTGTACGCGCCGGCATTCTCCCAATCAGCTGTGAGTCCGCAGCCGCCCGCGCTGCTGTTTTAAAAGCTGCTCCTCAGGACCCTCCGAGGCCACCGTACTTCTGACGAGTGACGTCCCTGACGTTACGCTGAGGACGTTACTCGTCAGCGCAATTAAAGAGTGACCTGAGCCTGCTAGCGACACAGGCCAGGTACTGTGGTGAAAACAAAAACATAAAGAAATATGGGTTTATGTGGGGGGGCTTGTTATGTGGCGCAGGGGGAAAGAGTATGTGATATGGGGGGTGGGGTTATATGGTACAGGTGGTATCAGGACTATGTGGTACAGGGGGATTAGGTTGTACAGGTGGATCTGGGGGGGGGGGGGGGGGGGATTAGGTGGTACAGGGGGATATTAGGTGGTACATTTATTTTTAATGAAAAAAATTTTTACTCAAATTTTTGTGTTAAAATGGGGAATGCGTGTTATACGCCGGTGCGTGTTATACGCCGATAAATACGGTAATTATCTTTTTTTTTTTTATTTTAACATTCTATCAAAGTAGGATATCAAAAGTAGGATGGAGTCCAAAACTGAGCATTTTCACCTCCCTCCCCCACTGCAAATGTCTATTTTTTTGCAGGGGAGGGGTGAGTATGTGATCTGAGCACCTAGAAACCAGGCTAACTTGACACATATATATATATATATATATATATATATATATATAATCGTTTGTAGTGCATGTGCCCTGAGGAAGCCCATATTTTAGAGGGCGAGACATGTTGGGACTAGAGCCAAGAACCCTCTTGGGTTCAGCAATGCAAATCATATTTTTAAATTGAGATTCATTACCTTTGGAAGGTTTTTTATTGTAACATTCTGAATTATTTTCTTCTTTTTTATACCTTTTATCATCAATTTGATATCAAAAAGTAGGATGGAGTCCAAAAAAGGATTTTCGCCTCCCCCTTTGCATTAAAAAAAGATAAATAACTAAACCGGACCAACAGCCTGGCAGTCAACCATTTTGGAGCTTCCTCTCCCAGCATCTCAGCCGTGCTGCTGCCTGGATTCAACTGACTGGGCCCAGTAACAGGAAGCCCAGCAGCACTTCCTGTTTGAAGAAGGGCCTGCAAATGCACGAGCTGCCATTTTGTTTCTATAATTTACTACAGCAGGAGTTAGAAAAGGGTAAATTAATTTTTATGTGCGGTGATTTAAATTGCCCCGGGGAGGATATGAACGCAGTTTGTTGTGTTGGTCTGGTATAAGTCATTTTTGACTGTTGGTCCGCTTTACATAGCCACAAGATAGCTTTTAACATAAATAATGTGACAATAGAAAACAAAAAACATGTACATTTGCTGAACGGCGGGGGATCTGCAGGGTTTTATTCAGTGAGGCGATAGCAGACAGCCGCAGCATTTAGTCCACTGTCCTCCTAGCAACAGCTGCAGTGAACTTGCTCCAGCTTTTTTCCCCAGGTAGGCGCTGTACACGGTGGGGGTGGGGAATTGCTGGGTTTTATTCAGTGAGGCGATGGCAGACAGCCGCAGCATTTAGTCCACTGTCCTCCTAGCAACAGCTGCAGTGAACTTGCTCCAGCTTTTTTCCCCAGGTAGGCGCTGTACACGGTGGGGGTGGGGAATTGCTGGGTTTTATTCAGTGAGGTGATAGCAGACAGCCGCAGCATTTAGTCCACTGTCCTCCTAGCAACAGCTGCAGTGAACTTGCTCCAGCTTTTTTCCCCAGGTAGGCGCTGTACACAGTGGTGGGGGGGGGGATTGCTGGGTTTTATTCAGTGAGGTGATAGCAGACAGCCGCAGCATTTAGCCCACTGGTCTCCTAGCAACAGCTGCATTGAACTTGCTCCAGCTTTTTTCCCAGGTAGGCGCTGTACACGATGGGGGTGGGGGATCTGCTGGGTTTTATTCAGTGAGGTGATAGACAGCCGCAGTGTTTAGCCCACTGGTCTCCTAGCAACAGCTGCAGTGAACTTGCTCCAGCATTTTTCCGCAGGCAGGGGCTGTAAACGGTGGTAACAGCTCTGTCTGTGTGCATGTGTGTGAGGTGCTGCTTCTGTCACCAGGTGACTCAATAAAAATATAAAATCTCTACAAAAGAAACTAGACTGACTGAAAAAAAATCTACTTTGAATGACTGTGCAGGTATATATAAAAGGTATTAAAGCAGAACAAAAGATTGAGTGGCTAAAAGACTCCAGTGCCGGTCACTGGCCTTCCCCGGGGGGTGGGATGCCCCACGGTGTGAAACGCCACCCAGGTCGTTGACGGCGATGTAACAAGCTGCGGCTGCATCCTTTGCATCTCTGCGCTGAGACACGCTCACACGGATAGCCATTCAGATAGGCTGGGAGCCCAGTCAATCTTTAATTTGCCTGGCAGCACACCTGATGCAACATCAGTCCCATGCTGCTTCCCCCCTAATCCCGACCACAAATTGAATCCTTAGACTCGTGTCAGGTCAATACCCCCTTATTTTATAATTAATCTGAAAACTTGTTTTCGAAGGGGGAAAAAATTCACAAATGCCTGGCACGCACCCTGCTAGAGGTATATCGGGGATGCGGCCGTGGCCTTGTTTGCGACCAGGAAACAGGTAAGTGTATGGGGCGACCTGAAACACACAGCGATTTTGGTTGTCGATTGGCCCAGGATCTGGCTGGGTTTTGGTCCCCTTTAAATGGGTGTTGTATCGCTTTGATCAGTACAGGAAACCTACTAGAGTGATTGGACCAAAAAACAAGGTAAGTGTATGGGGTGACCTGGGGGGTTTCCCACAATTGATCAGCCCGGAAACCCCCCCCCCCCCCCCAAGCCTCACCGATCTGCTGCCTCCTCCGGTTTTACCATCTTCTAGGTCCCTCGGTTTCTTATAAAATATAATTACATAACATATAATCGTATAGATTCCTGGGCTGATCGCAGTGGTTTTTGGTCCAGTTTAATTGCCCCCCAAATATTACACACACACACTTGTATATATATTATTTAGCATTACCAGGTTGTTCTTGGTTTTGGCCACGTTGGGATCGTCGGGCCCCAGTTTGGTCTGGTAAATCTCCAGCGCCCTCTGGTAGTAATACTCCACCTCTTCATATTTGCCCTGGTTCTGGCACAGTAAGGCCAAGTTGTTCAGTTGTTTGGCCACATCGGGATGGTCTTTCCCCAACACCTGTAACACAAAGCGCATGTGAACTGGGGGGAGGGTCAGCACTGGGAAAAGTTACACAAAGTTTAGAAACAAAAAAAAAAAAAAAAAAGTGCAATTTGTGGGGAAATTGCGTGAAGTGTTCTTGCCTCCACCAGTTCTCTATAACTAGAGTAACTGGGCGGAGTAACTGGGTGCAGTGGGCGGAGTAACTGGGTGGAGTGGGCAGAGTAACTGTTGTGTGGTTGGAGTGGCTGGAGTAACTGTGGAAAGGTTTGACTGAGCAGAGTAACTATATGGAGTGTTTGGAGTGAGTAAAGATAGTAGGCAGTAAATGATGAAGTATTTCTATCTTGCTAAATGACTGGCTATGTCATTTGTCTAAGCTGTTTTCCATAACATGTTTTCATGGGGAGTCTTCCTGAGACTGGCTGTGTGGGCGGAGCAGCTGTAAAATGAATGTAACGAGCCAGGCTGCAGCTGTGTTGCTATGGAAACTCACTCTGAGGTAACCAGAGAATGCACATTAAAACACATTTCTAATGCACTGGTGGTTGCCATATTCAAATGGCTGTAGCTTAAAAAATATACATCCTACAGCAAAGAGCTTTATACTGTAAGAATCACAAGAGCCAGGCCTACAATGTGGTGTTTAGCATGTCTCTGAAATATTAAAAATGAAGGCACAGTCACAGTTTAGAAATTGCCATTCAAATTTGTGGTGTCTAAAGTGGAGTTTCAATGAATGTCAATGGGAGGTGTGAGTGGCAAACAAAAGGTCATATTGTGAAATCTGTTCGGGCTATGGCTTAGCCTTGGACATTTTTAGCGGCAGCAGGGATAGCTGAACGTTTTGATATAAGATTTGTGTAGGTGGAGCTTAAAAATGTAAGAACACTTAATAATATATATGTGAGAGAATAATAAGCGATCTTGCTATGCCAAGTGGAGACATCTCCCAAAGCGACCAATCCGGTTTAGTTGTTTTAAGTAGACCAAAACCCAGGATTATGACTATCCCAGGTCTGGGTCCTTACCCCCCAGGTCACCCACTCCAACAGCGCATGCGTGTCCTCCAGTCCAATCAGCACGCTCGACTGCGCTGACACGGACTCGTCTAAGGGCCCCGCTCCAGCCAAGCTCGCCGGCGGCCGCATCCCTACTGCCCTCTAACAGAGCATGCGCTCGCACTGGCCATTGGCAAAAGCCTGGCGCTGGTGCACACCGTGCTTAAAGCAGACCTTCACCCTGAATAAGAGCCTATCTTATATGTTTCTCACACCCTGTACATACAGATTGCTCACATTAATCCCGACCTTCACCCTGAATAAGAGCCTATCTTATATGTTTCTCACACCCTGTACATGCAGATTGCCCACATTAATCCGGACCTTCACCCTGAATAAGAGCCTATCTTATGTGTTTCTCACACCCTGTACATACAGATTGCCCACATTAATCCGGACCTTCACCCTGAATAAGAGCCTATCTTGTATGTTTCCCACACCCTGTACATACAGATTGCCCACATTAATCCAGACCTTCACCCTGAATAAGAGCCTATCTTGTATGTTTCCCACACCCTGTACATACAGATTGCTCACATTAATCCAGACCTTCACCCTGAATAAGAGCCTATCTTATATGTTTCTCACACCCTGTACATACAGATTGCTCACATTAATCCAGACCTTCACCCTGAATAAGAGCCTATCTTGTATGTTTCCCACACCCTGTACATACAGATTGCTCACATTAATCCAGACCTTCACCCTGAATAAGAGCCTATCTTATATGTCCCCCCCCCATACATACATATTGCCCACATTAATCTGGACCCTCAGCCTGAATAAGAGCCTATCTTATATGTTTCCCACACCCTGTACATACAGATTGCCCACATTAATCCGGACCTTCACTGTGAATAAGATCCTATCTTGTATGTTTCCCACACCCTGTACATACAGATTGCTCACATTAAAAACCATCCTACCTGCATCTACTGCATGTTATGAGCCTTTAAACATCCAAGATGGCGGCTCATGGAGCATCAGGCAGCCCGCACACAGGAAGTGTCTTCTGACTACTGTCACTCTGCATTCTGAGATTGCTGTCCTTTCCCTGACCCCAGCTCTGCTCTGTCTGTGCAAAGCACAGCTATAACCCCGCCCCCTGCACTTTATCCCATTCTCCTCTCCTCAGTATGTGATGCTTCTGAGTCAAGATGGCGGCGCCCGTATCCTAAAGTCCTAAACAGAGTTGCAGCCCGGTGGGGGAAAGAATAATAAGTGACTAAAATTAATATAATCATTAATTTTAGATGCTGGGGAATCGTTTTTTAAGGGTTTGGGCTTTTCATAAAATCATGATGAAGGTCCGGTTTAAGGTATAGCAGGGAGCAGCAACTGCTTGTGCATGGGCTGTTAGATAAGGGGGGGAGGGGGAGTTTACTAGGCGACCTGGGCGGTTTCACACAGCTGGACATCCCACATCTGGATGCCGGGGGGGGGGGGGGGGAATGAAGCGGCCCTTGAATCTTATACAGGGTCTTCAGGTCTGGCTTTAAATGGAGTTAGGCCTGGGAATCTATAAGATTCCAGGGCCGCTTAATTCCCTCCCCCCCAGGGCATCCAAAATCGGGATGCCCCGATGTGCGGATCCCCCCATGTAGCCTAGAAACACACCTTTTTTCACGGGGTCCACTGCTTTTGAATGTCCCAATAGTGAAGAATTGAAGATGAAGCGACCCGTGCTGGATACCCAGAAAAATACAATTCTGTGATTACTCACTTGTAGAATTTATTTTATGGGTATCCAACACGGGTCGCTTCATCTTCAATTCTTCACTATTGGGTTATCCGCCACCAGGGACTTGTGACTCCTCTCGGCCCATAAAAGGTAGCAAATTACCCATAATACCCAGTGTTGGAAAGCAGTAATGCAAGAAGCCGGGAGGCAAAGACCATGTTACGTAAACAGCCCCATAATGAACTCTCTCAAAGTAATCCCCATAACAAGGCAAAACAGGATAACAGAACAAGGGTGGGATGAAGCGACCCGTGCTGGATACCCATAAAACCAATTCTACAGGTGAGTAATCACAGAATTGTATTTTTTTGGGTATCCAGCACGGGTCGCTTCATCTTCAGTTCTTCACTATTGGGACATCCAAAAGCAGTGCCCAAGAATAAGGGTGGGATTCCCAGTGAGCAACAGTACGTAGCTCATGCCACTACCTCCTGAAGCACCTTGCGACCAAAAACAGCATCAGCTGAGGCCCTAACGTCAACCTTGTAAAACTTAGAAAAAGTATGAATAGAAGACCAAGTAGCGGCCTTACAAACCTGCTCAACAGAAGCCTGATGCTGAAAAGCCCAAGAGTCACCAATAGCTCTAGTGGAGTGAGCTGTAACACGGAAAGGGGGTTCCTTCCCCTTGGCAGAATACGATTGCACCACCACCTGTCTGATCCACTTGCTGATAGTGGATTTGGCCGGAGGCAAGCCCTACCTAGGTCCGTCAGGGAGAACAGAGTCCGACTTCCGAAATGACTCCGTGGCAACCAAATAGTACTTAAGTGCCCTGACCACATCCAGAGAATGAAGATTCCGTTCCTTAGAATTAGAAGTGGCGGGACACAAGGAAGGCAAGACAATGTCCTCATTGAGATGAAAGGCAGAGACAACTTTGGGCAAGAATTCCTGTTTGAGACGTAACACCACCTTATCCTGATGCAGCTCAAAATAAGGAAGTTTCATAGAAAGCACCGCCAGCGCAGAGACGCGACGCACCGAGGTGATAGCTACTAAAAAGACCACCTTCACAGTCAGAATGGCCAGAGCCGCATTGCACAAAGGCTCAAAGGGGGACCCTGGAGAGCAGAAAGCACCAAATTCAAATCCCACACCGGTAGCAAAGGCTTACGCGGCGGACGTACATGAGTAACTCCTTTTTTTTTTTGTGCAATATATATTTATTGAGTTTTATATAAGAATTTATACATGTAAGAACAGCAAGAAACAGCGGAAGAATTAGCACAGAGCCGCGGCACCTCAAGTATATAATAAAGATGGCTAGAGCAATCATCTAAATTTCAAAACTATTAAAAGCTTTACAAAGATAGTAATACAAATAACTACCCATCAATTTCTACAACACATAAATGTTACACTGGTATGGCAGTAGTGACAGTATAGTTGCATTATCCGGCCCATCCCGATCTTACAAGGTCACTCCATCATTCTCCTTTTTTACTAAGATGGGGGACGCCCTCCTCACGAAATGCCCACCGGAAACCAAGGAGGCTCAAACCCGGGGTCCACCATCCACCCCTCCGACCATGACCCCAAAGCCTATCTGCTGTCGGCTCTGTCCCCCCCGGGGTAAACCCGGGAAGGCGGAGAAGAAAAAAAAGGGGAAATATAGTGTTAAATAAAAAGAGAAAACACAGAAGATATGAGTGAGGAAAGGAGGAGAAGAAGAAAGGAAAAGAAAGAAGAAAGTAAGAGAGAAAAAGAAAGAGAGAGTAACTCCTTTCTTGATAAGCCTATGATCGGCGAAGGATCTTTGGAAAAAGATAGCCAAGGCCGAAACCTGTCCTTTAAGGATACTCAGTTGTAGACCCGACTCCAGACCATGTTGTAGAAATTCCAAAATCCTGGAAAGGGAAAAGGTGAGACAAGGAAAAGACTTGGACTCACACCAGGCAATGTAAGCGTGCCAGACTCTGTAATAAATCATAGAAGAGGATTTTTTCTAAGCCTGAATCATGGTACTGACGACTGACGCCGGCAGCCCCTTATCCATCAGGATGGAGGTTTCTGCAGCCAAGCCGTCAAAGCCAGTGTTTGTAAATTGGGATGGCGCAGCTGTCCCCGAGTGAGGAGCCCTGGATCGCCGGGCATGAGGAAGTGATTCACCGCCATCTGGACGATGTACGCGAACCAGACTCTTCTCGGCCATGCGGGAGCCACCAGGATGGTCGGTACCACTTCCTGGGCAATCTTGCGCAGCACACGACCCAGAAGAGGAAAAGGAGGAAAAGCATAAAGGAGACGAAACTCCGTCCAAGGAATTGCTAAGGCGTCTGTGGCGAAGGCCAGAGGATCTCTTGACAGAGAGACGAATCTTGGAAGCTTGTAATTGTGACGGGACGCAAACATGGTCACGTCCGGCTAACCCCAGCGGCGACACAGGGCGTGAAAGATCATGTTGCTGAGAGACCATTCCCCCGGACGAGACGTTCCCCTGCTCAGGGAGTCCGCCTCCAGGTTCTCCACCCCTGGGATGTAAACCGCCGTGATGCAGGGAACATTCTCCTCTGCCCAAGACAAGATCAGGGACACTTCCTTGAGGGCTCGTTTGTTCTGAGTCCCGACCTGATGATTGATGTAGGCGACCGCCGTCTGATTGTCCGAGCGGACCTGGACCGCACAACCCCGTAGGTGGGGAGCCAACTGAGCGAGGACCAACCTGATCGCTCTCATCTCCAGAAGATTGATGGGCACATGGGCCTCCTGAGGGCCCCACTGGCCCTGGAACTTCAGTGATTGCCAGAACCCTCCCCAACCGGTCAGACTGGCGTCCGTGGTGACAATCTCCCAGCACGGAGGCAGAAAGGACCTGCCCACTAGAAGGTTGCTCGAGTCTAACGACCATGAGAGGGACTGTCTGGCCAGAGGGGACAGAGAGAATTCCTGCTCCAGGGACTCCTGTGTCCGATCCCAAACGGACAAAAGAATCAACTGAAGAGTTGGAACAGGGCGAAGGGTACAGCCTCGAAGCAAGACACCATGAGGCCCACCAACTGCATCCCCAGGCGGATGGAGGGGTGGGAGCATGAAAGCAAGGTCCGTGCCTGCGTCTGGAGACCCTCCACCTTCTGCTGAGGGAGAAACACCTTGACATGAGAGATGTCCAAGGTCATGCTCAGGAAGGACCTCACCAAGGAGGCCGTGATTGAAGATTTGGGGTAATTGATCACCCAGCCAAAAGCTTCGAGAGTGGACAATACCTTCAGAGTATCGCTCTCGGCCTGTTGAAGAGATTGAGCAGCAATCAACAAGTCGTCCAGGTAAGGAAGAATGCGAATGCCCTGGCTCCTCAAGAGGGCCATGACACCCGCCAACACCTTGGTGAACACCCGACGCACCGAAGAAATACCGAACGGTAAGGCCACAAACTGGTAGTGTTGATCCTCCAAGGCAAACCTCAGGAACTTCTGATGTCCCCGGAAAATAGGAATGTGCAGATAGGCATCTTTGATGTCCACTGTGGTCATGAAGTCACCGGGCCGAAGGGAGCTCACCAAGGGTCCATGCGGACCTGGAGGAACCACAAGTACTTATATGGGACCCGCCTGCAAGACAATGAAAAAGAAGGCCACAATCAGCATCCCACAGCACATGCACAATAAAACACAACATGGCAAAAAAAAAAAACAAAGAAGGCAGGACCAGACTCACGGACTCCTCTGTGCAGCGCACCCAGGACCAGGACGAACAGAGTCACCAACGTCAGAGAGGGCCCAGGCGATGCAGCAGCTAAGGCTCCAAGAGGAATGGCACCGAAGCAGGACCTTGAGGGGCAGGCCAAGTCATTGCGCAGCCTGTGGCCGGTAAAATGGCGCCCGGAGCAAGAAGAAAGGAGAGAGGGACCCCCCCTTCCCCCCCCCCCCCACTCCTGCCGCGGAGCGCGCACGGTGCTCGCGGTAGGCGGAGAACACTCCGGGGGACAGCCGCCCTCCAACTGAGAGGGTGCCCCCCGCCGACGACAGAGCGCTAGGGAGGAGAAGAGCAGGAACGAGGGAGGTAAGTATGGAGCACAAGTAAAACACCAGCATGAGTAAAGACACACAACAATAAAGCTTGTGGGAGAAAACAAGGGCAGGCATAAGGGGATCCCAGTGGTTCCCCCCCCCCCCCCATATAGGCTCACCATAGCCTATGGCCGGCTACCCTTTGGGTACAGGGTCTGCGGCCCAGAGCATAGTTCTGTGAACACCCGACCCCAGGTGTTCCCCTACCTTCACCTGAACCGCAGCCGGAGGTGGGATAAGTCTCGGAACAGGTGGGAATAGGCCTGCAGGGCCGACGGGCTTGGGATGCCCCGCTTTCCTGCGATAATCCAGAGAGAGCCAATCTTCTGTCTTCGCAGCCAGGACTGCAAGGAAACTCTGGGAATTATGGGTAATTTGCTGCCTTTTATGGGCCGGGAGGAGTCACAAGTCTTCTTGTAGTCGACTGCGCCACCTGGTGTCATATAACCGAATAGTGAAGAATTGAAGATGAAGTGACCCGTGCTGGATATCCAGAAAATCACATGGGCGAGCAGTGGCGGCATCCCCGCTATCCCTCTAGCAGGGCGCGTGCCTGCCCCAGGCATTTGTGGATGGCCGGCGTGGGCGTGCTCCCTGTTAAAGGGTAGTAACTGCCAGAGTGCTGGGGTCCAGGCGCGCCGGTTGGACGAGGGGGTCCAGGCGCGCCGGTTGGACGAGGGGGTCCAGGCGCGCCGGTTGGACGAGGGGGTCCAGGCGCGCCGGTTGGACGAGGGGATCCAGGCGCGCCGGTTGGACGAGGGGATCCAGGCGCGCCGGTTGGACGAGGGGATCCAGGCGCGCCGGTTGGACGAGGGGATCCAGGCGCGCCGGTTGGACGAGGGGATCCAGGCGCGCCGGTTGGACGAGGGGATCCAGGCGCGCCGGTTGGACGAGGGGATCCAGGCGCGCCGGTTGGACGAGGGGATCCAGGCGCGCCGGTTGGACGAGGGGATCCAGGCGCGCCGGTTGGACGAGGGGATCCAGGCGCGCCGGTTGGACGAGGGGATCCAGGCGCGCCGGTTGGACGAGGGGATCCAGGAGCGCCGGTTGGACGAGGGGATCCAGGCGCGCCGGTTGGACGAGGGGATCCAGGCGCGCCGGTTGGACGAGGGGGTCCAAGCGCGCCGGTTGGACGAGGGGGTCCAAGCGCGCCGGTTGGACGAGGGGGTCCAAGCGCGCCGGTTGGACGAGGGGGTCCAAGCGCGCCGGTTGGACGAGGGGGTCCAAGCGCGCCGGTTGGACGAGGGGGTCCAAGCGCGCCGGTTGGACGAGGGGGTCCAAGCGCGCCGGTTGGACGAGGGGATCCAAGCGCGCCGGTTGGACCAGGGGATCCAAGCGCGCCGGTTGGACCAGGGGATCCAAGCGCGCCGGTTGGACCAGGGGATCCAAGCGCGCCGGTTGGACCAGGGGATCCAAGCGCGCCGGTTGGACCAGGGGATCCAAGCGCGCCGGTTGGACGTGTGGCCGTGCATGCGCTGTAGGACCAGGAAGAGGCGAGTTCGTTAGGGCGACCTCGAGGGTTTCGCACATCCCCACTCAGGGTGCCCCGTGGGCAAAGATCATTACCACGGATTGTCAGAATTCTGGGTTTGGGGCCTCTTTAAACCGGACCTTCACCATGATACACTGAAAAGCCCAAACCCTTCTAAAATGATTCCCCAGCATCTAAAATTAATATATTTTAAGTTTTTAGTCACTTAACATTCTTTCTCCCACTGGGCTGCAACTCTGTTCAGGACTTTAGGATACGGGCGCCACCATCTTGACTCAGAAGCATCACACTTACTGAGGAGAGGAGAGTGGGATAAAGTACAGGGGGCGGGTTATAGCTGATCTTTGCTCAGACAGAGCAGAGCTGGGGTCAAGAAAAGGTCAGCAATCCCAGAATGCAGAGCAGCACAGTTAGAAGACACTTTGTTTGCAGGCAGCCTGCACCTCCATGGGCCCCCATCTTGGATGTTTAAAGGCTCATAACATGCAGTAGATGCAGGTAGGATGATTTTTAATGTGAGCAATCTGTATGTACAGTGTGTGGGAAACATATAAGATAGGCTCTTATTCAGGGTGAAGGTCCGAATTAATGTGGGCAATCTGTATGTCCAGGGTGTGGGAAACATATAAGATAGGCTCTTATTCAGGGTGAGGGTCCGGATTAATGTGGGCAATCTGTATGTACAGGGGGGAAACATATAAGATAGGCTCTTATTCAGGGTGAAGGTCCGAATTAATGTGAGCAATTTGTATGTACAGGGTGGGGGAAACATATAATTTGGCTTGGCCCATGTCCATAAAAACATACATAAACTTTAAATGAGGAACATATACCAAAGAATGTCCTTTTTCATAGCTTTGGTTCCCATTTGGGATGCCCCGCTGTGTGTAAAAACTCACCTCTTCCCTCGTGGGCTGCTCAGCCAATCTGCATAGAGCGAGTGCCGCCAGCTATGTCCCTGCGCAGGGAATCCAGCACCGCCATTGGCTGCCTGCTGGTCACGTGGGCAGTAACGTTCCGGTTGCCGAATGCAGCCAATGGCGGCGCTGGATTCCCGCCTGGGGGAGAGAGGTTAAGGTAAGGTTTACGGGTGCCTGGGGTGGGGCTCCAGACTGTAATTTTAATGGCCGCCACAGCGGCAACCAATCCCCTCGCTGTGGAGGGTGTTGGTCCATTTTAATGCGCGGTGCGAGTGATGCCGGCTGCACACGTGGCGTGGGCTTGGGGGAAAGGTAAGAATTGTGGATGAATAAGGGAAGTTTCACACAGCGGGGCATCCCACTTTGGGATGAGGGAAGAGCCGGCCCTGGTTTACAAACTCCAGGGACGGTTTTTGGTCCACTTTGACACTCTCCCCTGGGGCATCCCAGGCTGTGCCTCTATAGTTTAAACCGGACCTTCAGCATGATTTAATGAAAAGCCCAAACCCTTAGATAACTATTCCCCAGCATGTAAAATGTTTTTAGTCGCTTACTTGGCCCCCACTGGGCTGCAACTCTGTTCAGGACTCTAGGATACGGGCGCCGCCATCTTGGCTCAGTAGCATCACATACTGAGAAGAGGAGAGTGGGATAAAGTGCAGGGGAGCGAGGAAATAACTGTGGTTTGCACAGACAGAGCAGAGCTGGGGTTAGGGAAAGGACAGGAATCCCAGAATGCAGAGCGACACAGAAGGCACTTCCTGTTTGCAGGCTGCCTGATGCTCCATGAGCCGCCATCTTGGATGTTTGAGGGCTCATAACATGCAGTAGATGCAGGTAGGATGATTTTTTATGTGAGCAATCTGTATGTACAGGGGGGAAACATATAGGATAGGCTCTTTTTCAGGGTAAAGATCCGGATTAATGTGGGAAATCTGTATGTACAGGGGGGAAAACATACAAGATAGGCTCTTATTCAGGGTGAGGGTCCGGATTAATGTGGGAAATCTGTATGTACAGGGGGGAAAACATACAAGATAGGCTCTTATTCAGGGTGAGGGTCCGGATTAATGTGGGCAATCTGTATGTACAGGGTGTGGGAAACATATAAGATAGGCTCTTATTCAGGGTGAGGGTCCGGATTAATGTGGGAAATCTGTATGTACAGGGGGGGAAACATACAAGATAGGCTCTTATTCAGGGTGAAAGTCCGGATTAATGTGAACAATCTGTATGTACAGGGGGGGGGGGAGACGTACAAGATAGGCTCTTATTCAGGGTGAAGGTCCGGATTAATGTGAGCAATCTGTATGTACAGGGGGGGAAACATATAAGATAGGCTCTTATTCAGGGTGAAGGTCCGGATTAATGTGAGCAATCTGTATGTACAGGGTGTGGGAAACATATAAGATAGGCTCTTATTCAGGGTGAAGGTCTGGATTAATGTGAGCAATCTGTATGTACAGGGGGGGAAACATATAAGATAGGCTCTTATTCAGGGTGAAGGTCTGCTTTAAATGCAATCCGTCAGCTTAGTGGCAGGCAGGGGCGGAGGAGCTCTGTACTAAGGCATCATCATTTCATGGGCTTACCTTTTCCCGGATCTCCAGGGCCCGCTTGCATAGGGGTTCGGCTTCCTTGTACTTCCCCCTCTTCCCATAGAGCACAGCGAGGTTATTAAGAGTGGCTGCAACCTGGAGAAGATAAAAACGCGGCTTAGCATCCACAGGCTCTACAAGACTTTTCGGGAACCAGACACAACCGATGACAGCACACCTCAAAAGAGATTTTAAATATATATTTTTTTTATGAAATATATTATTATTTTGTTAATAAATATAAATATTTTTTAATAAATACATAAAATATATATATATATATTTATTTTAATAAATATATATATATATATATTTTTCAATAAATCTATATTAGTTTATTCGGTACACATATATACAAAGGCCTGATTAACAATTCTATTTAAAAACATATACACCAAGGCAAACATTACAAAACACCAACTGGGGCTCTCCAGCTCCCTGAGCCAATAGAAAGTAAGATATAAGAAGATATTTCATCAAATATATATAATATTTAAAGTGGACCAAAACCCACCCTGGAGTCAATGAGACCCCAGGACAGGCAGGCTCCACCCCCCAGAAACTCACCTGCAAGGTAAACTATGGTCTCGAAATGTTTAGGCTTCCCGGGGGAGGGTGCCGTCCTCGTTTATTGGATATGTAAGATTGTTAGTTTCACTGTATGACTTGTGATTCTCTCTTGCACTTTACCTCGTTCAAATCTCGGATTTCTTTTGCACAAGATATACAGCTAACAGATGCACTTTAATTGCACTAGCACTTTGATATAGTATACGTTTATATATTTAGATTTTTATTATCAGCACATAATAGATAGAAATAATTTATTACTAAATGAAATTGAGAGACAGCACCCCCCTGTGCCGAAAAATGCTTATATGTATTTTAAATGGTTTTAACTTTGTTTGTAAAATTGCTATAATAAAATATTGATTTAACCATAATTATAGTGTGAGTGCTATAGTTAGACTCTTGTTGGTCCATCAAAGGGGAACAATAGGGGCACCCCTCATTGTGTGTTTGAAGTCTTTAAAAAAAAGGGTTTGAAAAGTAGGTCACGGGCTGACAGCCAGCACCGGCCGGTCAAACTGGATTCGGCGCCAGCTGCCTGTCATCAGCCTGAGGGGTAGACTATGAATCCAGGGCAAAGGTGTCAGAACGCACCTGTGCAGGTTACCCCATCCCAGTTTCAAAAAGTACAAGAAACTTCAAAAACATCCCCATGGCCGTCACTATTTTTCTCTATGCTGGATATTAAGGAATTTAAAGAGGACCAAAACCCACCCTGGAGGCTATTAGACTCCAGGAAAGGCATACTTTCTCCCCCTGGCTTTGTGAAACCCCCCCAGGTCGCCCGAAAACTCACCTTCATTCTGGTCATGCACAAGCAGCGGCCGCATCCCCTCTATCCCTTTAGCAGGGCACGTGCCGGGCATTTGTGAATGGCAGGCGTGGGCACACTTCCTGTTAGAGGGTAGCGGAGGGTGCGGCTGCCAGCGTGCTCGGATCCGCTCGCCTTAGACGGGCTATTAAACGAAGGGGCGGATTCAAGCGGATTGGCCGAGCGGCTGCGCATGCAGTGTAGGATCAGGAAGAGGTAAGTTTGTTCGGGCAACCTGGGGGGTTTCGCACAGCGGGGTACCCCCAAGGGGGCAAGGACCAGAACCCAGGATGGTCAAATTCCTGGTTTGAGTTCACTTTAAAAATAGTAATACCACACAGAATTTGAGGTGCCCCGCTGTGTGTATATCCCAAGGTCGCCCCATACACTCACCTTCCTTTCGCTCCCATGGCGCAGACAAGTTTTCGCTTTCACTCTGAGCCGCCGAGAGGTGCTAAAGGGAGCCGAGTGCACCGCCAGCCATATTCCCCTTCTAGCTGTGGCGTGCCCGCGACGCCTATTCAGAAAGGCTGGGCACGGCTAGAGATGTGGCCGCAGTACAGAGGCGCAACGAGGAATCCAGGAGACGGTGAGTGTACTAGGGCTTCCAGGGTTTTTTTAGAAAGTGGGGCATGCCAATTCGGGATGCCCCAAGGAGTGGAACTCGGACAGCCCTGGAGTCTAGAAGACGAAAATTCCTCTTTAATAGGATAGGAAGTGTACGATTCTATACAGAAGAGGTTACAGGGAAAGTTCCTCTTTAGTAGGATAGGAAGTGTACGATTCTATACAGAAGAGGTTACAGGGAAAGTTCCTCTTTAATAGGATAGGAAGTGTACCATTCTAGAAAGAAGAGGTTATAGGGAAAGTTCCTCTTTAATAGGATAGGAAGTGTACGATTCTATACAGAAGAGGTTACAGGGAAAGTTCCTCTTTAATAGGATAGGAAGTGTACGGTTCTATACAGAAGAGGTTACAGGGAAAGTTCCTCTTTAGTAGGATAGGAAGTGTACGATTTTATACAGAAGAGGTTACAGGGAAATTTCCTCTTTAATAGGATAGGAAGTGTATGATTCTATACAGAAGAGGTTACAGGGTAAGTTCCTCTTTAATAGGATAGGAAGTGTACGATTCTATACAGAAGAGGTTACAGGGTAAGTTCCTCTTTAATAGGATAGGAAGTGTACGATTCTATACAGAAGAGGTTACAGGGTAAGTTCCTCTTTAATACGATAGGAAGTGTGCCATTCTATACAGAAGAGGTTACAGGGAAAGGTCCTCTTTAATAGGATAGGAAGTGTACGATTCTATACAGAAGAGGTTACAGGGTAAGTTCCTCTTTAATAGGATAGGAAGTGTGCCATTCTATACAGAAGAGGTTACAGGGAAAGGTCCTCTTTCATAGGATAGGAAGTGTACGATTCTATACAGAAGAGGTTACAGGGAAAGTTCCTTTTAATAGGATAGGAAGCGTACAATTCTATACAGAAGAGATTACCGGGAAATAGAAGTGATTCAGCAGCCAATTAAAAAAGAAAACAAAAAGGGGACTTAAACCTTTCGTCCCTTTTTGGTAATTACTGCTACCACAATCAATAACTTACCTGATCCCTGGATCCCATCCCGCTGCCAGGCCGGCGCGGGCATGCTTCGCTTTGCTCACATAGACTCGTCTGGAGCCGAGTCTTAAAAATGGATGGAAACCCATTTCTGGGTCCAGCGGCCCATCCTTTGAACCCGCCCCCGAGCAGCCACTGCTGTTGGCTCGATGGCCCGGTTTTCAAAGATGACCAGGTTTTACCACCGCAGACGCCATCATCTGGTCTCAACGGTGCCACAGTGACAAGGAGTAGCCGGCTCCCCACATCCCCGGCGCACGCGCTTCCACATCCAGCCAGTAAAGTGGACCAAAACCCCACATTTTTAACTAGCAACCGCTGAATTGCTCCCTTTACGAAGAGCACTGTGTCAATTTTCACCACTCCCGCTTTACTGTAATCCAAGATAATGGGGCCTGTTTCAGCTGTAAAGCCCTGCCTCCTCCATTCATTGTCATTGTTGTGTGTGTGGTGATGATGTCATGGCCACACCTATGCAATGACAGCAAAAAAAACACAAAAAAACAAAAACAAAATCGGTGTTTCAGGACTTTTCGAAAAGCAAAAAAGACAATTCTGTGAGTACTCACCTGTAGAATTGCTTTTACTATGCATGGCATGGCCTTCTTCAAGAAGCCCTAATGTATGGGATATTCCGCCACAGGGTGGCGCAGTGTACTGCAGAAGAGTTGTGGCTCCTCTCCAGCGTTGACAAGCAGTTATACAAGAAGCTGGGTGATAATAAAGGTAAAAAAGGTAACAAACCCCAACTAACTTGGAACAATCACCATAAAGAGGCAACCAAGAATAACGATAACAAGGGTGGGGTGAAGCAGGCCGTGCCATGCATAGTAAAAGCAATTCTACAGGTGAGTACTCACAGAATTGTCTTTTTCCTATTGCATGGCACGGCCTGCTTCAAGAAGTCCTTACGTATGGGACGTCCAACAGCAGTGTCCGTAAGGTAGGGGGGGATCCCCAAAAAAGTAGCAGCAGGCAGTTCAAACCACCACCACCTGAAGTACTTTGCGACCAAAGGCAGCATCAGCAGAGGCCTTAACATCAACCTTGTAAAACCTGGAAAAGGTATGAACAGAAGACCAAGTCGCGGCCTTACAAACTTGTTCAACAGAAGCCTGGTGCTGAAAAGCCCAAGAAGCACCAATAGCACGAGTAGAATGAGCAGTAACCTTAAAAGGAGGAACCTCCCCCTAGCAGAATAGGCCTGCTCCACCGCCTGATGGATTCACTTGCTGATAGTGGATTTAGCCTGAGGCAAACCCTTCCTAGGTCCAGCAGGAAGAACAAAAAGAGCATCAGATTTCCTGAAAGACTCAGTAGCATCCAAATAAAACTTCAGAGCGCTGACAACATCCAGAGAATGAAGGGTCATCTCCTTGGAATTAGCAGGGTTAGGACACAAAGAAGGCAAAACAACGTCCTGATTGAGATGAAAAGCAGACACAACCTTAGGCAAGAAATCCGGCTTGAGCCGAAACACCACCTTATCCTGATGCCGCTCAAAATAAGGAGGCTTGATGGAAAGCGCCGCCAACTCAGAAACTCGCCTGACCAAAGTAATAGCCACCAAAAAGGCCACCTTAAGAGTCAGAATAGGCAACGCAGCCCCACGGATAGGCTCAAAGGGAGAACCCTGCAGAGCAGACAACACCAGATTCAAGTCCCAAACCGGTAGCATAGGCTTAAGTGGCGGACGCACATGAGTAACTCCCTGGAAAAAGGTCTTAACCAACCGGTGATTGGCAAAGGATCTTTGGAAGAAAATTGCCAGGGCTGACACCTGTCCCTTGAGGGTACTAAGTTGAAGGCCCGAATCCAAATCATGTTGCAAAAATTCCAGAATCCTGGGGATAGAAAACACCCGACAAGGAAGAGACTTGGACCAAGCAATGTAAGCATGCCAGACCCTGTAGTAGATAAAGGACGAGGACTTCTTCCTAGCCCGAATCATAGTATCAACAAAAGCCGGCAACCCCTTTTCCATCAAGATGTAGGTTTCAGCAGCAAAGCCGTTAAAGCCAGCGTTTGTAAATTGGGATGACGCAGCTGTCCCTGAGTGAGCAGATCTGGATCCTTGGCCAAGACATACCGATCTACTGCCAACTGCATGATGTCTGCGAACCACACCCTCCTTGGCCAACAGGGGGCCACCAGGATGGCTGGTACCCCCTCCTGGGCTATCTTGCGCAGCACCCTGCCCAGCAGAGGAAAAGGAGGGAACACATAGAGAAGCCACAACTCCATCCAAGGCATTGCTAGCGCATCCGTGGCGAAGGCCAGAGGATCCTGTGACAGGGAGACAAAGCTGGGAAGCTTGTGAATATGGCGGGACGCAAACAGGTCCACATCCGGCTGACCCCAGCGGTGACACACGGAGTGAAATACCTCGTTGCTGAGGGACCATTCTCCCAGCTGAGACGTCTCTCTGCTCAGGGAATCTGCCTCCTGGTTCTCCACCCCCGGAATGTAGACCAGTGTAGCAGTGTAGTAGTGTCAGGGGAAGGCATGACCGAGGTGTTGGACAGCCCTAGAACGGGAGCGTCCACCTCAGGGGGACACGACCATCGCTTGACCAGGTCAGCAGGGAAAGGATACCTCTAATCCAACCCTTTGGGCACCGCGGGCAATCTATTAGGGCGTTCCCACTCCTTGAGCACCATATTAGAGAAATGGCCCTGCTCAAGGAAATCCAGACGCTGTTTAACAGGACGAAAGAGCTCACCCTGCTTCCTCTTAGCCACCTCAGGGGGGACAATGTGCAAGATTTAAAAATGTCAGACAACAGACTATCAGTGTCCTCAGGGAACCATGAGTCCTCCCCGGACGCAGACCCAGGGTCACTGTCGTACCCCTCCCGCTGGTCCCCAGAGGAGTCAGAGTCCTGGAAAAGCTCCCCCTCCTCTAGGGAGTAACGACCACCAAGGGCATCCATTCCCTCATCCTCCTCAGCAAAGAGGGAATGCGTGGGAGCCAGGTGCCGCTTCTTGCTAGAGGCCTTACCTGGCACAGGCCTGGCAAGCTGCCTTTCAATGCTGACCACACGAAGTGCCAGATCAGATTTTGACCCCCTGCTAGTATTCTCCTCACTGGGGGCTAAATGCAGGCGTGGAGGGGTAGGCGATGCCGAAGGGGCGCAGAGCTGGGAAGCGAAGCGGGCAGCCCAGCCTGGAGCGCAATGATACCTTGGGAACACGGCACGCACACCGCGGCACTGTTATTCAAAGGGGATACCCCACACATGGCACACAGCCGGGATTGCCCCGAAGGACCCCCGAGCACGCTATCCCCAGAAGCCTCCATATGATGTTTAACACAGGCGCAATAGGCCAGCACAGGGTAAGGGCTAATAAAAAGCCACCCGAGATGCCCCCCCCAAGGGATGCCCCCAGAAGTCAGTAAGGGGGAGATGAGGGGGGGGGGGGAGGAGCAGAACCGGGAGAAGCCACAACCCCCAGTTGTCCCGCCTGAAAGACATAAGTAAAAAGGCATATAAACATCCCGCAGCCCATGCCCCAAGGAAACAAAACCCCCAAGGCGGACTCACGGACCAAGTAGACCGAAGGATCACCAAGCCGCCAGACCACAGGAGGAAGCGACACAGGAAAGATCACCGCCGCAGCCCAGGGAGGAAGAGGGGCCCCGGACGCGCAGCAGACTCAAAATGGCGCCGGCAGAAGAACCTCAAGGGGCGGGGGGACGGCGCGATATGCGTCATCCCCCGGCCCCGCCCCCCCTGAACAGCGCGAAAACAGCGTTCACGTGACCGCGCCGGTGCCAACGCAATACAACAAATGCCTCAAGTTATAGCGCCGCCCGCTGCGAGTACAAAGCGGCAACGGCGGCGAAAAAAAAACAGTTAAAACACTCGCCGCTACCACCCCCCCCCCAAACACACGTCGGGGGGAGGGAGGAGAGCGAGCAGGCAGCAGCGAAAGCCAGGCCAGGGATGGGGGGGGACCCCAGACACCAGAGAAACAAGGCACACAGTCCCCAAAACACTCACCCCCTCAGAAGCCAGGACAGGAACTCTGCATCCCTCAACAGGCTCACCATAAAGCCTATGTCCGGCTACCCTTCGTGGTACAGGGTCTGCGGCTTGTAGCAACGCTCCTTGAGCACCTGACCCTAGTGCTCCTCTACCATCACCTGATCCATCAGCCGAGGCTGGGAGGCACAGAGGGTCCGGAAACGGGTGGAAACAGACATGCAGGGCCGCAGGCTTGGTTGCCCCGCTCACCTGCGCTATATAAAGAGCCATCTTCTATCTTCGCAGTATCACTGCAGAGGAAACACTGGAGAGGTCTATTGGTGATCCTGTTTTTATATGGTACCAGGAGGAGCCACAACTCTTCTGCAGTGCACTGCGCCACCTTGTGGCGGAATATCCCATACGTAAGGACTTCTTGAAGCAGGCCGTGCCATGCATAGTAAAATATCTATATCTAGTTCAACACCCTAAGAAGGGGCTTTGGCCAGATGTATTTCACAAGTTCAGTGGGTTTTGGTCCACTTTAAGGGGAGCATAATTTTATTTTTTTTATTGGCTGAAACATGTTGGATCTCAGGATTTGTGATCCTCTGTGAAACGCCTGATGCTCATCAAAGGGTAAAATACAACTGAATGAAACGAGAGCTCAGCTATTGAAGCACCTTTAGTTCTGGATCACGCCCCCGCCTGTGCCGGTTCCCATACAGCTGGGTGTGGCCACTAAGGCGGCTCGCAGCGCCACCGCCTCCATTAATTGTCATGGGCAAGAGGCGTCTTGTCTGGCGTTAGACGTTTGTGCACAGACTCTGCTGCCGGGAATATTCTTATACATCAGATCTGAAGATAAGTGTTACCCCCCCCCCCCTCAACATACCCCACACCCCCCTCCCCCCTTCAGCATACCTCCCTCTGCCCTCATTCCTTCAGCACACCCCCCTTTCTCTCCTAAAGCATACCCCCCTCTCCCCTCATTCCTTCAGCATAACCCCCTCCCTCCTTCAGCATAACCCCCTCTCCCCCTCCCTCCTTCAGCATAACCCCCTCTCCCCCTCCCTCCTTCAGCATAACCCCCTCTCCCCCTCTCTCCTTCAGCATACCCCCCTCTCCCCCTCTCTCCTTCAGCATAACCCCCTCTCCCCCTCTCTCCTTCAGCATAACCCCCTCTCCCCCTCCCTCCTTCAGCATAATCCCCTCTCCCCCTCCCTCCTTCAGCATAACCCCCTCTCCCCCTCTCTCCTTCAGCATACCCCCCTCTCCCCCTCTCTCCTTCAGCATAACCCCCTCTCCCCCTCTCTCCTTCAGCATAACCCCCTCTCCCCCTCT
The DNA here is from genome assembly GCA_027917425.1 of Gastrophryne carolinensis. NCBI lineage: Eukaryota > Metazoa > Chordata > Amphibia > Anura > Microhylidae > Gastrophryne > Gastrophryne carolinensis. Next base: position 12,986,087 of record CM051244.1, on the reverse strand, counting down.
CTCCTTCAGCATACCCCCCTCTCCCCCTCAGCATAACCCCCTCTCCCCCTCCCTCCTTCAGCATAACCCCCTCTCCCCCTCTCTCCTTCAGCATACCCCCCTCTCCCCCTCAGCATAACCCCCTCTCCCCCTCTCTCCTTCAGCATAACCCCCTCTCCCCCTCCCTCCTTCAGCATAACCCCCTCTCCCCCTCCCTCCTTCAGCATAACCCCCTCTCCCCCTCCCTCCTTCAGCATAACCCCCTCTCCCCCTCCAGCATAACCCCCTCTCCCCCTCCCTCCTTCAGCATACCCCCCTCTCGCCTCATTCCTTCAGCATAACCCCCTCTCCCCCTCCCTCCTTCAGCATAACCCCCTCTCCCCCTCCCTCCTTCAGCATAACCCCTTCTCCCCCTCCCTCCTTCAGCATAACCCCCTCTCCCCCTCCCTCCTTCAGCATAACCCCCTCTCCCCCTCCCTCCTTCAGCATAACCCCCTCTCCCCCTCCCTCCTTCAGCATAACCCCCTCTCCCCCTCCCTCCTTCAGCATAACCCCCCTCTCCCCCTCCCTCCTTCAGCATAAACCCCTCTCCCCCTCCCTCCTTCAGCATAAACCCCTCTCCCCCTTTCAGCATGACCCCCTCTCCCCTCACTCCTTCAGCATACCCCCCCTCACTCCTTCAGCATACCCCCCTCTCCCTTCATTCCTTCAGCATACCCGCCTCTCGCCTAATTCCTTCAGCAAACCCCCCTCCCTCTCCCCTTCACTCCTTCACCATACCCCCCTCATTCCTTCAGCATACCCCCCCTCATTCCTTCAGCATACGCCCCATTCATTCAGCATACCTCTTTCTCCCCTCCATCCTTCAGCATACCCCCCTCTCTCCTCATTCGTTCAGCATACCCCCCTCTCCCCTTCCCTACTTCAGCATACCCCCCACCTCATTTCTTCAGCATACCCCCCCCCCCCCCCACAATCCTTCAGCATACCCCCTCTCCCCTTATTCCTTCAGCATACCCCCCTCTCCCTTCACTCCTTCGGCATAGCCCCCTCTCCCCTCATTCCTTCAGCAAACCCCCCTCTCCCCTCATTCCTTCAGCAAACCCCCCCTCATTCCTTCAGCATGCCCCCCTCATTCCTTCAGCATACCCCCCCTCATTCCTTCAGCATACCCCCCCTCATTCCTTCAGCATACCCCCCCTCCCATCATTCCTTCAGCATACCCACCCTCAATCCTTCAGCATACCCCCCACTCCCATCATTCCTTCAGCATACCCCTCTCTTCCTTCCCTCTTTTAGCATACCCCCCTCTCCCTTCACGCCTTCAGCATACCCCCCTCTCCCTTCACTCCTTCAGCATACCCCCCTCTCCCTTCACTCCTTCAGCATACCCCCCTCTCCCTTCACTCCTTCAGCATACCCCCCTCTCCCTTCACGCCTTCAGCATACCCCCCTCTCCCTTCACGCCTTCAGCATACCCCCCTCTCCCTTCACTCCTTCAGCATACCCCCTTCTCCCCGTCCCTCCTTCAGCATACCCCCTCTCCCCGTCCCTCCTTCAGCATACCCCCTTCTCCCCGTCCCTCCTTCAGCATACCCCCTCTCCCCGTCCCTCCGTCAGCATACCCCCCTCTCTCCCTCCCTCATTCAGCATACCCCCTCTCTCCCTCCCTCCTTCAGCATACCCCCTCTCCCCGTCCCTCCTTCAGCATACCCCCTCTCCCCGTCCCTCCTTCAGCATACCCCCTCTCCCCGTCCCTCCTTCAGCATACCCCCTCTCCCCGTCCCTCCTTCAGCATACCCCCTCTCCCCGTCCCTCCTTCAGCATACCCCCTTCTCCCCGTCCCTCCTTCAGCATACCCCCTTCTCCCCGTCCCTCCTTCAGCATACCCCCTCTCCCCGTCCCTCCTTCAGCATACCCCCTCTCCCCGTCCCTCCTTCAGCATACCCCCTCTCCCCGTCCCTCCTTCAGCATACCCCCTCTCCCCGTCCCTCCTTCAGCATACCCCCCTCTCCCCGTCCCTCCTTCAGCATACCCCCTTCTCCCCGTCCCTCCTTCAGCATACCCCCTCTCCCCGTCCCTCCTTCAGCATACCCCCTTCTCCCCGTCCCTCCTTCAGCATACCCCCTCTCCCCGTCCCTCCTTCAGCATACCCCCCCCCTCTCCCTCCCTCCTTCAGCATACCCCCCTCTCCCTCCCTCCTTCAGCATACCCCCTCTCCCCGTCCCTCCTTCAGCATACCCCCTCTCCCCGTCCCTCCTTCAGCATACCCCCTCTCCCCGTCCTCCTTCAGCATACCCCCTCTCCCCGTCCCTCCTTCAGCATACCCCCTCCCTCCTTCAGCATACCCCCTCTCCCCGTCCCTCCTTCAGCATACCCCCTCCCTCCTTCAGCATACCCCCTCTCCCCTCCCTCCTTCAGCATACCCCCTCTCCCCTCCCTCCTTCAGCATACCCCCCTCTCTCCCTCCCTCCTTCAGCATACCCCCTCTCCCCGTCCCTCCTTCAGCATACCCCCTCTCCCAGTCCCTCCTTCAGCATACCCCCTCCCTCCTTCAGCATACCCCTCTCTCTACCTCCCTCCTTCAGCATACCCCCTCTCCCTCCCTCCTTCAGCATACCCCCCTCCTTCAGCATACCCCCTCTCCCCGTCCCTCCTTCAGCATACCCCCTCTCCCCGTCCCTCCTTCAGCATACCCCCTCCCTCCTTCAGCATACCCCCTCCCTACTTCAGCATACCCCCTCCCTACTTCAGCACACCCCCTCCCTACTTCAGCATACCCCCTCTCCCCTCCCTCCTTCAGCATACCCCCTCTCCCCGTCCCTCCGTCAGCATACCCCCTCTCCCCCTCCCTCCTTCAGCATACCCCCTCTCCCCTCCCTCCTTCAGCATACCCCCCTCTCTCCCTCCCTCCTTCAGCATACCCCCTCTCCCCGTCCCTCCTTCAGCATACCCCCTCCCCCGTCCCTCCTTCAGCATACCCCCTCTCCCAGTCCCTCCTTCAGCATACCCCCTCCCTCCTTCAGCATACCCCTCTCTCTATCTCCCTCCTTCAGCATACCCCCTCTCCCTCCCTCCTTCAGCATACCCCCCTCCTTCAGCATACCCCCCTCTCTCCCTCCCTCCTTCAGCATATCCCCTCTCCCCGTCCCTCCTTCAGCATACCCCCTCTCCTCGTCCCTCCTTCAGCATACCCCCTCTCCCCGTCCCTCCTTCAGCATACCCCCTCTCTCCCTCCCTCCTTCAGCATACCCCCTCTCCCCGTCCCTCCTTCAGCATACCCCCTCTCCTCGTCCCTCCTTCAGCATACCCCCTCTCTCCCTCCTTCAGCATACCCCTCTCCCCGTCCCTCCTTCAGCATACCCCCTCTCCCCGTCCCTCCTTCAGCATACCCCCTCCCCCCGTCCCTCCTTCAGCATACCCCCTCTCCCAGTCCCTCCTTCAGCATACCCCCTCCCTCCTTCAGCATACCCCTCTCTCTACCTCCCTCCTTCAGCATACCCCCTCTCCCTCCCTCCTTCAAGCATACCCCCCTCCTTCAGCATACCCCCTCTCCCCGTCCCTCCTTCAGCATACCCCCTCTCCCCCGTCCCTCCTTCAGCATACCCCCTCTCCCGTCCCTCCTTCAGCATACCCCCTCTCCCCGTCCCTCCTTCAGCATACCCCCTCTCCTCGTCCCCTCCTTCATTATACCCCCTCTCCCTGTCCCTCCTTCAGCATACCCCCTCTCCCCGTCCCTCCTTCAGCATACCCCCTCTCCCCGTCCCTCCTTCAGCATACCCCCTCCCTCCTTCAGCATACCCCCTCCCTACTTCAGCATACCCCCTCCCTACTTCAGCACACCCCCTCCCTACTTCAGCATACCCCCTCTCCCCTCCCTCCTTCAGCATACCCCCTCTCCCCGTCCCTCCGTCAGCATACCCCCTCTCCCCTCCCTCCTTCAGCATACCCCCTCTCCCCTCCCTCCTTCAGCATACCCCCCTCTCTCCCTCCCTCCTTCAGCATACCCCCTCTCCCCGTCCTCCTTCAGCATACCCCCTCCCCCCGTCCCTCCTTCAGCATACCCCCTCTCCCAGTCCCTCCTTCAGCATACCCCCTCCCTCCTTCAGCATACCCCTCTCTCTACCTCCCTCCTTCAGCATACCCCCTCTCCCTCCCTCCTTCAGCATACCCCCCCTCCTTCAGCATACCCCCCTGCTCTCCCTCCCTCCTTCAGCATATCCCCTCTCCCCGTCCCTCCTTCAGCATACCCCTCTCCTCGTCCCTCCTTCAGCATACCCCCTCTCCCCGTCCCTCCTTCAGCATACCCCCTCTCTCCCTCCCTCCTTCAGCATACCCCCTCTCCCCGTCCCTCCTTCAGCATACCCCCTCTCCCCGTCCTCCTTCAGCATACCCCCTCTCCCCGTCCCTCCTTCAGCATACCCCCTCTCCCCGTCCCTCCTTCAGCATACCCCCTCTCCCGTCCCTCCTTCAGCATACCCCCCAGCATACAGATCTGTGTCTTTTATAATAAAATCTGGAGATTACGTCATAATAATTACATTTGATTTATTTTTTTAATTCCTCCAATTATTCGCTGTGTGATCATAAATGACAAAAATCGCATTGAAATTCATTGGTGTGAAGCCGCCGGCTCCGCATAAAGCAGCAGTTCTCTCCCGGATTCCAAATACATCAGCCTTAATTATCTGGTGTCCAAACGGCCACCTACCCGGTTTCCCTGAAAATAAAACCTAACCTGACATAAGCCCTAGC
>CM051244.1:12774278-12981153 GCA_027917425.1 Gastrophryne carolinensis | reverse complement strand
TGAAGGAGACTGCAGGGAGCCGGTGGGGCTGTAGATCACATTTTATATCCCAGCTGCACATTTCCTCGGATGCCGGGATGAGTAGGCCGCCAGGAAATGGTCTGTAATTGGTCGCCAATAGGATTAATATCGATCCGCGAAACGAGCGCACAGGAAGGGACTGGGAGGTTGAGCAATAGGTCAGGATGCAGCGGCCGAGCATGGCCAGGAGGGGGGGGGGGGGGGGGGGGGGGTGACAGCGGTGTCAGTGAGATATGCTAATGAGATCCCCACTCCAGGCACCTGGTGATGTCATCACTAAACACCTGCCCAGGGCAGCACAGGTAAATGTTCTATAGAGAAATAAAAAAAGACACTATGACGACCAGGCCGGTGTATCCATGTACATGTAACAGGAGTTCACAGATGCCTGGTGCGGAGGGATAGCGGGGATCGGGAGAGCAGGTAAGTGTATGGGGCGACCTGGGGGGCATCATGGTTCTGGATGCCCCAGGGGGAAAGGAATCGATCTATAAGATTCCCAGGCCGATCGACATGGGTTTTGGTCCACTTTAAACTTCTTCCTCCTATTTTACCTTTCCTCCATCTCTGTTTCACGCTCTCTTCAGTTTTTCCTTTCTTTTCTTTCTCTGCATTCCTATTTTTTCCTGTTTCTAGCGTTATACAACTTTCTCACTTTCGCTCATTTTCTCCTCCACTCTCTTGTTTTAGTACATTCTCTCTCTCGTTTTCCCACATTCCCTCCATCTCTCTAGTCGCCTTCCTCCCCATCCGCCTCTCTTTTTAACTTCTTCACATCTTCCTCTTTTTGTACCCTCCCTCCATCTCTCTCCTAGAAGTTTCAAGCTCTCTCCTTCGTTTTTCCTTTCCTTTCTTTCTCTCTCTTTTTTTCACTCTCTCTGCATTCCTATTTTTTCCTCTGTTTCTAGCATTATACAACTCTCTAACTTTCGCTCATTTTCTCCTTCACTCTGTTTTTCTACATTCCTCCCGTCCGCCTCTCTTTTTAACTTCTTGACATCTTCCTCTTTTTGTACCCTCCCTCCATCTCTCTCTTCCAGTTTCACGCTCTTTGTTTTTCCTTTCTTTTCTTTCTCTGCATTCCTATTTTTTCCTGTTTCTAGCGTTAAACAACTTTCTCACTTTCGCTCATTTTCTCCTCCACTCTCTTGTTTTAGTACATTCCCTCCATCTCTCTAGTCGCCTTCCTCCCATCCGCCTCTCTTTTTAACTTCTTGACATCTTCCTCTTTTTGTACCCTCCCCTCCATCTCTCTCTTCCAGTTTCACGCTTTCTCTTAGTTTTTCCTTTCTTTTCTCTTTTTTTCACTCACTCTCTCTGCATTCCTATTTTTTCCTCTGTTTCTAGCATTATACAACTCTCACTTTCACTCATTTTCTCCTTCACACTGTTTTTCTACATTCCTCCCATCCGCCTCTCTTTTTAACTTCTTTGACATTTTCCTCTTTTTGTACCCTCCCTCCATCTCTCTCTCTTCCACCCTCCCTCCATCTCTCTCTCTTCCAGTTTCACGCTCTCTCTTCGTTTTTCCTTTCCTTTCTCTCTTTTTGTCACTCACTCTCTCTGCATTCCTATTTTTTCCTGTTTCTAGCGTTATACAACTCTCTCACTTCGCTCATTTTCTCCTCCTCTCTCTTGTTTTCCCACATTCCTTCCATCTCTCTAGTCGCCTTCCTCCCATCCGCCTCTCTTTTTAACTTCTTGACATCTTCCTCTTTTTGTACCCTCCCTCCATCTCTCTCTTCCAGTTTCAACGCTTTCTCTCTCGCTTCTCCTTTCTTTTCTTTCTCATTTTTTTTCCACTCACTCTCTCTGCATTGCTATTTTTTCTGTTTCTAGCGTTATACAAACTCTCTCACTTTCGCTCATTTTCTCCTCCACTCTCTTGTTTTCCCACATTCCCTCCATCTCTCTAGTTGCCTTCCTCCCATCCGCCTCTCTTTTTAACTTCTTGACATCTTCCTCTTTATGTACCCTCCCCTCCATCTCTCTCTTCCAGTTTCACGCTTTCTCTTCGCTTCTCCTTTCTTTTCTTTCTCTCTTTTTTCCACTCACTCTCTCTGCATTGCTATTTTTTTCCTCTGTTTCTAGCATTATACAACTCTCTCACTTTCGCTCATTTTCTCCTTCACACTGTTTTTCTACATTCCTCCCGTCTCAGTATCATTTCCCTCATTCATTCTCTCTCTCGTTTTCCCACGTTCCCCTCCATCTTTCTAGTCACCTTTCTCTCACATCCGCCTTCTCTTTTAAGCTTCTTGACCTCTTCCTCCCTTTTTACCTTCCCTCCACCTCTCTTCCAGTTTTAAGCGCTCTTCGTTTTTCCTTTCTTTTCTTTATTTCTCTCTCTCTTTTTTACACTCGCTCTCTCTCTACATTCCTATCCCCCCCCCCCTTCATTTCTAGTGTTATACAACTCTCTCACTTCCACTCCCCCACTCTCTTCCCATCTCAATATCATTCCCTCACTCATTTATCCATTATCTCCATCTCTCTCTTCTTTTCCCACATTCCTTCCATCCCTCTCGTCACCTTCCTCTCATCTGCCTCTTTTAAGCTTCTTGCACATCTTTCTTTTTTACATTCCCTCCATCTCTCTCTCTTCCAGTTTCACACTCTCTCTTCCTTTTTCCCCCTTTCTTTTTTCCCCCTGTCTCACCATTTTCCCCCTCTGTTTCTAGCATTATACAACTTTCATTTTCACTCTTTTGCTCCTCCACTCTCATTTTTTTACATTCTTCCCATCTCATTATCATTCCCTCATTCATTCTTTCTCGTTTTCCCACATTCCCTCCATCTCCATATCGTCACCTTCTTCCCATCCTCCTCTCTTAACCTTCTTGACATCTTCCTCCTTTTTAACCTTCCCTCCATCTCTTCCCCAATTTCACGCTCTCTCTCTCTTTGTTCTTCCTTTTTGTTCTCTTTCTTTTCTTTTCACTCTCACGCTTTTTTTTCAATATCATACCCTCATTCTTTTTTTCCATTCTCCATCTTTCTCTGATTTTCCCACATTCCTTCCATCTTGTCACATTCCTTCAATTTCCTTTTCGTTCTCCCTCTTATTTTCTATGTCATCTTTTTTTTTTTTTTTTAATTTAGTCTCTTGCTTTTTTTTTTTAATTTAGTCTCATTGCTTTAGCTGTTTCACTATCTCTCCATCCTCTGTTTTTTCGCCTTGTCTTCATTTGAACATTCCCCTTTTCGCCATGTCTTTTCATTTCTCTTCGTGCACTGGGGTGGGGGGGTGGTATCACACAGCGGGGCATCATTGGGATGCTGCCGCACGGAGGAACGCACGGGAAAGTGTTTGAAACTCCTGTGACGTGGATAAAAACTCACTCTGATCGATTTCCCTCCCCCCGGGCATCCAAAATCGGGATGCCCCGCTGTGTGACACCCCCCAGGTCGCCCGTACACTTACCTAGTTTCCCAGTCCAACGGCGCATGCGCGCGGGCGCATCCCCACTGTCCCTTTAGCAGGGCGCGTGCCCGCTCCAGGCTTTTGTGATTTGGCCGGCGCAGGCACGCTCCACGTTACTGGATCACCATGGGGAAGGTCCCACTCCTTCCTGAACCACCCACCACAATACAGCACCACGCGCTTATTTAAAAATATACGTTTATTAATAATAAAGTCACATACTTACAGACACTAGACATGAATTAAAAAACACTAAAGAACACACAAAATTGTTCAATAAAGGAAGAGAACCGCACTTCTAGGGGCAGTGAAGATGGCCGTTACAATTAATATATTTACAATGCATCATATATCTCCTGGCTAAAATCAAAACCCTAAAGTGCTACAGTGCAAAAGGTGCGAATAAACAATCAATCAATATATAAACCAACATAGTTCAGTATCAAACGCATACACAAACACCCAATATGAATTAACCCTATTTAAATATGGCGTGCAGGACCCTGTCAGGGCCTATGAACAATATCTAATATTAACTACAAACAGTGAGGAACAAGCCAGGGAGGACTAAAGAATACTATCCCCCAATAATAAAAGAGAATGATCTTACATAACCATCACGACCGCCAGCCCACTGCCCCCTCCGTCTACGCGTTGCGTGACGTCACTCACGTCACTTCCTCAGGACATCAAGTCAACAACTGCCTCTAGAAGTGCGGTTCTCTTCCTTTATTGAACAATTTTGTGTGTCTTTAGTGTTTTTTAATTCATGTCTAGTGTCTGTAAGTATGTGACTTTATTATTAATAAACGTATATTTTTAAATAAGCAGTGGTGCTGTATTGTGGTGGGTGGTTTAGGAAGGAGTGGGACCTTCCCCATGGTGTGTTTGAAGAGTTTGGGGACACCCACATGTGCACACTGCATTTTTGTGAGCGATTAGATTTCCGGTGCAGTTTCATTCTGTGTTTTAGTCCCTGTTACAGGATAGCGGGGGATGCCGGGCCGCCGGTGTGCTCGGAGCCGCAGGCCTTAGACCAAAATGACGTCAGCGGCGGCTCGGAGCACGCCCGATTGGAACGAGCGGACCTCGCATGCGCCGTAGGACTGGGAAGAGGTGAGTTGGCTTCGGCGATTATGGGTGGTCCGGGGGTTAGATTGCGGGGGGGGGGGCTCCAGCATTCCCTGTAGACTGGGGGGTGCTCCCATCCCCAGCCTATCTGACCAGCAGGGAGTGCACCTTAGCTACAGGGAAGCCGAGGATGCGGCCCCCGGCCAATCGCAGTACAAACATGGCCCCCTAGTGACACGAGCGCAAGCTTACCTGTGCTTCACTCAGCCCCAGCTCCAGCATCTCCAGGGACTTGCGGATCATGTTGGATTTCTCCTCCACCAAGTTGCTCTCGTCATCTTTCTTCAGACACTTGAGAGTCTCCAGGAGGCTCTGCAGGATGGAGTTGTGCTCGTTCTTCAAGGCCTCCAGGCCCTGGATCACCTGTTTGGTCTTAGAAATTATCTCATCCTGGGTGAGTTTCTCCAACTTCTCTTCTTTCAGGAACACCATCGTGGACATGTTGTCATACATTCTGCCGGGAAAGAAAAAAGGAAACATCTATGGTTACTCCAGAACAGGACACAAAGAAAGGAAAATGTGGAGTTATACAGGACTTTTAGGGTGTTCTTGGGGACTTTTCTCACGACTACATATGACTACAAAACAACACAGAGGACAGGCACCTGCTAAACAATTTATATTAACATACAATAAAATATACATATATTGGCCTTGATTCACAAAGAGTAGAAAATAACTCTTATGATAGTAAAAAATTCAATTCATGAGAAAAAAAGCCTGAGAATGTCACTGTTACTGAATCACTAGATAGGAAGACAATGGCCTTGATTCACAAAGGGGTAGAAAAAAAACTTTCATGGTAGTAAAAAAATTCATGAGAAAAAAGCCTGAGAATGTCACATGTTTACTGAAATCACCAGATAAAGACAATGGCCTTGATTCACAAAGGGTAGAAAAAAACTAAACTGGTAGTAAAAAATCAATTCATTCATGAGAAAACAAAGCCTGAGAATGTCACTGTTCGTGAATCACCAGATAAAAAGACAATGAAAGTCAATGGCACTTTTTACTACAGGTAAAAAAGGGGGTAAAAAGTTCAATACTTTTTCCAGGAGTAAAAAAAGTGCCATTGACTTTCATTGTCTTCCTATTTGGTGATTCAGTAACAGTGACATTCTCAGGCTTTTTCCTCATGAATTGAATTTTTTACTACCATGAGAGTTATTTTCTACCCTTTGTGAATCAAGGCCAATGAAAGTCAATGGCAGCTTTTACTACAGTGTAAAAAGGGGTAAAAAGTTCAAATACCTTTTTCAAGAGTAAAAAAGTACCATTGACTTTCAGTGTTTTCCTATCTGGTGATTCACTAACAGTGAAAACAGGATTTTTTCTCATGAATTGAATTTTTTACTACCAGTTGAGTTTTTTTCAACTCTTAGTGAATCGAGGCCATTGGCCTTGATTCACAAAGAGTGAAAAAAAAACTCTCATGGGTAGTAAAAAGTTTCAATTCATGAGAGAAAAGCCTGAGAGTGTCACTGTTACAGAATCACCAGATAGGAACACAATGCAAATCAATGGCAGCTTTTTACTACAGGTAAAAAAATTCAATACCTTTTTCAAGAGTAAAAAAGTGCCATTGACTTTCATTGTCTTCCTATCTGGTGATCTCAGTAACAGCGACATTCTCAGGCTTTTTTCTCATGAATTGAATCTTTTACTACCATGAGAATTATTTTCTACTCTTAGTGAATCGAGGCCAATGTGTCTCTAAGACCAGAGCATGCTCCTCCCGACCCTTCAACTATTCCATATATAAGCAACACAAACCAATTTGGGTCAGCATGAAAGGCACAACTCAAACTATGGCCTTGATTCACAAAAGGGGTTGAAAAAAAACTCTCATGGTAGTAAGAAATTCAATTCATGAGAAAAAAGCCTGAGAATGTCACTGTTAAGTGAATCACCAGATAGGAAGACAATGAAAGTCAATGGCACTTTTTACTACAGGTAAAAAAAGGGGTAAAAAGTTCAATACTTTTTCCAAGTCGTAAAAAAGTGCCATTGACTTTCATTGTCTTCCTAGCTGGTGATTCAGTAACAGTGACATTCTCAGGCTTTTTCCTCATGAATTGAATTTTTTACTACCATGAGAGTTATTTTCTACCCTTTGTGAATCAGGCCAATGAAAGTCAATGGCAGCTTTTACTACAGTGTAAAAAGGGGGTAAAAAGTTCAAATAACCTTTTTTCAAGAGTAAAAAAGTACCATTGACTTTCAGTGTTTTGCCTATCTGGTGATTCACTAACAGTGAAAACAGGATTTTTTCTCATGAATTGAATTTTTTACTACCAGTTGAGTTTTTTTCAACTCTTAGTGTAATCGAGGCCATTGGCCTTGATTCACAAAGAGTTGAAAAAAAAAACTCTCATGGTAGTAAAAAAGTCAATTCATGAGAAAAAAGCCTGAGAATGTCACTGTTACTGAATCACCAGATAGGAACACAATGCAAATCAATGGCAGCTTTTTACTACAGGTAAAAAGTTCAATACCTTTTTCAAGGAGTAAAAAAGTGCCATTGACTTTCATTGTCTTTTTATCTGGTGATTCAGTAACAGTGACCATTCTCAGGCTTTTTTCTCATGAATTGAATCTTTTACTACCATGAGAGTTTTTTTCAACTCTTAGTGAATCAAGGCCAATGTGTCTCTAAGACCAGAGCATGCTCCTCCCGACCCTTCAACTATTCCATATATAAGCAACACAAACCAATTTGGGTCAGCATGAAAGGCACAACTCAAACTATGGCCTTGATTCACAAAGGGTTGAAAAAAAACTCTCATGGGTAGTAAGAAATTCAATTCATGAGAAAAAAGCCTGAGAATTTCACTGTTAGTGAATCACCCAGATAAAGACAATGAAAGTCAATGGCACTTTTTAATACCAGGTAAAAAAAGGGGTAAAAAAGTTCAATACTTTTTCCAGGAGTAAAAAAAAGTGCCATTGACTTTCATTGTCTTCCTATCTGGTGATTCACTAACAGTGACATTCTCAGGCTTTTTTCTCATGAATTTAATTTTTTACTACCATTTTTTTTTCAAGTCTTTGTGAATCAAGGCCTATATTTGAAATTGAAAATTGGTATACATTTTTTTGGCAGCAAATTTAAAAACAACATATACAACACTACAACATTAAAATCAAAAGATTGTCACCGATATTATCCCAGGCATCTGGTTTCAATATCTACCAGATACTAATAAACTGAGGGTGCAGCGCAATTACAGGCAAATAACATTCACAGAAAGTGGGATCCCCCGGTCAAAGCCCATTTCCAAATAATATTCACAAAGAGAAAGCACCATTAAAGCATACCTAAAAACTCATTAATAGTGTAAAGATAAACACATAGGGCCTTGATTCACAAAGAGTTGAAAAAAACTCTCCATTGGTAGTAAAAAAATTCAATTCATGACAAAAAAGCCTGAGAATGTCACTGTTACTGAATCACCAGATAAAAAGACAATGAAAGTCAATGGCACTTTTTTACTCTTGGAAAAGGTATTGAACATGTTACCCCTTTTTACCTGTAATAAAAAGTGCCATTGACTTTCATTGTATTCCTCTCTGGTGATTCACTAATAGTGATATTCTCAGGCTTTTTTTCTCATGAATCGAATTTTTTTACTACCATGAGAGTTTTTTCAACTCTTTGTGAATCAAGGCCATAGGCCTCGATTCAATAAAGGTAGAAAAAAATTCTCATGGTAGTAAAAAATTAAATTCATGAGAAAAAAGCCTGAGAATGTCACTGTTACTGAATCACCAGATAAAAAGACAATGAAAGTCAATGGCACGGTTACTGAATCACTAGATAAAAAGACAATGAAAGTCAATGGCACTGTTACTGAATCACTAGATAAAAAGACAATGAAAGTCAATGGCAGCTTTTACTACAGTGTAGAAAGGAGGAAACAGTTCTCTACTTTTCCTTAGGAGTAAAAAAAGTGCCATTGACTTTCATTGTCTTTTTATCTGGTGATTCAGTAACAGTGACATTCTCAGGCTTTTTTCTCATGAATTGAATCTTTTACTACCATGAGAATTTTTTTCTACCTTTATTGAATCAAGACTAAAAAAGTCACTGGGAATAAGCAAGCCCAGTTAAATAAGGAACTCCGCCAAACGAAATTAAATACACATAGTAGCTTGATCACAAATTTATTAAGTGAAAAGATTAAATAAAAGGGCGAGCATAGGAAGGGGGATAACACCAGAGACCCAGTGTGTCCCTACTCCTCGCCTCCCAGTTAAAACCACAGATCACAATGAGTACATTAAGCCTAAACATGCAAATAACAAATTGATCCATCAGTCATCTGACCACAATGTACAATACGAGTCATGATTAATTAGCATATGATCAATAATGATATAATAATAATAATATATACAAGTCATTTATATATGCAACAATATAGAGTCAAAGAAATATGGAGCATACGGTAACAGTGGACTAGTTTCGCCCCCAGTTTGGGGCTTTCTCAACACCAATCTGCTCTCCTATATTTGATTGTCCTATGATTGTACAGTTTATTGAATCAAGGTCATGGTACTACATACATTCATCCAAAAAAAACCCAATGTGAATAAATATAATAAAACACTAATGAATAGTACAAAAAAAAGGTATTAATTCAATGTTATAATTTTATCAATATACCAATTCATCTATGTGTAATATTATACCAATATAACCTTGCCCAGATGCAAGGTTAAACCAATCAATTCATATGAAGATATAAAGTGACAGGTGCTCTTTAGATAATAGTAAGTGAGAGATAATAGAGCGATTCCGGATCACAAGCCGTAGAGTCAGCGCTTTATTGATTGTCTGAGCAGTTACTGGATTTGTGTATTTTGTCCCCCCCCCCCCCCATCTCTACCAAGGTGGTACTTGGCGTATAAAGTTTGAGAACCACTGCCCTAGGGCATCTAGCTGAGTGACCCCGCAAGCCGCCTGTATCCTTACTTTTCCTCTATCCCACTGTCCATGCGAAGACCTGGGAGAAGGACAAAGCTTAGACGCCACCTGGCGGCATCCCCTGGTTTGTCTGCACTGTGCCGCCTGGTGCGCAGCAAAGCTGAGGTTTGTTCTGCTTAGCCGCACCCCTTATCTGCGCAAGATTGCAGGTAGCCTGCTCGGAGCTCAGCAAGCTGGACATCTTAAATCAGGAGGACAGCACAGTCCGATGAGTTTTGGCCCTCCTTAAAGATGACCAATCACCCCCTGCAGCTGGCCTGGAGCCTTAAAGGAGCAGTATCGCGATTTTTTCCTGGTGACATATTTAAATGGTACTTTGAATGTAGGTAAGTGTTGGAGTAAGAATTACAAATGTAGAAAAAAATGATGTGTGTGTTGAGCAGCTGGAGACTAATAGCTCGTGTTTATATCTGATGAGTGTCGGAGCCCGACACTCTGGCCTGTTCCACGCTGAGGAGAGGGGAGAAACAATGTAACAAAGTATCAGCTGTTCAGTGCTGGCAGCCGTCCAGCATAAGATAACAACATTGCCTGGCCAGAACTCATATATCTAAAACAGAGAGAAAAGCTCTAGAAGTCATTTAGCTGATTTTGACAGTTTTCCCTTCATGTTGGCTCTGCTGCAGAATCTTTCAGTTTACCATTTTCTCTTTCATATTCTTATTTTTTATTTTTCCATATGATCTTTCTTTCAGCTTTGTGTGTTTTGAGCAAAGCCCAACCCAGAATTTTCACTATCTGGACTTTTGTGCCCCTAGGGGCATCCCGACTTGGGATGCCCTGATATGTGAAATCCCCAAGTTCGCCTGCGAAAACGTACCTTTCCCTATCCCACAGCGCATGCGCAGGCTCTCATCCAATCAGCGCTGTTTGCACGCAGATGGGGAGCCTGAGCAGTAACCTTCCTGGCCGCCCGGCCTGTCTAAATGACTATCTGCGTGAGCGCGCCAGAAAAATGGGGGGATCTGTGGTTATCCAGGGGTCGTTTCACACAGTGGGGCATCCCGATTTAGAATGCCCAAGGGGCAAGGTCAATGGCCGGGTCTTATAGACTTCAGGGTCGGCCACTCAGGGTTTTGTTCCACTTTAATACCTTTAGATTTTCCTGCACAGTTATTCAAAGAAGAATTTCAGTCATTTTCAGTCAGTTTAGTTTATTTTGTATAGATTTTACACATTTGAGTCACCTGGTCTCACCTCACACACACACAGCCGTTACCACTGATTACAGTGTCAGCCTCTGAGGTAAAGTGTTGCTAGGAGACCAGTGGGCTAAATGAAGCAGCTCACTAAATACAACCCAGCAGATCCCCCTATTCAGCAAATGGACTGAGCCATTGTCATTATACAATTTAAAAGAGAGGCAGATATTTTTTTTCTTTTTCTATCGCCACATTATTTATACACGTTAGAAGCTATTGTGTGGCTATTTAATTATTTATCTTTTTTAATGCAAATTTCGCGATACTGCTCCTTTAATGATTCCAGGACCGGCTTCTAGCCTGCCTCTGGGACGTCCTATACCGGATGCCTTACTGTGTAACCTTACCTGATCCTGGCGCTCCAGCGACACTGTCTTCGCCGGTCGCATCATCAGATTCTCTGCAGCTGTGCGCGCTCCCCGTTGCAAACCATTCAGTTAGGCCAGGCACGTGGGAGCGTGCGCACAGAAGGGGAGCTGGGGATGAGGCCCCCAGCGCGGCTATGCCAGTGCGAAGTTTAGATCAGGGGCTTTATTAGTATGCACCGCATAAAGCCCTGATTGGATGAGTGCCCTTATATGCGCCGTGGGAACGGAGAAAGGTGAGTGAAAGCGGGCGGTCTAAGGAGTTTTACACAATGGGGCATCCTACACTGGGATGTCCCCGGGGCAGAATAGTCAAAAGTGCCCATACATGCACCATGGGTACAGTGAAAGGTGAGTGAAAGTGGGTGATCTGGGGGGTTTTACATGGGGGGGCATCCTACATTGGGATGTCCCCGGGGCAGAATAGTCAAAAGTGCCCGTACATGCACCATGGGTACAGTGAAAAGTGAGTGAAAGTGGGTGATCTGGGGGGTTTTACATGGGGGGGGGCATCCTACATTGGGATGTCCCCGGGGCAGAATAGTCAAAAGTGCCCATACATGCACCATGGGTACAGTGAAAAGTGAGTGAAAGTGGGTGATCTGGGGGGTTTTACATGGGGGGGCATCCTACATTGGGATGTCCCCGGGGCAGAATAGTCAAAAGTGCCCGTACATGCACCATGGGTACAGTGAAAGGTGAGTGATAGTGGGCGATCTGGGGGGTTTTACATGGGGGGGGGGCATCCTACATTGGGATGTCCCCGGGGCAGAATAGTCAAAAGTGCCCATACATGCACCATGGGTACAGTGAAAAGTGAGTGAAAGTGGGTGATCTGGGGGGTTTTACATAGGGGGGGGGGGGGGGGGGCATCCTACATTGGGATGTCCCCGGGGCAGAATAGTCAAAAGTGCCCGTACATGCACCATGGGTACAGTGAAAGGTGAGCGATAGTGGGCGATCTGGGGGGTTTTACATGGGGGGGGGGCATCCTACACTGGGATGTCCCCGGGGCAGAATAGTCAAAAGTGCCTGTACATGCACCATGGGTACAGTGAAAGGTGAGTGAAAATGGGTGATCTCGGGGGTTTTACATGGGGGGGGGGGCATCCTACATTGGGATGTCCCCGGGGCAGAATAGTCAAAAGTGCCCGTACATGCACCATGGGTACAATGAAAGGTGAATGAAAGTGGGCGATCTGGGGGGTTTTACATGGGGGGGGGGCGTCCTACATTGGGATGCCCCCGGGGTAGAGACCAGTCACCAGGATAGCCAAATTCCCGGCGATTGGTCCACTTTAAAAAGGGAAAGTAAAACCGAAGTAAACAAACTTTTCTCCCCACAGAGGCTTCCGACTGGTCCGGTGCTCAGGAGCCTCCTGTCCTCCCGGGGTTTGCACACACTCCGGACGCCCTTCACTTCAGCAACAGGATGTGCACACCCACTCCACTCACTGCAATAAAGGGGGGCTGCCAGACACCGCCGTGGAATGCCCCCTCCGTTGCAGTGAATGGAGATGAGCGTGCGCAGGCGCGATGAGAGACATGAAGGCCGAGCTACAGAAAACGGCTAGCGGTGGTCGGGCACGCAAGGAATTCTGGGGCATGAAACCATTAGGCGGGCTGGGAGCTGCTTCAGGGAAGAAAAGGGGCAAGTATTTGGTTTACTGGGGGTTTACAGTCCCTTTAATTAAATTACTTAGAGAGTAAACTATAAACTGCCCTTATCCCGGCACTCATGCACAATGGCGGCGAGCCAGATTCCCGATGCAGCATTTTAATGCCCTAACCGGGCTTTTATCACCCAAAAACAAATTAAAGTGGACCAACACCCACCGCTGATCGGCCCGGGAATCTATAAGATTCTCGGGCCGATCAGCTCCCTCCCCGCGGGACATCCGAGATCAGGATGCCCCGCTGTGTGAAACCCCCCAGGACGCCCACAAACCTTACCTTCTCCGCCGCCTCTTGCGCGTCCCTCTAGTAGGGTGCCATTCACAAACAGCTGGCGCGGGTGCGCTCCCTGTAAGAGGGACGCCTCAGCTTGTCCGTCGACAGTGAGTTGAGTTTTTTTGGGCTTTCTGGGGGGTTTCACACAGCGGGGCGATCGGGGTGCCCCGCGGAAGTGGACCAACACCCAGGATAGTGAAAATCCTGGGTGTTGGTCCACTTTAAGGAACGAGGGATACAAAATGGTTGCTTGGGGCCTTCTTAGCCTAAAGTTGACCCATTACATGAGTAATTTGCTTTGCTGAGGAATCCAAGTAATTGATCATCTGAGCTTTAAAGTGGACCAACACCCAGGATTTTCACTATCCTGGGTGTTGGTCCACTTCCACGGGGCACCCCGATCGGGTGTGAAACCCCCAAAAACTCACCTGACCCCGCTCCCACGTGACTCGCTCCACCAATCACCGCCGACGGACAAGCGAGGTCTGTTGACGGACAAGGTGAGAGCCGCCGCCTCTTACAGGAAGCACGCCCACGCCGGCCGTTTGCGAATGGTGTGCGCCCTGCTAGAAGGATGCGCGAGAGGTGGCGGCCCACGCATTTGCCGTTGGAACGAGGAACAGGTAGGATTTGCGGGCGTCCTGGGGGGTTTCACACATCGGTGCATCCTGATTTCGGATGCCCCGCAGGCAGGGAGCTGATCAGCCCAGGAATCTTATAGATTGATCAGCGGTGGGTGTTGGTCCACTTTAAGTTTGCTTTGCTAAAGGATACAAAACAGCAACTAATCAGCTCAAACAACATACAAAATGTTATGCTGTATCCGGTTATATTTCTATTCTGTTGAGAGGTGCGGACATATCTGGCCTTGTGATTGTCATTGCCATCAATAACAAGGAAGTGGCCACTTCTGGTCAGTGATGAATGAAGAAGACAAGAGGCTTGACGCGAGTCTAAAGAGAAGGCGTCAGTCGCAGCGGTTGCCGACCTGCCGGGATTCTCTGTCTCTGGTTGATGTTTCTCAGACAGATGATGTCATTTTATACCCAGTGGTGATGTAAGTGTCTCATTTTAGCTCAGAGAATTATTTAACCTTTAATTAAAGCACATTTCAATTAATTACTTAAACCGGACCTTCACCAGGATTTATTGAAAAGCCCAAACCCTAATAAAACGATTCCCCAGCATCTAAAATTAATATATTTTACGTTTTTAGTCACTTTAGGATACGTGCGCCGCCATCTTGCCTCAGAAGCATCACACTTACTGAGGAGAGGAGAGCGAGATAATGTACAGGGGGCGGGGTTATAGCTGTGCTTTGCTCAGACAGAGCAGAGCTGGGGTCAGGGAAAGGTCAGCAAGCCCAGAATGCAGAGCAGCACAGTCAGAAGGCACCTCCTGTTTGCAGGCTGCCTGATGTCCCATAAGCCGCCATCTTGGATGTTTAAAGGCTCATAACATGCAGTAGATGCAGGTAGGATGATTTTTATTGTGAGCAATCTGTATGTACAGGGTGTGGGAAACATATAAGATAGGCTCTTATTCAGGGTGAAGGTCCGGATTAATGTGAGCAATCTGTATGTACAGGGTGTGGGAAACATATAAGATAGGCTCTTATTCAGGGTGAAGGTCCGGATTAATGTGAGCAATCTGTATGTATAGGGTGTGGGAAACATATAAGATAGGCTCTTATTCAGGGTGAGGGTCTGGATTAATGTGAGCAATCTGTATGTACAGGGCGGTAAACATATAAGAGAGACTCTTATTCAGGTTGAGGGTCCGGATTAATGTGAGCAATCTGTATGTACAGGGGGGGAAACATATAAGAAAGACTCTTATTCAGGGTGAAGGTCTGGATTAATGTGGGCAATCTGTATATACAGGGTGTGGGAAACATATAACATAGGCTCTTATTCAGGGTGAAGGTCCGGATTAATGTGGGCAATCTGTATGTACAGGGTGTGGGAAACATATAAGATAGGCTCTTATTCAGGGTAAAGGTCCGGATTAATGTGGGCAATCTGTATATACAGGGTGTGGGAAACATATAACATAGGCTCTTATTCAGGGTGAAGGTCCGGATTAATGTGGGCAATCTGTATGTACAGGGTGTGGGAAACATATAAGATAGGCTCTTATTCAGGGTGAAGGTCCGGATTAATGTGGGCAATCTGTATGTACAGGGTGGGGGGAACATATAAGATAGGCTCTTATTTAGAGTGAAGGACGCTTTACAGCAAAATCTTCACAGTGTGGCCCTGGAATCTAAAAGGTTCTAGGAACAGCTGCTGGCCCTCCCCCAGGGCATCCCAGATAGGGATGACCCATTGTGTGAACCTCCAACCCACGCTGCCACAACACGCCCGCTTCCAGGCTCCCTTGCTGATGTAAACATCCAGCGGCCACATCCCAGCATTTTCGAGCTATAAACACGAAAGCATACATTGCTACTGGGGAGGTGCCGCTGCGCTCCCGATTGCTGAAGCCCTGCAGGTAAACAGAGCCGTTCGCCGATCATTACAAACCGCTCCGATTGGATGAGAACCCGCGCATGCGTCTGGGGAGACGCCCCCAATAGCCGAAGCTCTGCATGTAAACAGAGCGGTCTGCCGAGCATTACAAACGCACAGCAAACCGCTCTGATTGGATGAGAGCCCGCACATGCTTCTGGGGATGTGCCCGCTGCGCTCCCGATTGTCGAAGCCCTGCATGTAAACAGAGCCGTCTGCCGAGCATTACAAACGCACAGCAAAATGCTCTGATTGGATGAGAGCCCGCACATGCTTCTGGGGATGTGGCGGCTGCGCTCCTGATTGGCAAAGCCCTGCATGTAAACAGAGCCGTCTGCCGAGCATTACAAACGCACAGCAAAATGCTCTGATTGGATGAGAGCCCGCACATGTGCTGTAGGACCGGGAAGTGGTGAAGTTGTTTTGAGAGGTTTGGAGGGTTTTCACACAATGGAGCATCCCAGTTCGGAGACAAGAAATAAGGGAAAATAAAAATCCTGCGTTTTGTTCCAGTTTAATAAAGCTCCATAAAAAGTAGACCAAATCCCACGGCGACCTATAAGATTCCTGGGCCGACCTATCCCACCCCCCCGGGGCATCCAAAATCGGAATGCCCCGCTGTGTGACCCCCCCCCAGGTTGCTCCATTCACCTACCTTGTTTCCCCGTCCAATGGTGCATGCAAAAGCCGCATCCCCGCTATCCCTCTAGCAGGGCATGCACCAGGCATTTGTGAATGGCCGGCACAGGCACGCTCCATGGTACAGGGAAGCGGGGGATGCGGCTGTCAGCGTGCTCAGATCCACTGGCCTTAGACGAAGGCTTATACGACGTGACGTCAGCGGCTTCAAGTGCAGATTGGATGAGTGGCCGCGCATGCACCGTAGGACAGGGGAAGAGGTGAGATGGCATCTGCAATCTGGGGGATTTCACACAGCGGCCGAGGTAAAGGACCAAAGGATAGATAGTCCTGGGTTTTGGGCCACTTTAAAGGCGTATCCGAATCTGAGAAATATTTCTGCTGGCAATAGAAGAACACACTGTGGGACCAACACAAATAAATGCAGGAGGTTGGGAGACCAAGAACCAGAGGCAAGTTACAGGAAATATCTCCTACGCGCTTTGTGGTAGTTCGGCTACTTCCTCAGGTATGACCTTTATATGTAAGCTATGTAGAAATGTTGTTTGTGCGCTAGTTTAGGTTACGGTATAGATTGTTGTTTTGCCAATAACATGCTGCAATTAGGATTCAGGTTGG
The DNA here is from genome assembly GCA_027917425.1 of Gastrophryne carolinensis. Taxonomy (NCBI): domain Eukaryota; kingdom Metazoa; phylum Chordata; class Amphibia; order Anura; family Microhylidae; genus Gastrophryne; species Gastrophryne carolinensis. The sequence continues at coordinate 12,964,306 of CM051244.1, read as the reverse complement.
TAGCATGTGCTTGGATTAGTTTCTAACAATATGGTATTTATGGTGTTACACCCTCTAATGTTTAGGGTTGATAAAAAGGCCCCGAGCCCCCCTCATCACACATGCGATAAAAAAAAAGGCCCCGAGCCCCCCTCATCACACGCGCAATAAAAAAAAAGGCCCCGAGCCCCCCTCATCACACGCGCAATAAAAAAAAGGCTCCAAGCCCCCTGATCACACGCGCGATAAAAACAGGCCCCGAGCCCCCCTCATCACACGCGCAATAAAAAAAAAGGTCCCGAGCCCCCCTCATCACACATGCGATAAAAAAAAGGCCCCGAGCCCCCTCATCACACGCGATAAAAAAAAAAGCCCCGAGTCACCTCATCACACGCGATAAAAAAAAAAGCCCCGAGTCACCTCATCACACGCGATAAAAAAAAGGCCCCGAGCCCCCTCATCACACGCGATAAAAAAAAAAAGGCCCCGAGCCCCCTCATCACACGCGATAAAAAAAAAAGCCCCGAGTCACCTCATCACACGTGATAAAAAAAAGGCCCCGAGCCCCCTCATCACACGCGATAAAAAAAAATAAAAGGTCCCGAGCCCCCCTCTTCACACATGCGATAAAAAAAAGGCCCCGAGCCCCCCTCATCATACGCGCAATAAAAAAAAAAGACCCCGAGCCCCCCTCTTCACACATGCAATAAAATAAAGGCCCCGAGCCCCCTCATCACACGCGCAATAAAAAAAAAGGCCCCGAGCCCCCTCATCACACGCGATTAAAAAAATGCCCCGAGCCCCCTCATCACACGCGATTAAAAAAAGGCCCAGAGACCCCCTCATCACACGCACAATAAAAAAAAGGCCCCGAGCCCCCCTCATCACACGCGCAATAAAAAAAAAAAGCCCCAAGCCCCCCTAATCACACACTATAGGCCTCCATCATTAATGTGTGATCATTTTGCAATAGGAAGCCGCTGTTACGGAATTGGGAGGCGTCCATCTTGCTGGCAGAAAAAGGAGAAGTAATGACGACCATCTGCCTCACAGAAGACGGGAGATGAGTTTCAGAATCCATCACGGTCGTCGTGTTATCACCATCGACAACGGAAAATCTTTCCAGCTCCAGCCAGAGATTCAAAGGAGGAGAAAACCCTGCCGCAGTATTGTAGGAACCATCTTAAATCAACCTTGTGGAAAATGTTTATGTCGGGTAACAGACCAAAACAACCGTCCTGTGGGGTAATAATAATGGAGACTAATAGAACAGTTCTGTCAGTTAAGGGATTCCGCCATTAGTCGGTTCCCCGACAGGATCCTGCCATTAGTCGGTTCCCCGACAGGATCCTGCCATTAGTCGGTTCCCCGACAGGATCCTGCCATTAGTCGGTTCCCCGACAGGATCCTGCCATTAGTCGGTTCCCCGACAGGATCCTGCCATTAGTCGGTTACCCGACAGGATCCTTCTATTAGTCGGTTACCCGACAGGATCCTTCTATTAGTCGGTTACCCGACAGGATTCTTCCAATATTCCTCCATTAGTCCATTACCTGACAGGATTCTTCCAATAGTCGGTTACCTGACAGGATTCTTCCAATAGTCGGTTACCTGACAGGATTCTTCCATTAGTCGGTTACCTGACAGGATTCTTCCATTAGTCGGTTACCTGACAGGATTCTTCCATTAGTCGGTTACCTGACAGGATTCTTCCATTAGTCGGTTACCTGACAGGATTCTTCCATTAGTCGGTTACCTGACAGGATTCTTCCATTAGTCGGTTACCTGACAGGATTCTTCCATTAGTCGGTTACCTGACAGGATTCTTCCATTAGTCGGTTACCTGACAGGACCCTTCTATTAGTCGGTTACCTGACAGGATCCTTCTATTAGTCGGTTACCCGACAGGATTCTTCCATTAGTCGGTTACCTGACAGAAGAATCCTAATAGTGGGTTACCTGACAGGATTCTTCGGTTGGTTGCCGACCAATTACACTATCCCAGGTTTTTCTCCTCCTGCCTGGGAGATGCCGATTTGGGATGCCCCACCGCGTGTAGCCACTCTCAGAAACACAGAACGCAGCACTTCCTAACCGATCGCTGTCTACGTTGCTGCCCGCAATCCCTTCTGCGCCTTGTGCCATCCCACACTAATGGTTTCCACAGTCGCCTCGTTCAACCAAGCCTTAACCCTCCTCCTCCTCCATTTAACAATGTCATCCCGAGTTCTATTGTCCTCCCCCAAAACAATGGAAATCAGACCATGGAAAAGGGGACAAACCTGAGAAACAACAACAATAGCGGCGGCAATGTGACAACGACCGCGCCGAGGCAGCTCCAGGGGAGGGATGTGCTTGGAAAAGGAAGAAGGTCACATGGCCGAGCCGACAAAGGAAACGAGACGAGCGGCAGTGTCAGCAAAGTATTCCGCACATGACGGCGACGCATCACAGGGATGCCACACATGATTTGCAGCACAGGGGATGCCACACATGACGGCGACACAGCACAGGGGATGCCGCACATGACGGCAACACAGCACAGGGGATGCCGCACATGATTTCCAGCACAGGGGATGCCGCACATGATGGCGACCCATGGCACGGATGCCGCACACCATTTCCCGGTACAGGGGACGCCGCACACCATTTCCCGGCACAGGGGACGCCGCACACCATTTCCCGGGACAGGGGACGCCGCACACCATTTCCCGGCACAGGGGACGCCGCACACCATTTCCCGGCACAGGGGACGCCGCACACCATTTCCCGGCACAGGGGACGCCGCACACCATTTCCCGGCACAGGGGACGCCGCACACCATTTCCCGGCACAGGGGACGCCGCACACCATTTCCCGGGACAGGGGACGCCGCACACCATTTCCTGGCACAGGGGACGCCGCACACCATTTCCCGGTACAGGGGACGCCACACACCATTTCCCGGCACAGGGGACGCCGCACACCATTTCCCGGCACAGGGGACGCCGCACACCATTTCCCGGCACAGGGGACGCCACACACCATTTCCCGGCACCAGCATCGCACGTGCGCTCCCGCCCCCAGACTCATCCGATGTCAAGAGAGCCGCAGGAAGAGGGACACAAAGCTGGGCATCCCCATTTGGGATGCCCCAGGAGGAAGGCCAGCTGTGTTGGGTTGTGCTGCTTTAAAGTGGACCTTTCCCCCGGGGCACCCCGATCGGAGATGTGTGAAACCCCCCAGGTCGCCCGAATCAACTCACCTCTTCCCGGCCCTAGGACGCATGCATGGCCGTTCATCCAATCAGTGCACTCGGCCGCTTCCCCCGCTTCCTATTCACAAATCCCTGAAGCGGGCACGCACCCTGCTAGAGGTATAGCAGGGATGCGGCTCGCGCATGTGCCGTTGGACCAGGAAGCAAGGTAAGTGAACGGGCGACCTGGGGGATTCCACACAGCGGGGCATCCCGATTTTGGATGCCTCGGGGGGGGGGGGAAACGATGTTATAGATCCCCGAGCCGATCGAGCTGGGTTTTGGTCCACTTTAAGCAAGCCTGAATCCCTTTCAGGTCCATTTTAATAGGACCATGAGCGACGCAACATAGCGTTTATGACCACCCCCCTCCTTGCAGCAGAAAGGTATGCTGGGGATTGCACTTCATTTGCATATGACCTTCCAGCAGTTTTGTGCCTGCGCTTTATTTTAAATGCTAATAAATGCAAATCTGCTGAACACAGACAGGGCCGCAACGCCAGCGATTCGTAGAGGCGGCAGAACAGCTGGAGTTTTGCTGCATTTAAGTGTGGGGGTGGGCTGCGGGTCTAACGGGGGCGTGCATCTGCCGGTGTGAGAGGTGACGGAGCCATCCATGTGTGCCGTGTCATTCATCTCTATGGGGGATTCTCCCGAACCTTCCTCCATTCATCTCTATGGGGGGATTCTCCCGAACCTTCCTCCATTCATCTCTATGGGGGATTCTCCCGAACCTTCCTCCATTCATCTCTATGGGGGATTCTCCCGAACCTTCCTCCATTCATCTCTATGGGGGATTCTCCCGAACCTTCCTCCATTCATCTCTATGGGGGATTCTCCCGAACCTTCCTCCATTCATCTCTATGGGGGATTCTCCCAAACCTTCCTCCATTCATCTCTATGGGGGATTCTCCCGAACCTTCCTCCATTCATCTCTATGGGGGATTCTCCCGAACCTTCCTCCATTCATCTCTATGGGGGATTCTCCCGAACCTTCCTCCATTCATCTCTACGGGGGATTCTCCCGAACCTTCCTCCATTCATCTCTATGGGGGATTCTCCCGAACCTTCCTCCATTCATCTCTATGGGGGATTCTCCCGAACCTTCCTCCATTCATCTCTATGGGGGATTCTCCCGAACCTTCCTCCATTCATCTCTACGGGGGATTCTCCCGAACCTTCCTCCATTCATCTCTATGGGGGATTCTCCCGAACCTTCCTCCATTCATCTCTATGGGGGGGAACCTTCCTCCATTCATCTCTATGAGGGGGGACCTTCCTCCATTCATCTCTATGGGGGGGGGAGGGGGACCTTCCTCCATTCATCTCTATGGGGGGGGGGGACCTTCCTCCATTCATCTTTATGGGGGGGGGACCTTCCTCCATTCATCTCTACGGGAGGGGGGGAACCTTCCTCCATTCATCTCTACGGGAGGGGGGGGAACCTTCCTCCATTCATCTCTACGGGAGGGGGGGAACCTTCCTCCATTCATCTCTACGGGAGGGGGGGAACCTTCCTCCATTCATCTCTACGGGAGGGGGGGAACCTTCCTCCATTCATCTCTACGGGAGGGGAGGAACCTTCCTCCATTCATCTCTACGGGAGTGGGGGAACCTTCCTCCATTCATCTCTACGGGAGGGGGGGAACCTTCCTCCATTCATCACTACGGGAGGGGAACCTTCCTCCATTCATCTCTACGGGAGGGGAGGGGGAACCTTCCTCCATTCATCTCTATGGGAGGGGGGGGGGACCTTCCTCCATTCATCTCTATGGGGGGGGGGGACCTTCCTCCATTCATCTCTATGGGGGGGGGGAACCTTCCTCCATTCATCTTTATGGGGGGGGGGGGGGGACCTTCCTCCATTCATCTTTATGGGGGGGGGGGGACCTTCCTCCATTCATCTCTACGGGAGGGGGGGAACCTTCCTCCATTCATCTCTACGGGAGGGGGGGAACCTTCCTCCATTCATCTCTACGGGAGGGGGGGGAACCTTCCTCCATTCATCTCTACGGGAGGGGGGGAACCTTCCTCCATTCATCTCTACGGGAGGGGGGGAACCTTCCTCCATTCATCACTACGGGAGGGGGGGGGGAACCTTCCTCCATTCATCTCTACGGGAGGGGGGGGAACATTCCTCCATTCATCTCTACGGGAGGGGGGGGGGGGGAACCTTCCTCCATTCATCTCTATGGGAGGGGGGGGGGACCTTCCTCCATTCATCTCTATGGGGGGGGGGGGACCTTCCTCCATTCATCTCTATGGGGGGGGGGAACCTTCCTCCATTCATCTCTATGGGGGGGGGGGGGACCTTCCTCCATTCATCTCTATGGGGGGGGGGAACCTTCCTCCATTCATCTCTATGGGGGGGGGGGGACCTTCCTCCATTCATCTCTATGGGGGGGAACCTTCCTCCATTCATCTCCATGGGGGAACCTTCCTCCACTCATTTCTGTGGATAACCTTCTCTAAAAAGAATAGGGCCCAGGACTGAGCCTTCTCCTATGTCACTTACACACATATTACACAGAATGGGGCCCAGGACTGAGCCTTCTCCTATGTCACTTACACACATATTACACAGAATGGGGCCCAGGACTGAGCCTTCTCCTATGTCACTTACACACATATTACACAGAATGGGGCCCAGGACTGAGCCTTCTCCTATGTCACTTACACACATATTACACAGAATGGGGCCCAGGACTGAGCCTTCTCCTATGTCACTTACACACATATTACACAGAATGGGGCCCAGGACTGAGCCTTCTCCTATGTCACTTACACACATATTACACAGAATGGGGCCCAGGACTGAGCCTTCTCCTATGTCACTTACACACATATTACACAGAATGGGGCCCAGGACTGAGCCTTCTCCTATGTCACTTACACACATATTACACAGAATGGGGCCCAGGACTGAGCCTTCTCCTATGTCACTTACACACATATTACACAGAATGGGGCCCAGGACAGAGCCTTCTCCTATGTCACTTACACACATATTACACAGAATGGGGCCCAGGACAGAGCTTTCTCCTATGTCACTTACACACATATTACACAGAATGGGGCCCAGGACTGAGCCTTCTCCTATGTCACTTACACACATATTACACAGAATGGGGCCCAGGACTGAGCCTTCTCCTATGTCCCTTACACACATATTACACAGAATGGGGCCCAGGACAGAGCCTTCTCCTATGTCACTTACACACATATTACACAGAATGGGACCCAGGACTGAGCCTTCTCCTATGTCACTTACACACATATTACACAGAATGGGGCCCAGGACTGAGCCTTCTCCTATGTCACTTACACACATATTACACAGAATGGGGCCCAGGACTGAGCCTTCTCCTATGTCACTTACACACATATTACACAGAATGGGGCCCAGGACTGAGCCTTCTCCTATGTCACTTACACACATATTACACAGAATGGGGCCCAGGACAGAGCCTTCTCCTATGTCACTTACACACATATTACACAGAATGGGGCCCAGGACAGAGCTTTCTCCTATGTCACTTACACACATATTACACAGAATGGGGCCCAGGACTGAGCCTTCTCCTATGTCACTTACACACATATTACACAGAATGGGGCCCAGGACTGAGCCTTCTCCTATGTCCCTTACACACATATTACACAGAATGGGGCCCAGGACAGAGCCTTCTCCTATGTCACTTACACACATATTACACAGAATGGGACCCAGGACTGAGCCTTCTCCTATGTCACTTACACACATATTACACAGAATGGGGCCCAGGACTGAGCCTTCTCCTATGTCCCTTACACACATATTACACAGAATGGGGCCCAGGACTGAGCCTTCTCCTATGTCACTTACACACATTACACAGAATGGGGCCCAGGACTGAGCCTTCTCCTATGTCACTTACACACATATTACACAGAATGGGGCCCAGGACTGAGCCTTCTCCTATGTCACTTACACACATATTACACAGAATGGGGCCCAGGACAGAGCCTTCTCCTCGTCTCACGTATTATAATAAGGATTTTGATCAACTTTAAGACCATTATGCAGCAGAGCGCCTTTAACCACCAGTGATGAGCTTAAAATGAAATCTTCCTTAATAACTGCCGAGCACTCCAGTGATAGAAAAGGACAAGTCCGGGCGAGGGGTTTGGTGGTGGAGCAACCTTAAAGCTGGGTGTGAGCGATTCCAGCGAAGATGGTGAATGTGAGTCACCAATGAGTGATCTCATCTGTGCTGCGCGACGCAGCCGCCGCTCCGCGCACTCACTGCAATGTTATTCATAAACGGATTTTATATCCCATCAATCTGAGGCCTAATTATAATAAACAGCAATAAGCAGAAGCAGCGAGTTCTAATGATAGATAACGACTCCTCCTTAACAGCAGCAACACTCATACTGCCCCTAGGTCCTTAGTTACTATGGCGGAAATTGTGCAGCACATGCTCAGTAGCGAGTCCCTCCTCTAAAGAGCAGAGGAAATTCATCAGTGCAACTGCAGTCATCTCAGAAGAACAGCAAAAGAGCAAGTATTAATCACTCAACAAACTTTAAATCAATCAATAGTCCAGGGTTTAACAAAAAACTGTATCCGGACACTGCGCCAACGTGTATCCGGACACTGCGCCAACGTGTATCCGGACACTGCGCCAACGTGTATCCGGACACTGCGCCAACGTGTATCCGGACACTGCGCCAACGTGTATCCGGACACTGCGCCAACGTGTATCCGGACACTGCGCCAACGTGTATCCGGACACTGCGCCAACGTGTATCCGGACACTGCGCCAACGTGTATCCGGACACTGCGCCAACGTGTATCCGGACACTGCGCCAACGTGTATCCGGACACTGCGCCAACGTGTATCCGGACACTGCGCCAACGTGTATCCGGACACTGCGCCAACGTGTATCCGGACACTGCGCCAACGTGTATCCGGACACTGCGCCAACGTGTATCCGGACACTGCGCCAACGTGTATCCGGACACTGCGCCAACGTGTATCCGGACACTGCGCCAACGTGTATCCGGACACTGGACCAACGTGTATCGGGCCACTGCGCCAAAGCTCTTCTACTTTCACTGTACAGTGGATGGAGTAGCTAGTCTCCACCCACCATGGCTGAGAGAACTGCAACTAGGGAGTTGCAGTTCATGACGGCTGTAAAGGAGGGGGGGAGGCCCCATGACGGCTGTAAAGGAGGGGGGGAGGCCCCATGACGGCTGTAAAGGAGGGGGGGGAGGCCCCGTGACGGCTGTAAAGGAGGGGGGGGAGGCCCCGTGACGGCTGTAAAGGAGGCCCCATGACGGCTGTAAAGGAGGCCCCATGACGGCTGTAAAGGAGGCCCCATGACGGCTGTAAAGGAGGCCCCATGACGGCTGTAAAGGAGGCCCCATGACGGCTGTAAAGGAGGCCCCATGACGGCTGTAAAGGAGGCCCCATGACGGCTGTAAAGGAGGCCCCATGACGGCTGTAAAGGAGGCCCCATGACGGCTGTAAAGGAGGACACATGACGGCTGTAAAGGAGGACACATGACGGCTGTAAAGGAGGGGGGAGGACACATGACGGCTGTAAAGGAGGGGGGAGGACACATGACGGCTGTAAAGGAGGGGGGAGGACACATGACGGCTGTAAAGGAGGGGGGAGGACACATGACGGCTGTAAAGGAGGGCAAGGACACATGACGGCTGTAAAGGAGAAGGGAGGACACATGACGGCCAGCCAACTATAAGACATGCCCTGAAAATAAGCCCTAGCACCTACTTTTGAAGAAAAAGTTAATATAAGACCTGTCTTATTTTCGGGGGGGGGGGGAACACAGCATTACATGTTAGAAACGCCCCTATCGCCTGGCACCACTCATTCACCATAGAACCTCCTCCACGGTAACGAGAGGTGTAAACCCCACCAGCCAATCACAGCAGGTCCAGGAGCAGACCCCAAAGCAGGAAACAAGCGTCCAGACCTTCATCCAATAGCAACGTGTATCCAGGACGACGAGCCGAGCGCCTGATCTGTAACTGAGCAGAGGAGAAGCAGACCAACAGGTCCTCTGGTGCTTGTCAACAGACCCCGCCCCCTCAGAGGCGGTCCTGGCAGCCAGATGTTCCAGTTTTCTTTCGGGAGCCTGTCAGTCTACGACAGCGGCATGTTGCAGGAATGTGACCTCGCACGGTGGCAGCTATGACGTGTTCTGCCTCCCCCAGGGCATCCCAAATCGGATGAGTAAAACCCCTTGAATCACCCAAACAAACTCACCTTTGCCGGTGCTATGGTGTGAATCACCCAGACAAACTCACCTGGTACATGTGCGGGCTGTTGTCCAATCAGAGCCGTTTGCTGAACATCACAACGGCTCTGATTGGACAAGAGGCTGCACATGCACCATAGGACCGGGAAAGGCGAGTTTGTACGTTTATGGCAAATGGGAGCGAACGCAGCGGTGGGGGTGCGCTTCTGGCCCCAGAAGCCGCGCAACCCGCCCCAATCCAGAAGCCGCGCGACCACCCCAAATCCAGAAGCCGTGAGACCACCCCAAATCCAGAAGCCGTGAGACCACCCCAAATCCAGAAGCGGTGAGACCACCCAAATCCAGAAGCCGCGCGACCACCCAAATCCAGAAGCCGTGAGACCACCCCAAATCCAGAAGCCGTGAGACCACCCCAAATCCAGAAGCCGTGAGACCACCCCAAATCCAGAAGCCGTGAGACCACCCCAAATCCAGAAGCCGTGAGACCACCCAAATCCAGAAGCCGTGAGACCACCCAAATCCAGAAGCCGTGAGACCACCCCAAATCCAGAAGCCGTGAGACCACCCCAAATCCAGAAGCCGTGAGACCACCCCAAATCCAGAAGCCGTGAGACCCGCCCAAATCCAGAAGCCGTGTGACCCGCCCAAATCCAGAAGCGTGTGACCCGCCCAAATCCAGAAGCCATGTGACCACCCAAATCCAGAAGCCGTGAGAACACCCAAATCCAGAAGCCATGTGATCACCCAAATCCAGAAGCCATGTGACCCGCCCAAATCCAGAAGCGCGTGACCCGCCCAAATCCAGAAGCGCGTGACCCGCCCAAATCCAGAAGCGCGTGACCCACCCAAATCCAGAAGTGTGTGACCCGCCCAAATCCAGAAGCTGTGTGACCCGCCCAAATCCAGAAGCCGTGTGACCACCCAAATCAAGAAGCCATGTGACCACCCAAATCCAGAAGCGTGTGACCCGCCCAAATCCAGAAGCCGTGAGACCACCCAAATCCAGAAGCCGTGAGACCGCCCAAATCCAGAAGCCGTGTGACCCGCCCAAAACCAGAAGCGTGTGACCCGCCCAAATCCAGAAGCCCTGAGACCACCCAAATCGAGAAGCCGTGAGACCACCCCAAATCCAGAAGCCGTGAGACCACCCAAATCCAGAAGCGTGTGACCCGCCCAAAACCAGAAGCGTGTGACCGCCCAAATCCAGAAGCGCGTGACCGCCCAAATCCAGAAGCCGTGTGACTGCCCAAATCCAGAAGCCGTGTGACTGCCCAAATCCAGAAGCCGTGTGACTGCCCAAATCCAGAAGCCGTGTGACCGCCCAAGTGGCTGGCCTTGGAATCTTTAAAGTGGACCAATTACAAGCCAAGTCGGCCCTGGAATCTAAGAGCCTCCAAGGGATTTTGGATGCTCCTCGGGGGCTAGGCCAGTGGCCGGCCTTGATATCCTTAAAGTGGACCAAAACCCAGGGTTTCCACTATCCTGGGTTTTGGTCCCAGGTCGGGGATGCCCCGCTGTGTGAAACCCCCCAGATCGCCGAGCGTAACTCACATCTCCCTGGTCCTATGGTGCATGCGCAGCCATTCATCTAATCAGCGCACTCGGAGCCGCTGACATCACAACGTCTAAGGCCAGCGGCTCCGAAAAAAAGGTCCAGCCTGTGGGGTAAGGGATGCAGGGGGAGATTAATTTAAAAAAAAAATAAAAATCTTCTCCGCTTTGAAGAGGAACCCAATAAATATAAATAGTTAACCTCATTATGTTATTTTATTCTTGTTACAATATATTACCATTATACTTATTATTTTATTCTTGTTACAATATATTACCGTTATACTTATTATTTTATTCTTGTTACAATATATTACCATTATACTTATTATTTTATTCTTGTTACAATATATTACCGTTATACTTATTATTTTATTCTTGTTACAATATATTACCATTATACTTATTATTTTATTCTTGTTACAATATATTACCGTTATACTTATTATGTTATTATATTACCATTATATCTATTATGTAATTCTTGTTATTATATTACCATTATATTTAGTATGTTATTCTTGTTATTATATTACCATTATATCTATTATGTTATTCTTGTTATTATATTACCATTATATCTATTATGTTATTCTTGTTATATTACCAATACACACTAATATATATATATATATATAATCTCAATAATAAAATAACATAAAATGGCTGTTTCTCTTTAAATCCATCCAATTATGTCAGACAGCCTCAGCCACAGGGTTTCACACAGCGGAGCATCCCAATTCAGGATGCCCCATAAAGTGGGAGACCACTGATAGAGTCCCTTATAGATAGTGGGGGGGGTTGTTCCTCTTTAAATCCAGCCAATGATGGCGGCAGCGTGTGCACATAGTAAATACTGTACAAGGAGTCGGTCGGTGCTGCAGACGGATGCCCCCGTGGGATGCCCGCAGGAGGAGGGGGGGGTGCGATGGAGAGATCAGAGCCGCAGCCTCTTCCCCGGAGGCCAATGACGAGGCACAAATCCCAACGCTGGATGATGGCAACTCTATGTATATTTATTATTATTGTTTATTTATATAGCGCCATCATCTTCCGTAGCACTTTATATATAAAGACTCTAGGGCCGGCGGTCTCCCTCTTTGATAAGGGATGCCCCGGTGATGGCCCATAAACTGGCCTCAAAAAGGCAATCCCACTGCGCATGCACATGACGCATCCCGCTATACCTCCATGCGAGCTTGCGTAACCAAGTTGAGCATTTCTGAATGGTCGTCGTGGTTACACAAAGAGCGGGGGGGGGGTGTGGCTCTATTCAGGAATTAAAGCCACGGATTGGCTGGAGTCATGCGCCGTGAGATCAGGAAAGGCGAGTTCACAGGTGATCCAGGGGGGATAAACATGTGGGCATCCCCATCCACTGGCTTCACGCGGTTCCCAATTCGGGATGCCCCATGAAAAATGAGATGCCCCAGAGAGCAGTTTTTCTGCTCTTTAAAGTGGACCAATACCCAGGGTTATGATTTTGGTCCTTTTTTCTGGCGTTTCCCAAAGCGGGACGCCCCACCGAGTGAAACCCCTGGGAAAAAAAAAATGGCAGTCCCGCGGTGCATGAATGGCCTCTGGTCCAATGTAATCACGGCATAAGGGCCTGTCTGGAGACAGAGCTCAGGGGTCTGCAGTCCACTCTGGCCCCCAGCCTATCCAGGCACGGGAGCCGCTGAGAAGGTAAGCTTTGCGGGCGACCCTGGGGAAGGGGGGGGGGTCACCTGGGGGGTATCCCAAATCGGGTAGAGAAGTGGCCTGTAAACCGGACCTTCACCATGATTTAATGAAAAGCTATTCCCCAGCATCTAAAATTAATATGTTTTACTTTTTTAGTCACTTCCTTTTTATTCTTTCCTCCACTGGGCTGCAACTCTGTTCAGGACTCTAGGATACGGGCGCCGCCATCTTGGCTCAGTAGCATCACATACTGAGGAGAGGAGAGCGGGATAAAGTAAAGGTGACGGGGTTATAGCTGTGCTTTGCACAGACAGAGCAGAGCTGGGGTCAGGAAAAGGTCAGCAATCCCAGAATGCAGAGCGTCACAGTCAGACACTTCCTGTTTGCAGGCTGCCTGATGTTCCATGGGCCCCCATTTTGGATGTTTAAAGGCTCATAACATGCAGTAGATGCAGGTAGGATAGTTTTTAATGTGAGCAATCTGTATGTACAGGGTGTGGGAAACATATAAGATAGGCTCTTATTCAGGGTGAAGGTCCGGATTAATGTGAGCAATCTGTATGTACAGGGTGTGGGAAACATATAAGATAGGCTCTTATTCAGGGTGAAGGTCCGGATTAATGTGAGCAATCTGTATGTACAGGGGGGAAACATATAAGATAGACTCTTATTCAGGGTGAAGGACCGGATTAATGTGGGCAATCTGTATGTACAGGGGGGAAACATATAAGATGGGCTCTTATTCAGGGTGAAGGACCGGATTAATGTGGGCAATCTGTATGTACAGGGTGTGGGAAACATATAAGATGGGCTCTTATTCAGGGTGAAGGACCGGATTAATGTGGGCAATCTGTATGTACAGGGTGTGGGAAACATATAAGATGGGCTCTTATTCAGGGTGAAGGACCGGATTAATGTGGGCAATCTGTATGTACAGGGGGGAAACATATAAGATGGGCTCTTATTCAGGGTGAAGGACCGGATTAATGTGGGCAATCTGTATGTACAGGGTGTGGGAAACATATAAGATGGGCTCTTATTCAGGGTGAAGGACCGGATTAATGTGGGCAATCTGTATGTACAGGGTGTGGGAAACATATAAGATGGGCTCTTATTCAGGGTGAAGGACCGGATTAATGTGGGCAATCTGTATGTACAGCGTTGGGGAATCATAAGATAGGCTCTTATTTAAAGTGAAGGTCCAGTTTAAAGAGGAACACCACACAGAAATGTCACTGTGTTGCGTTCCTCCATGTGGCGGCATTCCCCAATTGGGACGCCCAGCTGTGTGCATCCCCCCAAGTCGCCACATAAACGTACATTTCTTCGCTGTCACTCGGCTCTGCTGATTGCTTACCCCCCAGCGGCGCAGAAGGGAGCCGAATGCACCACCAGCCACATCCCCCGCTAACCTTGCCCGCACCGCTCATTCAGGAAGGCCGGGTGCGGGTACGGTTAGAGGTGAGCAGGGACGCGCCCGCAGCGCAGAGACGCGGCAATGGCTTGAGAGGTGGTGAATGGATCTGGGGGGTTTCACACTGCGGGGGCATCCCAATTCAGGAAGCCCCAAAGACAGGAACTCGGAGATGGCCCAGGAGTCTTTTAGACTCCAGTGCCTCCGAAGTTCCTCTTTAAAGTGGACCAAAACCCAGGATTTTGACCATCCTGGATTTTGGCCCACTCCCCCCGATTGGCGTTCCCCGCTATGTGAAACCCCCCAGATCTCCAGATATAACTCCCCTCACCGCGGTTCTATGGCACATGTGCGGTCGCTCGTCCAATCAGCACGCTCGGAGCCGCTGAGCTATGCACGTCTGAGAGACGCCTTAGCTCAGCGGCTGGCGGCCGCATCTCGCGCTTCCCTCTAGAATTCATTCCATTCACAAATGCCTGGTGCGGGGAACGCGCCCTGCTAGAGGGATAGCGGGGATGCGGCCGCGGCCTGTACATGCGCCATTGGACCGGAATTCAGGTAAGTGTAGCCGGCAACCTGGGGGGAGGGGGGGATGGATCTATAAGATTCCCGGGCCAGTCCAGCAGGGTTTTGGTCCACTTTAAGTCCTGATGAAAGCTCCCCCAACATCGGACATATTTTGGATAAAGTAAGCTAAGCAATGTCTATCCCGTGTCTGCAGGTCATTTTATGTGATCGCTCTGCCCAGCGGCTGCCATGGACTTCTATTGGGCTAGTGAGCCTCTGCTTGGGCCTTTATTTTCTAAGCCCTGGGAGGAGCCTGAATAAAAAGGAGGGGGGGGGGGGGTAATCACAACGCATGTGCGGCAGCATCTCCCTGCATCGCACAGCCATAGAGGGATGCCCCTGGCCCCATCACCACAGCGGCTAATCTACCGATGAGCTTTTACGTTTTTAGCCGCTATTTTATATGCACAGCCACAAAATAGTTTGTATATATTATTTTCATAATATATATTCAGATTATACATAGTCATACAATTATCAAATAAATATCTATAGGGCTGATTTAACAAGTGAGCATTTTTTGCTCATTTTTTGGAGAAAGAAAGAAGAAAAAAGTTTTTTCCCCGCTTAATGCAATTCAGCACCATGTTTAGCTGAGCACATTATGTAAAAATGGTGCCGAATTGCACTAAGGAAAAAAAAAAAACCTTCTCATGGTGCTGAATCGGCCCTTATATTCCTCTCCCCTCTATAAATGTATATCTCTATCTTTCTATCATATCTATCGCTCGCCCTTTTATATATCCAGCTATAGCTCTCACTCTCATTTCTGTCTACATCTCTATCATTTCTATCTATTGCTCTCACTTTCATATAACTACTATATCTCTCTCATTTCTAACTATAGATCTCTCTCTCTTCTCTCATATATCTATCTATATCGCGCTCTTCATCTATAGATATCTCCATCATAACTATTGCTCTCTTTCATATATATAATCATTTATATCTCTCATCTATCTCTCCTCTCTCATATCCATCTATAGATGTCTCTATCATATGTCTCTCACTTCTATATATATATTTTATATGCATATATAAAAGATAGAGATAGATAGATAGATAGATAGATAGATATCTCTATCATATCTCTCTCTCTCTCTTTCATATATTACGCTCTCTATATATAGATATCTCCATCACTCTCATATATATCCATCTCTCTCTCTCATATCCATCTACAGATATCTCTCTCATCTATCTATCTCTCTCTCATATATATATATATCCATCTATAGATATCTCTTTCATATATCTCTATCGCTCCATCTATATGTATCTCATGTACTATATGTTTTACCGTCTGTATTCATACCTTGTAAAGCGCTACGGAAGTTAATGGCGCTATATAAATAAACAATAATAATATCTATCTATAGCTATCTCTCTCATATATACATCTATAGATATCTCTATCATATCATTTTCTCTTTCATATATCTATCTATATCGCTCTCTCCATCTATAGATATCTCTATCGCTCTCTCTTTCATATATCTATATCATTCTCTCCATCTTTAGATATCTCTCTATCATATCTATATCATTCTCTCCATCTATAGATATCTCTATCATATCGATCTATCACTCTCTCTTTCCAATATCTATCGCTCCATCTATAGATCTCTCCATCTTATCTATCTATCTATCTCTATCTATAGATCTCTCCATCTTATCTATCTATCTATCTATATCTATCTATATATCTCACTATCATTTTTATCTATAGATCTCTCCATCATATCTATCTATCTATCTATCTATCTCTCTCTCTATATATCACTATCATTTTTATCTATAGATCTCTCTATCATATCTATCGCTCTCTCTTTCATATATCTCTCTCATTCGATCTATAGATCTCTCCATCATATCTATTGCTCTCTCTTTCATATATCTCTCTCATTCTCATTCGTTCTATAGATCTCTCCATCATATCTATTGCTCTCTCTTTCTCATTCGTTCTATAGATCTCTCTATCATATCTATCGCTCTCTCTTTCATATATCTCTCTCATTCGTTCTATAGATCTCTCCATCATATCTATTGCTCTCTCTTTCTCATTCGTTCTATAGATCTCTCTATCATATCTATCGCTCTCTCTTTTATATATCTCTCTCATTCTCATTCGATCTATAGATCTCTCCATCATATCTATCGCTCTCTCTTTCATATATCTCTCTCATTCGATCTATAGATCTCTCCATCATATCTATTGCTCTCTCTTTTTCATATCTCTCTCACTCTATCATTTCTATCTATAGATCTCTCTCAGGAAATGAAATGCAATGAGTCAGTGCTTGGTTTTCCGGCTATTGCCCCCGTTGGGCACTTGTCGTGCTGCAGGGTCTGATCACAATAAATCCTGGGGTATAGAAAGCCACACGAGCAGCAGATCTGTATTGCAGGGTCCATCACAAGGCGGGAGTGTGTATATAATAATAACACAAGCTACACCGCGCTGCATGTGACGCACACTGTCGCCGTGAAAACATTACACAGATTGTGACGTATTTGCAAAGCTGGGCATCACAGGTACAGCATGGAAACAGGCCGGCGCCATCTGCTTTCAGCTGAATCACGCTCGCGTCACAGCTGCCCCCCCCATCATCAGATGATGCCTCCTCCATAACAATACAGGCCGGAGCCAGGAGCAGGCCTCATCTGCCACCGCACTGATGTATTATTTACATCCTCTCCTGGGTACCAGGAGCTGCCTCCGCACCATGGCAACGCCCCCCCCCCGGGATCACACAGCCTCCTGCCTTCCAGTACAGACACAAAAGGATCGAACTCACAGGGAGAGATGAATTCACAGCAACCAAACCAGAGCCAGTCACCTTCACCATGTGTCCCATTTATCAGCAGTCCCTGCCACATCCACTATGACATCACAAGTTTCCCAGCATCCTCTATGACATCACGCTACCCCTGGCACCTACCTCCCCCCCGCCTGCATCCTCCACGAAATCACAAGTTACCCCCCCGCATCCTCCACGCCATCCCAAGTCCCCCCAGCATCCTCCACGCCATCCCAAGTCCCCCCAGCGTCCTCCACGACATCACAAGTTCCCCCCCAGCATCCTCCACGACATCACAAGTTCCCCCCCAGCATCCTCCACGCCATCCCAAGTCCCCCCCAGCATCCTCCACATCACAAGTTCCCCCCCAGCATCCTCCACATCACAAGTTACCCCCCAGCATCCTACACGACATCACAAGTTCCCCCCCAGCATCCTCCACGACATCACAAGTTCCCCCCCAGCATCCTCCACGACATCACAAGTTCCCCCCCAGCATCCTCCACGACATCACAAATTCCCCCCCAGCATCCTCCACGACATCACAAGTTCCCCCCCAGCATCCTCCACGACATCACAAGTTCCCCCCCAGCATCCTCCACGACATCACAAGTTACCCCCCAGCATCCTCCACGACATCACAAGTTCCCCCCCAGCATCCTCCACGACATCACAAATTCCCCCCCAGCATCCTCCACGACATCACAAGTTCCCCCCCAGCATCCTCCACGACATCACAAGTTCCCCCCCAGCATCCTCCACGACATCACAAGTTACCCCCCAGCATCCTCCACATCACAAGTTACCCCCAGCATCCTCCACATCACAAGTCCCCCCAGCATCCTACACGACATCACAAGTTACCCCAGCATCCTACACGACATCACAAGTTACCCCCCAGCATCCTCCACGACATCACAAGTTACCCCCGGCATCCTCCATGACATCCCAAGTTACTCCCCAGCATCCTCCACGACATCCCAAGTTACCCCCGGCATCCTCCACGCCATGACAAGTTACCCCCGGCATCCTCCATGACATCACAAGTTACCCCCAGCATCCTCCATGACATCAAAAGTCCCCCAGCATCTTCCATGGCATCACAAGTCCCCCAGCATCTTCCATGACATCACAAGTCCCCCAGTATCTTCCATGACATCACAAGTACCCCCAGCATCCTCCACGACATAACAAGTGAACAGGTGATCGGGGGGGGTTTAACATAGCGTGGCATCCCAAATCAGGTTGTCACAAATAGGTAGCCCGCCCCCCTCTCCATGAGTCTTACAGGATCTGTATCAGCTGTATAGCAGGGGTACACTAATTGCTGTAAGTTGTGGCCCTCAGCACCCCCAAGGGTGCCCATCTCACCTCTGTCCACCTTAGCTCTACTCACCTCACCTGTACCTACCTCCAGCCGCCTCTGCTAACCTCAACCCTGCCCACCTTACCTCTGTCCCAACACAAATGTTCTCGTCTCCTGTGTCCATCTCACTCAGCTCCTCTCACCTCTGCCTAGATCTACCAACCTCAACTCTGTCCACCTTACCTCTTCTTAACTCACCTCTTCCTGTCTCACCTCTGCCCACCTCACCTCTGTCCCAACACAGCTCTTCCCACCTCGCTCAGCTTCTCTCACATCTGCCTAGATCTACTTACCTTTGCCCACCTCTACCAACCTCAACTCTGTCCACCTTACCTCTGCCTACATCTACCTACCTCTGCTTAACTCACCTCTTCCTGTCTCACCTCCGTCCCCCTCACCTCTGTCTACCTCTGCTAACCTCAAGCCTGCCCACCTCACCTGTTCCTGTCACCTGTGTCCACCTCACCTCTTCCCACTTCTGTTCACTCCACCTAACCTTTGCTCACCTCTACCAACGTCAACCCTTCCCACCTCACCTCTGTCCCACACACCTCTTCCTATCTCACCTGTGTCCATCTCACTTTCACCTCTGCCTATATCTACCCACTTCTGCTCAACTCACCTCTCCCTGGCTTACCCCTGCCTGCCTCACAGGGGACCTGGTCAACAGGGGACCACTCCAGCCATCAGGGGCCAATATCCTATCCCCACCATGCTGGGCCACATCTCACTTATGACACACTCAGCTCCCATCTCAACATAAATGAATCAGCTACCCTCCCCCAACCAACACTACAGCCCGGCCCATCACTATGTCCTCTAATCAATCAATATCACCTCCGACCAAGCCTAATCCTTTATCTTAATCGGCCCACAAAGCATCCCACCAACCAGCATGGAGCTTCTGTGTCCCCCAACATGTCATCAGCTCCCATCTCATCATAAATGGATCACCTACCACTCCACTACAGCCCGGCCCATCACTATATCCTCTAATCAATCTATATCACCTCTGACCAACCCTAATCCTTCATCTTAATCGGTCCATAAAGCATCCCACTAATCACCATGGAGCTTCTGTGTCCCCCAACTCACCATTACAGGTCATCAGCTCACCATAAATGGAGCACCTACCCCCCCCCCCCCCCCCCCACTACAGCCCGGCCCATCACTAGATTCTCTAATCAACAATCAATATCACTTCGGACCAACCCTAATCCTTTATCTTAATCGGTCCATAAAGCATCCCACCAATTAGCATGAAGCTACTGTGTCCCCCAACTCACCATTACAGGTCATCAGCTCCCATCTCATCATAAATGGATCACCTACCCCCCCCATCCCACTCTACAGCCCGACCCATCACTATATCCTATAATCAATCAATACCACCTCCGACCAACTGTAAATCTTCATCGGTCCATAAAGCAACCCAACAATCAGCATGGAGCTTCTATGTCCCCCAACACTCATAGTTTTTATTACAACAATGCCAACTCAATGGCGGACCTTCGGTATGTATGGAGGAGGAGGGATCGGCATGCAGCAGGGGCCCGGGTCCCAGATGTCCCATAAAACGACATTGTAATTGTAACAGAGCCCCGTCCCCAAACAAGTATCTTTATGGCTTTTGCTACCAAGCACCAGGGAGGGACCATACTGAGGACATTGTGGCCCACCAGCTGTGCATGTCACAAGGCACAACAGTGACGATGCATCATCCCAGGGCAGACTGGCAGCACGCCTCCGCCATCTCCGCCATCCCAGCCTCCCATGGATCTCATCAGGGTGCATCATCCCAATATCTCAGGGGATCACCATACTGTACTGGCAGTGGGTCACCTTCATCCAACTTCAGAGGCCCCTAGAGGCGCTATCGGCAAGACACACCATCTAGGGGTTTTCATCTGAGATGGCTGACAGGGGAGGCTCTCCCCATCAGGGGGCTGCCCCGAGATATCATAATCAGAAGACCACCCAGAGATTCTAGCCAACGGAGGAAAACCCAGAGATCCCGGCCAATGGTGGACCACACCAGCCATCAGGAGACCACCCCAATATACCATCATCAGGAGACCACCCCAATATACCACCATGAGGGGACCATCCCAATATGCCACCATGAGGGGACCATCCCAATATGCCACCATGAGGGGACCATCCCAATATGCCACCATGAGGGGACCATCCCAATATGCCACCATGAGGGGACCATCCCAATATGCCACCATGAGGGGACCATCCCAATATGCCACCATGAGGGGACCATCCCAATATGCCACCATGAGGGGACCATCCCAATATAACACCATGTGGGGACCATCCCAATATAACACCATGAGGGGACCATCCCAATATACCACCATGAGGGGACCATCCCAATATACCACCATGAGGGGACCATCCCAATATACCACCATAAGGGGACCATCCCAATATACCACCATAAGGGGACCATCCCAAGATCCCACCATAAGGGGACCATCCCAATATGCCACCATGTGGGGACCATCCCAATATAACACCATGTGGGGACCATCCCAATATAACACCATGTGGGGACCATCCCAATATGCCACCATGTGGGGACCATCCCAATATGCCACCATGAGGGGACCATCCCAATATGCCACCATGAGGGGACCATCCCAATATACCACCATGAGGGGACCATCCCAAGATCCCACCATAAGGGGACCATCCCAAGATCGCACCATCAGGGGACCATCCCGATATACCACCATCAGGGGACCATCCCAAGATCCCACCATCAGGGGACCACCCCAATATACCACCATCAGGAGACCACCATAAGGGGACCATCCCAAGTTGCCACCCCAACACCATAAAGACCATCCCAAGATCCCACCACCAGATCCGTCACATGAGGGTCCAGTCCATGATTCAGCACCAGGACACCCTCCCCCTGCAGGTGACACAGCACACTCCAGGCTCCTTTTGTTGGTGACAGCAGCAGTTGCCCCTCCCTGTCACCATGACAACCGCCGGCGCACTACAAGCCCCAGCAGCAGGATTGCGGTGCACCTACCGTTCAGCGGTGAGTGACGTCAGCGGTGGTGACGGTTGTTCGGTGCTGTGGGGTGGTGGGGTGAGGCCTCTCCTAGCTGCCAGCCGCCGCCGCACTTCCGGTTCTCATCCTCCCTCCGTGTACCGAGCCCGGCTACTGATACTGCAACTGCAAATGGCGACTGGCCGCCCCTCCCACAATGCACCGCGCCCGCCCCATGATGTAATGGCTGAGGGGAGGGGGAGCTGTCACCCGCCGCCATTCACCTCACACCTCCGCCATGGGGGGTCACCGGTCACCGGCCACCATTCACCTCACACCTCCGCCATGGGGGGTCACCGGCCGCTATTCACCTCACACCTCCGCCATGGGGGGTCACTGGCCGCCATTCACCTCACACCTCCGCCATGGGGGGTCACCCGCCGCCATTCACCTTACACCTCTGCCATGGGGGGTCACCCGCCGCCATTCACCTCACACCTCTGCCATGGGGGTCACCGGCCACCATTAACCTCACACCTCAGCCATGGGGGGGTCACCGGCCACCACTAACCTCACACCTCAGCCATGGGGGTCACTGCCCGCCATTCACCTCACACCTCCGCCATGGGGGGTCACTGGCCGCCATTCACCTCACACCTCTGCCATGGGGGTCACTGCCCGCCATTCACCTCACACCTCCGCCATGGGGGGTCACTGGCCGCCATTCACCTCACACCTCCGCCATGGGGGGTCACCCGCCGCCATTCACCTCACACCTCTGCCATAGGGGGTCACCCGCCGCCATTCACCTCACACCTCTGCCATGGGGGTCACTGCCCGCCATTCACCTCACACCTCCGCCATGGGGGGTCACTGGCCGCCATTCACCTCACACCTCCGCCATGGGGGGTCACCGGCCACCATTCACCTCACACCTCAGCCATGGGGGGTCACCGGCCACCATTAACCTCACACCTCAGCCATGGGGGGTCACCGGCCACCATTCACCTCACACCTCCGCCATGGGGGGCCACCCGCCGCCATTCACCTCACACCTCCGCCATGGGGGGTCACCGGCCGCCATTCACCTCACACCTCAGCCATGGGGGGTCACCCGCCGCCATTCACCTCACACCTCCGCCATGGGGGGTCACCGGCCACCATTCACCTCACACCTCCGCCATGGGGGGTCACCCGCCGCCATTCACCTCACACCTCTGCCATGGGGGGTCACCCGCCGCCATTCACCTCACACCTCTGCCATGGGGGGTCACCCGCCGCCATTCACCTCACACCTCTGCCATGGGAGGTCACCGGCCACCATTCACCTCACACCTCCGCCATGGGGGGGTCACCGGCCACCATTTACCTCACACCTCTGCCATGGGGGGGTCACTGGCCGCCATTCACCTCACACCTCTGCCATGGGGGGTCACCCGCCGCCATTCACCTCACACCTCCGCCATGGGGGGGGTCACTGGCCGCCATTCACCTCACACCTCTGCCATGGGAGGTCACCGGCCACCATTCACCTCACACCTCCGCCATGGGGGGTCACCGGCCACCATTGACCTCACACCTCCGCCATGGGGGGGGTCACTGGCCGCCATTCACCTCACACCTCTGCCATGGGGGTCACTGGCCGCCATTCACCTCACACCTCCGCCATGGGGGGTCACTGGCCGCCATTCACCTCACACCTCTGCCATGGGGGTCACCCGCCGCCATTCACCTCACACCTCCGCCATGGGGGGGTCACTGGCCACCATTCACCTCACACCTCTGCCATGGGGGTCACTGGCCGCCATTCACCTCACACCTCCGCCATGGGGGGTCACTGGCCGCCATTCACCTCACACCTCTGCCATGGGGGTCACCCGCCGCCATTCACCTCACACCTCCGCCATGGGGGGGGTCACTGGCCACCATTCACCTCACACCTCTGCCATGGGGGTCACTGGCCGCCATTCACCTCACACCTCCGCCATGGGGGGTCACTGGCCGCCATTCACCTCACACCTCTGCCATGGGGGTCACCCGCCGCCATTCACCTCACACCTCCGCCATGGGGGGGTCACTGGCCACCATTCACCTCACACCTCTGCCATGGGGGTCACTGGCCGCCATTCACCTCACACCTCCGCCATGGGGGGTCACTGGCCGCCATTCACCTCACACCTCTGCCATGGGGGTCACCCGCCGCCATTCACCTCACACCTCCGCCATGGGGGGGTCACTGGCCACCATTCACCTCACACCTCTGCCATGGGGGTCACTGGCCGCCATTCACCTCACACCTCCGCCATGGGGGGTCACTGGCCGCCATTCACCTCACACCTCTGCCATGGGGGCCACCCGCCGCCATTCACCTCACACCTCCGCCATGGGGGGGTCACTGGCCGCCATTCACCTCACACCTCCGCCATGGGGGGTCACTGGCCGCCATTCACCTCACACCTCCGCCATGGGGGGTCACTGGCCGCCATTCACCTCACACCTCCGCCATGGGGGGGTCACTGGCCGCCATTCACCTCACACCTCCGCCATGGGGGGTCACTGGCCGCCATTCACCTCACACCTCCGCCATGGGGGGGTCACTGGCCGCTATTAACCTCACACCTCCGCCATGGGGGGTCACTGGCCGCCATTCACCTCACACCTCTGCCATGGGGGTCACCCGCCGCCATTCACCTCACACCTCCGCCATGGGGGGGTCACTGGCCGCCATTCACCTCACACCTCTGCCATGGGGGGTCACCGGCCGCCATTCACCTCACACCTCTGCCAAGGGGGAGGTCACTGGCCGCCATTCACCTCACACCTCTGCCAAGGGGGAGGTCACTGGCCGCCATTCACCTCACACCTCTGCCATGGGGGTCACCCGCCGCCATTAACCTCACACCTCCGCCATGGGGGGCCACCCGCCGCCATTCACCTCACACCTCTGCCATGGGGGTCACTGGCCGCCATTCACCTCACACCTCTGCCATGGGGGTCACCCGCCGCCATTCACCTCACACCTCCGCCATGGGGGGGGGGTCACTGGCCGCCATTCACCTCACACCTCCGCCATGGGGGGGGTCACTGGCCGCCATTCACCTCACACCTCCGCCATGGGGGGTCACTGGCCGCCATTCACCTCACACCTCCGCCATGGGGGGGGTCACTGGCCGCTATTAACCTCACACCTCCGCCATGGGGGGTCACTGGCCGCCATTCACCTCACACCTCTGCCATGGGGGTCACCCGCCGCCATTCACCTCACACCTCCACCATGGGGGGGTCACTGGCCGCCATTCACCTCACACCTCTGCCATGGGAGTCACTGGCCGCCATTCACCTCACACCTCCGCCATGGGGGGGTCACTGGCCGCTATTAACCTCACACCTCCGCCATGGGGGGTCACTGGCCGCCATTCACCTCACACCTCCGCCATGGGGGGGTCACTGGCCGCTATTAACCTCACACCTCCGCCATGGGGGGTCACTGGCCGCCATTCACCTCACACCTCCGCCATGGGGGGTCACTGGCCGCCATTCACCTCACACCTCCGCCATGGGGGGTCACTGGCCACCATTCACCTCACACCTCTGCCATGGGGGTCACCCGCCGCCATTCACCTCACACCTCCGCCATGGGGGGGTCACTGGCCGCCATTCACCTCACACCTCCGCCATGGGGGGGTCACTGGCCGCCATTCACCTCACACCTCTGCCATGGGAGTCACTGGCCGCCATTCACCTCACACCTCCGCCATGGGGGGGTCACTGGCCGCTATTAACCTCACATCTCCGCCATGGGGGGTCACTGGCCGCCATTCACCTCACACCTCCGCCATGGGGGGGTCACTGGCCGCTATTAACCTCACACCTCCGCCATGGGGGGTCACTGGCCGCCATTCACCTCACACCTCCGCCATGGGGGGTCACTGGCCGCCATTCACCTCACACCTCTGCCATGGGGGTCACCCGCCGCCATTCACCTCACACCTCCGCCATGGGGGGGTCACTGGCCGCCATTCACCTCACACCTCCGCCATGGGGGGGGTCACTGGCCGCCATTCACCTCACACCTCTGCCATGGGAGTCACTGGCCGCCATTCACCTCACACCTCCGCCATGGGGGGGGTCACTGGCCGCTATTAACCTCACACCTCCGCCATGGGGGTCACTGGCCGCCATTCACCTCACACCTCTGCCATGGGGGTCACCCGCCGCCATTCACCTCACACCTCTGCCATGGGAGTCACTGGCCGCCATTCACCTCACACCTCCGCCATGGGGGGGGTCACTGGCCGCTATTAACCTCACACCTCCGCCATGGGGGTCACTGGCCGCCATTCACCTCACACCTCTGCCATGGGGGCCACCCGCCGCCATTCACCTCACACCTCCGCCATGGGGGGGTCACTGGCCGCCATTAACCTCACACTTCCGCCATGGGGGGGGTCACTGGCCGCCATTCACCTCACACCTCCGCCATGGGGGTCACTGGCCGCCATTCACCTCACACCTCTGCCAAGGGGGGGGTCACTGGCCGCCATTAACCTCACACTTCCGCCATGGGGGGGGTCACTGGCCGCCATTCACCTCACACCTCCGCCATGGGGGGGGGGGGGGTCACTGGCCGCCATTAACCTCACACCTCCGCCATTAACCTCACACCTCCGCCATGGGGGGGGGGGGGGTCACTGGCCACCATTAACCTCACACCTCCGCCATGGGGGGTCACTGGCCGCCATTAACCTCACACCTCCGCCATGGGGGGTCACTGGCCGCCATTAACCTCACACCTCCGCCATGGGGGGGTCACTGGCCGCCATTCACCTCACATCTCCGCCATGGGGGGTCACTGGCCGCCATTCACCTCACACCTCCGCCATGGGGGGGGGGGGGGTCACTGGCCGCCATTAACCTCACACCTCCGCCATGGGGGGTCACTGGCCGCCATTAACCTCACACCTCCGCCATGGGGGGTCACTGGCAACACCGCCACTGCTATGCAGCGATATGCGCTCACTAATGTGTGGCTCTGTCCTTTCTGTGGCTTTCCTTTCTCTCGTGTCTGTCTCTATTCTCTCTCTCGTGTCTGTTTCTTTCTATTCTCTCTCTCGTGTCTGTCTCTATTCTCTCTCTCGTGTCTGTTTCTTTCTATTCTCTCTCGTGTCTGTTTCTTTCTATTCTCTCTCTCGTGTCTGTCTCTATCTCTCGTGTCTGTCTCTTTCTATTCTCTCTCTCGTGTCTGTCTCTTTCTATTCTCTCTCTCGTGTCTGTCTCTATTCTCTCTCTCGTGTCTGTCTCTATCTCTCGTGTCTGTCTCTTTCTATTCTCTCTCTCTCGTGTCTGTCTCTTTCTATTCTCTCTCTCTCGTGTCTGTCTCTTTCTATTCTCTCTCTCTCGTGTCTGTCTCTTTCTATTCTCTCTCTCTCGTGTCTGTCTCTTTCTATTCTCTCTCTCTCGTGTCTGTCTCTTTCTATTCTCTCTCTCTCGTGTCTGTCTCTTTCTATTCTCTCTCTCTCGTGTCTGTCTCTATTCTCTCTCTCTCGTGTCTGTCTCTATTCTCTCTCTCTCGTGTCTGTCTCTTTCTATTCTCTCTCTCTCGTGTCTGTCTCTTTCTATTCTCTCTCTCTCGTGTCTGTCTCTTTCTATTCTCTCTCTCTCGTGTCTGTCTCTTTCTATTCTCTCTCTCGTGTCTGTCTCTATTCTCTCTCTCTCGTGTCTGTCTCTATTCTCTCTCTCTCGTGTCTGTCTCTATTCTCTCTCTCTCGTGTCTGTCTCTTTCTATTCTCTCTCTCTCGTGTCTGTCTCTTTCTATTCTCTCTCTCTCGTGTCTGTCTCTTTCTATTCTCTCTCTCTCGTGTCTGTCTCTTTCTATTCTCTCTCTCGTGTCTGTCTCTTTCTATTCTCTCTCTCGTGTCTGTCTTTTTCTATTCTCTCTCTCGTGTCTGTCTCTTTCTATTTTCTCTTTCCTTTCTCTCATGTCCGTCTCTTTCCTTTCTCTCATGTCTGTCTCTTTCCTTTAGCTCATGTCTGTCTCTTTCCTTTCTCTCATGTCTGTCTCTTTCCTTTCTCTCATGTCTGTCTCTTTCCTTTCTCTCATGTCTGTCTCTTTCCTTTCTCTCATGTCTGTCTCTTTCCTTTCTCTCATGTCTGTCCCTTTCCTTTCTCTCATGTCTGTCTCTTTCCTTTCTCTCATGTCTGTCTCTTTCCTTTCTCTCATGTCTGTCTCTTTCCTTTCTCTCATGTCTGTCTCTTTCCTTTCTCTCATGTCTGTCTCTTTCCTTTCTCTCATGTCTGTCCCTTTCCTTTCTCTCATGTCCGTCTCTTTCCTTTCTCTCATGTCTGTCTCTTTCCTTTCTCTCATGTCTGTCTCTTTCCTTTCTCTCATGTCTGTCTCTTTCCTTTCTCTCATGTCTGTCTCTTTCCTTTCTCTCTGGTGTCTGTGTTGTTTCTTTCTTTTTCTTGTCTCTCTTTCCTTTCTCTTTCTTGTCTGTCTCTTTCCTTTCTCTCTAGTGTCTGTCTCTTTCCTTTCTCTCTAGTGTCTGTCTCTTTCCTTTCTCATTTTTGTCTGTCTCTTTACTTTTTCTCATGTCTGTCTCTTTCCTTTCTCTCTGGTGTCTGTCTCTTTCCTTTCTCTTTCTTGTCTGTCTCTTTCCTTTCTCTAATGTCTGTCTCTTTCCTTTCTCTCCTGTCTGTCTCTTTCCTTTTTTTCTGGTGCCCGTCTCTTCCCATTCCCTCTTGTGTCTGTGGAACTCGGATGGACTCCAGGGCTTCCAATGTTCCTCTTTAAAGCATGTTTTAATTTTTTCTTATGTTAGGAAATTAGAGGCCAGTTGCACTTCCTGTTGCATTGGGAGGCCAGTTGCACTTCCTGTTGCATTGGGAGGCCAGTTGCACTTCCTGTTGCATTGGGAAGCCAGTTGCACTTCCTGTTGCATTGGGAAGCCAGTTGCACTTCCTGTTGCATTGGGAAGCCAATTGCACTTCCTGTTGCATTGGGGGGGGGGGGCAGTTGCACTTCCTGTTGCATTGGGGGGCCAGTTGCACTTCCTGTTGCATTGGGGGGGGGGGGCAGTTGCACTTCCTGTTGCATTGGGAAGCCAGTTGCACTTCCTGTTGCATTGGGGGGGGGGCAGTTGCACTTCCTGTTGCATTGGGAAGCCAGTTGCACTTCCTGTTGCATTGGGGGGGCAGTTGCACTTCCTGTTGCATTGGGGGGGCAGTTGCACTTCCTGTTGCATTGGGGGGGCAGTTGCACTTCCTGTTGCATTGGGGGGGCAGTTGCACTTCCTGTTGCATTGGGAGGCCAGTTGCACTTTCTGTTGCATTGGGGGGGGGGGGCAGTTGCACTTCCTGTTGCATTGGGGGGCCAGTTGCACTTCCTGTTGCATTGGGAGGCCAGTTGCACTTCCTGTTGCATTGGGAGGCCAGTTGCACTTCCTGTTGCATTGGGGGGGCAGTTGCACTTCCTGTTGCATTGGGAGGCCAGTTGCACTTCCTGTTGCATTGGGAGGCCAGTTGCACTTCCTGTTGCATTGGGAGGCCAGTTGCACTTCCTGTTGCATTGGGAGGCCAGTTGCACTTCCTGTTGCATTGGGGGGCCAGTTGGACTTCCTGTTGCAATGGGGGGGGGCAGTTGGACTTCCTGTTGCAATGGGGGGGGGGGGCAGTTGGACTTCCTGTTGCAATGGGGGGGGCCAGTTGGACTTCCTGTTGCATTGTGGGGCCAGTTGCACTTCCTGTTGCATTGGGAGGCCAGTTGCACTTCCTGTTGCATTTGGGGCCAGTTGCACTTCCTGTTGCATTGGGGGCCAGTTGCACTTCCTGTTGCATTGGGGGCCAGTTGCACTTCCTGTTGCATTGGGGGCCAGTTGCACTTCCTGTTGCATTGGGGGCCAGTTGCACTTCCTGTTGCATTGGGAGAAGCTACAATCTCGCAGAACTGGCCACTTACCTGCAAATGCAACAGACCTTCTCCACTGCCCCGTCGCTTTGAATATGCAAATGAATCATTTATTGCTGCAGATCTGCATGTTACACCTCAAAGAGGGACAATATGTAAATGTAAGCCAAACCCCCTCATTGATGGATGTCTGAAGCCACGCCCCCTCATTGAGGGATGGATTAAGCCACGCCCCCTCATTGAGGGATAGATAGGAGATACATTGTAACAGTTACAACAATAAAACACTTTAAATAGGCAAATTAATCATTTGATTCCTGATCCGCAAATTGCACTCAATATGTAAATGAAACCACGCCCCCCTTATTGAGGGATGGGTGAAGCCACACCCCCTCATTGATAGGGTGTAACAATTATAACACTATAAACACTTTGGAAAGGCAAATGAATCTATTGCTGCAGATCTGCATGTTACACCTTA
The DNA here is from genome assembly GCA_027917425.1 of Gastrophryne carolinensis. NCBI lineage: Eukaryota > Metazoa > Chordata > Amphibia > Anura > Microhylidae > Gastrophryne > Gastrophryne carolinensis. Next base: position 12,934,045 of record CM051244.1, on the reverse strand, counting down.
AGAGGGACAAATAAGAACAACGTGGTGCAGGGGGACATGGACTCAAAAGAAGGACAGTCCCTCCAAATTAGGGACAGCTGGAACGTTGTATCACACATTGGTCTATGGGTTGTTCATACTCCAGCAGAGTTTCGGACACCTGTCAGTAAAATGACACACAGAAGCAGCACAGCCTTGTACACTTGTTACATTGTAATGGTGGCACACAGTCATACAATACTTGCTTGTTACACACCCAGCCCCGAGCTCCTATCCGCCTGCCTGCTTATTACATTGTAATGGCGGCACGCTGTCACACAATACACGCTTGTTACACACTCAGCCCCGCGCTCCTATCCGCCTGCCTGCTTGTTACATTGTAATGGTGGCACACAGTCATACAATACATGCTTGTTGCACACCCAGCCCCGCGCTCCTATCCGCCTGCCTGCTTGTTACATTGTAATGGCGGCACACAGTCCTACAATACATGCTTGTTGCACAACCAGCCCCGAGCTCCTATCCGCCTGCCTGCTTGTTACATTGTAATGACGGCACACAGTCATACAATACATGCTTGTTACACACTCAGCCCTGCGCTCCTGTCCGCCTGCCTGCTTGTTACATTGTAATGGCGCCACACAGTCATACAATACTTGCTTGTTACACACCCAGCCCCGAGCTCCTATCCGCCTGCCTGCTTGTTACATTGTAATGACGGCACACAGTCATACAATACATGCTTGTTACACACCCAGACCCGCGCTCCTATCCGCCTGCCTGCTTGTTACATTGTAATGGCGGCACACAGTCATACAATACTTTCTTGTTACACACCCAGCCCCGCGCTCCTATCCGCCTGCCTGCTTGTTACATTGTAATGGCGGCACACAGTCATACAATACATGCTTGTTACACACTCAGCCCCGAGCTCCTATCCGCCTGCCTGCTTGTTACATTGTAATGGCGGCACACAGTCATACAATACATGCTTGTTACACACTCAGCCCCGAGCTCCTATCCGCCTGCCTGCTTGTTACATTGTAATGGCGGCACACAGTCATACAATACTTTCTTGTTACACACCCAGCCCCGAGCTCCTATCCGCCTGCCTGCTTGTTACATTGTAATGGCGGCACACAGTCATACAATACTTGCTTGTTACACACCCAGACCCGCGCTCCTATCCGCCTGCCTGCTTGTTACATTGTAATGGCGGCACACAGTCATACAATACTTGCTTGTTACACACCCAGCCCCGAGCTCCTATCCGCCTGCCTGCTTGTTACATTTGTGGTAAGGTGCAAGGGGCCGTTATTGACGGCAGGTATGTAGCACCAATGTACCTGGCATTGGTGCAGTAAAGCCGTATAGCTTGTTTTTCCAGCATCAGCTGCTGGTGGCAGTTTGCTGCTGATGATTTAGAATAGCCGAAAGGCTAACCTGGGACGGCTTTACTGGGATGGAGTAGAGCAGGGTGGGACTCCATCCCACTACCCAGGTCCGGGTTTTGCGGGCTGTTTAAATAGCCTGGGGAATCAGCTGTGCTCCCCCCTTTGTCTAGAGCTCACATGGGAGTGAGACTCTGTGAGCCTGGCTGAAATCGCCTGTGTTTCATGCGGACCTGAGGCCTATTTGGACTGTAAACAGGACGTTTGCTCAAGGACCAAAAGCTGTTTGCCTGATTGAATCATTTATGCTGCTGTTTCCTGAAAAGGTGATGTAACCTGTATGGACATATGCTTTTGTGGATTTATGTGTGAAATAAACACAGACTTTACATTGAACTGTTTGCCTCTATACTGCTGACACCCGGTCGCCTACCAGAGCTAATCTCCACATTTGGTGTCGGATGCGGGCACAGCAGTGAGGCCGTTGCTAGGAGCAACCGACGAAAAAGTTTTTTGTTGTGCATGTCCTATATTAAACCTGCCAGGCTGCTACCTGGGACTGCAGACAAAATGGAGGCGGTCGTGGAAGCGCTCGTGGAGGCCAACAGGCAGCAGCATGAGACCAACCAGCTGTTTTTGCAACATATGATGGCGCAGCAAGCTGCAGGTGCGCCCAAAAGTATTCCTGATGCCAGGAAAGCTGTCCGCTCAGCGCTCACAAAAATGACCCCTTCAGATGACGTCGAGACTTACCTTGCGGTGTTTGAAAAGGTGGCTGCAAGGGAGAAGTTGCCGCATGACCAGTGGGCTGATGTCATCGCTCCATTTCTGGCGTCTGGACCCCAGCAGGTGTTGTTTGATCTCCCAGAGGACCAAGCCGCTGACTACCCGACTTTGAAGGGTGAGATACTGGCCAGACTGGGGGTGAATGTGTGGGTTCGGGCTCAGCGGGTGCATCAGTGGAGCTACCAGTCGGCAGAGCCTGCCCGACCCCAGTATTATAAACTGCTGCACCTGCTGCAAAAATGGCTGCAGCCGGAGTTGTTAAGCCCCACTGCCATGTTGGACCGCTTGCTGGCGGACATGTTTTGGAGGGCTTTACCGCACCCTCTTCAGCACTGGGTTGGCCAGGTATCCCCTGACAACGCACTAGGGATGGTGGACCTAGTGGAGCGATATGAGGCCACCAGGAACTTGCAAGGCGGCTCCATGAGGAGGGATTCGGGGAAACCCCGGAGGTCCCCGCCCCAGCTCAGGCGAGTGGTGTCCCCTAAACCCTCTCAGGACCTACCCCCCAAAGTCCCTGCTCAAGTGTTGTGTTGGGGATGTAAGGAGCCGGGACATATCAGAGCCAATTGTCCCCACCAGGGGGAGCCCATGGACGTGAACTTTGGTTACCGCCCTTCCATGTATGCCAGGAGGCTGTGTGCTGCCGGTGTCCCTGAGCTTGTGGGGAAAAGTCACCTCTGTCAGGTGAAAGTGGGAGACACCCTGGCTGTGGCCCTTTTGGACTCGGGGAGTATGGTTACCCTGGCAAGACCCGCCTTAGTACTGCCCGATGAGTACACTGGGCGGAAAACCGGGGTTTTGTGCATTCATGGGGACTTGAGAGACTATGCCACAGCACAAGTGTCTCTCACCACCGTCTCCGGCAGCTGGAAACATGAAGTCGCTGTCGCCGCTAAACTCCCATATGAACTGATTATTGGGAGAGACTTTCCAGGGTTCAGGTCACTGTGGGCCAAGCTGGCAGTTCCGGAAACCCGCGAGGCGGGTGTATCCCCAATAGACTGGCCCTACTCAGGGGAGACCCCGGTGCCCTGGGAACCGGAATCAGGAGGCACCGTGGAAGAGGTGCCCATCCCTAAAATGGAAGAGGGGAAGTCAACCCCACTAAATGTTATGGTTGGAGATGTGGAAGAGTTGACAACAGGTCCAGAGTTGGCAGATCTCCATGTCTCCACAACTAACTTTGGTACCGCTCAACACCAGGACCCGACCCTGTCTCGGGCCTGGGAGAATGTTCTTGAGGTGGAAGGTGAACCACAACAGCCAGGGGCGGAGTTACAGTTTCCTCGCTTTGTGGTTCACCAGGAAATGTTGTACCGAGTAAACAAGGTACGTGAAGAGGTGGTGGAACAATTGGTGGTACCCAATTCATATCGCAAATTGGTGTTGGATTTGGCCCACCAACATGTTCTGGGTGGACACCTAGGCCAGCAGAAAACACTGGACCGCATTTTACAACGATTCTACTGGCCCAGTGTGTACAAGGAGGTGGAGAGATATTGTGAGTCCTGCCCAACATGTCAGATGACCAGCCCTCAGCCTCATTACCGTGGTCCCTTAGTTCCTCTCCCAGTTATTGAGGTACCCTTTGAGCGGATTGCCATGGATCTAGTGGGTCCAGTGCCAAAATCCGCTAGAGGGCACCAACATATTCTGGTGATCTTGGACTATGCCACGCGGTACCCTGAGGCAGTGCCCCTGCGTCACACCTCTGCCAAGCTCATTGCTAAGGAGCTTATGGAAATGTTTTCCAGAGTAGGTCTGCCTAAAGAGGTCCTGACCGATCAAGGTACCCCGTTTATGTCGAAAGTAATGAAAGAGCTCTGTAAACTGCTGCAGGTGAAACAGTTGCGGACATCCGTTTACCACCCGCAAACAGACGGCCTAGTAGAACGGTTTAATCAAACTTTAAAGACCATGTTAAAAAGGGTGGTCGCCAAGGATGGGAAGAATTGGGACTTGCTGCTGCCCTATCTGATGTTCGCAGTGCGAGAGGTGCCCCAGGCCTCTACAGGGTTCTCGCCCTTCGAACTCTTATACGGTCGACATCCACGGGGCCTGTTGGATATAGCCAAGGAGGCCTGGGAACAGCAACCCACACCTCACAAAAGTGTGGTAGAGTACGTGACTCAGCTACAGGAACGGATAGAGACCGTCTTGCCGCTTGTCAGAGAACACATGGAGGCAGCGCAGCGGGCCCAAAGCAGGGTTTATAATCGGCAAGCAAGGGTACGGAACTTTAACCCCGGTGACAGAGTTGTGGTTCTGGTACCCACGGTGGACAGTAAATTTCTAGCTAGATGGCAGGGTCCCTATGAGGTCATTGAAAAAGTTGGGGAAGTGACTTACAAGGTACATCAGCCTGGGCGGAGGAAGCCCGAGCAGGTGTACCATGTAAACCTGCTGAAACTATGGAAAGACAGGGAGACCCCTGGGGGTGACAGTTCCCGACCAGGTATGGTGGGGGTGGAGCTTCCCATTCCTCGGTCTGTTATTAGAGAAGCAGTAGTCGAGGTGAAAACTGGCGACAACCTCTCCTCTAAACAGACTCAGGAAGCCAGGGAGTTTATTAGCAGAAACACGGACGTGTTTTCAGAACTCCCTGGGCGCACTTCGGTCATCCAACATGATGTCGTCACGGAACCTCAGGTCAAGGTCCGGTTGAGGCCTTACCGGGTACCTGAGTCCCGGCGACAAGCTATCGCGGAGGAAGTGCAGCAAATGCTCCGGTTAGACGTGATTGAAGAATCAAAGAGTGAGTGGGCCAGCCCCATAGTCTTGATTCCCAAGCCCGATGGTACGTTGCGGTTCTGTAACGATTTCCGCAAACTTAATGAAGTTTCCAAGTTTGATGCCTACCCTATGCCCCGGGTAGATGAACTCATTGAGAAGCTAGGCCAAGCCAGGTACTTTTCGGTTTTGGACCTCACAAAAGGGTACTGGCAGGTGCCCTTGACTGAGGCTGCCAAGGAGAAAACAGCCTTTATTACACCAGAGGGACTGTTCCAGTACAAGGTATTACCCTTTGGGTTACACGGCGCTCCCGCTACGTTCCAAAGGTTAATGGATATTGTCCTCAGGCCACACCGTCGGTATGCTTCGGCATATCTGGACGATATAATTATCCATAGCACGGATTGGGAAAGTCACCTACCCAAAGTCCAGGCCGTAGTGGATTCCCTCAGGAAGGCTGGGTTGACGGCAAACCCGAAAAAATGTGCTTTAGGCCTAGAAGAAACAAAATACCTGGGCTATGTGATTGGACGAGGAGTGGTCAAGCCCCAGGTGAACAAACTAGAAGCCATCCGTAACTGGCCACGGCCTAACACCACCCGCCAGGTAAAGTCATTTCTGGGGTTGGTGGGATATTATATGCGGTTCATTCCCAATTTTGCCACCCTAGCGGCACCATTGACAGACCTGTTAAAGGGACGCAAGTCTGTCATGGTGAAGTGGAATGAACAGGCCGAAAAAGCGTTCTCCGCTTTGAAGTCTGCCCTGTGTGGGTCTCCGGTGTTGGTGACACCCGACTTTAAGAGGGAGTTCATAGTGCAGACCGATGCCTCCGAGGTAGGTCTCGGTGCTGTACTGTCTCAGGAAGTCAACGGGGAGGAGCACCCCGTTGTCTACATGAGTCGCAAATTAACACCCGCGGAGACCCGGTATAGTATAGTGGAGAGGGAGTGTTTGGCCATTAAATGGGCCCTGGAGTCTCTTCGCTACTACTTACTGGGGAGAAGGTTCCGTCTGATTACGGACCACTCTCCCCTCAAGTGGATGTGCCAGGCTAAGGACAGGAATGCCAGGGTCACCCGATGGTTCTTGTCATTACAAAACTTCAAGTTTACAGTAGAGCACAGAGCGGGACGATTGTTGGGTAACGCGGATGCCCTGTCCAGAACACATTGTTTGGCATGTGTCCACCCCCTCAGGGTTGAACAAAGGGGGGGGGTATGTGGTAAGGTGCAAGGGGCCGTTATTGACGGCAGGTATGTAGCACCAATGTACCTGGCATTGGTGCAGTAAAGCCGTATAGCTTGTTTTTCCAGCATCAGCTGCTGGTGGCAGTTTGCTGCTGATGATTTAGAATAGCCGAAAGGCTAACCTGGGACGGCTTTACTGGGATGGAGTAGAGCAGGGTGGGACTCCATCCCACTACCCAGGTCCGGGTTTTGCGGGCTGTTTAAATAGCCTGGGGAATCAGCTGTGCTCCCCCCTTTGTCTAGAGCTCACATGGGAGTGAGACTCTGTGAGCCTGGCTGAAATCGCCTGTGTTTCATGCGGACCTGAGGCCTATTTGGACTGTAAACAGGACGTTTGCTCAAGGACCAAAAGCTGTTTGCCTGATTGAATCATTTATGCTGCTGTTTCCTGAAAAGGTGATGTAACCTGTATGGACATATGCTTTTGTGGATTTATGTGTGAAATAAACACAGACTTTACTTTGAACTGTTTGCCTCTATACTGCTGACACCCGGTCGCCTACCAGAGCTAATCTCCACACATTGTAATGGCGGCACACAGTCATACAATACTTGCTTGTTACACACCCAGCCCCGCGCTTCTATCCGCCTGCCTGCTTGTTACATTGTAATGGCGGCACGCTGTCACACAATACACGCTTGTTACACACTCAGCCCCGCACTCCTATCCGCCTGCCTGCTTGTTACATTGTAATGGTGGCACACAGTCATACAATACATGCTTGTTGCACACCCAGCCCCGCGCTCCTATCCGCCTGCCTGCTTGTTACATTGTAATGGCGGCACACAGTCATACAATACTTGCTTGTTACACACCCAGCCCCGAGCTCCTATCCGCCTGCCTGCTTGTTACATTGTAATGGAGGCACACTGTCATACAATACATGCTTGTTACACACTCAGCCCTGCGCTCCTGTCCGCCTGCCTGCTTGTTACATTGTAATGGCGCCACACAGTCATACAATACTTGCTTGTTACACACCCAGCCCCGAGCTCCTATCCGCCTGCCTGCTTGTTACATTGTAATGACGGCACACAGTCATACAATACATGCTTGTTACACACCCAGACCCGCACTCCTATCCGCCTGCCTGCTTGTTACATTGTAATGGCGGCACACAGTCATACAATACTTGCTTGTTACACACCCAGCCCCGCGCTCCTATCCGCCTGCCTGCTTGTTACATTGTAATGGCGGCACACAGTCATACAATACTTGCTTGTTACACACCCAGCCCCGCGCTCCTATCCGCCTGCCTGCTTGTTACATTGTAATGGCGGCACAGTCATACAATACTTGCTTGTTACACACCCAGCCCCGAGCTCCTATCCGCCTGCCTGCTTGTTACATTGTAATGGCGGCACACAGTCATACAATACTTGCTTGTTACACACCCAGCCCCGAGCTCCTATCCGCCTGCCTGAGAGATGAGTGTCGCAGAACCAGCTGAGCGGCACTGGCTGTGACATTCCAATACGGCGTCCGTCATTATGACATCAGCTATCGCTTACTACATATGGTGGAGGGGGCACAAATGTTGGATTTCATCCCACTGACCCGGAGAAGGCAAGGAGCAACTATACGTTTTTGGAATAAAAAAGTGGACCAAAACCCACACCCTATGACCCAGAAGCACATCTAAGGAGGACGATGAAACTGCTAAAATTAAAGTGGACCAAAACCCACAGAGATTGGCCTGGGAATCTATAAGATTCCAGCGCCGCTAGATTCCCTCCTCCTGGGGCATCCGGAATCGGGATGCTGCGTTGTGTGAAAACCCTCAGGTCGCCTGGAGACTCGCCTTTTGTCCCTTTCCAACAGCACATGTGATAGCATCCCCGCTATCCCTTTAGCAGGGCGCATGCCCGCGACAGGCATCTGTGGGTGGCCAGCGTGGGCATGCTCCCTATTAGAGGGTAGCGGGGCACGCTCAGATCTGCTCGTCTTAGACAAGCTCTTAGATGAAGGACCGGGAGTGGATCCGAGCGCGCTGATTGGATGAGAGGCTGCACGTGTCGCAGGACCGGGGAAGGGTGAGTGAGATCAGGCAAGATGGGTATTACACAGCAGGGTATCCCCAATCAGGGTACGCGGGGGCAAGGACCAAAACCCCGGACACTCTTTACAGTGGACTAAAACAAATGCCCTGATTGTCCTGGAACCTATAAGATTCCAGAGCCACTAGTGTCCCTCCCCCTGGGGCATCCAGACTCTAGCTGCCCCGCTGTGTGATACCCCCCAGGTCGCCCGGAAACTTACCTTCTTTCCCGGTCCAATGGCACATGCACGAGCAGCGGCCGCATCCCCGCTGACCCTCTAGCAGGGCGCGTGCCTGCACCAGGCATTTGTGAAGGTAAGCGTGGAATGTGTCTGCCACTGCGCCCGGATCCACTGGTCTTAAACGTAGAAGCAGGAGCAGATGCAGACGCGCTGATTGAACAAGAGGCCGCACATGCTCCGTAGGACTGGGGAAAGGTAAGTCAGATCGGGTGACCCGGGGGGTTTCACACAGCGGGAGGTACCTAGGGGACAAAACCAAAGATAGTCAAAATCCTGGGTTTTGTTCCACTTTCATGCAACAACTACACCCTGTATGTCACTGTCTGCTTGTTATGCTATCAATACATTTTGTTTAAAAAAACAGGAAGTCTTAGGCAGACCATGCGACTGTATGCATAGTGTGTTTAACCTGATAACAGAAAGGAGCTGTTTCATGTTCCATGTTAAGATGTATGGCTGATGTGTCATGTTCATGTTTATGTTCCTGATTGATGCTAAATTAGGTAGTTTCACACTGCTGCGGATGCGGAGAGCGCCCAGCATTCACCTGTGAAAAGCTGTCCATAGTAATGGACAGATGGGCGATTTCACATATGTTTGGGGTGTTTGATCATTGAGGGATGGATGAAGCCACACCCCCGCAGTGAGGGATGGATGAAGCCACACCCCCTCAGTGAGGGATGGGTGAAGCCACACCCCCTCAGTGAGGGATGGATGAAGCCACACTCCCTCATTGAGGGATGGATGAAGCCACGCCCCCTCATTGAGGAATGGATAGGAGATACATTGTAACATTAACAACAATAGAAACACTTTGAATAGACAAATGAATTATTTATTGCTGCAGATCTGCGTGTTACACCTCAAAGAGGGACAATATGTAAATTAAGCCACACCCCCTCATTGAGGGATTGATGAAGCCACGCCCCCTCATTGAGGGATGGATAGGAGATACATTGTAACAGTTCCAACAATAAAACACTTTAAATAGGCAAATGAATCATTTATTGATTCCTGATCCGCAAATTGCGCTCTGAGGGCTTCGCGAAAGCCTTGCCTGCACAATGCGGAGGCCGCAGCGCTCTCCCTCCATGTGAATATAGAGCTAGCACTGAACGCCCTCTGCGCGCCGCACACGGCGATTGCGGAGCATTCGCCCGAAAGCGCAAGCTCTCTGCAGTCGTGTCAGTGTGAAACCAGCCTAAACAGCCATTGTTCCTGCACGCTGAGAGTGTCATGTACAAATTGATCCACTGCCAACAAAAGTCTATAAGATTCTAGGGCCAATTTACCTCTTTGTGGGGCATCGCGCTTTGGAATGCCCTCTGCCTTGAGGTGTATGCCCCGAAACGTTGGGTTGTACTATCCGTGGTCACATCTTCTTATTCTGGCATCAGTATATTCATTGCAGCTGTATTGCCTTATTCCTGTATTTGATTTGTCACGTTGTGTTGACTTATACCAGTGACAATTCAGATAGGATGAGCGCAGGAGCATGTGCACTCCACAAGAAAACGGGGGCTGCGGCTTCCCTCACTCCCTATGGCGACACTAACAAGGCTGATTCATTACTAACGCCAGGTAGCGACATATGAGCTTCTGTAGAGCGGATTTCAGTGCGACCGCTAGTAGTCGCTGTGCTCGGCCATGGATCATTGTTTCAGAGCGCCTCAGTCGCTGGCCGGCATTGATGAATATGATGTGTGAGTCGCAGTACTATGCTGTATGGGAGCGAACGGTAACGCCAGCTCAGTGCGACCGACTCACACCACATTTATCAAAAAAACTGCCTCGCACAGCGCCGCGCTCAGAATCATATAATTGTAGCCCAAAGCGCCAGAGGCTGTGTGATTAAAGTCTGTTTTTGAACATGTATCCACCAGTAACAAAGCGAAAACATATGGAATGACATTGTTATAACATTGTAACATAAACACTTTAATACCAGACATGTAAGGACAATTCTGCATAAAAATATCATTAATCAAAAAAGTTTTCAAAAATGTAATTTTCTAGGCCAGGATACATGTCAGAAAGATTTGAGATTTTTTTTAGGAAAAAAAAATAAAATTGGGATCAGGAAAATGATTTAAGGATCTTCCATAGAAATGTATGGGAGAGCGACAGGTAAGACGTGGCGCCCTGCAAGGCTGAGCACTGGCGCTGTATGCTGAGCCTGGGATAATGATGAATCGGACGCTACATGGCGTTGTTCCAGTCCCTCACCAGATTCGGCTTGATAAATGTGGAATTGCTGCCGTGTCCGGAGTTCACCTGCCGCTGTACAGCCACTACCTGGCGCTACCTGCCGCTGTACAGCCACTACCTGGCGCTATACCTTCATGAATAAGGCCCTCAGTTCTAAACAACATCATTAGTATGCACAGCATAAAGCACTGATTGGACGAGAGCCCGCGATTGCTCTGTGGGAACGGCGGCAAGCTGAGTTGCGTGGGGGATTCACAAATGGGGGCATCCCATATGGGACGACATGGGCATATCATAGGGATATATATATATATATATATACCTTTAGCAAGGTGCGCACCCCTGCCAGGCGTTCGTGAATGGCCAGCACAGGCACGCTCCCTCTTACAGGGTAGCAGGGATGCGGCCACCACCTGCTGCTGCGAACCCGGGCAGACTTGGCTCTAGCCAAGTCCTTAGACGAGCCCAGATGAATTTGTGTCAGCGCAATCAAGTGCACTGATTGGACTAGAGGCAGCGCATGCACCGCAGGACCAGGGAAAGGTGAGTTGAAGTGGGCGACCTGGAGGGATTCACACAGCAGGGCATCCAGCATCAGGGTGCCCCCAGGGGCAAGGACCAAAATCCTTGGTTTTAGCCCACCTTAAATCCAATAGTTGACGTTTTTTTAGTAGAGGCCATAGGGAGACCCAGGACAATGCCTGGTGGGCCGCACTGCTTTGGGGCCAGTTGGGCTGCTGCTTGAAACTCGCACTTTCAATCCCCGTCTCCCTCTCAGCCCCCTGTACCCACAAGCCAAGAAACCCCAGCCCCCTGTACCCAGCCCCACTGTACCCACAAGCCAAGGAACCCCAGCCCCCTGTACCCAGCCCCACTGTACCCACAAGCCAAGGAACCCCAGCCCCACTGTACCCACAAGCCAAGAAACCCCAGCCCCCTGTACCCAGCCCCACTGTACCCACAAGCCAAGGAACCCCAGCCCCCTGTACCCAGCCCCACTGTACCCACAAGCCAAGGAACCCCAGCCCCACTGTACCCACAAGCCAAGGAACCTCAGCCCCCAGCGGGGGACTGGCCATAGGGAGACCCAGGACAATGCCTGGTGGGCCGCACTGCTTTGGGGCCAGGTGGGCTGATGCTTTTAACACCCACATTTAATCCCTGCCCCCTTAGTCTTCTTCTCAGCCACCTGTACCCACAAGCCAAGGAACCCCAGCCTCCAATTCTATAGCCCCACTGTACCTACAAGCCAAGGAACCCCAGCCCCCAATGCTATAGTCCTGGCATCATGGTTAGGGGGCGCCTCAGTCTCGGACCAGCCAGGGCCTGGAAACATCCACGGCTGACTTTTGGCCCCAGTCCACCACTGGGCATAGAGATATACAGATCTATCATATTCCTCGCGGTTGCCCTGGGTCAGAGCCTGTCGTGTTGTGAACAGCGATCAATGCCATATGTCTGAGGCATAAGCACATGACGGACGCTCGAGACAGCTCCTAGCCTGAGTTCTGCAGAACTCGGGCCCCTGTGCATCCTAGACTGACATGAAACCATTTGCATGGATGTGTCAGGACCTCCAGGTTCTGAATACGGGTTCAGCTTTCGATTAATGTTCACTGTAACCTCATAAATCATTTATGAAATACCGGCACCGGTGTGTCTGGACTTCTGCTTTGAAGCTGTGTAGCTAGAGCTGGATCTCAGCAGTATGTGGTTGATTTTTTTGCCAGAAGACGCTCATAAATCTTTATGACATACCAGCACCAGCGTGTCTGGACTTGTGCTTTGAAGCTGGGTAGCTAGAGCTGGATCTCAGCAATATGTGGTTGATTTTTTGCCAGAAGACGCAGGCATATCAGAGATGGGATACAATACCGTCATATTTCTCGCAGTTGTCCTGGGTCAGAGCCTGGGGCCCGCCGGAGGATCCTCTGGTGGGCCAGTCCAATACTGCACACCAGTAAAACGAGCTGTCTGCTCCAAGAACAGTGATCGATTCCATATGTCTGCAGGATAAGCACATGACGGCCGTTCGAGACGGCTCCTGGCCTGGGTTCTGCAGAACTCGGGCCCTTGCACATCCTAGACTGGCTTGAAACCTTTTGTATGGATGTGTCAGGACCTCCAGACTCCGAAAACAGGTTTGGCTTTTGATTGATGTTCACGGTAACCTCATAAATCTTTATGAATTACCGGCACCGGTGTGTCTGACTTGTGCTTTGAAGCTGTGTGGTTAAAGCAGGCTCTCAGCAGGACCTAGTTGGATCATCAAAGATGGAATACAATACCCTCATATTCCTCGCAGTTGCCCTGGGTCAGAGTCTGGGGCCCACCGGAGGATCCTCTGAGGTTAGCAGAACTCAGCCCCTGCACATCCTAGACTGGCTTGGAACCTTTTGTATGGATGTGTCAGGACGTTCAGACTCTGAATAAGGGTTTAGCTTTTGCTTGATGTTCATGGTCGGTCACCTCATAAATCTTTATGACATACCGGCACCAGTGTGTCTGGACTTGTGCTTTGAAGCTGTGTGGCTAGAGCAGGCCCTCAGCAGGACCTGATTGATTTTGTGACAGAAGACACGGGCATCTCAAAGATGGGATACAATACCGTCATATTCCTCTCAGTTGCCCTGGGCCAGTGCCTGGGGCCCCGTCGGAGGATGCTCTGGTGGGCCAGTCCGACACAAGACGCCAGTAAATGAGCTGTCTGCTCCCAGAACAGCGATTGATATCATGTGTCTGCAGCATAAGCACATGACGGCCATTTGAGATGGCTCCTAGCCTAATTTCTGCAGGACTCTGCCCCTACACATCCTAGACTGACATGGGCATATCAGAGATGGGATACAATGCCGTCATATTCCTCGCAGTTGCCCTGGGTCAGAGTCTGGGGCCCACTGGAGGATCCTTTGAGGTCAGCAAACCCCGGCCCCCTGTGCATCCTAGACTGACTTGAAACCTTTTGCATGGATCTGCCAGAACCACCAGACTCTGAATACGGGTTCAGCTTTCATATAATGTTCACGGTAACCTCATAAATCCTTATGACATACCGGCACCAGCGTGTCTGGATCTGTGCTTTGAAGCTGTGTGGCTAGAGCAGGCTCTCAGCAGGACCTGGTTGATTTTGTGGCCTATCAGAGATGGGATGCAATACAGTCATATTCCTCTCAGTTGCCCTGGGTCAGAGCCTGGGGCCCCCCGGGAGGATCCTCTGGTGGGCCAGTCCGACACGACACGCCAATAAATGAGCTGTCTGCTCCCAGAACAGCGATCGATGCCACATGCCCGCAGCATAAGCAAACGATGGCAATGTGATACTATAAGTGACATTTAATATCGCATCTCCTGTTTCCATCTGCAGCTCTTAATGACGCCCCGACGAGCGCTTCATTTGTCTTCTTTTCATTAGCACATTAATCAAAGCTTCTGGAAGATGCTGTTTAATTAGGTTTGTGGGAGCAGCAGCTTGGAGATATGTGCACGGGCTATAATTAGCCACAGAGAAAGATATTACTCCAGGGCTTGGGTATGTTCACAGCTTCTCTTATTGGACCTTTCTCCAGGATGGACTGGTCATAGGGGACACAGAGATTTCCCGGTGGGCCCAGGCAGGGGTGCTCAAAGAGGCTCTGCTCCCCAGAACTACTCTGACTGCAGCGCGGCCCGCTGTGCTACCATACCCCCCAAGTGTCCCCAATTTGGAGGGACTGTCCCTCTAATGAGTCCCTATCCCCCTGTCCCTCGTTGTTCTCATTTGTCCCTCTTTGAGGTGTAACATGCAGATCTGCAGCAATAAATGATTCATTCGCCTATTCAAAGTGTTTCTATTATTGTAACTGTTACATCCTATCTCCTATCCATCCCTCAATGAGGGGGCGTGGCTTCGTCCATCCCTCAATGAGGGGGCGTGCCTTCATCCATCCCTCAATGAGGGGGCGTGCCTTCATCCATCCCTCAATGAGGGGGCGTGGCTTTGTACATCCCTCAATGAGGGGACGTGGCTTCATTTACATATTGTCCCTCTTTGAGGTGTAACATGCAGATCTGCCGCAATAAATGATTAATTTGCCTGTTCAAAGTGTTTCTATTGTAACTATTACAATGTATCTCCTATCCATCCCTCAATGAGGGGGTGTGGCTTCATACATCCCCCAACGAGGGGGTGTGGCTTCATTTACATACTGTCCCTCTTTGAGGTGTAACATGCAGATCTGCAGCAATAAAGTACATATTGTCATTCATTTGCCTATTCAAAGTGTTTCTATTGTTGTAACTGTTACAATGTATCTCTTATCCATCCCTCAATGAGGGGGCGTGGCTTCATCCATTCACCAATGAGGGCGCATGGCTTCATCCATTCCCCAAGGAGGGGGTGTGGCTTCATCCATCCCTCAATGAGGGGCATGGCTTCATCCATCCCTCAATGAGGGGGTGTGGCTTCATTTACATATTGTCCCTCTTTGAGGTGTAACATGCAGATCTGCAGCAATTAATGATTCATTTGACTATTCAAAGTGTTTCTATTGTTGTAACTGTTACATCCTATCTCCTATCCATCCCTCAATGAGGGGGGCGTGGCTTCGTACATCCCTCAATGAGGGGACGTGGCATAATTTAACAACTGTCCCTCTTTTCCACCCTGAAAAGTTGGGAGGTATGTGCTACTACTGACACAAAAAAAAAACTGAAAAGAATGGCGGCTCCCCCTGGAGGAGGCCTGGGCAGCAGCTCCCCATGCAGCACCTCCTCCTCCAATCTGAAGTAAGTGCAGGCATCGGCCCCGCCCACTGCCCGCCTCTCCTGCTGGACCAAAATTGTGAAAATCCTGAGTTTTGGTCTTTGCCCCCCTGATCGGGGGATGCCCCGCTTTGTGAAACCCCCCCAGGTTGCCCAATCTGACTTACCCTTCCTCGGTCCTACGGCGCATGCGCAGCCTCTCGTCCAATCAGCGCGCTCAGATCTGCTCCCATCTCTTTATCTAAGCGTTCGTCTAAGGCCAGCGACTCAGAGCGCGCTGGCTGCCGCATCCCCCACCTCCCTCTAACAGGGAGTGTGCCCACAATGGTCATTCACAAATAAAAACAAATTGCTTATGCTGTTACACAGGATAATTTCCGGACAAGGGTATCTGTGCGAATAATATCCCTTTCAGAGTGTCTGTTTCTTCAAGTCTCTCAGTATGGTAATGCAGGGGTTAATTACCACCTTTTCAGAGTTCCAATTAGAAGTATCAGAGGCAAATCTTCTTTCCAATCACGCCAGAGTCAAAAGTTGATAAAATCCAAATTGTGCTGTTACTGCTGCTCCTTGCATTAGGTCCCGACGCGCGTTTCGTTATGTAAACTCTCTCAAGGGCCTATCTGCACATGTGCAGAGACTCATTTTTAAACTGTTGAGAAGTCCCAGAGGCTTATGGGATGTGTAGTTTCAGCTTCCAGTCTGTCATTCATATGCTGATGCAGGTGTGGATACAAGTTCTTGTCATTTTGTTGCTACAATAAAAGGGATATTATTTGCACAGATACCCTTGTCTGGAAATTATCCTGTGTAACAGCAAAAGCCATTTGTTTTTATTAATCCGAATAAAAGTGTGTGAAACTTTTTATAGCTTCTACATGGGATTTAAGCGAGTAATTATTCTAAAGAGGACTGTATACTAACACCGCACGAAAAGCGGCGAAGAGGATAAACAATCTCTTAAAGTGGACCAACATCCTCCCGGGAATCTATAAGATTCCCTGGCCGATCTGATCCCTCCCCGCGGGGTATCCAAAATCAGGATGCCCCGCTGTGTGAAACCCCCCAGGTCGCCCAGGAACCTTACCTGGATCCTGATCCAACGGCGCATGCGCGGGCCGCATCTCGCGCTTCTCTCTAACAGGGCCAGGCATTTGTGAATGGCCGGCGCAAGCGCGCTCCCTGTTAGAGGGAAGCGCGAGATGCGGCCGCCAGCGTGTGTGTACTTCGCTTGGACGCGCATACCACAGCGGCTCCGAGCGGGCTGATTGGACAAACGGCCATGCATGCGCCGTAGGAGTGGGGTGAGGTGAGTTTTTATGAGCGATTGGTGGTGGTTTCACCATAGATCGGGGTGCCCCGGGGAAGTGCACCAAGACCCAAGATAGTCAAAATCCTGGATGTTGGTCCACTTTAAGATAAAAACCCAGGATTCAGCTTCTCATCTACTTATATTAAACCGGACCTTCAGCGTGATTTAATGAAAAGCCCAAACTCTTAAAAAACGTTTCCCCAGCATCTAAAATTAATATATTTTACATTTTTAGTCACAAACTTATTATTCTTCCCCCCACTGGGCTGCAACTCTGTTCAGGAATTTAGGATACGGGCGCCGCCATCTTGACTCAGAAGCATCACACTTACTGAGGAGAGGAGAGGGGGATAAAGTACAGGGGGCGGGTTATAGCTGTGCTTTGCTCAGACAGAGCAGAGCTGGGGTCAGGAAAAGGTCAGCAGTCCCAGAATGCAGAGCAGCACAGTCAGGAGGCACTTCCTGTTTGCAGGCTGCCTGATAAGATGGCGGCTTCCATAAGCCGCCATCTTGGATGTTTAAAGGCTCATAACATGCAGCAGATGCAGGTAGGATGATTTTTAATGTGAGCAATCTGCATGTACAGGGTG
Source organism: Gastrophryne carolinensis (assembly GCA_027917425.1). Taxonomy (NCBI): domain Eukaryota; kingdom Metazoa; phylum Chordata; class Amphibia; order Anura; family Microhylidae; genus Gastrophryne; species Gastrophryne carolinensis. Next base: position 12,916,772 of record CM051244.1, on the reverse strand, counting down.
TGGGAAACATATAAGATAGGCTCTTATTCAGGGTGAAGGTCCGGATTAGTGTGAGCAATCTGTATGTACAGGGTGTGGGAAACATATAAGATAGGCTCTTATTCAGGGTGAAGGTCCGGATTAGTGTGAGCAATCTGTATGTACAGGGTGTGGGAAACATATAAGATAGGCTCTTATTCAGGGTGAAGGTCCGGATTAGTGTGAGCAATCTGTATGTACAGGGTGTGGGAAACATATAAGATAGGCTCTTATTCAGGGTGAAGGTCCGGATTAATGTGAGAAATCTGTATGTACAGGGGGGGAAACATATAAGATAGACTCTTATTCAGGGTGAGGGTCCGGATTAATGTGGACAATCTGTATGTACAGGGTGTGGGAAACATATAAGATAGACTCTTATTCAGGGTGAGGGTCCGGATTAATGTGGACAATCTGTATGTACAGGGTGGGGGAAACATATAAGATAGACTCTTATTCAGAGTGAAGGTCCGGATTAATGTGAGCAATCTGTATGTACAGGGTGGGGGAAACATATAAGATAGGCTCTTATTCAGGGTGAAGGTCCGGATTAATGTGAGCAATCTGTATGTACAGGGTGTGGGAAACATATAAGATAGGCTCTTATTCAGGGTGAAGGTCTGGATTAATGTGAGCAATCTGTATGTACAGGGTGTGGGAAACATATAAGATAGGCTCTTATTCAGAGTGAAGGTCCGGATTAATGTGGGCAATCTGTATGTACAGGGTGTGGGAAACATATAAGATAGGCTCTTATTCAGAGTGAAGGTCCGGATTAATGTGAGCAATCTGTATGTACAAGGGGGGAAACATATAAGATAGACTCTTATTCAGAGTGAAGGTCCGGATTAATGTGGGCAATCTGTATGTACAAGGGGGGAAACATATAAGATAGACTCTTATTCAGGGTGAGGGTCCGGATTAATGTGGACAATCTGTATGTACAGGGTGGGGGAAACATATAAGATAGACTCTTATTCAGAGTGAAGGTCCGGATTAATGTGGACAATCTGTATGTACAGGGTGGGGGAAACATATAAGATAGGCTCTTATTCAGGGTGAAGGTCTGGATTAATGTGGGCAATCTGTATGTACAGGGTGTGGGAAACATATAAGATAGGCTCTTATTCAGAGTGAAGGTCCGGATTAATGTGAGCAATCTGTATGTACAAGGGGGGAAACATATAAGATAGACTCTTATTCAGAGTGAAGGTCCGGATTAATGTGGGCAATCTGTATGTACAAGGGGGGAAACATATAAGATAGACTCTTATTCAGGGTGAGGGTCCGGATTAATGTGGACAATCTGTATGTACAGGGTGGGGGAAACATATAAGATAGACTCTTATTCAGAGTGAAGGTCCGGATTAATGTGAGCAATCTGTATGTACAGGGTGTGGGAAACATATAAGATAGGCTCTTATTCAGGGTGAAGGTCTGGATTAATGTGGGCAATCTGTATGTACAGGGTGTGGGAAACATATAAGATAGACTCTTATTCAGAGTGAAGGTCCGGATTAATGTGAGCAATCTGTATGTACAGGGTGTTGGAAACATATAAGATAGACTCTTATTCAGAGTGAAGGTCCGGATTAATGTGGGCAATCTGTATGTACAGGGTGTGGGAAACATATAAGATAGACTCTTATTCAGGGTGAAGGTCCGGATTAGTGTGAGCAATCTGTATGTACAGGGTGTGGGAAACATATAAGATAGGCTCTTATTCAGGGTGAGGGTCTGGATTAATGTGGGCAATCTGTATGTACAGGGTGTGGGAAACATATAACATAGGCTCTTATTCAGGGTAAAGGTCCAGATTAATGTGGGCAATCTGTATGTACAGGGTGTGGGAAACATATAACATAGGCTCTTATTCAGGGTAAAGGTCCAGATTAATGTGAGCAATCTGTATGTACAGGGTGTGGAAAACATATAAGATAGACTCTTATTCAGAGTGAAGGTCCGGATTAATGTGAGCAATCTGTATGTACAGAGTGTGGAAAACATATAAGATAGACTCTTATTCAGAGTGAAGGTCCGGATTAATGTGAGCAATCTGTATGTACAGGGTGTGGGAAACATATAAGATAGACTCTTATTCAGAGTGAAGGTCCGCTTTAACGGCCCTGGTCAGGTTAGACACCTCCGGGCCAGGTGGGTAAGTCTCTTTTTATGAAATTGTCATATTAATGAATGACTTATAATTATATACATAAATGAATGCAAGTAGAGATCTATCTAATTTCTAGATTATTGGAAAGCTGTAGGAAAGGCGATCATTTCTTTGTTTCCTATGTCTGCAGCATTCTAACATTAGCGCCTGGGAAACTCCAGGCAGCTGAAGAATTTCTTCTGTATGCAGTCTGGTTTTTCTACTTACTTTTTCCTTCCACTTCGGGTGGCCACCTGATCAGGCTGTCGCTTTATCCATATAGATCTACCAAGCGATATTCTTCTTCTTGGGTCATTCACAAATGCCTGGCATGGGCACACGCCCTGCTCGCGCATACGCCGTTGGACCGAGGCTGAAGGTGAGTGTATGGGGCGACCTGGGGGGTGTCACACAGTGGGGCATCCCCATTCTGGATGTAGAGGGAATCAAGCGGCCCCTGAATCTTATAGGTTCCAACGCTGTTTGGGGCGTGGCTTTTGGTTCACTGTCAGCAGAGTTTCAGTTAAGAAGGACCCCGGCCCGAGCAGCGTGAGTAGCAGATGCATCCCGGTTATCCCTCTAGCAGTGCGCATGCCCGGCATCTGTGAATTACCGGCGCGGGCACACTCCCTGTTAGAAGTTAGCAGGGCATCGCAGGTGTCGTAGGTCCGGGAAGAGGCGAGTTGCGCTCAGCGATCTGGGGGTTTCAGACAGCGGGGGCACGGGCCAAAGGATAGGCAAAATTCTGGGTTTTGCTTCACTTCAAGATCAGCCAATCGGCAAACTCCATCCATCCATCAATAAGGGGGTGTGGCTTCACTCATCCCTCAATGAGGGGCGTGTCTTCATCAATCCCTCAATGAGGGGGTGTGGCTTCATTTACATATTGCCCCTCTTCGAGGTGTAACATGCAGATCTGCAGCAATAAATTATTCATTTACTTATTCCAAGTGTTTCTATCGTTGTAATTTTTACAATGTATCTCTAATCCATCCCTCAGTGGGGGCGTGGCTTCACCCACACCTCAATGAGGGGGCGTGGCTTCGTCCATACCTCAGTTAGGTGCATGGCTTCATCAATCCCTCGATGAGGGGTGTGGCTTAATTTACATATTGTCCCTCTTTGAGGTGTAACATGCAGATCTGCATCAGTAAAGGATTCAATCTATTCAAAGTGTTTCTATTGTTGTAACTGTTACAATGTATCTCCTATCCATCCCTCAATGAGGGGGCGTGGCTTCATCCATCCCTCAATGAGGGGGCGTGGCTTCATCCATCCCCCAATGAGGGGGCGTGGCTTCATCCATCCCTCAATGAGGGGGCATGGCTTTATCCCTCCCTCAATGAGGGGATGTGGCTTCATCCATCCCCCAATGAGGGGGCGTGGCTTCATCCATCCCTCAATGAGGGGGCATGGCTTTATCCCTCCCTCAATGAGGGGATGTGGCTTCATCCATCCCCCAATGAGGGGGCGTGGCTTCATACATCCCTCAATGAGGGGGCATGGCTCTACCCATCCCTCAATTGGGGGGGGCGTGGCTTCAACCATCCCCAATAAGGGGGTGTGGCTTCATGGTGGGAGTCGTAGGACCGGGAAGAGGCGAGTTGCGCTCAGCGATCTGGTGGGTTTCAGACAGCGGGGGCACGGGCCAAAACCCAGGATAGGCAAAATCCTGGGTTTTGCTTCACTTTAAGATCAGCCAATCGGCAAACTCAAAAGTGCCAGAGGGCGTGGCTTCAGCTTGGGAAAAACCCTTAAAAAAAAAAAGACTGGCCCTCTGCCAATCTAATTGGGTGGATATTCCAAGGAGGGTTTTGTTCTGCTTTAAAGGAAAACTCCTTTTGTCAGGTTGTCGGAGTTCTGCCTTATTATTTTCCTCTTTTAGGATGTAAAATAATCCCATGTGTTAGTTTTGTGCCCCCAGACCTGTGACTTACCTGCTTCCAGGTTTCCTATATTCCTGTGGCTCTGTGTCGCTAAAAGGGGGCGTGGCTTCCCCGGCTCTTAGCGTAGCTTCTGACTACAAACCCCACAATCCTTCCGCTGTGACCGGTGAGCTCATCAGCAGCTCAAGCAGCAGTAATGACCTCCCCAGGCAAGGGCGTGTATAGCTCTAATTGGGTCCCCCCAGGGCAGACACTCACCGGCTGGATCCTGGACAAACTTAGACAGAGTATGTCTGCTGGGGGCGTGGCTCTGTGTTGCTAAAGTGGGCGTGGCTTTCTCGGCCCTTAGCGTAGCTTCTGACTACGAATCCCAGAATCCTTCGGCTGTGACCGGTGAGCTCATCAGCAGCAGAAATGACTTCCCCAGGCAAGGGCATAAATAGCCCTAATGGGGTCCCATCAACACCCCCTCCACCCCCGGGGCAGACACTCACCAGCCGGATCCTGGACAAACGTAGGCAGCGTATGTCTGCTGGGGGCGTGGCTCTGTGTTGCTAAAGTGGGCGTGGCTTTCCCGGGCCCTTAGCGTAGCTTCTGACTACGAATCCCAGAATCCTTCTGCTGTCACCAGTGAGTTTATCAGCAGCTTTGGCTAAAACAAGCAGCAGTAATGACCTCCCCAGGTGAGGGCGTACATAGTTCTTATTCGGTCCCATCCACCCCCCGGGGCAGACATTCACCAGCCAGATCCTGGACAGGGTGGGCCGTGGCGCGGCTGCCACTTACTCTTTAGCAACTGGAACACCAGATTGCGACCCCCTCAACTGAAGAGGCCGAATTGCAGCAGGAGGGGCTAAACCTGTGAGCGCTCAGGAGTGTGGGGGGGGGGGGGGCGTCGCTGCCTCGGCCAATCAGATTATAGCAAGCCAGGAGTCAGGAAGCCTCTGCCACGTACCAGTTAAGGATGCTGACACAAACACTTTAGCAACTGGAACACCAGATTGCGATCCCCTCAACTGAAGAATCTGAATTGCAGCAGGAGGGGCTAAACCTGTGAGCGCTCAGGAGTGTGGGGGGCGTCTCTGCCTCGGCCAATCAGATGATAGCAAGCCAGGAGTCAGAGAGCCTCTGCAGCATACAGCACACACCCCCGTTAGTGTCCGGTTGCTAAGGTAAACAGCTTGTTGCTAGGACGGTTTCCTTTTACGACACAGAGTTGCAAACAAATAATAATAAAAATAACATCCTATTGGCCACACAATGATGGACACGTGGGAAGCGGAATCACCCTTTAATGTAATGGCCGCTCTGGAGTATTTACATTTATACAGGTCAACCTCCCTGTGGGTTTCTTTCATTTACAGTATAAGGGATCCCAGATGCTGGCCGGAGGCCATAATTAAAGTGGACCAAAACCCGCCCTGGATGCTGGTCAGAGGGCATAATTAAAGTGGACCAAAACCCACCCTGGATGCTGGCGGAAGGGCATAATTAAAGTGGACCAAAACCCACCCTGGATGTTGGGGATCCCGGATGCTGGTCGGAGGCCATAATTAAAGTGGACCAAAACCCACCCTGGATGCTGGTCGGAGGGCATAATTAAAGTGGACCAAAACACACCCTGGATGCTGGCGGAAGGGCATAATTAAAGTGGACCAAAACACACCCTGGATGCTGGCGGAAGGGCATAATTAAAGTGGACCAAAACCCACCCTGGATGTTGGGGATCCCGGATGCTGGTCGGAGGCCATAATTAAAGTGGACCAAAACCCACCCTGGATGCTGGTCGGAGGGCATAATTAAAGTGGACCAAAACCCACCCTGGATGCTGGTCGGAGGCCATAATTAAAGTGGACCAAAACCCACCCTGGATGCTGGCGGAAGGGCATAATTAAAGTGGACCAAAACCCACCCTGGATGCTGGCCGGAGGGCATAATTAAAGTGGACCAAAACCCACCCTGGATGCTGGCCGGAGGGCATAATTAAAGTGGACCAAAACCCACCCTGGATGCTGGCCGGAGGGCATAATTAAAGTGGACCAAAACCCACCCTGGATGCTGGTCGGAGGGCATAATTAAAGTGGACCAAAACCCACCCTGGATGCTGGCCGGAGGGCATAATTAAAGTGTACCAAAACCCACCCTGGATGCTGGCCGGAGGGCATAATTAAAGTGGACCAAAACCCACCCTGGATGCTGGCCGGAGGGCATAATTAAAGTGGACCAAAACCCACCCTGGATGCTGGGGATCCTGGATGCTGGTCGGAGGCCATAATTAAAAAGTGGACCAAAACCCACCCTTGAGCCTATGAGACTCCGGGGCAGACATATTCCCTCCCGAACTTGGATGCCCCGCTCTGTGAAACCCCGTCTCTGACCCGCAAGTCTTACCTTTTTCCTCCCCGAGCCCGCGGGCATCACTCGCCTTCCTTCACGGCTGTGAGCGGTCCAGGCCGAAGGGAGGCGAGTGATGCTGCGGGCAGGATTCCAGTCAGGGGCTCTAGCTGCACCATGGGCTTGAGGAGAGGTAAGTGAGCTCGGCACACGGCGGGGCATCCCAAACCTGGGATAGAGGAAATCACGGGTTTTGGTACACTTTAAAGTGGACCAAAACCCAGAATTTTGACTATCCTGTGTTTGGTCCCCGATCGGGGATGCCCCACTGTGTGACACCCCCCAGATCTCTGAGCCCAACTCACCTCTTCCCAGTTCTATGGCGCATGCGCTTGTCCAATCAGCGGGCTCAGAGCGCGCTGGCGGCCGCATCCCCTGCTTCCCTCTAACAGGGAGCGAGCCCGCCATTCACAAATGCCTGGTGTGGGCATGCACCTTACTAGAGGGATAGCGGGGATGCGCCATGGGACCGAGAAACAAGGTAAGTATAGGGGGCGACCTGGGGGGTATCACACAGTGGCCCATCCCGATTTTGAGGGAATCGATCAGCCCTGGAATCTTATAGATTCCTGGGCAGATCACGGTGGGTTTTGGTCCACTTTAAACACAGGTCAGGTGACCGTTAGGACCAGTGTGGTGCTGGCGCTCACTTCCAGCCGAGCTTCTGCAGCACTCGCTGTAATTTCACTTTTCCCATGAGGAAGGTGATGGCGAAATTCCTTTGATACCACTCCCTGAAAGACAAGAGAAACGAAGGGTTAACATTCCATAGGTAGTGGAACAAAACCGACCATCTAAAAGACTCCAGGGCTGGCCGCTTACTTTTTTTCCCCGGGGCATCCCATTTTCCTTTCAGTAAATGACTGCAATTGGTTACAATGAGGAGCGAGCGCTGCCACGTCCCTGGCGGTGTGCACGCTCCAGCACCAGCCATTCAGATAGGCCGGGACGGGAGCGTACACAAGACTGGGGATACGGGGGATACAGGAGATACGAGGGATACTGGGGATATAGGGCATACGGGGGATATAGGGCATACGGGGGATATAGGGCATAAGAGCGATACTGGGTATACGGAGGATACTGGGGATACAGGGCATACGGGGGATACAGGGCATACGGGGGATACAGGGCATACGGGGGATACAGGGCATACGGGGGATACAGGGCATACGGGGGATACTGAGCATACGGGGGATACTGGGCATACGGGGGATACTGGGCATACAGGGCATACGGCGCATATAGGGCATACGGGGGATACGGAGGATACTGGGGATACAGGGCATACGGGGGATACAGGGCATACGGGGGATACAGGGCATATGGGGGATACGGAGGATACGGGGCATACGGGGGATACGGAGGATACGGGGGATACAGGGCATACGGGGGATACAGGGCATACGGGGGATACAGGGCATACGGGGGATACAGGGCATACGGGGGATACAGGGCATACGGGGGATACTGGGGATATAGGGCATACGGGGGATACGGAGGATACGGGGGATACGGGGCATACGGGGGATACGGAGGATACTGGGGATACAGGGCATACGGGGGATACAGGGCATACGGGGGATACAGGGCATATGGGGGATACGGAGGATACGGGGCATACGGGGGATACGGAGGATACTGGGGATACAGGGCATACGGGGGATACAGGGCATACGGGGGATACAGGGCATACGGGGGATACAGGGCATACGGGGGATACAGGGCATACGGGGGATACTGGGGATATAAAGCATACGGCGGATATAGGGCATACGGGGATACAGGGCATACGGGGATACAGGGCATACGGGGGATACAGGGCATACGGGGGATACAGGGCATACAGGGCATACGGGGGATACAGGGCATACGGGGGATACAGGGCATACGGGGGATACAGGGCATACGGGGGATACAGGGCATACAGGGCATACGGGGGATACAGGGCATACGGGGGATACAGGGCATACGGGGGATACAGGGCATACGGGGAATATTGGGGATATAGGGGAAACTGGGGATATAGGGCATATGGGGGATATAGCGCATACGGGGGATATAGGGCATACGGGGGATATAGGGCATACGGGGGATATAGGAGATACGGGGGATATAGGAGATACGGGGGATATAGGAGATACGGGGGATATAGGGGATACCGGGGATACAGGGCATACGGGGGATATAGGGGATACCGGGGATACGGAGGATATAGGGCATACGGGAGATATAGGGCATACGGGGGATATAGGGGATACCGGGGATATAGGGGATACAGTGGATGCGGCAGCACATGCTCCCCATTGATTTCAATCAGAGCCCTTTGGGGCTGAATGACGTCCCACTGATTGCTCGTCCAATCAGTGGGATTGGATCCGCTCGACCCCCTTCATCTAAGGCGAGTGGATCCAAGCGCGTTGACGGCCGCATCCCCCGCTACCCTCTAAAATGGAGCGTGCCTGTGCCGGCCATTCACAAATTCCTGACACGGGCACACGCCCTGCTAGAGGGATAGCGGGGATGCGGCCGCAGACTGCGCATGCACCGCTGGACCGGGAAAGAAGGTTTCTGGGCGAGCTGGGGGGTATCGCACAGCGGGGGGAGGGAATCATATAGATTTCTGTGGGTTTGGTCCAAGTTTCTGGCTGTATTTGCGCTGTAGCACATTTAGGTGTTTATACGTGCGCTCTGCTGCCATCTGGTGGCCGTCCTGAGTAAGCGCACCCTGTAACAATACCATTTTGTGAATACTCACCTTGTAAAATGGGTATTATAAGTATGTCACACACCCCGCTTCAAGAATCCATAACATGTGGGTAGTATCGACCTGAAGAGGGCGTTCCTGCAGAGATGATAGCAAAAGAAAGCCCCTCCCTGATCCATAAATACCTGGGACCTCCCACTCATCACCCAGTATACAGAAGCAGTAAGGTAAGGGACCAGGAAGAGGCAAATATAAACCACAACCACGCAAAGTTCACAAAATAGAGGATCCTAAATACAGAAAGGGCGGGTGAAGCGGGGTGTGTGACATACTTATAATACCCATTTTACAAGGTGAGTATTCACAAAATGGTATTATTCTAAGTATGTCACACACCCCGCTTCAAGAATCCATAACATGTGGGACATCCAATAGCAGTGTCCATAACAAGGGCGGGGATCCAAAACTAGGCAACAATGCACAACTCTAAACCACTACAGCTTGCAAAACTTTGCGGCCAAAAACAGCATCCGCTGATGCCCGAACATCAACCTTGTAAAACTTGGAAAAAGTGTGAACAGAAGACCAGGTAGCGGCCTTACAAACTTGCTCAACAGAGGCCTGGTGCTGAAAAGCCCAGGACGCACCAACTGCACGAGTAGAATGAGCCGTAACACGAAAAGGGGGACTCCTCCCCTTGGCAGAATAGGCCCCAATGATGGCCTGACGAATCCATTTACTAATGGAAGATTTGGCAGGAGCCAAACCTTTCCTAGGCCCGCAGGGCACCACAAAGAAAGCATCAGTCTTACGAAAGGAAGACGTAACCTCCAGATAATGTCCCACAACACGAACTACATCCAAAGAATGCAACGCCCTTTCCTTGTCGTTGCTGGGATTTGGGCATAGAGAAGGCAAAACAATCCCCTCGATTCAAAGAGCAAAAGTTAATTGATTTCGGATCGAGAATCGTAAGTTTGGGTGGGTGTTTGTCATTTTTTCTTGTTTTTTTGGCCATTTACGACTCGCACGAGCCTACGTTCGAATGCGTATATGCTCTTACGATCATCGCAAGTTCGTTCCTAAATTTTAGGATGAAAACGTAAAACTTAGGATCAAATCCTAAAACTTAGGATGAAAACGTAAAACTTAGGATAATCGGATGTGTTTCGGTGTGATTCAGAGAACAGTTTTCAAACCTCTAAACGCGTTTTAAAAGAAAGCCACTGGCGACACCTTTTAGCAGTCGTATTGCTGTTCTTGAACAGGTTTTTTGGCTATGTGGAGGAGTCTGCGCGTCTTGAGCTGCAATGAACTGCATGTATCAGCATGGCCGAGGCCATAAATTGTATGGCAATGCATACCTGATGCATGTATGCCTTATAAAAGCATTTTAATGTGGACCTTAATTAGTCCTTTGCATGTAAACCTTTATTTGGCAATATATTTGCGTTAATTAAAGAAACTTATGTCCTTTGTTATTTATTTTTAAATTGATGTACTAGAATAATATTTTTAGATTGCATTTATTGGTGTAGTTGTTTACCTTTGCTTTGTTTAATTATTTAAGCACATCTTTGGTCAGATGCATCACACTTACTGAGGAGAGGAGAGCGGGATAAAGTGCAGGATGTGGGTTACTGCTGTATTTTGCACAGACACAGCAGAGCTGGGGGCACGGAAAGGTCAGAAATCAAAGAATCCAGAGCAACACAGTCACAAGGCCCTTTCTGTTTGCAGGCTGCCCGATAATACCTGAGCCGCCATCTTGGCTGTTTCTAGGCTCATAACATGCAGAAGTTGCTGGGTGTTTTTTAATATTTGAGAGCAATCTGTATGTAAAGGGTGTGGGTAACCACACTAAAAATTTAAAGTTGTACCATTTGAAGCATAAATATTAAAATTAAATCCACAAGTAAAAAATGCAAGTTAACTAAAAATTAAACAAAGTAAGATTTACTTATGCAAATGCATTCATTAATGGTTGGTTACTACAAAATGAATGAAATAAAGAAAAATAAAAGACCAAATATTTAGAATGCACTTTAATGAGGTAAGTTTGTAGTGCGGAGCCGCAAGATCAGAAGGATTTACGTCCAGACAAAAAAGGAAAAAGGGCAAAACCAATGTTGCAACCTGAGAAATGAAACGGAAAATTCAGGATGGAAACTGACATAGGTCTGATTCCCGAACTGCCATACGAACGGACGTATATTTTAGGATAGAAACGTATTTGCTTATAGAATCACTCGCAAGTTCATACGAACGCACGAGCGGACGTGAAAAATAGGATGATCGGCACCCAAATCCAAGCTGTTACATGTTTCTTTGAATCGACCCAAATGTCCTGATTCAGATGAAAAGCCGAAACCACCTTAGGAAGAAAATCCGGCTTGAAACGAAAGACAACCTTATCCTGATGCCTCTCGAAGTATGGAGCTTTAATGGATAAAGCTGCCAACTCAGAAACACGCCTAACCGAAGTGATAGCCACCAAAAAGGCCACCTTTTGCGTAAGAGAAGACAAAGCAACCTCATTCAAGGGCTCAAACGGAGGGCCCTGGAGAGCAGAAAGAACCAGGTTCAAATCCCAAACTGGAACAAAAGGCTTCCTAGGAGGCCGTACATGCGTAACCCCTTGGAAAAAGGTCTTGACTAATGGATGAAGTGCAAAGGACCTTTGGAAGAACACCGCCAGGGCAGAAACCTGCCCCTTCAATGTACTAAGCTGGAGCCCCAGATCTAGACCATGTTGAAGAAACTCTAGAATTCTAGGAATGGAGAACTCTCGACAAGAGAAAGACCTACTTTCACACCAATCAATATAGGACCTCCAAGTCCTGTAGTAAATAGAAGAGGAAGAGCGCTTCCTGGCACAGATAAGAGTCTGAATCACCGCATCAGAAAGACCTTCTTCCTTCAAGATGGCGGCTTCAGCAGCCACGCCGTCAAAGCCAGCGATGGTAAATTGGGATAGCGTAGCCGACCCTGGGTGAGCAGGTCCGGCAGCAGAGGCAGGACGAACTGATCTTCTGCCAGCCTTACAAGATCTGCGAACCAAACGCGCCTTGGCCACCGTGGGGCCACCAGAATCGCCGACGCGCCTTCCAAGGCCAGTTTGCGCACCACTCTGGCTATCATTGGGAACGGAGGGAACAGGTAAAGGAACCCCAGATCCCTCCAGTTCAGAGACATGGCATCCACTGCCAGAGCCAGAGGATCCTGCGAGAGAGACACAAAGACTGGAAGCTTGTGATTGTGACAAGAAGCAAAGAGGTCCACCGCTGGGACCCCCCACCTGAGACATATCGAACGAAACACCTTGGGACTGAGAGACCACTCCCCCTGACGAGAGGAGGCCCTGCTCAGCAAGTCCGCCTCCGTGTTCTCCACCCCCGGAATGTAGACTGCTGAGATACACGGGACGTGGGTCTCCGCCCAGTCCAGAATCAAAGACACTTCCCTGAGGGCACTCCTGCTGCGAGTCCCTCCCTGGTGATTGATATAAGCAACCGCCGTCCTGTTGTCCGACCGGACCTGAACTGGCAGGCCTCTCAACTGATGAGTCAAGCGAAACAGAACCAACCTGATGGCTCTCAACTCCAGAATATTGATGGGCTCGTGAGCCTCCTGCGGACTCCACAGACCCTGAAACTGGAGGTCCTTCCAAACACCCCCCCAACCTGACAGACTGGCATCCGTGGTGACCATTTCCCAACACGGCGCCAGAAAGGATCTGCCCTTCAACAGATTGACAGACCCCAGCCCCCATTGCAGGGATCGACGAACACGGGGAGACATCCGGAAGGACTGATCCAACGATAGTGGAGACTTGTCCCAAACATTCAACAGATGAAGCTGAAGCGTCCTCGTATGAAACTGCGCAAAGGGAACTGCCTCGAATGAGGCCACCATTAGCCCCACCAGCCTCATCCCTAGCCGGATGGTCGGACGAGGGGCTGACAAGAGAAGCCGAACTAACTCCTGAATCAAAAGAATTTTGGCCTGGGGCAGAAACACCCTGGCCTGTGAGGTGTCCAGAGACATTCCCAGAAAGGTCAGAATTCTGGACGGAGAAAGAGAAGACTTGGGGTGGTTGATCACCCAACCGAACCTCTCCAGAGTGGACACCACCGCTCTGGTGTCCAACTCCGCTTGGTTGAAAGAAGAGGCCAATATTCAGTAGATCGTCCAAATAGGGCACAATGCGGATACCCTGAACTCACCCCCGCTAGCACCTTGGTGAACACCCGAGGAGCTGAGGTGAGACCGAAAGGAAGTGCCACAAACTGAAAGTGCCGATCCTCCACCACGAACCTGAGAAACCTCTGGTGTGCTGGAAAAACCGGAACGTGTAGATACGCATCCTTGATGTCTATGGACGTCAGAAAGTCTCCCTGACGAAGAGAGTGAATGGCCGAACGCAGCGTTTCCATGCGGAATTTCCGCGGCCTGATGAACCTGTTGAGAAACTTCAGATCCAAGATGGGTCGGACCAACCCGTCCTTCTTGGGTACCGTGAACAGATTGGAATAAAAGCCCCTGCCCCGATCTGAAGGGGGCACTGGGCAAATGACAGCCATGTCCAGAAGATTCTCCACAGCCACCAGGAGCCCCTGCGCCGCCAGAGGCTCCGACGGCATCCGAGACCTGACAAATCTGGAAGGGGGGCGGAGCTCGAACTCCAGCTTGTAACCGGAAGACACCACTTCCCGGATCCATCTGTCCGAGACCTCTTGATCCCAGATCTGAGAGAAGTGCTGCAGCCGTCCCCCCACCCGCATGGGTGAGGGCGCCCCCTCATTGCTGAGCCGGCTTAGCAGCCGGTTTGGGCTTAGAGCCCCAACTGTATCCAGAACGGGCACGTCCTCTGCCCCTGCTTCCGGAATCTCCTCTGGAAGAGGGAAATGCAGAACCCCTGCCAGATCTGGCCCCCCGAAAGGAGGGGGTAAAGGCAGGCGCCCCCCGAAAGGAGCGGCGTTGTTTCTTACGTTGAGGTAACCTACCACCCTTGGTGACAGAGTCCAATGTCTCTCCAAAGAGCCGTAGACCAACAAAGGGTAAAGCCGTCAGTGATTTTTTGGACATAAAATCGGCCGCCCACTGGCGCAGCCACACCGACCGCCGAATAGCCACAAGCAGAGCCGACGTCCTACCACACATCATCAAAGTGTCATCCAAGGCAGTCAACACAAAGGATAAAAACAACTCACACCGTTTAAGGCTAAGGAACTCGTTACTACCAGGACAAAGCCCGGAAGAAGTCAACAGGTCCCTGACCACAGACCTGGTAGCCAACACCATTAGTTCCGAAGCGCACACAGGCCAGATGGCCGACCCAATGCTAGTAAAGCCATGACAAGCCATCTGATCAATACGTTTATCCTCTCCATCCTTGAGAATGGAACAATCAGGTCTGTTTAAAACCGAGGAGTTGGATAACCCCAAAACCGGTGCATCCACCTCGGGGGGAGATGCCCAGCGCTTGACCGCCTCAGAAGGAAAAGGATATTTCCTATCCCACCCCTGAGGGATGCCAGGGAGCCGAGCCGGCCTATCCCATTCCTTGTCAATGATTCTATCAAAATGCCGTTGCGTAGGAAACTCCAGGCGCGGCCTGGATTCCTCAAACAATTCACCTTTCTGCTGTGACGCCTCCTCGGGAGGGGAAAAATTCAGAACTTCCAGCATCAGAGACAGAGCGTGAGAAGAATCCAAGGATCTCCCTAAGTCAGAAAGCTCGGCATCAGCGCCAGCAGACTGCTCATCGTCCGAAAATTCTGAACCCTCATCAACCTCCCCTTCCTCTAGCTGGGGATAATCAGACCAATCCAGATTATCTATGTCATCAAGATCATCCACCGGCGGAGCCGGCGACAAATGCTTTCTCTTAGACGGAGCCTTACAGGCGACCGAGCTAGAGAGCATTTTCTCAAGGCTAGCCAATCTGGCGCACATCTCAGATTGCAGATCCCTGCCCATGACCACGTCACACGGGGCACGAGTCAAGGCGGGAGGGGGAGTTGAGGTGGCCGGCTGTGCTGACCCCGCCGCTTGGGGTTCGGACTGCCGCGTAATAGTTTGCTGTGCACATGGTATACAAAGTAACACATCATCCCCAGTAATGGAAATCCCACACAACATACACTTTCTGGGATGCCCCGAAGGGGTCCCAGTCCCAGTATCCGAGGATGCCTCCATAAGGTGAATTTTGATTGGTCGCTATGACCCAGGGAATTACGCCAGTTAGACAACCCGGGATGCCCCTTTAATGTCCCGAGTGGGAGGATTTGTGATGTTAAAATGGACCCAGGGACCCAGGACCAGGAGAGACCTTCTAATACTACTGATGATCCTCCTGAATAACCTCCACCTAAAAGACAGAGAGAACCAATAAGTCCCTAAAATAAGGCTTAACAGAAATTGAAAGAAGAAATAAATGAGGCCCACAGGGCCACTCACAGACGCTCCAACAAACGATCCGCCTCAGAACAATGGCGACCTTGCTGTGGTGAAGGAAGAAAACGGCCGTGCCAGGGGCGTGGTCGGTGCAGCCCGCGCAAAAACTGAGCTGTGCCCCCTTAGTGACAAGCAACAGGGAGCATAGCTCCGCAGCGGCGCCAGTACAGAGGAGGGCGGAGCCGCGCCGAAAGCCCGGCTCCGCCCCCCCTCTGAATGAAGTGTGAGGGAAGAAGTTCCCTCACACACCGTCCCCAGAGACCGGTGCCGCCGAAAACCGCGGCGCCGGCTGCTGTGACAACGGGTGCGTCCGCTCTTACTAGCGGAGCACCCGCCCCGCTCGCTGCGGGAGGAATGAAAGAGAGAACGGGGGCTGGCCGCGGCAGAGCGCCGAGTGCCAGCCCCGCCCCCCAAAGTGCGTGAGGTAAAATACCTCCTCACAGAGAATGAAAGACCCCGGCGCCAGGCTGCAATGACAGCCGCGGTGCTGCAACATAGTAACAAACAGAAATAAATTCATTGAGGAATTACTCCCAGATGCGCCACATCAACAAAAGAGACAGTGAATAAAGAGAGAATAAAGCTAACCCTATGAGAGGAACCCCCAGCCCCCATAGTTGGTAAAAGGGAAGGGCCCCCCGCAGGGGAAAAATCAAGGGACGGGGCATCCCAAACCGGGATCACCTACCCGGTATGACCGCCTACCCTCTCTTTTAGGGTCTCACGGTGGAGCTCTGCTCCTCAGCACCAGAGGTGCCAATGTACCCTCGCTCGGGCCAGCAGCCAAGACTGTGGAGGCATGTAATATGAGGTAAATTCAGGGACAAACAGGGGTCCGAGCGGAAATAGACAAAATAAGAGGCCGGGAGTTACCCCGGCTACCTGAAATCCCCCTGTGCAAGGAGGAGCCATCATCTTCTGACTTGCTCGCCGTCTGCAGAGATGGAAAACTGGGTAGTGAGTGGGAGGTCCCAGGTATTTATGGATCAGGGAGGGGCTTTCTTTTGCTATCATCTCTGCAGGAACGCCCTCTTCAGGACGATATTACCCACATGTTATGGATTCTTGAAGCGGGGTGTGTGACATACTTAGAAAAGTTCATTCAATGGTCATAAAGAGTTAGGTGCCTAACAAACCATAAAGGGAGCAGCCTCAGCTAAAGGGAAGCCAGGGATGCGTCCAGAGGCCGGCAGCAGCCGTGGGAGCGCTGGGAAAGGGGCGTTTTGTGTGGGGGTTCACACAGCTGCGGGCATAGCAGCCGGCCCTGGAGACTTTTTAAGTGGGTTTTAGTCCACTTTAAACCGGACCTTCACCATGATTTATTGAAAAGCCCAAACCCTTAAAAAACGATTCCTCAGCATCGAAAATTAATATATTTTAAGTTTTTAATCACTTATTATTTCCCCCTCTGGGCTGCAACTCTGTTCAGCACTTAAGGATACGGGCGCCGCCATCTTGACTCAGAACCATCACACTTACTGAGGAGAGGAGAGTGGGATAAAGTACAGGGGGTAGGTTATAGCTGTGCTTTGCTCAGACAGAGCAGAGCTGAGGTCAGAAAAAGGTCAGCAATCCCAGAATGCAGAGCAGCACAGTCAGAAGACACTTCCTGTTTGCAGGCTGCCTGATGTTCCATGAGCCGCCATCTTGAATGTTTAAAGGCTCATAACATGCAGTAGATGCAGGTAGGAGGATTTTTAATGTGAGCAATCTGTATGTACAGGGTGTGGGAAACGTATAAGATAGGCTCTTATTCAGGTTGAAGGTCCGGATTAATGTGGGCAATCTGTATGTACAGGGGGAAACATATAAGATAGGCTCTTATTCAAGTTGAAAGTCCGGAATAATGTGAGCAATCTGTATGTACAGGGTGCGGGAAACATATAAGATAGGCTCTTATTCAGGGTGAAGGTCCGGATTAATGTGGGCAATCTGTATGTACAGGGTGCGGGAAACATATAAGATAGGCTCTTATTCAGGGTGAAGGTCCGGATTAATGTGGGCAATCTGTATGTACGGGGCGGGGGAAACATATAAGATAGGCTCTTATTCAGGGTGAAGGTCCGGATTAATGTGGGCAATCTGTATGTACAGAGTGGGGGAAACATATGAGATAGGCTCTTATTCAGGGTGAAGGTCCGGATTAATGTGGGCAATCTGTATGTACAGGGTGTGGGAAACATATAAGATCGGCTCTTATTCAGGGTGAAGGTCCGGATTAATGTGGGCAATCTGTATGTACAGGGTGTGGGAAACATATAAGATCGGCTCTTATTCAGGGTGAAGGTCCGGATTAATGTGGGCAATCTGTATGTACAGGGTGTGGGAAACATATAAGATAGGCTCTTATTCAGGGTGAAGGTCCGCTTTAAAGCGGAACAAAAACCTGGGATTTTGGCTTTCCCAGGATTGGTTCTGTCCCCCCAGGTCATGGAATCGGGACGCCCCACTGCATGATACCCAACAGAACCCGCTTTTCACTCGCCTCTTCCTGCCACCAACACATGCGCAGGCTCTCATCCAATGAGAGCTGCCTACTGTGATGATGTCATTCAGCAGACGGCCCTCATTGGCTAGAGTGGGAGCGGGCACTGCAGCCCCATCTGTATGGCGCATGCTGCAGGGGATGCTGGGGATGCGGCAGCACGAGCTCCCCATTTACAACAATGGGAGCCGCTTGCTGAATGACGCCGTCAGGGCCGGCGATTCTCATTGGACGAGAGCTTGTGTAAGTGCCGTGGGAGCGTGGAAAGGTGAGTATTTAAAGCGCCCCGGGGAGGTTTTACACAGTGATGGGGTAAGCTCAGCAGCCCGCCCTGGAATCATTTTAGATTCCGGGGCCAGGTTAGTGGGTTTTGTTCTGCTTTAAAGTGGACCAAAACCCAGCTCGATCGACCCGGGAATCTATAAGATTCCCATTCAAAATCAGGATGCCCCGTTGTGTGAAGCCTCCCCCCCAGGTCACCCCGTTTACTTACCTTGCTTCCCGGTCCAATGGTCCATGTGCGAGCCGCATCCCCGCTATCCCTCCAGCAGGGGGAACGGCCGCCGAGCGCACTGATTGGACGAGCGGCCGCGCATGCACTGTAGGACCGGGAAGAGGTGACTTTCTTCAGGCGACCTGGGGCGGTTTTACACAGCGGGGCATCCCCAGTCGGGGAGCCCCCAAGGATAGTCAAAATCCTTGTTTTGGTCCACTTTAATGCCTTGGTTTCCCCGAGAATTTCGAATTTCAGGCGCCATCACCTGTTGTAGCGTAAGTGCTTCTCGAAGTTCTTGCTGAGAAATTCCTTATAGAAATCGGCCATCACTTCGGCGTCCAGGGTTCTTTTGCGCCCTGTAAATAAAAAGAAGAGAGAAACCTTGGTTAGGCGGCTGGTTCTGAGGGGCAGGCAAGCGGCTAAAACACACCAGGGCCGGCCAACCGCGTATGCACCTCGGGATATCGGCAATCCAGGGGGGGATTCCGCACAGAAGGGGCGTCCCAAATCAGGTTTCCCGGCCTTTTTAAAGCGGACCAAAACCCACGGCCCTGGAATCTATAAGAACGTTGGGTTCTCTCGCCCCCCCCTGGGGCATCCAGAATGGGGACGCCTCCGCTGTGTGAAATCCCCCAGGTCTATAAGATTCCAGGGTCACCTGATTCTCACCCCCAAAAAGGACAGTGGCTTGGGAGAAGGTGGACCTAAAGATGTAATCCGGGGGGGGGGAAGGGCGTCTCACCTTGCTCGTCTTTCAGCTCCAGCCCCAGAGATTTCAGCTTCACAACGATGAATTCTTCTTTTTCCTGAAAATTGAAGAGAACGGATTTATTTAATAATTAATTAATAATGATTAATAACGTTCATTTATTTATTCAGGGATTTACGAGCCCGTTATAATTGGCCCCGCCCCCTCAGCCATCACCGCGCCAACATCTAGGGAAAGCTCCAGGAGCTCTCTGTCTCAGAAACCCGGAGATGCTCCAATCAGCTCCTTTGGTGGCGCATATTAATGAGCTGCTAAATAATAATCCGGACCCTCACCCTGAATAAGAGCCTATCTTATATATTTCCCACACCCTGTACATACAGATTGCTCACATTAATCCGGACCCTCACCCTGAATAAGAGCCTATCTTATATATTTCCCACACCCTGTACATACAGATTGCTCACATTAATCCGGACCTTCACCCTGAATAAGAGCCTATCTTATATGTTTCCCACACCCTGTACATACAGATTGCCCACATTAATCCGGACCTTCACTCTGAATAAGAGCCTATATTATATGTTTCCCACACCCTGTACATACAGATTGCTCACATTAATCCAGACCTGCACCCCTCTATGGCTGTGCGTTGCCATGCCAGCCATTCCAGTGGACCGAGCACCAGGATTTGTGATTGGTCCCCCCCCCCCCCCCCCAGGAACATTGCAAAATCTTGATTGGCCGCTCAACACGCCGTGTGCGGGTGCTCAGCGCCTGTCGTACACACGAATGCGCAGCATGAAGCCATTGTTTCGAATAAGCGTCGGCAGCGGGGGCCTCACTGGCTTGCCTATGGAATGAGGAAAGGTAAGGTGATTGTGGACGATCTCAGGGGCATCCCGAATCGGGATCAGGGGCACCTAGTCAGCCTTACGAGTCACGAGCAGAGCGCTGCATCACTTCCTCCCATCAGCTGAGCGCGGCCACGCACAGCCATTCAGCTGCAGATTGACGTAGTCACAATCTCTGGCTTCGGTCCACTAGTTGTGGGTGCCTTAAAGCATCTAAAAGATTCCAGGGCTGGCCGATCCACTGTGTGATCCCATGTGGCCGCAGGCAATCTCTTACCTTTCCCTGCTACAACGGCGCATGCGTGGTCTCTCATACAATGGCAGCGGCCTGCTCGGACTACGTCAATCGGCTCTCGTTGTTTTGAATGGGAACCGTGCGCTGCCGCATACCCACCGTCTTTTTCCACGCCCATTCAGATAGGCTGCAGCGGGAGTGCGCACAGGGACAGGGATACGGGGGATGCGGCAGTGCATGCTCCCCATTAAAGTCAATGAGAGCTGTTTGCCAAAAGAGTTAGCCAGCTGAAGCGGCACGGGTAGCCGTGTGCGCAGGTGTCCCTGCTGTTTTCTTCCCCTTTTGTGTGCTGCTTCCCCCCTGGTCCCTGGACCCTAGGTGTATCCGTCCCAGGACCCTAGGTGTATCCGTCCCAGGACCTTAGAGGGAAGCGGGGGATGCGGCCGTCAGCGCGCTCTGAGCCGCTGGCCTTAGACGAAGGCTGATTGGATGAGCGGCCGTGCCTCCTTTTCTGGTCCAACGGCACATGCACGAGCTGCATCCCCGCTATCCCTCTAAGGTCCTGGGACGGATACACCTAGGGTCCTGGGACGGATACACCTAGGTGGATCCGTCCCAGGACCCTAGGTGTATCCGTCCCAGGACCCTAGGTGTATCCGTACCAGGACCCTAGGTGTATCCGTACCAGGACCCTAGGTGTATCCATACCAGGACCCTAGGTGTATCCGTACCAGGACCCTAGGTGTATCCGTACCAGGACCCTAGGTGTATCCGTCCCAGGACCCTAGGTGTATCCGTACCAGGACCCTAGGTGGATCCGTACCAGGACCCTAGGTGGATCCGTACCAGGACCCTAGGTGGATCCGTACCAGGACCCTAGGTGGATCTGTACCAGGACCCTAGGTGTATCCGTCCCAGGACCCTAGGTGTATCCGTACCAGGACCCTAGGTGGATCCGTACCAGGACCCTAGGTGTATCCGTACCAGGACCCTAGGTGGATCCGTACCAGGACCCTAGGTGGATCCGTACCAGGACCCTAGGTGTATCCGTCCCAGGACCCTAGGTGTATCCGTACCAGGACCCTAGGTGTATCCGTACCAGGACCCTAGGTGTATCCGTCCCAGGACCCTAGGTGTATCCGTCCCAGGACCTTAGAGGGAAGCGGGGGATGTGGCCGTCAGCACGCTCTGAGCCGCTGGCCTTAGACGAAGGCTGATTGGATGAGCGGCCGCGCATGCGCCGTAGGACCGGGAACAGGTAAGTTGGCATCGGCGATCTGGGGGGTTTTACACTGGGGGGGGGAGGGGAGGACCAAAACCCAGGATAGTCAAAATCCTGGGTTTTAGTTCACTTTAGGATTAACCCCCCCTTACCACGCACACGCACGTAGTTAAGTATCAATTGCGGATTCCAACTTTAATCGTTTCACCTTGAGGAAGGTCAGGTTCTGATTGGCCCAGAACCTCTGATTCCATTCCTGCGTTTCCTGGCGAAGCTCCCGCAGTTTCTTTTCCAGGCGCGATTCATCGGCGGGGACAAAATACTTCATGGGCCGCAGGTTGGAAAATCGATCCGGGGGGCCGACCCAGTCGTGTTTCGAGTCGGCCGGAGGGCAGAAGCTGACGGCCTGAAATAAAAAAATATATATTTAAATAATATATATATATTAAAATAATATATATATATATATATATATATATATATATATATATATATATTTAAATTATATATATATATTATATATATATATATTATACATACCAAAAAATACCATTTTGTGAATACTCACCTTGTAAAATGGGTATTATGAGTATGTCACACACCCCGCTTCAAGAATCCATAACATGTGGGTAATATCGTCCTGAAGAGGGCGTTCCTGCAGAGATGATAGCAAAAGAAAGCCCCTCCCTGATCCATAAATACCTGGGACCTCCAACTCACTACCCAGTATACAGAAAGCAGTAAGGTAAGGGACCAGGAAGAGGCAAATATAAACAACAACCACGCAAAGTTCGCAATAAAGAGGATCCTGAATACAAAAGGGCGGGTTGAAGCGGGGTGTGTGACATACTCATAATACCCATTTTACAAGGTGAGTATTCACAAAATGGTATTATTCTTAGTATGTCACACACCCCGCTTCAAGAATCCATAACATGTGGGACATCCAACAGCAGTGTCCATAACAAGGGCGGGGATCCAAAACCAGGCAACAATGCATAACCTTAAACCACAACAGCTTGCAAAACTTTGCGGCCAAAAACAGCATCCGCTGATGCCCTAACATCAACCTTGTAAAACTTGGAAAAGGTGTGAACCGAAGACCAGGTAGCGGCCTTACAAACTTGTTCAACAGAAGCCTGGTGCTGAAAGGCCCAGGACGCACCAACTGCACGAGTAGAATGAGCAGTAACACGAAAAGGGGGACTCCTCCCCTTGGCAGAATAGGCCCCAATGATGGCCTGACGAATCCATTTACTAATGGAAGATTTGGCAGGAGCCAAACCTTTCCTAGGCCCGCAGGGCACCACAAAGAAAGCATCAGTCTTACGAAAGGAAGACGTAACCTCCAGATAATGTTCCACTACACGAACTACATCCAAGGAATGCAATGCCCTTTCCTTGTCGTCGCTGGGATTTGGGCATAGAGAGGGCAAAACAATGTCCTGATTCAGATGAAACTCCGAGACCACTTTAGGAAGAAAATCCTGCTTGAAACGAAAGACAACCTTGTCCTGATGTTTCTCGAAGTACGGAGCTGTAATGGATAAAGCTGCCAACTCAGAAACACGCCTAACCGAAGTGATAGCCACCAAAAAGGCCACCTTTTGGGTAAGAGAAGACAAAGCTATCTCATTCAAGGGCTCAAACGGAGGGCCCTGGAGAGCAGAAAGAACCAGGTTCAAATCCCAAACTGGAACAAAAGGCTTCCTAGGAGGCCGAACATGTGTAACACCTTGGAAAAAGGTCTTGACTAAGGGATGAAGTGCAAAAGACCTTTGGAAGAACACCGCCAGGGCAGAAACCTGCCCTTTCAATGTACTAAGCTGGAGCCCCAGATCTAGACCATGTTGGAGAAACTCTAAAATTCTAGGAATGGAGAACTCTCGACAAGAGAAAGACCTACTTTCACACCAATCAATATAGGCCCTCCAAGTCCTATAGTAAATAGAAGAGGAAGAGCGCTTCCTGGCACAGATAAGAGTCTGAATCACTGCGTCAGAAAGACCTTTCTCCTTCAAGATGGCGGTTTCAGCAGCCATGTCGTCAAAGCCAGCGATGGTAAATTGGGATAGCGCAGCCGACCCTGGGTGAGCAGGTCCGGCAGCAGAGGCAGGGCGAACTGATCCTCTGCCAGTCTTACAAGATCTGCGAACCAAACTCGCCTTGGCCACCTTGGGGCCACCAGAATTGCCGACGCACCATCCAAGGCCAGTTTGCGCAGCACTCTGGCTAGCATTGGGAACGGAGGAAACAGGTAAAGGAGCCCCAGATCCCTCCAGTTTAGAGACATGGCATCCACTGTCAGAGCCAGAAGATCCTGCGAGAGAGACACAAAGACTGGAAGCTTGTGATTGTGACGAGAAGCAAAGAGGTCCACCGCTGGGACCCCCCACCTGAGACATATCGAACGAAACACCTTGGGACTGAGAGACCACTCCCCCTGACGAGAGGAGGCCCTGCTCAGCAAGTCCGCCTCCGTGTTCTCCACTCCCGGAATGTAGACTGCTGAGATACACGGGACGTGGGTCTCTGCCCAGTCCAGAATCAAAGACACTTCCCTGAGGGCACTCCTGCTGCGAGTCCCTCCTTGGTGATTGATGTAAGCAACCGCCGTTCTGTTGTCCGACCGGACCTGAACTGGCAGGCCTCTCAACTGATGAGTCAAGCGAAACAGAACCAACCTGATGGCTCTCAACTCCAGAACATTGATGGGCTCGTGAGCCTCCCGCGGGCCCCACAGACCCTGAAACTGGAGGTCCTTCCAAACACCCCCCCAACCTGACAGACTGGCATCCGTGGTGACTGTTTCCCAACACGGAGCCAGAAAAGATCTGCCCTTCAACAGATTGACCGACCCCAGCCACCATTGCAGGGATCGACGAACTCGGGGAGTCATCAGGAAGGACTGATCCAACGATAGAGGAGACTTGTCCCAAACCTTCAACAGATGAAGCTGAAGCGTCCTTGTGTGAAACTGCGCAAAGGGAACTGCCTCGAATGAGGCCACCATTAACCCCACCAGCCTCATCCCTAACCGGATGGTCGGATGAGGGGTAGACAAGAGAAGCCGAACTAACTCCTGAATCAAAAGAATCTTGGCCTGGGGTAGAAACACCCTGGCCTGTGAAGTGTCCAGAGACATTCCCAGAAAGGTCAGAATTCTGGACGGAGAAAGAGAAGACTTGGGGTGGTTGATCACCCAACCGAACCTTTCCAGAGTGGACACCACCGCTCTGGTGTCCAACTCCGCTTGGTTGAAGGAAGAGGCCATGATCAGTAGATCGTCCAAATAGGGCACGATGCGGATACCCTGGCCTCTGAGCAGAGCCATCACCCCCGCTAGCACCTTGGTGAACACCCGAGGAGCTGAGGTGAGACCGAAAGGAAGTGCCACAAACTGAAAGTGCCGATCCTCCACCACGAACCTGAGAAACCTCTGGTGTGCTGGAAAAACCGGAACGTGTAGATAAGCATCCTTGATGTCTATGGACGTCAGAAAGTCTCCCTGACGAAGAGAGTGAATGGCCGAACGCAGCGTTTCCATGCGGAATTTCCTCGGCCGGATGAACCTGTTGAGAAACTTCAGATCCAAGATGGGTCGGACCAACCCGTCCTTCTTGGGTACCGTGAACAGATTGGAATAAAAGCCCCTGCCCCGATCTGAAGGGGGCACTGGGCAAATGACAGCCATGTCCAGAAGATTCTCCACAGCCACCAGGAGCCCCTGCGCCGCTAGAGGCTCCGACGGCATCCGAGACCTGACAAATCTGGAAGGGGGGCGGAGCTCGAACTCCAGCTTGTAGCCGGAAGACACCACTTCCCGGATCCATCTGTCCGAGACCTCTTGATCCCAGATCTGAGTGCTGCAGCCGTCCCCCCACCCGCATGGGTGAGGGCGCCCCCTCATTGCTGAGCCGGCTTAGCAGCCGGTTTGGGCTTAGAGCCCCAACTGTATCCAGAACGGGCACGTCCTCTGCCCCTGTTTCCGGAATCTCCTCTGGAAGAGGGAAATGCAGAACCCCTACCAGATCTGGCCCCCCGAAAGGAGGGGGTAAAGGCAGGCGCCCCCCGAAAAGGGCGGCGTTGTTTCTTACGTTGAGGTAACCTACCACCCTTGGTGACAGAGTCCAATGTCTCTCCAAAGAGCCGTAGACCAACAAAGGGTAAAGCCGTCAGTGATTTTTTGGACATAAAATCGGCCGCCCACTGGCGCAGCCACACCGACCGCCGAATAGCCACAAGCAGAGCCGACGTCCTACCACACATCATCAAAGTGTCATCCAAGGCAGTCAACACAAAGGATAGAAACAACTCACACCGTTTAAGGCTAAGGAACTCGTTACTACCAGGAAGAAGTCAACAGGTCCCTGACCACAGACCTGGTAGCCAACACCATTAGCTCCGAAGCGCACACAGGCCGGATGGCCGACCCAATGCTAGTAAAGCCATGAGAAGCCATCTGATCAATAAGTTTATCCTCTCCATCTTTGAGAGTGGAACAATCAGGTCTGTTTAAAACCGAGGAGTTAGACAACCCCAAAACCGGTGCATCCACCTCGGGGGGAGATGCCCAACGCTTGACCGCCTCAGAAGGAAAGGGATATTTCCTATCCCACCCCTGAGGGATGCCAGGGAGCCGAGCCGGCCTATCCCATTCCTTGTCAATGATTCTATCAAAATGGCGTTGCGTAGGAAACTCCAGGCGCGGCCTGGATTCCTCAAACAATTCACCTTTCTGCTGTGACGCCTCCTCGGGAGGGGAAATATTCAGAACTTCCAGCATGAGAGACAGAGCGTGAGGAGAGTCCAAGGATCTCCCTAAATCAGAAAGCTCGGCATCAGCGCCAGCAGACTGCTCATCATCCGAAAATTCTGAACCCTCATCAACTTCCCCCTCCTCTAGCTGAGGATAATCAGACCAATCCAGATTGTCTCTGTCATCAAGATCATCCACCGGCGGAGCCGGCGACAAATGCTTTCTCTTAGACGGAGCCTTACGGGCGACCGAGCTAGAGAGCATTTTCTCAAGGCTAGCCAATCTGGCACACATCTCGGATTGCAGATCCCTGCCCATGACCACGTCACAGGGGGCACGAGTCAAGGCGGGAGGGGGAGTTGAGGTGGCCGGCTGTGCTGACCCCGCCGTTTGGGGTTCGGACTGCCGCGTAATAGTTTGCTGTGCACATGGTATACACAGTAACACATCATCCCCAGTAATGGAAATCCCACACAACATACACTTTTTGGGATGCCCCGAAGGGGTCCCAGTCCCAGTATCCGGGGATGCCTCCATAAGGTGAATTTTGAGTGGTCGCTATGACCCAGGGAATTACGCCAGTTAGACAACCCGGGATGCCCCTTTAATGTCCCGAGTGGGAGGATTTGTGATGCTAAAATGGACCCAGGGACCCAGGATCAGGAGAGACCTTCCAATACTACAGAAGATCCTCCTGGATAACCTTCACCTAAAAGACAGAGAGAGACCCATAAGTCCCTACAATAAGACTTAACAGATAAAGAAAAGAAGAAATAAATGAGGCCCACAGGGCCACTCACAGACGCTGCGGTGAACGATCCGCCTCAGAACAATGGCGATTTCTGAGGTGAAGTGAAGAGAAGAAGAACTGCCTTGTCAGGGGCGTGGTCTGCGCAGCCCGCGCAAAGCTGATCTGTGCCCCCTAAGCTGCCTAGTAACAGGGAGCTGCCTAGTAACAGGGAGCTCAGCTCCGCAGCGGCGCCAGTACAGAGGAGGGCGGAGCCGCGGCGACGCGCCGAAAGCCCGGCTCCGCCCCCCCTTCCAGTGTGAATGAAGCGTGCGCCGGCTGCCATGACAGCGGGTGCTCCCGCTATCACTAGCGGAGCACCCGCCCCGCTCGCTGCGGCGAGGAATGAATGAGAGAACGGGGGCTGGCCGCGGCAGAGCGCCGAGTGCCAGCCCCGCCCCCCCAAAGCGTGTGAGGTAAAAAATTACCTCACAGACTGAAAAACCCCGGCACCCGGCTGCAATGACAGCCGCGGTGCTGCAACATAGTAACAACAGTGCAACCAATTCATTGAGGGATTACTTCCAGACGCTCCACATCAACAAGAGAAAGTGAATAAAGAGAAAGAGAATAAAGCTAACCCCTATGAGAGGAACCCCCAGCCTCCATAGTTGGTAAAGGGAAGGCCCCCCCCCCCCCAGGGGAAAAGTCAAGGGACGGGGCATCCCAAACCGGGATCACCTACCCGGTATGACCGTCTACCCTCTCTTTTAGGGTCTCACGGTGGAGCTGTGCTCCTCAGCACCAGAGGTGCCAATGTACCCTCGCTCGGGCCAGCAGCCAAGACTGTGGAGGCATGTAATATGAGGTAAATTTTTGGGACAAAAGGGGTCCGAGCGGAAATAAACAACATAAGAGGCCGGGAGTTACCCCGGCTACCTGAAATCCCCCTGTGCAAGGAGGAGCCATCATCTTCTGACTTGCTCGCCGTCTGCAGAGATGAAAAACTGGGTAGTGAGTGGGAGGTCCCAGGTATTTATGGATCAGGGAGGGGCTTTCTTTTGCTATCATCTCTGCAGGAACGCCCTCTTCAGGACGATATTACCCACATGTTATGGATTCTTGAAGCGGGGTGTGTGACATACTAAGAATATTGCTGCTGTCATTGTGACCTGTCATTATATGTTAACTTCAGCAACATCGCCACCTACAGGAGAATGGCTGCAATGGCAACTGCACTGCCGCGCACAATCTAAGAGCTCAGAGCTCAGTTCCGCTTTACAGGGGGAATTACTCTACTGCTCCAAAATACTTTCTATAAGATGGCTTCTAGCTTTACAAACAGATATTTTTAAAGCGGACCAAAACCCACCATGGAGTTTATGAGACTCCAGGGCGGGCATACTCCCTCCCCCCCCTGAGGTATCCAGATTCGGGATGCTACATCGTGGCCCAGTAATCCTGATCTGTGATGCCCCACAAACCCAAAAACCAGAAACAACCCCCCCCCCCCCAAAGGCTTACCTCTCCCAGGACCAGTTCCATAAATGTGGCGAAAATTGGGTCAAATCCCTATTTGGGATGTCCCAGTGGGAAAGGTGGGTTTTGTTCCGCTTTACGGGGGGGATTCCTCTTCCACTCCAAAATACATTCAATAAGATGGCTTCTAGCTTTACATAGATATTTTAAAGTGGACCAAAACCACCAAAGGCTTACCTCTCGCAGGACCAGTTCCATAAATGTGGGGAAAACCGGGTCAAATCCCTATTTGGGATGTCCCAGTGGGAAAGGTGGGTTTTGTTCTGCTTTACAGGGGGGGGGGGGATTCCTCTTTTGCAGGCATATTCCCTCCCCCTGAGGTTCCCCGACTCGGGATGCTCCGCTGTGTAAAATTTCCCGGGTGGCAGAGGAATCCTGATCCGTGATGCCCCCACAAACCCAAAAACCAGAACCCCCCCAAAGGCTCAACTCTCCAAGGACTGGTTCCATAATGGTGGCGAAATTCAGGTAAAATCCCTATTTGGGATGCCCCAGGGGGGAAGGTGGGTTTTGTTCCGCTTTACAGGGGGGCGGATAATTCCTCTTCCACTCAAAAATACATTCTATAAAGATGACTTCTAGCTTTACATAGATATTTTAAAGTGGACCAAAAGCCCCAATGGCTTACCTCTCCCGAGACTGGTTCCATAATTGTGGCAAAATTTGGGGCAAATCTGTATTTCGGATGCCCAGGGGGGGGGGGGGGGGGGGTAGGGGGGGTTTGGTTTCGCTTTACGGGGGGGGGGGGGATTCTTTTTTGCTCGGAAATACATTCTACAAGATGGTTTCTACCTTTACATAGATATTTTAAAGTGGACCAAAAACCCAAAAAACAAAACCCACCCTGGAGTCTCCTCCTCCCTGAGGTATCCAGATTCGTGATGCCCCGCTGCGTAACTCCCCTCCCCCCCAGGTGGCAAAGTAATACCGATCTGTGATGCCCCAACAAACCTGAACCCCCCAAAGGCTTACCTCTCCCGGGACCGGTTCCATAATTGTGGTGAAATTTGGGTCGAATCCCTATTTGGGATGCCTCAGGGAGAAAAGGTGGGTTTTGTTCCGCTTTACAGGGGGGATTCCTCTTCCCCTCGAAAAAAAAAACACATTCTATAAGATGGCTTCTAGCTTTACATAGATATTATCTATGAGACTCCTGGGCAGGCATGCTCGCTCCCTTGAGGTATCCAGATTCGGGATGCTCCGCTGTGTAAAACCCTCCAGGTGGCCCAGTATTTGCCCCCACAAGCCCAAAAACCAGCACCCCCCACAAAGACTTACCTCTCCCAGGACTGGTGCGGGCACGCTCCCTGTTAGAAGGCAGCGGGGGATGCAGCCACCAGCGGGCTCTGCTTTGCTCGGCTTTAGCCTAGTGCTTACACGAGTTAGTGTCAGCGCAGTCGAGCGTGCTGATTGGATGAGAGGCCGCGCATGCGCTGTAGTACTGGCGGAAGGCGAATTAGATTGGGCGACATGGGGGGGGGGGGGAGTTCACACAGCGGGGCATCCCAAATCAGGAAAGGCCTATTCCTGGGTTTTGTTATGCTTAAAGATGACCAATCACCACCTGGCTCTAGAGCCTAAAATATTACAGGACGGTATTTTAAGCTTGCCCCACAATTAGGGATGCCCCACTGTGTAAACCCCGGAATCCTCCATATACTCACCTACGGAATCAGCCCCCAAGGCGCATGCACGGGCTTCCGGTGGCATCCCTAGCAGCAGAGGGGAGCAAACAGTGAGAGGCCCCACAGTGTAAACCCCGGGATCTCCCAGATACTCATCCAGGGAATCAATCCCAAGGTGCATGCGTGGTGTTCCGGCAGCATCAGAGGGGAGCAAACGCCAAGAGGAGACCCCAATGAGTTGGGATGCCCCTCTGTGTGAACCCCCTCCAGACCTGCTAAATCAATCCCAAGGTGCATGCACATGGCTCCGGTGGCATCCCCAGCAGCAGAGGGGAGCAAACAGCAAGGATTCGGGACGCCCTCACTATGTGCACCCTGGGATCTCCCTTATACTCATACAGGGAATCAATCCCAAGGCGCATGCACAGGCTTTGGGCAGCATCCCCTGCAGCAGAGAGGAGCAAACAGTGAGAGACACCCTCAACGGTTTGGGATGCCCCACTGTGTGCACCCGCTCTGGACCTGCAGAATTTATCCCAAGGTGCATGCACAGGCTTTGGATGGGACATCCCCAGCAGCAAGGGGGACCAAAAAGGGAGAGGAGCCCCTACAATTTGGGATGCCCCACTGTGTGCACCCTAGTATCTCCCGTATACTTACCCAGTAAATCAATCCCAAGGCGCATGCACAGGCTTCTGGCGGCATCCCTAGCAGCAGAGGGGAGCAAACAGCAAGGATTTGGGATGCCCCACTGTGTGAACCTGCTCTGGACCTGCAGAATTTATCCCAAGGTGCATGCACAGGCTTTGGACGGGACATCCCCAGCAGCAGAGGGGACCAAAAAGGGAGAGGAGCCCCTACAATTCGGGATGCCCCACTGTGTGCACCCTAGGATCTCCCGCAAATCAATCCCAAGGCACATGCACAGGCTCCTGGCAGCATCAGAGGGGAGCAAACACCGAGAGACACTCCCAAGGATTTGGGACGCCCTCACTATGTGCACCCTGGGATCTCCCCTATACTCATCCAGGGAATCAATCCCAAGGCGCATGCACAGGGCTCCAGCAGCATCCCCTGCAGCAGAGGGGGGCAAACACAGAGATACCCTCAACAATTTGGGATGCCCCACTGTGTGCACCCTCTACGGACCTGCAGAATCTATCCCAAGATGCATGCACAGGCTTTGGGCGGCATCCCCTGCAGCAGAGGGGAGCAAACAGTGGGAGCAGCCCCCCACAATTTGGGATGCCCCAGTGTGTGAGCCGCCCCCTCTCAGGATCTCCCATATGCTCACCCAGTAAATCAATCCCAAGGTGCATGCACAGGGCTCCGGTGGCATCCCCAGCAGCAGAGGGGAGCAAACAGCAAGGATTTGGGATGCCCTCACTATGTGCACCTCCTCCGAACCTACGGAGTGTATCCCAAGGTGCATGCTCAGGCCTCTGGTGGCATCCTCTGCGGCAGAGGGGAGCCCCAACGATTTGGGATGCCCCACTGTGTGCACATGTGCCTGGGGCATCACACAGGAATCAGGACGTCCATGTAAAGTGGTCCAAAACCCAGTTAAGTGTAAATTGTGGGTTTTGGTCCACTTTAAAGGGGACCTTCACCCTGAATAAGAGCCTATCTTGTATGTTTCCCCCCTGTACATACAGATTGCCAACATTAATCCGGACCTTCACCCTGAATAAGAGCCTATATTGTATGTTTCCCCCCTGTACATACAGATTGCCAACATTAATCCGGACCTTCACCCTGAATAAGAGCCTATCTTATATGTTTCCCACACCCTGTACATACAGATTGCTCACATTAATCCGGACCTTCCCCCTGAATAAGAGCCTATCTTATACGTTTCCCACACCCTGTACATACAGATTGCCCACATTAATCCGGACCTTCAACCTGAATGAGAGCCTATCTTATATGTTTCCCACACCCTGTACATACAGATTGCCCACATTAATCCGGACCTTCACCCTGAATAAGAGCCTATCTTATATGTTTCCCACACGTTGTACATACAGACTTCCCACATTAATCCGGACCATCACCCTGAATAAGAGTCTATCTTATATGTTTCCCACACCCTGTACATACAGATTTCCCACATTAACCTGGACCATCACCCTGAATAAGAGCCTATCTTATACGTTTCCCACACCCTGTACATACAGATTGCTCACATTAAAAATCATCCCCCCTGCACCTACTGCATGTTATGAGCCTTTAAACATCCAACATGGCGGCTAATGGAGCATCAGGCAGCCTGCAAACAGGAAGTGTCTTCTGACTGTGCTGCTCTGCATTCTGGGATTGCTGACCATTTCCTGACCCCAGCTCTGCTCTGTCTGAGCAAAGCACAGCTATAACCCGCCCCCTGCACTTTATCCCACTCTCCTCTCCTCAGTGTGAAGCTTCTGAGACAAGATGGCAGCGCCCGTATCCTAGAGTCCTGAACAGAGTTGCAGCCCAGTGGGGAAAATAATAAGTGACTAAAAACTTTAAATATATTAATGTTAGATGCTGGGGAATCGTTTTATAAGAGTTTGGGCTTTTCATTAAATCATGGTGAAGGTCCGGTGTAACATGCAGGTGGGTGACACCCCAAATAGGAAGTAGATTCCACATAACAGCCCCCGAGGGGGTCACTGACCACAGGTATAGATCCAGGAAATGGCTGTGAGGTGGAACTACAAGTCCCAGCGTTGTGGAAAGCACAGCCCGCTGGGACTTGTGGTGCCTCCCTCGCTCAGGGTGGCCGCAGAGGCCTCTGGGTAAAGCGGCGCGGCTGACGTCACCTCAGGCGGGCCGGAAGTGTCGCGGTGCCGGTACCGGCAGGTGACCAGGAGTCCGGTGTGAGGGCGCAGTGAGGTCACACGCGCGCACAGCGCCGCCATCTTGGCTGAGGGAAAGCGTCGCGGCGCCGCGCTTTACGGCGGGCACGTCAGCTCCGGAGTCGCCGTGGCAACGCGCAGACTGCTCCAGCCCCAGAGAGAGAAGGCGGCCGGGTGTTGCTGATGTGAGGGGAGCCCGGGAAGGGGCGTGGCCTGTCCGTGCTGTCACCCTGCGGGGTGTGAGGTGAGTGTATGGGGATATGATAATAATACACCTGACATTTCTCAGCAGACGTAAAGTGCCACCATATTGCTGTGCTGGCTTCTGATTGGCTGGTCTGGGGCAGGTGGAGGGTGGAAATCTGTGTGGGGTTGCCCTAGGGGTTGCAGGTGCACCCAAAGCCAGGCCTCAGACTGGGCCCATAATAATCAGGACCTAACCTGCGAGAGCCAGAACCTAACCTGCGCAAACCAGTTCTTCCCAGTGAGGCGACTGAGACCCAGGACCTTCCCAGCGAGGACCTGCCCTGGACCTAACCTGCGAGACCCAGGACCTTACCTGCGCCAACCAGTTCTTCCCAGTGAGGAGGCCGAGGACCTTCCCAAGACCTAACCTGCAGGACCTGGGACCATCCCAGCGAGAAGGCCGAGACCCAGGACCTTACCTGCGCGAACCAGTTCTTCCCAGTGAGGAGGCTGAGGACCTTCCCAGGACCTAACCTGCGAGACCCAGGACTTTCCCAGGACCTAACCTGCAGGACCTGGGACCATCCCAGCGAGAAGGCCGAGACCCAGGACCTAACCTGTGATAGCCAGGATCTTCTCAGTGAGGAGGCCGAGACCCAGGACCTAACCTGCGAGACCTGGGACCTTCCCAGTGAGGAAGCCAAGACTCGGGACCGAATCTGCGAGGGCCGGCGTCAAACATGCGAGAGCCGAGACCTTCCCAGTGAGGAGGCTGAGACCCAGGACCTAACCTGCGAGAGCCAGGACCTAACCTGCGAGAGCCAGCACCTTCTTAGGGAGGACCTGCCCTGGACCTAACCTGCGAGACCCAGGACCTTACCTGCGCAAACCAGTTCTTCCCAGTGAGGAGGCCGAGGACCTTCCCAGGACCTAACCTGCAGGACCTGGGACCATCCCAGCGAGAAGGCCGAGACCCAGGACCTAACCTGAGAGAGCCAGGATCTTCCCAGTGAGGAGGCCGAGACCCAGGACCGAACCTGCGAGACCCGGGACCGAACCTGCGAGACCCGGGACCGAACCTGCGAGAGCCGAGACCCAGGACCTAACCTGCGAGACCCAGGACCTAACCTGCGAGACCCAGGACCTAACCTGCGAGACCCAGGACCTAACCTGCGAGACCCAGGACCTAACCTGCGAGACCCAGGACCTAACCTGCGAGACCCAGCACCTTCTTAGGGAGGACCTGCCCTGGACCTAACCTGCGAGACCCAGTTCTTCCCAGTGAGGAGGCCGAGGACCTTCCCAGGACCTAACCTGCAGGACCTGGGACCTTCCCAGTGAGGAGGCCGAGACCCAGGACCTTCCCAGTGAGGAGGCCGAGACCCAGGACCTTCCCAGTGAGGAGGCCGAGACCCAGGACCTTCCCAGTGAGGAGGCCGAGACCCAGGACCTTCCCAGTGAGGAGGCCGAGACCCAGGACCTTCCCAGTGAGGAGGCCGAGACCCAGGACCTTCCCAGTGAGGAGGCCGAGACCCAGGACCTTCCCAGTGAGGAGGCCGAGACTCAGGACCGAACCTGCGAGAGCCGGGACCTTCCCAGTGAGGAGGCCGAGACCCGGGACCTAACCTGCGAGACCCGGGACCTAACCTGCGAGACCCGGGATCTAACCTGCGAGAGACAGGACCTTCCCAGTAAGGAGGCCGAGACCCAGGACCTAACCTGTGCAAACTGGTTCTTCCCAGCGAGGAGGCCAGGAGCTTCCAAGCGAGGAGGCCGAGACCTGGGACCTAACTTGCGAGACACAGGAGCTTTCCAGTGATGAGACCGGAGATCTGGAAGCTTTTTTGCCAGTTGAGCCTGAGACCCAGGACGCTACCACAGCCTTGAAGCCTGGGACTGTAGCAGCAAGAAACAAAGGACTATACTGGCAAGAAGGCCGAGATTCAGCACTCTATTGGCTAGAGGCCTGTGACTTTACCAGCAAGAAACCCGGGAAAGAAGCCAATGACTTGGGATTCTACCATCAAGCTCGAGCCCTGGGACTACCGGCAAGAAGCTCGAGCCCCCGGGACTCTACCTCCCGGTATTTGCTAAATATCTCAAGTACCACCTGGCTGGTACATATGGGCTGTCAGCACCTAAAGCGGTGTTAAAAAAACACACAAAACCACCATATAAGTTGTATGATATACTCAAAGATATATATATATATTATTGCTCTCATTACCATTTGTAGCAGCTTTCTACTTATAAATCATATCAGGTTGGGATACAGATCTATCTGCAACCTGGCAGAGTAGCGCCTGATAGGATCTCCAGTACTATCAGTGGTACTGTTACCACTAGTTAGGAATTGGGTTAGAACCTGCTCGGGCAACTGCCAGAGAAAGCCTTACGCTGAGGGAGCCGGCCAGTGGCCCACAGGGAATCCTTGGGGACCAAGTCCCAAGTCCCTTTCTTCTCCTTCGGGAGGGAGGGATATGTATCCTTGTACCCTGTCAGGGGCTTCGTCCTCCAGGAGAGTAGGGAATAGAGGTCCTTTCTCTTTTGAGAAGGTTTCGCTGTGTGTTTTATCACACATGCGGCTCCAATAAGAAAAAAAAAAAAAAATGTGATTGAGCTCCCTCACCTCAGCGGCGGCCATAGCAGCAGTGTTCTGTGTGTATGGAGCTCATCTCTGTCTTCTTCTTGTTCAGACTTGTTGTTCGTTGCCAATAGCAACAGATTGCAGATAGTTGCACAGAACACTGCTGTTGGGCCTGTGTAAGTGTCAGTGAGCTCCCTCACCTCAGCGGGGGCCATAGCAGAAGTGTTGTGTGTGTACAGGGCTCACCTCTCTTCTCGGTGTACAGACTTGATGTATGGTCGCTAATGATGTCAGGGTGCTGAGCTGATCCATTATTTGTGTTCTGTGTGTCCAGGGCTCACCTCTCCTTGGTGTACAGACTTGATGTTCGGAACCGGGTTAGAACCTGGTCGGGCAACTGCCAGAGAAAGCCTTACACTGAGGGATCCAGCCATTGGTCCACAGGGAATCCTTCCGGTGGATACCTGAGGGCCGAGTCCCTTTCTTCTCCTTCGAGAGGGAGGGATTTGTATCCTTATACTCTCTGTCAGGG
Organism: Gastrophryne carolinensis; assembly: GCA_027917425.1. Taxonomy (NCBI): domain Eukaryota; kingdom Metazoa; phylum Chordata; class Amphibia; order Anura; family Microhylidae; genus Gastrophryne; species Gastrophryne carolinensis. The sequence goes on along the minus strand of CM051244.1, from coordinate 12,880,363 downwards.
GCTTCGTCCATCGCGAGAGTAGGGAATAGAGGTCCGTTCTCTTTTTGAGAAGGTCCCGACCGGGCATCCCGAAGTGTTTTTCAGCGGTGGCACTTTTCACGTAGTTGACATTGTGTTTTATCACACAGGCGGCTCCAATAAAAAAAAAAAACTTCCAAGAGCAAGAGATAGCGCCACCCTGACTTCAGCCACCACCTGGGGAGCTAAGCTCGGCCTCCTCCATCGAGGCTTCTCCGGATATAGATTTGTGTTCCCGGGAGATGGGCGTCTTGCCTTGGGGGTGCGCTGCAGACGGCTCCTGCTCAGCGATAGGCACCGTTGCACATCTACGGAATCATCCTCCTGTCCTGTCGCAACCCACCGGTGGAAACCCCGGGGACACCTTTAATTGTGTTTTGTGTGTACAGGGCTCACCTCTCTTCTTTGTGTACAGACTTGATGTTCGGAACCGGGTTAGAACCTGGTCGAGGCAACCGCCAGAGAAAGCCTTACACTGAGGGATCCAGCCATTGGTCCACAGGGAATCCTTTGGGTAGTTACCTAAGGACCAAGTCTCTTTCTTCTTCTTCTTCAGGAGGGAGGGATATGTATCCTTGTACTCTGTCCGGGGCTTCGTCCTTTGGGAGGGTAGGGAATAGAGGTCCGTTCTCTTTTGAGAGGCTCCCGGACCGGGTGTCTGGAAGTGTTTTTCAGTGGTGGCACTTTCACATAGTTGACGTTGTGTTTTATTATACAGGCGACTCCTATAAAAAAAAAACTTCCAAGAGCAAGAGATCGCTCCACCCTGACTTCAGGCGCCACCTGGGGAGCTAAGCTCGGCCTCCTCCAGCGAGGCTTCTCCGGATATAGATTTGTGTTCCCGGGAGATGGGCGTCTTGCCTTGGGGGTGCGCTGCAGACGGCTCCTGCTCAGCGATAGGCACCGTTGCACATCTACGGAATCATCCTCCTGTCCTGTCGCAACCCACCGGTGGAAACCCCGGGGACACCTTTAATTGTGTTTTGTGTGTACAGGGCCCAACCCTCTTCTTTGTGTACAGACTTGATGTTCGGAACCGGGTTAGAACCTGGTCGAGGCAACCGCCAGAGAAAGCCTTACACTGAGGGATCCAGCCATTGGTCCACAGGGAATCCTTTGGGTAGATACCTAAGGACCAAGTCTCTTTCTTCTTCTTCTTCAGGAGGGAGGGATATGTATCCTTGTACTCTGTCCGGGGCTTCGTCCTTTGGGAGAGTAGGGAATAGAGGTCCGTTCTCTTTTGAGAGGGTCCCGGACCGGGCATCCTGAAGTGTTTTTCAGTGGTGGCACTTTCACATAGTTGACGTTGTGTTTTATTACACAGGCGACTCCTATAAAAAAAAAAAACCTTCAAGAGCAAGAGATCGCACCACCCTGACTTCAGGCGCCACCTGGGGAGCTAAGCTCAGCCTCCTCCAGTGAGGCTTCTCCGGATATAGATTTGTGTTCCCGGGAGATGGGCGTCTTGCCTTGGGGGTGCGCGGCAGACGGCTCCTGCTCAGCGATAGGCACCGTTGCACATCTACGGAATCATCCTCCTGTCCTGTCGCAACCCACCGGTGGAAACCCCGGGGACACCTTTAATTGTGTTTTGTGTGTACAGGGCCCAACCCTCTTCTTTGTGTACAGACTTGATGTTCGGAACCGGGTTAGAACCTGGTCGAGGCAACCGCCAGAGAAAGCCTTACACTGAGGGATCCAGCCATTGGTCCACAGGGAATCCTTTGGGTAGTTACCTAAGGACCAAGTCTCTTTCTTCTCCTTCAGGAGGGAGGGGTATGTATCCTTGTACTCTGTCAGGGGCTTCGTCCTTTGGGAGAGTAGGGAATAGAGGTCCGTTCTCTTTTGAGAGGCTCCCGGACCGGGCATCCTGAAGTGTTTTTCAGTGGTGGCACTTTCACATAGTTGACGTTGTGTTTTATTACACAGGCGACTCCTATAAAAAAAAAAAAAACCTTCAAGAGCAAGAGATCGTGCCACCCTGACTTCAGGCGCCACCTGGGGAGCTAAGCTCGGCCTCCTCCAGCGAGGCTTCTCCGGATATAGATTTATGTTCCCGGGAGATGGGCGTCTTGCCTTGGGGGTGCGCTGCAGACGGCTCCTGCTCAGCGATAGCGGCGGCACCATTGCCGACCTACGGAATCATCCTCCTGTCCTGTCGCAACCCACCAGTGGAAACCACCTTCGCAGGTAAGCCCAGGGGTACCAGAGACGCGTCGCTCAAACATTCCTGCGCTAGTCCTGTCCTGTTACAGCGTCGCCGGATGATCTTCGCGCTCGCCCCTGTATTAGAGCGCACGCCTTGTAGCCGTCTGCTGTCTGGGCTGCGTTTAAAGGAACATTCACTTTCCGTGGAAGTGTTTTTTTTTCATGCTAAAAGGGGTCTATTTAGGGTGCTGAGCTGATCCATTATTTGCTGCTGGGCAATGTTTGAGCGTGGGCGAGCTCCCTCACCTCAGCAGTGTTCTGTGTGTACAGGGCTCACCTCTCTCTTCTTGGTTTTCAGACTTGATGTTCATTGCCAATAGCAACAGATTGCAGATAGTTGTACAGGACACTACTGCTGGGCAATGTGTGAGCGTGTGTGAGCTCCCTCACCTCAGCAGCGGCCATTGCAGCAGTGTTCTGTGTGTACAGGGCTCACCTCTCTTCTTGGTTTACAGACTTGATGTTCATTGCCAATAGCAACAGATTGCAGATAGTTGTACAGGACACTACTGCTGGGCAATGTGTGAGCGTGTGTGAGCTCCCTCACCTCAGCAGCGGCCATTGCAGCAGTGTTGTGTGTGTGTGTATAGGTCGAATGAACTCGGCTCATCCTACAGCCTCTCGTCCAATCAGTGCGCTCAAATCCGCTCCCGCCCCTTCGTCTACGCCGAGCAGATCAAAGCGTACTGGTGGCCGCATCCCCCGCTACCCTCTAACGGAGAGTGTGCCCGCGCCGGCCATTGACAAATGCCTGGTGCAGGCACGCACCCTTCTAATGGGATAGCGGGGATATGGCCGCTGCTCGCGCATGCGCCGGACCGGGAAAGAAGGTGAGTTTCTGGGCTACCAGGGGGGTTTCATACAGCGGGGCTCCACGATTTCGGATGTCCCGGGGGTGGGGGGTGGGGGGGGGGGGGAAATCAAGTGGCCCTAAAATCTTACAGATTCCCATGCCGATCTCTGTGGCTTTTAGTCCACTGGACCTGGTCCAGAGCGAAGGTAGACAGTATTGGATACTTTGATGTTTTTCTGTATTCAATAGAATAACATTCTTTTTTGATGTCATCAGTGGTGTTGTCATGCAGGTCGTTCGGAGCAGTATTCAGTGGTGAATAGGTCCATATATAACCTGATGGCCCATATGGGTGGTACACAAACATTGTGGTTAGTTTTGGGTGGGTTAGTAAGTACCATAAAAAGAAGCATTTAAAGCCGACCAAAACCCACTGAACTTGTAAACTACATTTGGCCCAAACCCCTGCCGATACGCACTTCTTAGAGTGTAGAACTAGAAATGGATATTTTCCCTTGTCTAATCGTCCTGGAACCTTTTGGGGGTTATTTAAGAAGGGCTAACGCCAGGTAGTGCCTCCTAGCGACTTTATTCACACAGCGTCTGGCGCTCTATGCTACAGCGCCCAGATTTAGAGCGCCGAAGCTGTGTGTGTGTAGCTTTTTTGATAGTATGGTGTGGAGCGCCGAGTGTCGGACGCACTGAGCTGGCGCTACCTCTCACTCGCTGCAGTGCTGTTCTGGTTTTAGAGCCCCCAACACACATCACATTCATCAATGCTTGCCATGTTACTACAGTACAACCGAAACACTCTGTTACAGCGCCCGATACCCGCTTACATAGAAGGTTGACGGCAGAAGGAGACCATACGGTCCATCTAGTCTGCCCTTATGTATATACTGTATGTTCTCTGTATCTTATGTGTATACTGTATGTTCTCTGTATCTTATGTATATACTGTATGTTCTCTGTATCTTATGTGTATACTGTATGTTCTCTGTATCTTATGTGTATACTGTATGTTCTCTGTATCTTATGTGTGTACTGTATGTTCTCTGTATCTTATGTATATACTGTATGTTCTCTGTATCTTATGTGTATACTGTATGTTCTCTGTATCTTATGTGTATACTGTATGTTCTCTGTATCTTATGTGTGTACTGTATGTTCTCTGTATCTTATGTATATACTGTATGTTCTCTGTATCTTATGTGTATACTGTATGGTCTCTGTATCTTATGTATATACTGTATGTTCTCTGTATCTTATGTGTATACTGTATGTTCTCTGTATCTTATGTGTATACTGTATGTTCTCTGTATCTTATGTGTGTACTGTATGTTCTCTGTATCTTATGTATATACTGTATGTTCTCTGTATCTTATGTGTATACTGTATGTTCTCTGTATCTTATGTATATACTGTATGTTCTCTTTATCTTATGTGTATACTGTATGTTCTCTGTATCTTATGTGCATACTGTATGTTCTCTGTATCTTATGTGTATACTGTATGTTCTCTGTATCTTATGTGTATACTGTATGTTCTCTGTATCTTATGTGTGTACTGTATGTTCTCTGTATCTTATGTGTATACTGTATGTTCTCTGTATCTTATGTGTATACTGTATGTTCTCTTTATCTTATGTGTATACTGTATGTTCTCTGTATCTTATGTGTATACTGTATGTTCTCTGTATCTTATGTATATACTGTATGTTCTCTGTATCTTGTGTATACTGGTATGTTCTCTGTATCTTATGTGTATACTGTATGTTCTCTGTATCTTATGTGTATACTGTATGTTCTCTGTATCTTATGTGTATACTGTATGTTCTCTGTATCTTATGTGTATACTGTATGTTCTCTTTATCTTATGTATATACTGTATGTTCTCTGTATCTTATGTGTATACTGTATGTTCTCTGTATCTTATGTATATACTGTATGTTCTCTGTATCTTATGTATATACTGTATGTTCTCTGTATCTTATGTGTATACTGTATGTTCTCTGTATCTCATGTATATACTGTATGTTCTCTGTATCTTATGTGTATACTGTATGTTCTCTGTATCTTATGTGTGTACTGTATGTTCTCTGTATCTTATGTGTATACTGTATGTCCTCTGTATCTTATGTGTATACTGTATGTCCTCTGTATCTTATGTGTATACTGTATGTTCTCTGTATCTTATGTGTATACTGTATGTTCTCTTTATCTTATGTGTATACTGTATGTTCTCTGTATCTTATGTGTATACTGTATGTTCTCTGTATCTTATGTATATACTGTATGTTCTCTGTATCTTGTGTATACTGGTATGTTCTCTGTATCTTATGTGTATACTGTATGTTCTCTGTATCTTATGTGTATACTGTATGTTCTCTGTATCTTATGTGTATACTGTATGTTCTCTGTATCTTATGTGTATACTGTATGTTCTCTGTATCTTATGTATATACTGTATGTTCTCTTTATCTTATGTGTATACTGTATGTTCTCTTTATCTTATGTATATACTGTATGTTCTCTGTATCTTATGTGTATACTGTATGTTCTCTGTATCTTATGTGTATACTGTATGTTCTCTGTATCTTATGTGTATACTGTATGTTCTCTGTATCTTATGTATATACTGTATGTTCTCTGTATCTTATGTGTATACTGTATGTTCTCTGTATCTTATGTGTATACTGTATGTTCTCTGTATCTTATGTGTGTACTGTATGTTCTCTGTATCTTATGTATATACTGTATGTTCTCTGTATCTTATGTGTATACTGTATGTTCTCTGTATCTTATGTGTATACTGTATGTTCTCTGTATCTTATGTGTGTACTGTATGTTCTCTGTATCTTATGTATATACTGTATGTTCTCTGTATCTTATGTGTATACTGTATGTTCTCTGTATCTTATGTGTATACTGTATGTTCTCTGTATCTTATGTGTGTACTGTATGTTCTCTGTATCTTATGTATATACTGTATGTTCTCTGTATCTTATGTGTATACTGTATGGTCTCTGTATCTTATGTATATACTGTATGTTCTCTGTATCTTATGTGTATACTGTATGTTCTCTGTATCTTATGTGTATACTGTATGTTCTCTGTATCTTATGTGTGTACTGTATGTTCTCTGTATCTTATGTATATACTGTATGTTCTCTGTATCTTATGTGTATACTGTATGTTCTCTGTATCTTATGTATATACTGTATGTTCTCTTTATCTTATGTGTATACTGTATGTTCTCTGTATCTTATGTGCATACTGTATGTTCTCTGTATCTTATGTGTATACTGTATGTTCTCTGTATCTTATGTGTATACTGTATGTTCTCTGTATCTTATGTGTGTACTGTATGTTCTCTGTATCTTATGTGTATACTGTATGTTCTCTGTATCTTATGTGTATACTGTATGTTCTCTTTATCTTATGTGTATACTGTATGTTCTCTGTATCTTATGTGTATACTGTATGTTCTCTGTATCTTATGTATATACTGTATGTTCTCTGTATCTTGTGTATACTGGTATGTTCTCTGTATCTTATGTGTATACTGTATGTTCTCTGTATCTTATGTGTATACTGTATGTTCTCTGTATCTTATGTGTATACTGTATGTTCTCTGTATCTTATGTGTATACTGTATGTTCTCTTTATCTTATGTATATACTGTATGTTCTCTGTATCTTATGTGTATACTGTATGTTCTCTGTATCTTATGTATATACTGTATGTTCTCTGTATCTTATGTATATACTGTATGTTCTCTGTATCTTATGTGTATACTGTATGTTCTCTGTATCTCATGTATATACTGTATGTTCTCTGTATCTTATGTGTATACTGTATGTTCTCTGTATCTTATGTGTGTACTGTATGTTCTCTGTATCTTATGTGTATACTGTATGTCCTCTGTATCTTATGTGTATACTGTATGTCCTCTGTATCTTATGTGTATACTGTATGTTCTCTGTATCTTATGTGTATACTGTATGTTCTCTTTATCTTATGTGTATACTGTATGTTCTCTGTATCTTATGTGTATACTGTATGTTCTCTGTATCTTATGTATATACTGTATGTTCTCTGTATCTTGTGTATACTGGTATGTTCTCTGTATCTTATGTGTATACTGTATGTTCTCTGTATCTTATGTGTATACTGTATGTTCTCTGTATCTTATGTGTATACTGTATGTTCTCTGTATCTTATGTGTATACTGTATGTTCTCTGTATCTTATGTATATACTGTATGTTCTCTTTATCTTATGTGTATACTGTATGTTCTCTTTATCTTATGTATATACTGTATGTTCTCTGTATCTTATGTGTATACTGTATGTTCTCTGTATCTTATGTGTATACTGTATGTTCTCTGTATCTTATGTGTATACTGTATGTTCTCTGTATCTTATGTATATACTGTATGTTCTCTGTATCTTATGTGTATACTGGTATGTTCTCTGTATCTTATGTGTATACTGTATGTTCTCTGTATCTTATGTGTATACTGTATGTTCTCTGTATCTTATGTATATACTGTATGTTCTCTGTATCTTATGTGTATACTGGTATGTTCTCTGTATCTTATGTGTATACTGTATGTTCTCTGTATCTTATGTGTATACTGTATGTTCTCTGTATCTTATGTATATACTGTATGTTCTCTGTATCTTATGTATATACTGTATGTTCTCTGTATCTTATGTGTATACTGTATGTTCTCTGTATCTTATGTATATACTGTATGTTCTCTGTATCTTATGTGTATACTGTATGTTCTCTGTATCTTATGTATATACTGTATGTTCTCTGTATCTTATGTGTATACTGGTATGTTCTCTGTATCTTATGTATATACTGTATGTTCTCTGTATCTTATGTGTATACTGTATGTTCTCTGTATCTTATGTATATACTGTATGTTCTCTGTATCTTATGTGTATACTGGTATGTTCTCTGTATCTTATGTATATACTGTATGTTCTCTGTATCTTATGTGTATACTGGTATGTTCTCTGTATCTTATGTATATACTGTATGTTCTCTGTATCTTATGTGTATACTGTATGTTCTCTGTATCTTATGTGTATACTGTATGTTCTCTTTATCTTATGTGTATACTGTATGTTTTCTGTATCTTATGTATATACTGTATGTTCTCTGTATCTTATGTATATACTGTATGTTTTCTGTATCTTATGTATATACTGTATGTTCTCTGTATCTTATGTGTATACTGTATGTTCTCTGTATCTTATGTGTATACTGTATGTTCTCTGTATGTTATGTGTATACTGTATGTTCTCTTTATCTTAGGATAGATGTGTGCTTATCCCAGACATGTTTAAATTCAGTGACTGTTGATTTTTCAACTACCTCTGCTGGAAGTTTGTTCCAAGCATCTACTACTCTTTCTGTAAAATAATATTTTCTAACATTGCTCCTGATCTTCCCCCCGACTAGCTTCAGGATGGGCCCCTTGTTCTATCATTAAGTTTCTTCTTAAAAACACTTCCCTCCTGAACCTTATTCAATCCTTTCACATATATAAAGGTCTCCATCATGTCTCCCCTCTCCCTTCTTTCCTCCAGACTGTACAAATTAAGTTCTTTAAAGTGGACCAACACCCAGGGGGGATCTATAAGATTCCCGGACCGATCAGATCCCTCCCCGCGGGGCATCCGAAATCGGGATGTCCCGCGGGGAGGAACCCCCCAGGAGGCCCACAATCCTTACCGGTGATCCAACGGCGCATGCGCGAGACGCGGCCGAGTCTCTTGCTTCCCTCTAGCAGGGCGCGCTCCCTGTTAGAGGGAAGCGAGAGACACAGCCAATGACAGCGCTCTGGTATGCGCGTCCAAGCGGCTTTGGACGCGCATACCAGAGCGGCTCTGAGCGCTGTCATTGGCCGGACGAGGTCACGTGGGAGCGGGGAGAGGTGAGTTTTTGCGGCGATCGGGGGGGTTTCACACACTAAGTGGACCAACACCCAGGATAGTCAAAATCCTGGGTGTTGGTCCACTTTAAGTCTCTCCTGATAAGTTTTAAGTTTAAGTCCTTCCACCATTTTTGTTGCCGGCCTTTGGACCCCTTCTATTTGAATAATGTCTTTTTGCAGGGGAGGTCTCCAGAACTGCACACAGTATTCTAGCTGTGGCCTCACCAGGGCTCTATACAGCGGCATCACAACCTCCCTCTTCCTACTGGTGATGCCTCAAGCTATGCAGCCGAGCATCCTGCTTGCTTTTCCCACTGCCTTGCTACACTGTCCAATCATCTTGCAGCTATCAGTAATCAGTATCCCTAAATCTCTCTCCTCCGAGGTCCTGGATAATACAGTGCTGCCCATACGGTGCTCAGAGCCGGGATTCCTTCTACCCAAGTGCATGACAGCATCTACTAGTGGTCGCTCTAAGCGCCGCTATACAGACTCTCTCATCTGGCAGTACCTGGCGCAAGTAGTGAATCAGCCTCTTTATTTTTTGCTGTCCATCTCTGTAAGATGTCAGGTGATCAGTCATTTCACAGGTGTGGTGATGACATCATTGCCACACACAACAGCGGCAATGAATGGAGGAGGCAGAGCTTTACAGGTTCCTTTATCTGGGATTAGAGTGAAGCAGGAGCACTAAAAATTGGCAAAAGGTCCTCTTCATGGAGGGGGGGGGGGGATTCAGGGGATGCTAGTTAAAAATGTGGGTTTTGGTCTGCTTTAAATAGCTGAAAATCTGATTTTTCTTAGGAGTGTTATTATATTATTATTATTATTATTATTATTAAATATAATAATTATCATTATTATTATATAATATATTTATTATTATTTTATTATATAATATATTAATAATTATTATTATAGAAGATAATATTTATATATAATCTATTTTCTAAAACCCTGCTGTTTCTTTGCAGTTACTCTCATAAGGTGAATTGCGGATGAGTATGGATATGGGCAACCAACATGCTTCGATCACCGCCCTCCAGGAGATCCAGAGGAGAGTGAAAGACCTAGAGCACAGCGTGACCTCCTTCAGCGGCCTGCCCAGCGACCCGGAGTACAAAAAACTGGAGAAGGCCCTGACCAAAGAGCTCTTCGAGATCGAGTCTATCGACGCGGAAGGGAAGGGCAGCATCAATCAGACTCGGAGGAGAGCGGCGGCGGAGGTGGAAAGGCTCCTGAAGGAGCTGGAGCAGAACGCAAACCACCCGTGCAGGCTGCAGATCGAGAAGATCTTCAAGGAGGCCCAGTGTATTGTGGCCCAGCAGGTGACGCCTCTGTGCGGAGGAAGAGGAGGCATCACCGAGGAGTTCGAGGAAGGGATCCAGAACGTTCTCATGAGACTGACGCAGGTCAAAACGGAAGGCAAGGCCTCTCTGAGAAAGGCCCGGTACCGCACCCTCACCAAGGTCCTCGCCATACAAGAGATTTTAGAAAACGGCTTAAAACAGCAGGTTCTGGCCCTTCCGCTCTCCGCCGAGGCTCACCCGTCCATCTCCAAAATAAACTCCGTCATGTGCGAGGTGAACAAGGCCCGAGCTGGCCTGGTCGCGCTCCTCGCCGGCGTCAACGAACGCGAAACCTACCGGCACCTGTCCTGCGTCCTCTCCGGGCTCATAGCCGACCTGGACGCGTTGGACGTTTCCGGCCACGTGGAGGTGAGAAACTACCGGCGAGAGGTGGTGGAGGAAATAAACAACCTTTTGAAATATCTGGATCTGGAGGAGGAAGCTCACTTCACCAGTGCGTACGACTTGGCCAGAAACCAGTCCATCGTCAAAATTGAAACGGTCCGTAAACGCTCCGGCGAGATCAGAGCCGGCGTTTTAGAAAGGGGCCCCGGCGCCTCCGACGTTAACCTGGGGACCAAATCGGAACTTCAGGGACTCATCGCTTGCCTGGACGAGGTGAGCGTCGAGAAAAATCCTTGCATACGAGAAGCCAGGAGGAGGGCCGTGGTGGAGGTGCAGGCGGTCATCACCTACATGGACCTGAGGGAAGCTCTGGAGAGGAGGCAGAGCGCCGGGCCTTGGGCGCAGCCGGAACACCCGTCCCACGTTGCCGTCTGGAAAGTCCTCGGAAGCTTGTCCGACCTTCAGAAAGAAGTCCTCACCTTCGACGGCAAGCGGGCCGATAAGAATTACCTGCTACTGGAGGAACTTCTGACCAAACAGCTGCTGGCTCTGGATGCCATCGATTCCCAGGGCGACGAACGCTCCAAAGAGGCCCGAAAGCAAGCCGTGAAGTTTGCCAATAATATCCTCAGCTACCTGGACATGAAAACCGACGAGTGGGAATATTAGGTCCTGCTGAAACTTGCACATGATTTACGATTGTAGGGGGGAGGGGCAATGTTGGGGTGTCGTGATGCTTTCACTTTATCTTTATTTATACAGGGGTTGTAACTATGTGAAACCCCCGGGTTGTAACTTTTTTCTATTCCCCTCTTCTAGATTATCAGTATTTGTTAAAGCGGACCTTCAGCATGATTTAATGAAAAGCCCAAACCCTTAAACTATTCCCCAGCATCTAAAATTAATATATTAATATCATTATATAATATATAATAATATATTAAACTGGATTTTCACCATGATTTAATGAAAAGCCCAAACCCTTAAAAAACTATTCTCCAGCATCTAAAATGAATCGGTTATGTTTTTAGTCACTTATTATTTTTTCCCCCACTGGGCTGCAACTCTGTTCAGGACTCTATCTTGCCTCAGCAGCATCACATGCTGAGGAGAAAAGAGGGATGAAAAGTGCAGGGGGCGGGGTTATAGCTGTGCTTTGCACAGACAGAGCAGAGCCGGGGTCAGGGAAAGGTCAGCAATCCCAGAATGCAGAGCAGCACAGTCAGATTACACTTTCTGTTTGCAGGCTGCCTGATGCTAGGTCTTTTCCTTTTACTTTGGCTGGACAGTCCTTTTAAAGTGGACCAAAACCTAGGGGGGAGGGGAATGTTGGGGTGTCATGATACTTATTTATCTTTATTTATAAATCATCCTACCTGCATCTACTGCATGTTATGAGCCTTTAAACATCCAAGATGGCAGCTCATGGAGCATCAGGCAGCCTGCAGACAGGAAGTGTCTTCTTACTGTGTTGCTCTGCATTCTGGGATTTTTTGTCCTTTTCCTGACCCCAGCTCTGCTCTGTCTGAGCAAAGCACAGCTATAACCCCACCCCCCTGTATCCCCCTCTCCTCAGTATGTGATGCTTCTGAGGCAAGATGGCGGCGCCCGTATCCTAGAGTCCTGAACAGAGTTGCAGCCCAGTGGGGGAAAGAATAAAAAGTAAATGAGTAAAAACTTAAAATATATTAATTTTAGATGCTGGGGAATCGTTTTATAAGGGTTTGGGTTTTTCATTAAATCCTGGTGAAGGTCCGGTTTAATATGTGACCACCCAATATTTATGTGCACCCTGTGGTCCTCTGATGGCCATTCACGCCCCTGCAAGGGCAAACTAGTGACCCGAACTCCCCCACGGCTTAAAGTGGACCAACACCCAGGGGTGATCGGCCCGGGAATCTATAAGATTCCCGGGCCGATCACCTCCCTCACTGCGGGGCATCCGAGATTGGGATGTCCCGCGGGGTGAAACCCCCCCAAAAAACCTTAACTTATCGGCGACGGATCAGCCGCCGCCGCCTCCCGCGCGCCCCTCTAGCAGTGTGTGCGTTTGTGAATGTAAGAGGGACGCGCGGGAGGCGGCGGCGGCTTGTCCATCGCCGAAAGGGTAAGTTTTTGGGGGGGGGGGGGGGGGTTTCACACAGCGGGGCATCCTGATCTCGGATGCCCCGCTGAAGTGGACCAACACTCAGGATAGTGAAAATCCTGGGTGTTGGTCCACTTTAAAGCGGACCAACAGTGAAAAATGACTTAAACCAGACCAACACAACAAACCATGCTCATATGCCACGCCCCTCCCCAGGGCAATATAGATTGCTGCACATACAAATTTGTTTTTCTTTTTCTAACTTGTGCTGTGGTAAATTTTAAAAACAAAAATGGCGGCTCATGCATCTGCAGGCCGCCTGCAAACAGGAAGTGCTGCCGGGCTTCCTGTTCCTGTGCGTTGTCAGTTAGGTCAGTTGTATCCAGGCAGCAGCATGGCTGAGATGCTGGGAGAGGAAGCTCCAAACACTGCTACCTTTCTTTTCCAATGCTGCTGGGCTTCCTGTTCCTGTGCATTGTCAGTTAGGTCAGTTGTATCCAGGCAGCAGCATGAGATGCTGGGAGAGGAAGCTCCAAACACTGCTACCTTTCTTTTCCAATGCTGCTGGGCTTCCTGTTACTGTGCATTGTCAGTTAGGTCAGTTGTATCCTGGCAGCAGCATGGCTGAGATGCTGGGAGAGGAAGCTCCAAACCCTGCTACCTTTCTTTTCCAATGCTGCTGGGCTTCCTGTTACTGTGCATTGTCAGTTAGGTCAGTTGTATCCAGGCAGCAGCATGGCTGAGATGCTGGGAGAGGAAGCTCCAAACACTGCTACCTTTCTTTTCCAATGCTGCTGGGCTTCCTGTTACTGTGCATTGTCAGTTGGGAGAGGAAGCTCCAAAATGGCCGCTACCTTTCTTTTCCAACTGCGCCAGGCTGTTGGTCCGGTTTAAATCACCACGAGCAAGGGATAAAGAATGTCAGCGCCATCATGTGTCCAGAAAAGGTAAGTGCGCCCTTTACATCACGTGGGAACGTTTGACCTTTTCTGGGCACAGGATGGCGTTCACTATCCACTGCCATCCCGAAGGAAACTCGCCCCTCACATGGCTACTGGCTGCCACAGTCCTAGCCCGACAAACCTCGTTGTCCGCCGGCTAATGCGAAGGCTGCCACATTTAAAGGGCGTCATGCGAACTAGTAAAGGCCAATTTCATACCAGTATTTTGGATAGGGCATCCCAAATGTGGATGCCCCCGTGGGTGGAGAATGCTGGACCAAAAGTCAAATATGACCAAACCCGCTCACACTTGCCTCTATGTGATCCACTGCTGTAGACCATTTTGGTGCGCGTTTCGGCACGCTGTGCACGTCGTCAGGTCTACCTGGCGGAGAAAACACAAATGGCAGGCATGCAACTGTGAGCACTTACAGCTCGGACAGGGGCGTTGGGTAGTGACTATGACTGTGGTGGACCCCAAAATCTGGACCAAAATTCAACGTTGGTTGTAGGTCAGTTTCATTTAACTACATTAAATAGTGTTCTGATGTAAGCTGTGGATGGGGAGTCTTCCTACTGCCAGGATGTGTCCACCCCACTCGTTTTAAAGTGCCGCCCCGATCGGGGTGCCTCGGGGGGGGGGGGGGGGGGGGAGGAGGACAAAAACCCAGGACAGTTAAAGAAGGAGATGCCTGAGAAGGAAAGGAAGCACTAACCATGTCTAAGTCGGGATGCCCCCTAATGACCTTAGGCAGTAGACCTGAGTTCCACTTTAAGATTTAGCAGCAGGAAGTTGTCGTGTAACAGTAGGAGGCGGGGTTTATGGCGTTGGGGCAATTTATCAGCCCGATGCTGCCCCCTGCCTCTGGCTTATGTAAATACAGTTTCCATTGACGTCTGCTGCAGTTACAGGTCCAAAGGTCTGGAGTTACTTTTCCATTAAAGAGGAACGTCGCAGGCCCTGGAATCTAAAAGAGTGTCATGTAACAGTAAGAGGCGGGGTTTATGGCTTTGGTACATTTTTATCAGCCCGATGCTGCCCCCTGCCTCTCGCTTATGTAAATACAAAGAGTTTCCATGGACGGCTGCTGCGATTACGGGTCCTGAAGCCTGGAGTTACTTTTCCATTAAACCGGACCTTCACCAGGATTTAATGAAAAGCCCAAAACGATTCCCCAGCATCTAAAATTAATATATTTTAAGTTTTTAGTCACTTACTTATTATTCTTTCCCGCACTGGGCTGCAACTCTGTTCAGACCTTTAGGATACGGGTGCTGCCATCTTGACTCAGAAGCATCACATACTGAGGAAAGGAGAGCAGGATAAAGTGCAGGGGGCGGGGTTATAGCTGTGCTTTGCACAGACAGAGCAGAGCCGGGGTCAGGAAAAGGTCAGCAATCCCAGAATGCAGCGCAGCACAGTTAGAAGTCACTTCCTGTCTGCAGGCAGCCTGCTCCATGAGCCGCCATCTTGGATGTTTAAAGGCTCATAACATGCAGTAGATGCAGGTAGGATGATTTTTAATATGAACAATTTGTATGTAGAGGGGGGGGGGGAAACATACAAGGAGGCTCTTATTCAGGGTGAAGGTCCGGATTAATGTGGGCAATCTGTATGTACAGGGGGGGGGGCATACAAGGAGGCTCTTATTCAGGGTAAAGGTCCGGATTAATGTGAGCAATCTGTATGTACAGGGTGTAGGAAACATATAAGATAGGCTCTTATTCAGGGTGAAGGTCCGGATCAATGTGGGCAATCTGTATGTACAGGGTGTGGGAAACATATAAGATAGGCTCTTATTCAGGGTAAAGGTCCGGATTAATGTGAGCAATCTGTATGTACAGGGTGTAGGAAACATATAAGATAGGCTCTTATTCCGGGTGAAGGTCCGGATTATTGTGAGCAATCTGTATGTACAGGGTGTGGGAAACATATAAAATATGCTCTTATTCAGGGTGAAGGTCCGGATTAATGTGAGAAATCTGTATGTACAGGGTGTGGGAAACATATAAGATAGACTCTTATGCAGGGTGAAGGTCCACTTTAAAGAGGAGTTTCGCAGGCCTTGGAATCTAAAAGGCTCCAGGGCTGTTCAGGTTTCACTCCTTGGGGCTTCCAGGGGCGGTTTTACGCAGCGGGGAATGTGTAAACATACTCACCTTCTCCCGCAGCCCTTGTTAAAAAAAAATGTAGCAGCAAGAAGTTGTCGTGTAACAGTAGGAGGCGGGGTTTATGGCGTTGGGGCATTTTTATCAGCCCGATGCTGCCCCCTGCCTCTGGCTTATGTAAATACAGTTTCCATTGACGTCTGCTGCGATTACAGGCCCAGAGGCCTGGAGTTACTTTTCCAATAAGGGCTCATTTGCACCATTCAGCTGCGCTTTACATATGATTGAGGTCTGCTTTGCCCATAGCTGGAATGAGACGGCTTCCTGCACCTCAAACTTTTCCACATTTTAAAACTTTCCAGCCACAAACTTTGAGATCTTATGTGACAGAGCAACGTAAAGTAATTGTGAAGTGTAAAAAAAAATAAGAACCCGAAAGGTATGGCGTTTCCTCTGTATTCTTTCTCGTCCCCCCGGGTGAATCCTTTGTAGGGGCACCTTTATCTTTAGTGTGTTGGGCTGTGTCTCCAGCAGCTTTGCCCATCCAGAGGGTGATATGTTTCTTCTACGCAGAATATCTCTAATTGCGTCTGATTGGATGGAGAGAGTGCGTGCAGCAATTTCCAGATTCTCAGTGGGATTTAGTTCTGCACTGTGATTGGGCCATTCCATCACATGACTAGGCTTTGATGCAAACCATTCCATTGTAGCTTAGGCTGTATGATTAGGGGCGGGTGTGCTGCTGGAAGGTGAAGCTACGTCCCTGTCTCTAGTCTTTTGCAGCCTATAACAGGCTTTCTTCCAGGATTTTCCTGTATTTATCTCCATTCATCTTCCCATCATCTCTGACCAGCTTCCCAGTCCCTGGTGAAAAAAAGCCCCTCGGCAAGGAAAAAATGGGGACTTGCACTAGACCCTATGTAATCTGTAGAGGTGCCGCTCCCAGAGCTGCAAAAGAGCTCAAACCAGGAACAAAATAAAGCATGTAGGGAGGCAACTCTCACACTCATAAACTGATCAAAAAATACATTTTTATTAATGACATATTTATAATCACTACATACAATACACAACATATTAAAATCCCTTAAAAAACACATAAATGGGACAATAACACAAAGGACAAACCAACATAAAGGTGTGTAGGCGATGGGGAGAGTCTCACCACACTAACTGATATCAAATACCTAAATATATATATGTGCTAAATCATTCAACATAGTGTTCCAACAGTGCAACTGAGCATGTGCAAATCCTGCCTATGATCCAGATCACTATAAAATCCATTTATTTATAAAGTACTAAACATGTGCAAATCCTGCCTATGATCCGGATCACTATAAAATCTATATATTTATAAAGTACTATTACATGTGCAAATCCTGCCTATGATCCGGATCACTATAAAAATCTATATATTTATAAAGTACTAAACATGTGCAAATCCTGCCTATGATCCGGATCACTATAAAATCTATATATTTATAAAGTACTAAACATGTGCAAATCCTGCCTATGATCCGGATCAATATAAAATCGATATATTTATAAAGTACTAAACATGTGCAAATCCTGCCTATGATCCGGATCACTATAAAGTCTATTTATTTATAAGTACTAAACATGTGCAAATCCTGCCTATGATCCGGATCACTATAAAATCTATATATTTATAAAGTACTAAACATGTGCAAATCCTGCCTATGATCCGGATCACTATAAAATCTATATATTTATAAAGTACTAAACATGTGCAAATCCTGCCTATGATCCGGATCACTATAAAATCTATATATTTATAAAGTACTAAACATGTGCAAATCCTGCCTATGATCCGGATCACTATAAAATCTATTTATTTATAAAGTACTAAACATGTGCAAATCCTGCCTATGATCCGGATCACTATAAAATCTATATATTTATAAAGTACTAAACATGTGCAAATCCTGCCTATGATCCGGATCACTATAAAATCTATATATTTATAAAGTACTAAACATGTGCAAATCCTGCCTATGATCCGGATCACTATAAAATCTATTTCTTTATAAAGTGCAAGTGCTACCAGTCAAACAATCAATTAAGAATTAATATTCCCAACTATAACATCTCATAAACAAATCAAAATATACTATTCACCAATTAAAGAATAATATGAAAATATAATCACCTGTATATATTAGGCACCCCAAAGGGGAACCGCTGATGTATATCACAATACCAATCCAGAAATTAAATCACAAAACTATCACAAAAAAACATCACCAGAAATAAAGCCAAGGTATCATGAAAATAACATGTGTGAAGTCTCCCCACCTCCTACCGCACTAGGAGCCACGCGTTCTGTGTGCACATCACCCACTTCATCAGGCTTCCTCAGCATGATTTGCCACCTCCATGTGTCACGGTGCGGGTGATGTGATCAGGGAGATGGGCAGGGTTAGCTTTACTCCACACATAGCATTTGGTTCCTCTTTGGTCTCCTCTGTGCAGAGCACCTTCTTCCACATGCTTGCTGTGTGCTCTACATAGCCTGAGGCAGCAACTGCAATCGGGTCTACTTATGGCTTGCTCTCACACATGGCTTTTCCTCCATAAAGGGCAGATTTGTGGAGGACACAACTAATAGTCGTCCTGTGGAAAGATTCTCTCCCCTGAGCTGTGGATCTGTGTGCAGGTCCTCCACAGTGATCCTGGGCCTCTTCTCTAATCAGTGCTCGCCTGGTCTGTCAGTGGCCAGTGGATTTGCAGTTGGGCCACACTCCTTTCAGTTACAGATGATGGAGCGCAGAGCTCATCACATGACCCTGGGCCTCTTCTCTAATCAGTGCGCGCCTTGCCTTGGCTGTCGCTCGTCATATGACCCTGGGCCTCTTCTCCAATCAGTGTCCTCCTTGCCTTGGCTGTCGCTCGTTACATGACCTGGACCTCTTTTACAATCAGTGTTCTCCGTTGCAGTTGGGCCATACTCCTTCCAGTTACAGATGATGGAGCGCAGAGCTCATCACATGATCCTGGGCCTCTTCTCTAATCGGTGCCCTCCTTGCCTGGGCAGTCAGTGGCCGGTGGGTGGCCATGTCTTGGTAAGTTGCAGTTGGGCCATACTCCTTCCAGTTACAGATGATGGAGCGCAGAGCTCATCACATGATCCTGGGCCTCTTCTCTAATCGGTGCCCTCCTTGCCTGGGCAGTCAGTGGCCGGTGGGTGGCCATGTCTTGGTAAGTTGCAGTTGGGTCACACTCCTTCCTGTTACAGATGATGGAGCTCAGAGCTTGTCACATGACCCTGGGCCTCTTCTCCAATCAGTGCTTTCCTTGCCTTTGCTGTCCGTGACCGGTGGGCGGCCATGTCTTGGTAGGTTTGCAGTTGGGCCATATTCCTTCCAGTTACAGATGATGGAGTGCGGAGCCTCTTCTCCAATCGGTGCCCTCCTTGCCTGGGTTCTCAGTGGCTGATGGGCTGCCATATCTTGGTAGGTTTGCAGTTGGGCCATACTTCCAGTTACAGATGATGGAGCGCAGCGCTCGTCACATGACCCTGGGCCTCTTCTCCAATCCGTGCTCTCATTGCTTGGGCTGTCAGTGGCCAGTGGGCGGCCATGTCTTGGTAGGTTTTCAGTTGGGTCACTCTCCTTCCAGTTACAGATGATGGAGCGCAGCGGTCGTCACATGACCTGGACCTCTTCTCCAATCAGTGTCCTCCCTGCCTCGGCTGTCGCTTGTCACATGACCTGGGCCTCTTTTACAATCAGTGCTCTCCTTTCCTGGAGTGTCAGTGGCCGGTGGGCAGCCATGTCTTGGTAGGTTTGCAGTTGGGCCATACTCCTTCCAGTTACAGATGATGGAGCATAGAGCTCCGTCACATGACTCTGGGTCTCTTCTCCAATCGGTGCTCTCCTTGCCTGTCAGTGGCCGGTGGGCGGCCATGTCTTGGTAGGTTTTCAGTTGGGTCACTCTCCGTCCAGTTACAGATAATGGAGCGCAGCGGTCGTCACATGACCTGGACCTGTTCTCCAATCAGTGTCCTCCCTGCCTCGGCTGTCACTTGTCACATGACCTGGGCCTCTTTTACAATCAGTGCTCTCCTTTCCTGGAGTGTCAGTGGCCAGTGGGCAGCCATGTCTTGGTAGGTTTGCAGTTGGGCCACACTCCTTCCATTTACAGGTGATGGAGCACAGCGCTCCGTCATATGATCAGAGCTTCTCACCTAACCCTACAATACATCAGCAAAACGTTATCCCTGAGGCCTCCACACAACAGCTGGAGCTATACCGAAAAGAAATGACACCCAGGTACAGGACTCTATTTACCGATCAGGTGACTTCTGAAGGCGACTGGACTTTATTTAGGGGGGTGGGAGTACAGGGGGCAAAATACAGACATACCGCACTTTTCAGTTTTTTTTTTAAAAGCACGTCTCCTCTTTACTGCTTTGTGTTATTTTATCACTTAAAATCTCCATAAAACACGTTACATTTTGTGGCTGTATTGTTTAAAAATCTGGAAAAGTTCATGCTTTAAGGCACTGTAGGTCACTGGTAGGGATGGGTGAACCCCCCCCCCCCCAAAGTTCGGGTCAGGCCAAACTTTGAATAAGTGTTCCCCAAATCTAGTCCTCGTTGAAATCAATAAGGACCTGAAGTTTGTAGGGTGGCTGTGGCACAGAGTATGCAGCAGTAAACTCACCTCAGCCCTGATCCTCTTCCGCGGCGGTACCGCAGTGTTCTCACTCATGGGAACCGGCGGCCATATTTTTGTAGCCTGGACTGGGGCCAATTAAAATGACCAAAACCCACTCTGGAGTCTTTGAGAATCCAGGGCAGGCATACTCACACCCCTTGGGGAATGCGATTAGGGATGCCCCGCTGTGTCAAACCCCCCCCCCCAGGTAGCCCCAAAACGTACCTTTTTTTCCAGTCCAACGGCGCTTGCGTGAGCAGCGGCCACATCCCCGCTATCCCTTCAGCAGGGCCTGCGCCAGGCATTTGTGAATGGCAGGTGCGGGCATGCTCCCTGTTAAAGGGTAGCGGGGGATGCAGCTGCCAGCGCACTCAAATCTGCTTGTTTTAGATGAGCTCTTAGGAGCAGATGCGAGCTGATTGGACGAGAGGGCTGCACATGTACTGTAGGACCAAGGAAGGGTGAGTGAGATCAGGCGGCCTGGGGGGGTTCCGATCGGGGTGCCCTGAATAGTCAAAATACTGGGTTTTGGTCCAATTTAAAACCCCGCTGCTGATGATGAGGATGTGGGCCGAGGTGAGTTCCAGCTGCTTCGGCTGCAGCCTCTATAAGTCAGGGGATCCCCACCTTTCTTCATCAAGTACCCCTTTCCATTTTCTGATTATATCGAGTACCACCTGGTTGGTGCGCGAGCTTTGTCAGTCTCCTATAACCGTAATCCAAATAAACAAAACAGCCATTCAAAGTGGACCAAAACCCAGGATTTTGACTATCCTGGTCTTGGTCACTCGTCCAATCAGTGTGCTGGGATCCATGTCGGCTTGTCTAAGGTGAGCGGATCCGAGCACGCTGGCTGCCGCGTCCCCCGCTTCCCTCTAACAAGGAGCGTGCCCACGCCAGTCATTCACAAATGCCTGGCGTAGGCACACGCCTCGCTAGGGATAGCGGTTATGCAGCCTCAGCTCATGCATGCGCTGTTGGACCGGAGAAAGAAGGTGGTTTTATGGGCGACCTGGGGGGTTTCGCACAGCAGGGCATCCCTCTGATCAGGGTGCCCCGGGAGAGGGGAATCGATCGGCCCGGGACTCTTATAGATTCCTTGGCTGATCTTCATGGGTTTTGGTCCACTTTAAAGTGCATGAATCACAAAAAAAGGCAAACGTTTTTTTTTTTTAATGGTGCAAATCCGACTTGGATGAAACATAGATGGCAGCAGTTCTGGGTACAGGTAAGTCTACAACCTTGTCAAGTACCTGAGAGGATCTGGAGTATCATCAGTGGTACTAGTACCACCCGTTGGGAACCCCTGCCTTAGCTCAGCAGCTCATCAACCAGCTTTTCAGAGTTCAGGCCAAATGCTGAACACAGACCTCTGGCTTAAAGTGGACCAAAACCCAATAAACTTGTGAAATAAGTCCCCGAAGATACTCTCTTCTTAGGGTGTAGAAATAGATATTTCTGCTTTTCGAATCGTCCTGGAACACTGATTTTTTGGTGTCACTCTCTGTAAGATGTCAGGTGATCAGTCATTGCATAGACGTGATGACATAATTTCCACACACAAACAGTGGCAATGAATGGAGGAGGCGGAGCTTTACAGCTAAAACAGGCGCCATTATCTGGGAGTGAAAATTGCCAAAAGAGACCTTTTTATGGGGGGACCAATTCGGGGAATGCTAGTTAAAAATGTGGTTTTTGGTCCGCTTTAAGTTCGGGTTTGGCAAACTGTGGTTTAAGCTCACCCATATCTAGTCACCGGACCAGAAGCAGAGTAAAGTGCGAGACACGCAAGGCAGACCAATCAGACAATGGCCTCGATTCAACAAGAGAAAAAAACAACAATGAGAAAAACACCTGAGAATGTCACGGTTACTGAATCACCCGATAAAAAGACAATGAAAGTCAATGGCATTTACTACAGTGTAGAAAGAAGTAGAAAGTCTTTTTTCTCGTGAAATTAAATTTTTACTACCATGAGAATTTTTTTCAACTCTTGATAAATCGAGGTCTGTGTCTGTGTGCGCAGTGTAAATCCGCTTCCTATCAGAGGCGCTATCGTGTACATTTCCTAAACACTAGATTGTACTTTTTGAATATCGCTTAGGTGATTAAATATATAATATGTATATCATTTGCTCTATGCATCAAAGTGATGATCTGGCCGCTTTGAGTTGTATATTATTTCTGCATTTGTTTTCTTCTTAATTTTAGTGGCTGCTTTACGTTAAAGCACAGCTGGATCTATCGCCTCCTCCGATACGTTACCTTTGTGCATTCGCTACATTGGCTTTTTTTTTGCTACAGATGTTAAAGAGGACTCACACCCCGGACGGACAGAAGACTCGCGTATTGCTGCAAACTGTAAATTGTAATGTAAACAGGGCTACATAAAACTTGTAGGCACGTTCCTATTGTCTTCTTTTGTTTTGTACTGATGCACTGCCGGCGCCATCTTGGTTCACCCTCCTGCTGCTGCAGTTGCGCTACACTTTCATGGCTTTTTTCCGAATGTGCCATCAATTTCATGTGCGCTTCCTGCTCGTAGGCCAACAAGCTCTCTATTTGCTCTCTCCCCTTAGATAGGGTACCTCAACCCATAGTACGTTCCGTTGTCTTCTTCTGTTCCATACTGATGCATTGCCGGCACCATCTTGGTCCATCCTCCTGCTGCTCCAGTTGCATTACTATTGTCTTCTTCTGTTCCATACTGATGCATTGCCAGCACCATCTTGGTCCATCCTCCTGCTGCTCCAGTTGCATTACTATTGTCTTCTTCTGTTCCATACTGATGCATTGCCGGCGCCATCTTGGTTCACCCTCCTGCTGCTCCAGTTGCGTTCCTATTGTCTTCTTGTGTTCTGTACTGATACACTGCCGGCGACATCTTGGTCCACCCTCTTGCAGCTCCAGTTGCGCTCCTATTAGGAGTGTCAGAAAAAAATCGATTCACCTAAATATCGCGATATTTTATTAGGCGATATTGGATCGATTAAAAAAAAATGGTTGAATTGATATTTTACTGTGAATTGTGGCTCGCGCTTCAGCTCTCGTCCTTCTTAACCACACCCCCTCGCCTCAGCATCTGCTTCCTATTGAAGCCTGGCAAGGAGGAAACTAGACTAGCAGGTCACATGGCCTTCCTGCACCATTTCATGCCACCATCTTGAAAGGCTGCTTTGTGGAGGCTGGCGGTGTTAGTGAGAGCCTGTTTACAGTCTTTCTGTCCCTGCTTCTCCTCCTCTCCCTTTGCTAGTTGCTTTCCCCTTTGTCTCTGCGCTTTCCCCTTTGTCTCCGCTGCTGCTGCTGTTTTATACTCCCCTCCAGTGGCCAGACGGAGCACTGACAGCTCCTTCTACAGAGAGTAAGGTTCGCAACAACCAGGCGCCTATCAGGATGCCTGGTGCGTGAGTCACTTGTGGCCGGGCGGATTTGCCCAGCCAGACGACGTTGGCCGCATCTCCTGTGTGTGCCCCCCCCCTCCGTTGCCAAGGAATGAATACAACAATTATTTCTTTATTTTCTTTAAGTCACTGTACAAATACTACTAGCACTGTCCAAAGATAAAACACATACACAGAATACATTTCATGCACTTTTTGTCAATGCCCACACGCGCCCCTCACCACTCGAGTGCACTTTAACCAGATTTCAACGCTGTTAGCAACTGCTGCTGCTAATAACAGCGCTGAAATGTGGTAAGAGTGAACTTGAGTGGTGAGGGGTGTGTGCATATGTATATGTATTGACAAAAAGTGCATGTACCACGGGATAACCTCTACACTATTGAGTGTTTGGACTTATTTGAAGCTTTGTGTTTTATCTTTGGACATTATTGCTGCTGAACTTTAGGAACAAGAGGTTCAGCGCGTCAAGCAGATCTTAAAGTGGACCAAAACCCACAGCCATAAGCCCAGAAATTTACAAGACAAGATCCCCCCCTGGGCAATATATCAATATAAGATGCCCCCCAATAAAAGATGCCCCCTAGGGCAATATATCAATATAAGATGCCCCCAGGGCATATCACAATATATGGTCTTTAAGACAGAATTGGGATATATCGTATCACCAAATTGTTGCCAATCCACACCCCTAGTTCCTATTGTCTTCTTCTGTTCTGTACTGATACACTGCCGGCGCCATCTTGGTCCGCCCTCCTGCTGCTGCAGTTGCGCTGTACTTCCGGGTCCTTTTTCCAAATGCGCCATCAATTGTCTTCTCCTTTGGTTTGGAAATTTAACACACTCAATGTGCGCTTCCTGCTCGTACGCCAACAAGACTTCCATTTGCTCTCTCCTCTTAGATACGGTACCTCAACCCGACCCTGAGTACGTTCCTATTGTCTTCTTCTGTTCCGTACTGATGCACTGCCGGCGCCATCTTGGTCCACCCTCCTGCTGCTGCAGTTGCGCTGCACTTTCAGGTCCTTTTTCCAAATGCGCCATCAATTGTCTTCTCCTTTGGTTTGGAAATTTAACACACTCAATGTGCGCTTTTTGCTTGTAGGCATAAAAGCTCTCTATTTGCTCTCTCCCCTTAGATATGGTACCTCAACCCGACCACATTCCTGTTGTCTTCTCCTGTTCCATACTGATGCACTGCCGGCGCCTCTTGACCCATCCTCCTGCTGCTCCAATTGGGTTCCTGTTGTCTTCTTCTGTTCCATACTGATACACTGCTGGCGCCATCTTGGTCCACCCTCCTGCTGCTCCAGTTGCGTTCCTATTGTCTTCTGTTCCATACTGATGTATTGCCGGCGCCATCTTGGTCCACCCTCCTGCTGCTCCAGTTGCGTTCCTATTGTCTTCTTCTGTTTTGTACTGGTGCACTGCCGGCGCCATCTTGGTCCACCCTCCTGCTGCTCCAGTTGCGTTCCTATTGTCTTCTGTTCCATACACTGCCGGCACCAACTTGGTCCACCCTCCTGCTGCTCCAGTTGCGTTCCTATTGTCTTCTTCTGTTTTGTACTGGTGCACTGCCGGCGCCATCTTGGTCCACCCTCCTGCTGCTCCAGTTGCGTTCCTATTGTCTTCTGTTCCATACACTGCTGGCACCAACTTGGTCCACCCTCCTGCTGCTCCAGTTGCGTTCCTATTGTCTTCTTCTGTTTTGTACTGGTGCACTGCCGGCGCCATCTTGGTCCACCCTCCTGCTGCTCCAGTTGCGTTCCTATTGTCTTCTTCTGTTTTGTACTGGTGCACTGCCGGCACCATCTTGGTCCACCCTCCTGCTGCTCCAGTTGCGTTCCTATTGTCTTCTGTTCCATACACTGCCGGCACCAACTTGGTCCACCCTCCTGCTGCTCCAGTTGCGTTCCTATTGTCTTCTTCTGTTTTGTACTGATGCACTGCCGGCACCATCTTGGTCCACCCTCCTGTTGCTGCGGTTGCGCTGTACTTCCAGGTCCTTTTTCCAAATGCGCAATCAATTGTCTTCTCCTTTGGTTTGGAAATTTAACACGCTCAATGTGCGCTTCCTGCTCGTTGGCATAAAAGCTCTCCATTTGCTCTCTCCCCTTATATATGGTACCTCAACCCGACCCTGAGTGCAATCATATTATTGTCTTCTGTTCCATACTGATACACTGCCGGCGCCATCTTGGTCCACCCTCCTGCTGCAGTTGCTCTACACTTTCAGGTCCTTTTTCCGAATGCGCCATCAGTTTCCTTCTCCTTTTTGGTTTGGAAATGTAACACACTCAATGTGCGCTTTTTGCTCATAGGCCAACAAGCCTTCCAGTTGCTCTCTCCCCTTAGATATGGTAACTCAACCCGACCCCAAGTACATTCCTGTTGTCTACTTCTGTTCTGTACTGATGCACTGCCGACACCATCTTGGTCCACCCTCCTGCTGCTCCAGTTGCGTTCCTATTGTCTTCTGTTCTGTACTGATGCACTGCCGGCGCCATCTTGGTCCACCCTCCTGCTGCAGTTGCTCTACACTTTCAGGTCCTTTTTCCGAATGCTCCATCAATTGTCTTCTCCTTTGGTTTGGAAATGTAACACACTCAATGTGCCCCTTTTACTCGTAGACCAACAAGCCTTCCATTTGCTCTCTCCCCTTAGATATGGTACCTCAACCCGACCCCGAGTATGTTCCTATTGCCTTCTTCTGTTCTGTACTGATACACTGCCTGTGCCATGTTGGTCCACCCTCCTGCTGCTCCAGTTGCGTTCCTATTGTCTTCTTCTGTTCTGTACTGATGAACTGCCGGCGCCATCTTGTTCCACCCTCCTGCTGCTGCAGTTGCTCTACACTTCCAGGTCCTTTATCCGAATGCGCCATCAATTGTCTTCTCCTTTGGTTTGGAAATGTAACACACTCAATGTGCGCTTTTTGCTTGTAGGCCAACAAGCTCTCCATTGCTCTCTCCCCTTAGATACGGTACCTCAACCCGACCCCGAGTACTTATCCACACTCTATGCTCGTGCTCCGCCAGTATCTCCAGTTGCCCTCTCCTTCGGATTGGATACTGTGCATGATGAAATGGTACCTCTACTGACATCACTGTCGGAGTTCACGCGGTACGTACCCTTAAACTGGACCTTCAGCAGGATTTAACGAAAAGCCCAAAATCTTAAATAACTATTCCCCAGCATCTAAAATTAATATATTTTAAGTTTTTAGTCACTTACTTATTCTTTCCCCCACTGGGCTGCAAATCTGTTCAGGACTCTAGGATACGGGCGCCGCCATCTTGCCTCAGAAGCATCACACATACTGAGGAGAGGAGGGGGGAAGTGCAGGGGGCGAGGTTATAGCTGTGCTTTGCAGAGTCGGGTTCAGGGAAAGGACAACAATCCCAGAATGCAGAGTGACATTCAGAAGACACTGCCTGATGCTCCATGAGCCACCATCTTGGATGATTTTTGATGTGAGCAATCTAATTGTACAGGGTGTGGGAAACATATAAGATAGGCTCTTATTCAGAGTGAAGGTCCGGATTAATGTGGGCAACCTGTATGTACAGGGGGGAAACATACAAGATAGGCTCTTATTCAGGGTGAAGGTCCGGATTAATGTGGGCAATCTGTATGTACAGGGGGGAAACATACAAGATAGGCTCTTATTCAGGGTGAAGGTCCGGATTAATGTGGGCAATCTGTATGTACAGGGGGGAAACATACAAGATAGGCTCTTATTCAGGGTGAAGGTCCGGATTAATGTGGGCAATCCGTATGTATAGGGGGGAACATACAAGATAGGCTCTTATTCAGGGTGAAGGACCGGATTAATGTGGGCAACCTGTATGTACAGGGGGGAAACATACAAGATAGGCTCTTATTCAGGGTGAAGGTCCGGATTAATGTGGGCAATCTGTATGTACAGGGGGGGCATACAATATAGGCTCTTATTCAGGGTGAGGGTTCTGATTAATGTGGGCAATCTGTATGTAGAGGGGGAAACATACAAGATAAGCTCTTATTCAGAGTGAGGGTTCGGATTGATGTGGGCAATCTGTATGTACGGGGGGGGGGCATACAAGATAGGCTCTTATTCAGAGTGAGGGTTCAGATTATTTGGGCAATCTGTATGTAAAGGGGGAAAAATACAAGATAGGCTCTTATTCAGGGTGAAGGTCCGGATTAAAGTGGGCAATCTGTATGTACAGGGGGGAACGTACAAGATAGGCTCTTATTCAGGGTGAAGGTCAGGATTAATGTGAGCAATCTGTATGTACGGGGGGGGGGCTCACAAGATAGGCTCTTATTCAGAGTAAGGTTTGGATTAATGTGAGCAATCTGTATGTACAGGGGGCAAAACATTCAGGATAAGCTCTTATTCAAGGTGAAGGTCCGGATTAATGTGGGCAATCTGTATGTACAGGGGGGAACATACTAGATAGGCTCTTATTCAGGGTGAGGGTTTGGATTAATGTGGGCAATCCGTATATACAGGGTGGAAAAATACAAGATAAGCTCTTATTCACTGTGACGGTCCAGATTAATGTGGGCAATCTGTATGTACAGTGAGGGAACATACAAGATAGACTCTTATTCAGGGTGAAGGTCCGGATTAATGTGGGCAATCTGTATTTACAGGGAGGAAACATACAAGATAGGCTCTTATTCAGGGAGAAGGTCCAGATTAATGTGGGCAATCTGTATGTATGGGGGGGAACATACAATATAGGCTCTTATTCAGGGTGAAGGTCCGGATTAATATGGGCAATCTGTATGTACAGGGGAAGAAACATACAAGATAGGCTCTTATTCAGAGTGAGGGTTCAGATTATTTGGGCAATCTGTATGTAAAAGGGGGGGGGGACATACAAGATAGGCTCTTATTCAGGGCTAGGGTTCTGATTAATGTGGGCAATCTGCATGTACAGGGGGAAAATACAAGATAGGCTCTTATTCAGGGTGAAGGTCCGGATTAAAGTGGGCAATCTGTATGTACAGGGGGGGGGAACATACAAGATAGGCTCTTATTCAGGGTGAAGGTCCGGATTAATGTGAGTAATATGTATGTACAGGGGGGAGGGCTCACAAGATAGGCTCTTATTCAGAGTAAGGGTTTGGATTAATGTGAGCAATCTGTATGTACAGGGGGGAAACATACAAGATAGGCTCTTATTCAGGGTGAGGGTTCGGATTAATGTGGACAATCTGTATGTACGGGGGGGACACACAAGATAGGCTCTTATTCAGGGTGAAGGTCCGGATTAATGTTGGCAATCTGTATGTACAGGGGGGGGGGGGGGGCTCACAAGATAGGCTCTTATTCAGGGTTAAGGTCCGGATTAATGTGAGTAATATGTATGTACAGGGGGGAGGGCTCACAAGATAGGCTCTTATTCAGAGTAAGGGTTTGGATTAACCCTTCTATTGCCAGCCACGTAAATTTTACGTGGCTGCCTCTCCAACCGTTAAACGCCAGCCACGTAAAATTTACGTGCCTGACTTTCCCCATAAATAAAATAAAAAGTATAAAAAAAAATCACTTACCTGACCCCTTGTTTGATTCATCCGGGTCTCCTCTTCAGCCAGAGGGGCTCCGATCGGCGATTGGGGGGTCCTCCGGCTGCAGGGGAGGGCCCGGAATAGGGTGCCCCCCCCCGTTTCAGCAGCCGCCGGCATTTGCCTGCAAAAAAAAAAATGACATTTACTCACCTCCGCTCCCGCCGGCTCCCGCCGCCTCTCCTCTTCATGGGGGGGGGGCTCCGATCACCCCCCCCCCCGGGTCTTCCGTCTTCTGGAGGAGGGCATAACAGCCCTCCTCCCTTTACCTCCTCCGATGGCGGCCGCCATTTTGGATTCTGGCCCCGCCCCTCCGGGGGCGGGGCCGATGACGTCACCGCCGGGTGTCATCGGGGCACCCGGCAGTTCAGCCTTCAGATGCCGGTGACGGCTGGACAGAGGAGGAGGGAGGTAGGCGATCCTCCGATCGCCTGCCTCCCCCCTCCTCTGCCCAGCCGTCACTGACAGCAGATCGCCGCGGGACACAGGAAATGAAGATCGGAGGTGAGTAAAGTAAAAAAAGTTTTTTTTTTTTAATAAAGTGTTTAAAAGAAAAAGTGTCTTGTCTTTTTTTTTACTTTAACCCTTTGTGAACTGGTAAGGGGTCCATGTGACCCCTTATACCAGTTCACAGGGCTCGGGGGTATGGCAAGTCACCTGCGCAAGCGGGTGACTTGCCATTAACCCCTGGCCCCCCAAATTACCTGCCTCCCCAAAGCCCAGGGGGGGGCAGAAGAGCCGTGGCCCTAGGCTATGGCTGCTTGTAGCCGCAGGGCCAGGGGCCACTAAAGCTGGCCCCTGCGCCCTGTTCTACAAGCCCCCATAGCTGGTCACAGGCTGGTTACGCTGGGTAGGGGGGACCTCACGCCATTTTTTTTTGGATTTTTAAGGGTTTTAACCCTTAAAAATCCAAAAAAAAAATGGGGTCCCCCTCCCTTCGAGGGGGGACCCTATGTCATTTTTTTTTTAAATTAACCCTTTCTTACCTGTAACCCAGTAGGTATAAAAGGCTTCCAGCAGCAGCAGGAGAGCAGAAGCCTAAGTGATCAGCGTGGGACACATGGATGGATCGGAGGTAAGTATTAAAAAAAAATATTAAAAAACATTTATTTTTTTTTAATAAAAATATTTTTAAATAAGTGTGTCTGTGTGTTTTTTTTACTTTTAACCCTTTGTGAACTGGTAAGGGGTCCATGTGACCCCTTATACCAGTTCACAGGGCTCGGGGGTCTGGCAAGTCACCTGCGCTAGCGGGTGGCTTGCCATTAACCCCTGGCCCCCCAAATTACCTGCCTCCCCAAAGCCCAGGGGGGGGCAGAAGAGCCGTGGCCCTAGGCTATGACGGCTTGTAGCCGCAGGGCCAGGGGCCACTAAAGCTGGCCCCTGGCCCTGCGGCTACAAGCCGCCATAGCCTAGGGCCACAGGCTGGTTACGCTGGGTAGGGGGGACCTCACGCCATTTTTTTTTTGGATTTTTAAGGGTTTTAACCCTTAAAAATCCAAAAATAAAATGGGGTCCCCCTCCCTTCGAGGGGGGACCCTATGTCATTTTTTTTTTAATTAACCCTTTCTTACCTGTAACCCAGTAGGTATAAAAGGCTTCCAGCAGCAGCAGGAGAGCAGAAGCCTAAGTGATCAGCGTGGGACACAGGGATGGATGGGAGGTAAGTATTAAAAAAAATATTAAAAAACATTTATTTTTTTTTTAAATAAAGATATTATTTAAAAAGTGTGTCTGTGTGTTTGTTTTTACTTTTAACCCTTTGTGAACTGGTAAGGGGTCCATGTGACCCCTATACCAGTTCACAGGGCTCGGGGGTCTGGCAAGTCACCTGCGGCTAGTGGGTGACTCGCCATTAACCCAGAGACCCCCCATTACCTGCCTCCCAAAAAAACCTTAAAATTCCCCCAAGAAATGGTGGACCCCCCCCCTGTGAAGGGGGACCCCACACCAATTTTTTTTTATTTAACCCTTTATTATGTGGATAGTAGTTGTATTTTATTTGTAAATGTTATAAAGTGCTCTTTTCAGTTTATGGGATCACCTGGACAGGAACGGGGGGCTACCGATGCATATGTGGTATCATTGTAATCGGGAGAAATGGGGCTTTCACATGCAATATGGTTTTCTTTAATAAAATAAATGTTTTTGTTTAAAATAAAGGAGACAATTTAAAAAATATATATATTTTTATTTTTTAATTTTTTAATTTTTTAAAAAATATTTAAAAAAGTAGAAAAAATACAAACAAGACATTTCATGTTAAAGCCTAAACTCTGCCACAAAAAGAAAATATGCCATTTTCTTGGAAATTCCTGCAAAAATCACAGTTAAACATCACGCAAAATGGTGAAAAATATCCTGTCAGGAGAGGGTGACAAAATCTCAAGTAGACTGGCAGTCAAAAGGTTACAGGTACCTATGCATGTTGGGTATTGTTCTGCTCGGGGGACCTTGCGCTTTCAGATTTAGCTTGTTTTTTCTTATTTGCATATTGATATTTTAAGAAAAGGTGTTTTTTATTCTGCTTTTTTATACATTTTTTTGTAAAACCCTGTGCAACCTAAGAATTCTTCGAGATATTACTTCCAGAAAGATGAGCCCACTACAACAAGCTGGGTACGCTTAGAAAGCTTAACATGTGTACTTTCAGGGAATATATGGTTTATGGGGGATATTCCAAATGTAAAGGGTTGTTTTGGTAGAAAAAGCACAAGGTGCGCACTTTGTCTGCAGAGCTAAAAATCTGAAGTAAAACTACCGCTATGCGCATGCTTTACTTTGGGGTGTTTGGCAACTCTTTCCTTGACAGAACCTATGCATGTTGGGTATCGTTCTGTTCAGGGGATGTTGCTTTTTCAGATTTTCTGTTTTTTTCTGGTTTGCATATAGGTTTTTTTAGGAAAATGTGGCTTTGATTCTGCTTTTTTATCCTTTTTTTAGGGAAACTCTTTGCAACCAAAGAATCCACTGAGGGATTACTTTCAGAAAACTATGGGCACATCAACAAGCCTGGTACGCCTAGAAAGCCTGAGGTGTGTACTTCCAGAGAATATATAGTTTGTTGGGGGTATTTCAAATGTAAAGGGTTGTTTTTCTTGAAAAACTTCAAGGTGTGCATAGCGCATAGCATAGTTGTATTTTATCTGAAAATCCCCTAAAGCGTTGTTTCAATTTGGGGGAGTCTCCTGGGCAGGAAAGGGTGTCTACCTATACATATGTGGTACCGCTGTAACCGGGAGAAATTGGGGTTTCACACGCAATAAGATTTTATTGACAAACTTACATTTTTTATTACAAAAAAACACTACAAATTGTAAAAAATAGTTTTTTTTTTATTTTTTTGCACAATTTTCACCCAAAAATATTGAGAATACACTTAGAAAATGACAAACAAGACATTTCATGTTAAAGCCCAGGCTCCGCTGAAAAAAACAATATATCACTTTCCTGGGAAATCCCTGGAAATCCCTTCAAAAATCACAGTTGAACATGGGGAGCGCAAAATAGGGCAAAATAATCTGGCAACAAAGGGTGACAAAATCTCAAGGTAGGCTGGCAGTTAAAGGGTTAATGTGAGCAATCTGTCTGTACAGGGGGCAAAACATTCAGGATAAGCTCTTATTCAAGGTGAAGGTCCAGATTAATGTGGGCAATCTGTATGTACAGGGGGGAAACATACAAGATAGGCTCTTATTCAGGGTAAGGGGTCAGATTAACGTGGGCAATCTGTATGTACGGGGCGAACATATAAGATAGGCTCTTATTCAGGGTGAAGGGCTGGATTAATGTAATCAATCTGTATATACGGGGGGGGGGGGGACTCACAAGATAGGCTCTTATTCAGAGTGAGGGTTTGGATTGATGTGGCCAATCTGTATGTACAGGTGGGAAACATACAGGATAGCCTCTTATTCAGAGTGAGGGTTCAGATTGATGTGAGCAATCTGTATGTACAAGGGGGGAAACTTACAAGATAGGCTCTTATTCAGGGTGAGGGTCCGGATTAATGTGGGCAATCTGGATGTACAGGGAGGAAACATAGAAGATAGGCTCTTATTGAGGGTGAGGATTAATGTGAGCAATCTGTATGTATGGGGGGACATACAAGATAGGCTCTTATTCAGAGTGAGGGTTCAGATTATGTGGGCAATTTGTATGTACAGAGGGGGGGGGGGGGCATGCAAGATAGGCTCTTATTCAGGGCTAGGGTTCTGATTAATGTGGGCAATCTGTATGTACAGGGGGAAAAATACAAGATAGGATCTTATTCAGGGTGATGATCCGGATTAATGTGGGCAATCTGGATGTACAGGGAGAAAACATAGAAGATAGGCTCTTATTGAGGGTGAGGTTCGGATTAATGCGAGCAATCTGTATGTACAGATGGGGGGCATACAAGATATGCTCTTATTCAGGGTGAAGGTCCGGATTAATGTGGGCAATCTGTATGTACAGGGGGGAAACATACAAGATAGGCTCTTATTCAGGGTGAAGGGCCGGATTAATGTGGGCAATCTGTATGTACAGGGGGGGACTCAGAAGATAGGCTCTTATTCAGAGTGAGGGTTTGGATTAATGTGGGCAGTCTGTATGTACAGGGGGCGAAACATTCAGGATAAGCTCTTATTCAAGGAGAAGGTCCAGATTAATGTGGGCAATCTGTATGTACAGGGGGGAACATAATAGATAGGCTCTTATTCAGGGTGAGGGTTTGGATTAATGTGGGCAATCTGTATGTACGGGGGGAACATACTAGATAGGCTTTTATTCAGGGTGAAGGTCCAGATTAATGTGGGCAATCTGTATGTACAGGGAGGAAACATACAATATAGGCTCTTATTCAGGGTGAAGGTCCGGATTAATATGGGCAATCTGTATGTACGGGGGGAACATACAATATAGGCTCTTATTCAGGGTGAAGGTCCGGATTAATATGGGCAATCTGTATGTACGGGGGGAACATACTAGATAGGCTGTTATTCAGGGTGAAGGTCCAGATTAATGTGGGCAATCTGTATGTACAGGGAGGTAACATACATGATAGGCTCTTGTTCAGGGTGAAGGTCCCGGTAAATAAGGGCAATCTGTATGGACAGGGGGAGAAATATAGAAGATAGGCTCTTATTCAAGTTGAAGGTTCAGCAATGTTGGCAATCAGTATTTACAGTGGGGTAAACATACAAGATAAGTTCTTATTCCGGGTGAGGGCCCGGATTAATGTGGGCAATCTGTATGTGCAGGGGGGGTAAACATACAAGATAGGCTCTTATTCAAGGTGAAGGGTCTGATTAATGTGAGCAAGCTGTATGTATAGGGGGAAACATACAAGATAGGCTCTTATTCAGGGAGAGGGTCCGGATTAATGTGGGCAATCTGTATGTACGGGGGGGGGGGGGGCAATAAGATAGGCTCTTTTTCAGGGTGAAGGTCTCGTTTAATATGGGCAACCTGTATGGACAGGGGGAGAAATATAGAAGATAGGCTCTTAGTCAGGGTGAAGGTTCAGATTAATGTTGGCAATCTGTATGTACAGTGGGGGAAACATACAAAATAGGCTCTTATTCAGTATGAAGGTCCGGATTAATGTGAGCAATCTGTATGTACATGGGCGCAACTCACCTCTTCTGATTGTGCATGCCCTGGGGAGGGAATCGATCTGGGTTTTTGGTCCACTTTAATCCTATTTTACGTTTAAGTTTTCTAACGTAACCCGTTCTAGGCCCTTTTCCCTGTCAGGGAATTGGCACCTAGTTTCCAAGGCAACCGCGGGTCAGTCACGTGACGCGCCTTCTCCTCAGGCAGTGGCGGCAAAGCGCGTGTCAGTCACGTGACGCGCCTTCTCCTCAGGCAGTGACGGCAAAGCGCGTGTCAGTCACGTGACGCACCTTCTCCTCAGGCAGGGGCGTGTCAGTCACGTGACGCGCCTTCGCCTCAGGCAGTGGCGTGTCAGTCACGTGACGCGTCTTCTCCTCTGCCGAGTTCCGAGCGGGAGGGACAGAGAGCGCGGCCGCCATTATGCTGAAGAAACTGACGGTGGAGCAGATCAGTGACTGGTTCACCATAGGGAAGGAGGTGTCCGATGTGAAGCTTTTGGGCGGCAGTTTAGAGGCCAGCCGTGTTACGGAACATGGGGAGGACGAGGAGAGTCCGAGGAGGCCCCGAGGGTAAGGGGCAGCTCCTGTCATGGCGGCGGCCATTGCATGTGGAAAGCCTGACCTTACAGAATGTGAGGTGTTACTGATCACACCTGTAATTTAGACGCGGATATTTCATCTGTTAAAAAATAAGGCGGACCCCAACCCTCAGCATTAAAGTGGACCAACACCCAGGATTTTGACTATCCTGGGTTTTGGTCCACTTCGGCGGGGCACCCCGATCGGGGGTGCCCCGCTGTGTGAAACCCCCCAGAAACCCCAAAAAACTCACCTCTCAACGCTCCCACGTGAGCGCCGCAGCCAATCCCCGCCAACGTCCAGGCGGGGATCAGGAACGTCCAGGCCGCTTCCGCCGCCGCCGCCTCCCGCGCGTCACTCTCGGCGCGCGCGCGCGCCCCCGCCGGCCATTCACAGAGGGCCGGCGCGGGCGCGCGCACGTCTGGAGGGGTGCGCGGGAGGCGGCGGCGGCGGAAGCGGCGGCGGATCAGGTAAGGTGTTTTTGGGGTTTCTGGGGGGTTTCACCCCGCGGGACATCCCGATCTCGGATGTCCCGCGGGGTGGGAGGTGATCGGCCCGGGAATCTTATAGATTTCCGGGCCGATCACCCCTGGGTGTTGGTCCTCTTTAAACTCATTCGGGTTTGGGTCAGCTTTTTTTCTGGGCCCCATAATGAAAGTGGTCCTTCAATCTGAATAAGAGTTTATCTTATGTTTCCCCCTGTACATACAGATTGCTGACATTAATCCGAACCCTCACCCTGATTAAGAGCTTATCTTATATGTTCCCCCCCCCCCCCCTCCCTCGTACATACAGATTGCTCACATAAATTCCTTCACCCTGAATAAGAGCCTATCATATGTTTCCCTCCTGTACATACAGATTGCTCATATTAATCCGGACCCTCAACCTGAATAAGAGCCTATCATATGTTTCCCCCCTGTACATACAGATTGCTCATATTAATCCGTACCCTCAACAGGAGTCTGTCTTATATGTTTCCCTGAACCTGTACATACATATTGCCCACATTAAAAATAATCCTACCTGCATCTATTGCATGTTTTTAAACATCCAAGCTGGCGACTCATGGAGCAGCAGGCAGTCTGCAAACAGGAAGTGTCTTCTGACTGTGCTGCTCTGCATTCTGAGATTGCTGACCTTTTCCTGACCCCATCTCTGCTCTGTCTGAGCAAAGCACAGCTATAACCCCGCCCCCTGTACTTTATCCCACTCTCCTCAGTATGTGTGATGCTTCTGAGTCAAGATGGCGGCGCCCATATCCTAAAGTCCTGAACAGAGTTGCAGCCCAGTGGGGGAAAGAATAATAAGTGACTAAAACAAAAAATATATATTAACTTTAGATGCTGGAGAATCGTTTTTTAAGGGTTTGGGCTTTTCAATAAATCATTATGAAGGTACAGTTTAAAGTGGACCAAAACCCAGGATTTTGACTATCCTGGGTTTTGGTCCACTTTCCCGGGGCATCCCGATGGGGGGGTGCCCTGCTATGTGAGCCCCCAGATTAACGCAAAAAACTCACCTCGCCCCGCTCCTACGGCGCATGCGTGGCCGCTCGTCCAATCAGCACGCTCGGAGCCGCTGTGGTATGCGCGTCAAAGCGCCGTCAAACCCCAGCGACTCAGGGAACGCTGACGGCCGCATCTGGTGCTTCCCTCTGACGGAGCATTCCCGCGCCGGCTATTCACAAATGCCTGCCACGCGCCCTGCTAGAGAGAAGCGCGAGATGCGGGCGCGGCCCGCGCATGCGCCTTTGGATCGGGACTAAGATAAGGTTATCGGGTGTCCTGAGGGCTTTCATACAGTGCGGGGAGGGATCGGCCTGGGAATCTTATAGATTCCCGGGCTGATCCAGGAGGGTGTTGGTCCACTTTAAAGTGTTCCAAAACGCAGCTCAATATTCCCCGGCCAATTGAAACCCCCCCAGGTCGCCCCATACACTTACCTTCTTTTCCGATCCAGCGGTACATGCGCGGGCTGCATCCCTGTTATCCATTCGGGAATGCCCAGCGTGGGCACGCTCCCTGTTAGAGGGAAGTGGGGGGATGCGACCGCCAGCGTGCTCTGAGCCAATGGCCTTAGACGCCGTCTTAGATGACGTGATGTCCGAGGCTCAGAATGTGCTGATTGGAGGAGTGGCCGCGCATATGCTGTAGGAACGGGAAGAGGTAAGTTACCTTCGAACTGGGGGGGTTCACACAGCGGGGCATCCCCGGCTAGTCAAAATCCAAGGTTTTGGTCCACTTTAAGTGAAACCCCATAGATCGTCCAATCAGCACACTCGGAGCCGCCAACGCCATGCTGTCTAAGGCCAGCGGCTCCAAGCGCTCTGGCGGCCGCATCCCCTGCTTCCCTCTAAGAGGAAGTTTGCCCGTGCCAGTCATTCACAAATGGCTAGCGCGGGCACGCAGCCTGCTAGAAAGATTAGTTAACGGGTGATCTGGGGGGTTTGACACAGGGGGGCATCCTCATTTTGGATGCCCCGGGGGGGGAGGGAATCTATCAATGTTGCCTTATCTGGGACGCCCTAGGTTTTCAGAACCTAGGTTTGCCTGGTATGCTTATTGATCTGGAGATCCCAAAGCACATGCATGGGTAGTCAGCATCCCATACCTGTGCCAGGCGTTGTTCGGAGTGCATGAGCTAGAGAAAAGAGATGACATCATCATCTATTCTGATTGGAGGAGAGTCCGCACATGTGCAGCAGGATTGCCGACTTATTTTTGGTAGGGTGTTCTTACACAAGCCCGTATTTCTCAGTCGCTTCACTTTCTCGGGTCATGCAAAGGCTTTGGGTTTCTTACACGGGAGGCCCCTTTGTGTAAAATACTGGGGATCATCGGTCTTAACAAGATTCACATTCTCACAGGACATGCACAGGCTTTTAGCCTTGGGGTTTTCTACACAGGATGCCCGTGTGAAATACTGGGGATCGTTTGGATTCTTACCTCCCTCCACCTTACCACAGATGATGCACGGGCTTTTAGCCACTCAGATTGGATTGTCGTGAATTTTTATTCTGATTGGCTGTGTCGCCCGGCAATCCCTTCTGATTGGAAAAGAGACCCCTCATGCGCAGTGTGATCATTGGCTTCTTTGGAGGTTTACTACACACGATGCCCAACGACACATGTGCTGGCTCTCGTCTCAAACGTCAATGGCTGGGGCATGATTGCTCAGGAGATGCGGCAGTACCCACCCCCCATTGTAAACAGAGTGAGCCTCCTGCCGAATTATGTCATAGCAGGCGAGCCCTGCCACCACCTCCAGGCTTCTGTGACCGATCCCTGCCACCACCGCCAGGCTTCTGTGACCGAGCCTTGCCACCACCGCCAGGCTTCTGTGACCGAGCCCTGCCACCACCTCCAGGCTTCTGTGACCGAGCCCTGCCACCACCGCCAGGCTTCTGTGCCCGATCCCTGCCACCACCGCCAGGCTTCTGTGCCCGATCCCTGCCACCACCGCCAGGCTTCTGTGCCCGAGCCCTGCCACCACCGCCAGGCTTCTGTGCCCGATCCCTGCCACCACCGCCAGGCTTCTGTGCCCGATCCCTGCCACCACCGCCAGGCTTCTGTGCCCGATCCCTGCCACCACCGCCAGGCTTCTGTGCCCGATCCCTGCCACCACCGCCAGGCTTCTGTGCCCGATCCCTGCCACCACCGCCAGGCTTCTGTGCCCGATCCCTGCCACCACCGCCAGGCTTCTGTGCCCGATCCCTGCCACCACCGCCAGGCTTCTGTGCCCGATCCCTGCCACCACCGCCAGGCTTCTGTGCCCGATCCCTGCCACCACCGCCAGGCTTCTGTGCCCGATCCCTGCCACCACCGCCAGGCTTCTGTGCCCGATCCCTGCCACCACCGCCAGGCTTCTGTGACCGAGCCCTGCCACCACCGCCAGGGTTCTTTGACCGAGCCCTGCCACCACTGCCAGGCTTCTGTGACCGAGCCCTGCCACCACCGCCAGGCTTCTGTGACCGAGCCCTACCACCACCGCCAGGCTTCTGTGACCGAGCCCTGCCACCACCGCCAGGCTTCTGTGACCGAGCCCTGCCACCACCGCCAGGCTTCTGTGACCGAGCCCTGCCACCACCGCCAGGCTTCTGTGACCGAGCCCTGCCACCACCGCCAGGCTTCTGTGACCGAGCCCTGCCACCACCGCCAGGCTTCTGTGACCGAGCCCTGCCACCACCGCCAGGCTTCTGTGACCGAGCCCTGCCACCACCGCCAGGCTTCTGTGACCGAGCCCTGCCACCACCTCCAGGCTTCTGTGACCGAGCCCTGCCACCACCGCCAGGCTTCTGTGACCGAGCCCTGCCACCACCGCCAGGCTTCTGTGACCGAGCCCTGCCACCACCGCCAGGCTTCTGTGACCGAGCCCTGCCACCACCGCCAGGCTTCTGTGACCGAGCCCTGCCACCACCGCCAGGCTTCTGTGACCGAGCCCTGCCACCACCGCCAGGCTTCTGTGATCACGATTTGGTATGCCCCAGAGAAAACTGGCCACTAGTGGCTTTTGTTCTGCTTTTGTTGGGCTTTGCACATTGTTGTAGTCATTTGAATGCACACAGTGTTTTTCATTATCAAATAACTTTATTTAGCCAAGAACAGATATAAAGATCGCACAAGAAAATTGTTGCAGCTTCTTACAGGGGTGGGGGATGTAATAGGTGCGATAAGGGAGGGGGTAATCATTATCTAGGGTAAATAGGAAGGGTAATGCTATATTTGGGGCAACAAACATGTAACATAAGCACCCAGAACCCAAAGGTCTATGCTAAGGTCAGTTTGAGGGTAGCATCTTGGTTGCTCAGTTGCTGGGTATCTGAGATCTGTTATTTAGATAGCAATAAGGTAGACCTTGCTAGACTTTAGACTTGTTAAAGGAACATAACAGACAATTGTATAAATATTTTACAACGCGTACAAGATCGTAACAATTTCATAACCGCAGGTACAAAAAATAAGTTCACTATAGGGTCATATTGCATTTGTGTAAAAATAGCTACCAGTGACTGGTTAAAAATAGGATAGCTCTATAGGTATGGCTCTGCATGTAGAAAACAATGCATAGAAGTATGGGATGCCCACCGCATTCCCTGCTAATAGATCATCTGCCATTTTTTTTTTTTTATTTTACTTTCGGAAGATTTGTAGGTTATTAAAGTGGACCTGTCACCAGGATTTTCACTATCTAGGTTCTCGTCCCTGGGGCAACCCAATTTGGCATGCCCTGCAGTGTGAAACCCTCAGATCGGCCACAAATCTCACCTTTGTGCTGTTCCCACGGCACATGCACGGGCTCTCGTAATGCCCAGGAAAAGGTGCTGGTTAGAACAGAGAGTCAGCATGGGGAGTGCATACGCCTCAACTGCGGGAATGCAATCACGTCAAATAAAGATTTTTTTTTTTTTTTAGGCCATGCTGATGTGAAGCCAAAAGCATTGCTGAGGTACTGGGGTAGGGGCACTTTAGAGGTCTGCTTTAAAGTGGAACACCGCCTTTAGTCTTTTAAGTGGACCAAAACCCAGTGCGATCGATTCCCTCCCCCCAGGGCATCCAAAATCGGGATGCCCCACTGTGTGAAACCTCCCAGGTCGCCTCATACACTTACCTTGTTTCCCGGTCTAACTGCTCATGTGCAAGCCGCAGATGCATACCCGCTACCCCTCTAGCAGGGTGCGTGCCTGAGCCAGGCATCTGTGAATGGCTGGCGCGGGCACGCTCCCTGTTAGAGGGAAGCAGGGGATGCGGCCGCCAGTGCGAACACGCTGATTGGACGAGTGGCCACGCATGCGCCGTAGGATCAGGGAGAGGTGAGTTGCGCTTGGTGATCTGGGGGGTTTCACACAGCAGGGCACATCCGATTGGGGTGTCCCGGGGGAAAGGACTTTAAAACACTCTTGGGGCGGTAGCTACCTCTTTATAGGGCTTCAGAATCCTGGTGGTCGCCCGATCAACTCACCTCTTCCCCTGAGCCCTTGCCGCATCTCAGTACCACTGTTACACCCCTGGTTTACCTCTAGCCAGACGCTCACTTGTGCCAGGTCTTTCTGAATGGAATGAAAGACGCTGAGTGGCCTGCTCATGTGCATGTTCCCTCCTAAGGGAAGGAGGAGTGGTAAGTTTACGACTGATCCCAGGCGATGCACACAGCAGGGCACCCCCCCCCCCCCCCCTACCAAGAGGAACGAAAATCTTGGGTTTTGTTCCTTTTTAATGTTGGGCCAGGGGACTTAATTGTGCTGTTAATGCGCAGGGGGGCATCCACAATTGGGATGCCCCCCTGTGCTCGGAACTCCACCCATTTTTTTTTTAAATGGGTGTTTCCGGTTTAACTAGATGGATAGTAATAGGGCAGATTCCAGATTCGTTGCGAGAAAGGCAGGAATAAAGTTTGAGTGTTCCTATCGACATAACTGGACACTGTTGGAATTTCCTCTCGTTGTGGGGCGTTATCACCTGACGCTGTAAACGTGACTGGGCAGTTTGAATTCCAAAAGTCCATCAGCTTCACTTGTTGATTTTCCCTTTCTATGGAATTGAGAAAATCCTTCACTACTTGTTTAAATATATAGACTATCTCCCAGGGTAGAACGTCATTTTCGGCCAGCACCTCCCGAAACCTGCAGATGGAAGGAAAGACTCATTAACTTGGCATTGTTGTGAACTTTGTGTAAGTATTAGGGGTGTCAGAAAAAAATCGATTCTGTCAAGTATTGCGATATTTCATTAGACGATAATAGAATTGATTCTTTCTAGTATTGATTCTGTAGAAACAGTAAAAGACCGTACAGTAAAAGAAAAGTAAAAAAAAACACTCATCTGACCCCTTGTTCGATCCAGCCGGCTCTGTTCTGCCCCCCCCCCCCCCCCCCCCCCCCGGGGCTCTTCAGGAGAAAGCCCGACAGACCCTCTCCCCCCTGCCTTCCCGAGAGTGACGCCACCTTCGCGAGTAGCCACTCCCCTTTGGGGGCGGATGACGTCATCCCTGCAAGCATCATCCTGGCTCCCAGCGGTTCAGCTGTCAGATGCCATGATCACTGGCCAGAGGTGGTGGTGGCAGGAGGTCTTTTGATCTCCTGCCTCCCCTGTCCTCTGGCGGCGATCACCGCATCTGTCATCGGATCGGCGCGGGGCACAGGAGCTGACAGTCGGAGGTAAGCAAAGAAAAAAGATGTTTTTTCTTTTTTTAATTAAGATATTTTCTCTGGTGTTTTTTTTTTTTCTGTTAACCCTTTGTGAACTGGTAAGGAATCTGATTTTATACCAGTTCACAAGGCTGTGGGCCTGGCAAGTCACCTGTGACTAGCGAGTGACTTGACCATTAACCCCGAGCCCCCCATTACCTGCCTCCCCAAAGGCCAGGGAGGGGGCAGAAATGCCCGGGGCCATTAGGCCGTGCGTCCTTTTCTACAAGCCCCCATAGCTGGTCCCAGGCTGGTTTTGCTGGGTAAGGGGGACCTCAAGCCATTTTTTAAGGGTTTTTAACCCTTAAAATTCCCCCCAAAAATTGGGGTCCCTCCAGGAAGGGGGACTCCATGTCATTTTTTTAATTTAAAAATAAAATGTAATAAAAAAAAAAAAAAAAACACAATATATCGTGT
Organism: Gastrophryne carolinensis; assembly: GCA_027917425.1. NCBI lineage: Eukaryota > Metazoa > Chordata > Amphibia > Anura > Microhylidae > Gastrophryne > Gastrophryne carolinensis. The sequence continues at coordinate 12,837,140 of CM051244.1, read as the reverse complement.
TTGAGATAGAATCGGCATATATCGTATCGTCATACGTGTATTGCGATACATATCGTATCGCCAGATTCACACCCCTAGTAAGACTGAATTGTGCATTTATTAGGGCAGTTAAATAAGTCCGTGTTCCCTCAACCTTTCTCCATGCTCACCAACAGGTCATGTCTTGTGGTTCTTTACATAGCCGGCTTTATAGCTCTGCTGCTGCACTAATCACTTGACCTTTGTGGGGATCCCAAAAACATGACCTGTTGGCAGTATTGGAGGAGGAGGGTTGGGGAACCCTGCAGTAAGTTATCTATCTGTTCTGTGAGTGTTTAAAAGGGGGAAGAAATCGATTGCAGATACCCCCTTTCAGGGTGACTTGTTGAAGCCTCTTCAGAGGAAATGTGCGGTAAAGTGGAGGTCATGATTTTGGAAGCTGGTCGAGTCAGTCATTGATGTAACTCATGAATGTCATTTCCCAGTGACCGGGGGCCACCAATGCTGATGCCTGAGCAAAAAAACGTCACCAGCAATTTAGCCAAGAAAATTTAGAGCTGATTAGAGAAAACCTGGAGACTTCTATTCTGGAATTGTTCCAGGTGATTAAATATGGCTCTATCCCCATGGTCCTGACACCACACTAGAGTCCATGCAATGGAAGCACAAGGGCTCACCTACTCCAGAGACATTTCCTGTGCAGCAGTCAGCTGGAAAAGTCGTGCAAACAGTTTTGTGGAATACTGTACATAACATTCATTATGTGAGGCAAAGAGAAACGCAGCGGCAACTTGTCGGCATGTGTGTTGCCGAATTCATGACAAGTACCGCAAATCACAAGCTGCTGTCGGAATGCGGCTTCATGTCCCTCCTACAGTCCAGACATGGTCCCCCATTTATTACTTTCTCTTTCGTAAACTGACATTTCTGAGTGGACAATGATTTCCTGAAAATCATGTCGTCACAGAGGCTCTTGCAGCAGCAAGAAATCTCCTATTTTGAGGGCACCCCATCATTGGAGGAGAGGTAGTGGAATAAGGGTTGACATCACCGGGGTTTACATTGAAAAGTAGAACATTTGATTCTCTCAGAGATGTTTGCTTTCATTTTCAAGGTAGATACTCTATTTCAGGGGGTCTTCAAAAAGTTAACATCCGTTAGTACTTCTCCCCGGAGCTAGATACAGTGGTTATGCCTTACCAGTGGGTTTGGTACAAGGAAGAAGTTTTTCAGTGACCAGGTTCCCTTTAGCATTGCACATGGTGTCAGCGCTCTATTTTAATGTAAATAGTTGGTCATTAAAATGGACCAAATCTCAGCAATGCTGTCCCTGGAATCTATTAAACTCCCAGGCTGGCCTTCACCCAGGGGTAAGTGGAATTTGCAACATGAATCAATGCCCCATCGTGAAAAACACGAATGTGATGCTATTGTATCAGATCGCCCTGGTGTGAACCCAACCTTTCTCTGAGATTTTCACAACCCTTTGAAAGTGTTTTGTGAGCAGCACGCACAGATGTAGATAATTTTGTTTAGGAGGGCTCCTTTTTATTTCCTATTGTGTTGCCGTCCCTAGAAACCTGTTGGAGGGAATGTTTTTGGTCCCTTGCTGCACAGAGATATGGGTATAGGGGAGACTCTCTTTATTGCTGGGGGGGGGGGGGGTTAGGATCGCAACAGACCCACATGCTAACTTGGATAAGCTTTGCTAATGAGTGTTTAGGTTTTGAGTAAATCCAGACTTAATATTGGTTACCTGCTGAGTACGGTCCCTGTGTGGCACGGCTGAATCTGAGAGCACAGCACCTCCAGCTGCTTCTGCTCAGTAACGGGGATGCTCGGCTTCAAGCTGCACTCGTTCTTCAGCCAGTTAAATTCTGTTCCATTTTTCTGGGCCCTCTGCTCATTTTCTATCTCGTGCAGTAACCTTTCACGCTCGCCTAGGTGCCACTGCAGCTCTCGTAGCAATGTCTTGGTCACCATGTCTGACCCGGGGTACTGAGCGGCCTTGTCAGATTCGTTCTTTGACCATTTCATCCAGCCGAAAAATGGCATTTTCTTGCTTAGTGACCTGAAATAGAAATAAACGTAGATATGTGTGTTTTAGTAAATTCATGTGAAGATGGAAATGAGCATTACATGTGAAGATGGTTTATGTATTATATTCTTACTCTGTCTGCAGACAACGGGTTTGTAGACCGCTTATATCTAGAGGCAAGGTATTACTGGTAAGATCAAAGGACATTCAGTAATGTCTTGAGTCTGAATATTGAGATATGTACCACAGCAATGGGCCCTAGAGTAGCCCAATGGTTCCACACAGTATACCGCACACCAAAGTGTCTTTATCAAAAAATATATAGTTTATTAGCCAAATCTCAAACTGCATCCCTATAACAACATTTAAAGACATGTTAAAAAACATATATATACAATTTAAAAGATGGAGGTTTGTCCCGTATCTGTTCTCAGAGTACATTAATGTCTATGCTAATCCCCTATGCATCTCATATATATATCCTGCTATGTACACAGCTGAGGACCTTTCCATCAAGTTCATATATCTACATGTGTAAATCAGGGTGTATGAAACGTGAAACCAATCAATAACAAACAAATATATATATATATAAAGCAAATTCAATATCCTAAACCATTCATGGCGAAGTGGCGTAGCGCCACGCAACGCGTCGGTGGCGGTTTGACTGTTGGAGGAGCCCATGTTCTAAATATATGGTGATGTAAACTTTTCTGCTAACCTTACATACTTAGAATGTTCTCAGTCTGATGGATCTTCCTGCACGATTTATAGCTGCACATGATTTGTAAATATGGTACACATTGCACAAGCACTTTAATTATTGCATGTTTATTATGATCCATGAATGGTTTAGGATATTGAATTTGCTTTATATATATATATATTTGTTTGTTATTGATTGGTTTCACGTTTCATACACCCTGATTTGCACATGTAGATATATGAACTTGATGGAAAGGTCCTCAGCTGTGTACATAGCAGGATATATATATGAGATACATAGGGGATTAGCATAGACATCAATGTACTCTGAGAACAGATACGGGACAAACCTCCATCTTTTAAATTGTATATATATGTTTTTTAACATGTCTTTAAATGTTGTTATAGGGATGCAGTTTGAGATTTAGCTAATAAACTATATATTTTTTGATAGACACTTTGGTGTGCGGTATACTGTGTGGAACCATTGGGCTACTCTAGGGCCCATTGCTGTGGTACATGTGTTGTTTCTGAGTTCCCCACGCTGCTAGCACCCGCTTCTTTATAATAGCAATTTTAGTATTCAGCTGTGCACACCACACTGTAGAAAGTCTTTGTTTGCATACTTGAATATTGAGATAGACTTATACTGTAGGTTCTTGGACCTTTTCTGCAGCTACAAGCCGTAAGCACTGAGATAGAGGTTTTATTTTTGGTAGGCTTTATAAGTATATTTGTAACAATATAATATATATTTATTTCAGTTATAATGTACAAAGCTTTCCAGTGCCACTCCTTTTCTACAGATACAAGTGGTCGACACAGAGCCATCATTTTGAAGGCTGTACTCAGCTGTAAAGTAAGCTCCCTTCCATTTCTCCATGACCATGCTACTAATGTGGCTGCATGGTGCCCCATCCTTTCATGCTCCCGAGTGGCCCAGGCCACAGTGGTCATGCTTGCTAGTGATCGGAGAGTTGAGGAACATTTAGAGCTTAGTCGTGGAAAAATAGAAAAGTAAAGGAGGGCAAACTTTGTAGATCTGCTACAGCATCTACGGTGCCCTGCAGGAAAAGAGGCACGGGGAGGCCGATTCATTAATAGCGCCAGGTAGCGACAGATGAGCGCCAGTAGCGTGATTTTCACAGCGGCAGCTAGTATTCGCTGCGCTTGGCCGTAGTTCGCTTGTTGACAGCGACTCAGTCGGTGTGCGGTAATGTTGAATACGGGGTTAGGAGTCGCTGTTTGACAGGTTCCGCGCTGTATGGGTGCACCTGACAGCGAATGGCCAGAGCGATCGGCTCCCAGCATATTCATTAACAAATCGCGCTCAAAAAATTCTCGCGCTGTGAAATGCTTGTTTAAACCCCAGAGCGCTGGCGGCGATGGCTTAAAAGTAGTTTTTAACCCCCAAACAACCATATTTTTTGATTTAAAAATTAAACAAGTTTTTCTAAACATTTTGTAATATGAATACCTTAATATCAGACCTGTAAGCTCAATTCTGCACAAATTTTTTTTTTTTTTTTTTTTTTTTTTTTTACCTTAAAAAAAAAATCTAACATTGCCGAAGTGGTCACAGAATTTTTGGCAGTTAAAAAAAAAAAAAAACCTTAAAATCAATTAAATATGAATATTTAAAGATTGCTCCATTGAAATGAATTGGAGAGCGCCAGGTAGCGAGAGGTCATACCTGGCGCTGTGATGGGATTAGCAGCGGCGCTGTTCGTTGCAGTCTGCTACATGATGAATCCCGCGCTAGCTGACGCTCTCGCCGGCGCTAGCCTCATTTAGCGTGATAAATGCGTGATTGTGTCCGCCGCCTGGCGTTCTGGAGTCGGTAGCCGCCGATAGCTGGCGCTACCTGGCGCTAGTGAGACACTACCTGGCGCTATCCCTTGATAAATAAGGCCCATAGTATAAGTGAGCTGCTTGCTGCCTTATTGCAATTAGGTAGACTGTTGCTTTTAAAATAATTTAGAGCAGACCAATCAATGCCCCTGTGGCATCCCGATTTCGGATGCCCGTGTGTGTATATTTAATAAAAAAATATATATATATCTTTTCACACAGCAGAACATTCTGAATTGGGATGCCTCAATGTGTGAAACCCCCGCAATCGCTTACCAAATTTCTTGCCCGTCACAGCGACATCCCCTATAAGCCTGGGATAGCTTCAATCCACATTGAGGTGAGGGAGCTCACGCAAGCCTAAATCTGCCCAAAAGCAGTGTTCATTATGTGCAGGGCTCACTTCTCCAGTCTTGTATACCTCGGTGTACAGACTTAGTGTACGGTTGCCAGTAGCAACAAATTGAAAACCTCTTCCATAAAACAAACACATTTGCTAACATGAGAAAACCGAATACTAGATCAGGCTCAGCACATTGAGGACATCCTTTTAGCACAAAAAAAATGTCATCGGAAGTGGATTTGAACTTTGAAAGCAACATATTATGCAATGCTCATAAGATTTAAAAAAAATCTAAAGTCTCTAAACCCAACAGCCGTGACATTGAAATGCATATGAGCATCTAAAGAGCACAAAGAAGCTCTGGTCCTCGGGCTAAAATTCACATAAATGTAAAATATTCCATTCGTTTACCTAAAAAGAAGGGGGAAAAAAAAGGAAAATGTATAATAAAAATATCTGTGAACTTGCCTGATTGCTTAGTTGACGTTTACTTCTCTGCTTTTCCAGGGGGATAAGTAGCCAGTTTTTAAAAGTCTTCAAAGGAACCCTTATTTTGTTTTCGAATTTGTACCTTCCCACTTGGCTGTCCGGGGTTTTCGCCTGTGTCAAAGAATAGAGAAAAAAAATGGCCGAAATCCTTTTAGAGTGCATCCGAGGAGATTGTTGGCCGGTTCTATATGAACTAGCCACATCTGCTGATGTGCCTTGCTCTATAAAGTTAAGCTGGTCACGTGACCTCGCAGTGCCTGGATTCATGTCAGTTGTGTTTATAATCACCACGGGGAGCCTGAAATCGAATCTGTTCATTAACAGACAATCCTTAAATACCGTGAGGCTCTATTAATTATACTTTTTAATATCCCAGCAGCCAAATCGTTCGTTTATTTGTATGAGTCGTTTCAGACACCCCCCCCCCCCCCCATCCAGAGTCCGCACGGTTATCCCTATTTGATGTGCGGTAAGCGCAGCTTAAAATGGCACGGAAGCGAAAATCAGAGCTTACCATTAACTGGTTCGTTGGCTGGATCTTGAGCCAATGGTCTCTTTTCGGTTCCCCTCAGAATTCTGTATAGATGGAGACACAGATTCATGATGATATTTTGTGCTCTAAAGGTCGCTGAAGCGCCCCGCCTCCTCCTTTTTATCCCCCCTCTTATGTTTCCGTTATCTAGTCGCTTTTTATTAGTCTGAACCCCAGGCGTGAGTAGACAGCTCCTCTCCATATTTCCTTATGAGATTATTTGGGTTTTACAGCTTGGAATTATGTCAGAATTGTTGCAGCCCCCCCTCCATTTAGCTGAATTGTTGGCTAACAGAGGCTTTGTTAATGTGTCCTAGATGCCGTAAAACATGACGCGCGTGGCGGTTATTAAAGCAGATATTATACGCTGAAAAAATTCACATGTCAACATTAATAAGGCTCAGCTGGAAGGTTTTCACATTGCATTGTATATGGTACTATGGAAGTCTGGAGGAGCTGGGCTCATCATGACAGCGCCGTCTCTGCACATTTAAAGACAAATCGAAAGCATGACTCCTTACTGGCATCAAATTCAAACTGCTACAAAAGTAATTCCACTTTCGGTGGAGTTTTTAACATTTCCGTTATTGGGGTTGATGCAGAGCCAGGTGAGAATTCTCACTCCTCCCTTATTTTTTTAGGAGAGAAAACTGTCATTGATTTCATTGTCTACCGGGTGTACATTTTCACCTTCGTTTAGGAAGGACATATCAGAACTGAAGCGCGTTCAAAGGAGGGGAACTAAGTGCAGGAATTATAGGACCCCGATAGATTGTCAAAGTTTTATTTAGTTTTAAAAAATGACACCTGAGGGGTGATCTAATAACTATGTATAAATATATTCGTGGTTAATATCAAGATATTCCCAATGCATGGCACGGCCTGCTTCACGAAGTCATTACATCTGGGTTATTCCACCACAAGGTGGCGCAGTGTACTGCAGAATAGTTGTGTCTCCTCCCGGTACCATATAAAAACGGAATTATCATAGACTTCTCCAGTGTTTCCTCTGCAGTGATATCTGCGAAGATCGAAGATGGCTCTCTCTCTATGCGCAGGTGAGCGGGGCAACCAAGCCTGCGGCCCTGCATGGCTATTTCCATCCGTTTCCGGACCCTCTGTGCCTCCCAGCCTCGGCTGTCGGATCGGTTGAGGGTAACGGAGCACTAGGGTCAAGTGCTCAAGGAGCGCTGCTCCAAGCCACAGACCCTGTACCACAAAGGGTAGCCGCCATAGGCTTCATGGTGAGCCTACTAGGGATGCAGAGTTCCTGTACAAGTTTCTGAGGGGGTGAGTGTCTTGGGGTTTTATGTGACTTGTTCAGGCCCCCCCCCCCCCCCACTGGACTGGGCTTCGCCCCTGCCTGCTCGCTCTCTTCTTCCCCCCCCTCCAGGTGTTCGGGGGGGGGGGGGGGTGATGGTGGAATGCTCTTTTTGCGGTTTGTAGACTTTTCACCGCCGCTGCTTCTTTGCACTACGCTCCGCGGGGCCCTCTTCATCCCTGGGCTGTGGCGGTGATCTCTGCCTGTGTCGCTTCCTCCGGTGGTCTGGCGGCTGTCGATCCTTATCCTGCTTGGTCCGTGAGTCCCCTCTGGGGTCTTTTGTTGTCCTTGGGGCATGGGCTGCGGGATACTTATGTTTTTTGCTTATGTCTTTCAGGTGAGACACCAGTGGGTTGTGGTTTCTCCCGGTCCTGCTCCTTACTCCCCCCTTCATCTCCCCTTACTATCACCATATGGAGGCTTCTGGGGATAGCGTGCTCGGGGGTTCTTTGGGGCATTCCCGGCTATGTTCCATGTGCGGGGTATCCCCTATCAGTAACGATGTCACGGTGTGCGTGCCGTGCACCCAAGGTATCCTTGCGCTCCGGTCTGGGCTGCCGCTTCGCTTCCCAGCTCTGCACCCCCCTCGCCATCGCCTACCCCCCGCGCCTGCATTTAGCCCCCAGTGAGGGGGATACTAGCAGGGGGTCACGGTCTGATCTGGCACTTCGTGTGGCCAGCATTGAAAGGCAGCTTGCTAGGCCTGTTCCACGTAAGGCCTCTAGCAAGAAGCGGCGCCTGACTCCACGCCTGCCTGGGTTGCTGAGGAGCATGAGGAAATTGATCTTTTTGATGACCGTTACTCCCTAGAGGAGGGGGAGCTTTTCCCGGGCTCTGATTCCTCTGGGGACCAGCAGGTGGGCTGCGACAGTGATCCTGGGTCTGAGGATTCCTGGTTCCCTGAGGACACTGCTAATCTGTTGTCTCATATTTTTGAAATCTTGCACATTGTCCCCCCTTGCAGGTATCTCTTGCAGAGATAACAAAAAAAGGTCAGACCCTCCCGGCCCATAAATACCTGGGACCTCCCACTCATTCCCCAGTTTTCCATCTCTGCAGAGGCGAGCAAGTCAGAAGATGATGTCCCTCCTTGCAGGTAGCCGGGATGACTCCCGGCCACTTTTTATTCTTCTATTTCTACCCGGATCCCTTCTCTTAAGTTACTTGCCTCCCAGCCTAGGCTGCTGGTCCGGGCAAAGGTAGTTGGCACCCCTGGTGCTTAGGAGCCGTGAGACCCCATAACAAGGGGTAGGCGGCTATCCGGGTTGGTGATCTCGGTTTGGGATGCCCCGTCCCTTGGCCCTACCCTGGCATGGATTCCCCCTCTCCCGGATACCCTTAGAGGGGGGGGTCCCTTGGGGATTCATTATTTATTAGTGTGTGTGTGTGTGTGTGTGTGTGTGTTGCTTAACTGAGTGTTTGTGTTATTTGACTGGTGCTGGCAGGACGCGGGCCGGCGGTTCCTGCAGCGCCGGCCTCCGGCGTGTGGGAAATGGCGCCTGTGTGGCGCCCATGAGGCGCTTCTCCTCCTTGGGGCGGGGTGGGGCCGGGCGCTGGCGCGCACGCCTACGGCCCGCCCCCCCGGGCTGCGGGCACTATGTGTTAGGTCCCGGCTTCTGGGATATATATATATATATCCATTTTAAAAAATCACCGTATGGAGGCATCCCCCGGATACTGGGCTTGTGCCCCCCTCGGGGCAATCCAGGCTGTGTTTGGGGTGTGGGGTATCCCTTTTGGGGGATGATGTATTTCTTTGTGTACCCTGTGCGCAGCGGTCTATTACACGGCAGACCGGATCTCAGGCGTCCGGTTCTGCTCCGCCAGTCTCCTCTCCGTCTCCCCCTCGCTTGACACGTACCCCACGTTCGGCTTTCCCCTCGTCCAGAAGTGATACCTGGACCAGGGGCAGGGGTCGGGCCCGTCCAGTACACAGTTGGGGCTCCAAGCCTAGAGTCGCTGCCAAGCCGGCTCAGCAATGAGGGGGCGCCCTCACCCTTGCGGGTGGGGGGACGGCTGCTACTCTTCTCCCAGGTTTGGGTTCAAGAGGTCTCGGACAGGTGGATTCAGGAAGTGGTGTCTTCCGGTTACAAGCTGGAGTTCGAGTTCCGGCCCCCTCCCAGATTCTTCAGTTCTCGGGTGCCGTCAGATCCTCTGGCCGCCCAGGGGCTTCGGGTGGCAGTAGCAAGTCTCTTGGACATGGCTGTCATCTGCCCGGTGCCCCACTCAGACTGGGGCCTGGGCTTCTATTCCAATTTGTTCACGGTGCCCAAGAAGGAAGGATCCGTTCGTCCCATTCTGGATCTGAAGTTGCTCAACAGGTTTGTTCGTCCCCGGAAGTTCCGTATGGCTCAGCCATCCACTCACTGCGTCAGGGGGACTTCATGACGTCCATAGACATCAAGGATGCTTACCTGCATATTCCAATATTTCCGGCACACCAGAGATTCCAGAGGCTCCAAGGGTTTTTACCAAGGTGTTGGCAGGAGTGATGGCCATCCTCAGAGCCAGGGGTATCTGCATTGTGCGCTATCTGGACGATCTTCTCATCATGGCGTCTTCCCTCAGTCAGGCGCAGCTGGATACCAGGAATGTGGTGTCCACTCTGGAGAGTTTTGGTTGGGTGATCAACTTTCCCAAGTCCTGCCTCACTCCCTCCAGGGTGGTGGAGTTCCTGGGAATGTCGCTGGGTACTTCTCAGGCCAGGGTGTTTCTCCTTGGAATTGACTCAGCGTCTTCTATCCATTCCCCGTCCGTCCATCCGGCTAGGGATGCGACTCGTGGGATTGATGGTGGCGTCGTTCGAGGCGGTTCCCTTTGCCCAGTTTCACACAAGGACACTCCAGCTCCATCTCTTGGCGGCCTGGGACGGGTCCCCGCTGTCATTGGATCAGTCCTTTCTGATGTCCCCCCGGGTGCGATGTTCCCTTCGGTGGTGGCTGAAACCAAGCAATCTGACGAGGGGCAGGTCCTTTCTGACCCCTCGTTGGGAGACGGATACCACAGATGCCAGCCTGTCAGTTTGGGGGGGGGATTTTGGAAGGATCTTCAGTTTCAGGGACTGTGGGGGCCTCTGGAGTTGAGAGCCATCAGGCTGGTTCTGGCTCACTTAACTCATCAGTTGCGGGGCCTACCGGTCCAAGTTCGGTCGGACAATCGGACGGTGGTCGCCTACATCAATCACCAGGGAGGGACTTGCAGCAGACGTGCCCTCAGGGAAGTGTCCTTGATCCTTGCCTGGGCAGAGAGCAATGTCCCATGCATCTCAGCGGTGTACATTCCGGCAGTGGAGAACACGGAGGCGGACTCCCTGAGCAGGGGGTCATCTCGCCGGGGGGAATGGTCGCTCTGCCCCAAGGTGTTTCGGTCGCTTTGCCACCGGTGGGGGTCTCCGGAGGTGGACCTCTTTGCCTCTCGTCACAATCCCAAGCTTCCGGCATTTGTGTGTCTCTCGTGGGATCCACTGGCTCTGGCAGTGGATGCCATGTCTCTGAACTGGAGGGATCTGGGGTTTCTGTACCTGTTTCCTCTGTTTCCCATGGTGGGCAGAGTGGTGCGCAAGCTGGCCCTAGAGGGCGCGTCGGCAATCCTGGTGGCTCCAAGGTGGCCAAGACAGGTGTGGTTCGCAGACGTGGTAAGCTTGGTGGAGGATCAGTTGGACCTGCCCCTTCTGCCGGATCTACTCACTCAGGGGCCACTGCTCTACCCCAATTTACCAACGCTGGCTTCGACGGCGTGGTTGCTGAAACCTCCATCTTGAGGGAGGAAGGTCTTTCTGATGCTGTCATTCAGACTCTGGTTAGGGCTAGGAAGCAGTCTTCCTCTGCCATCTATTATAGGACTTGGAGGTCTTGGTGTGAGGTCAGGGCCTTGCCTTGCAGGGCGTTCTCTATCCCTAGGGTTTTGGAATTTCTGCAACATGGTCTGGACCAAGGTTTGCAGCTTAGTACGCTGAAGGGGCAGGTTTCTGCCCTGGCGGTTTTCTTTCAAAAGTCCTTTGCCCTTCATCCTCTGGTTAAGACCTTTTTCCAGGGGGTTACGCATGTGCGGCCTCCTAGGAAGCCTTTGCTCCCAGTTTGGGATTTGAATTTGGTTCTTTCTGCCTTGCAGGGTCCTCCTTTTGAACCTTTGCAGTATATTGCACTTTCTACGCTTACTCAGAAGGTTGTTTTTCTGGTTGCCATCACCTCCGTTCGACGTGTTTTGGAGTTGGCAGCCTTGTCTATTTCGGCTCCTTACTTTGAGAGGCATCAGGACAAGGTTGTTTTCCGCTTCAAACCAGATTTCCTTCCTAAGGTGGTCTCTGCTTTTCATTTGAATCAGGATATTGTTCTTCCCTCCTTGTGTCCTAAGCCCAGCAATGACACGGAGAGGGTTTTGCATTCTTTGGATGTGGTTCGCTATGTGAAGTACTATTTGGTGGCTACTTCTCCTTTTCGTAGGACTGACGCCCTTTTTGTGGTGCCCTCTGGGCCTAGGAAGGGTTTGGCTCCTGCCAAGTCTTCCATTAGTAAATGGATTCGCCAGGCCATTGTTGGGGCCTATTCTGCCAAGGGGAAGGTTCCCCCTTTTCGTGTTACTGCTCATTCTACTCGTGCTGTTGGGGCGTCCTGGGCCTTCCAGCACCAGGCTTCTGTTGAGCAGGTTTGTAAGGCTGCTACTTGCTCTTCGGTTCACACTTTTTCCAAGTTTTAGAAGGTTGATGTTCGGGCTTCAGCGGATGCTGTTTTTGGCCGCAAAGTTCTGCAAGCTGCAGTGGTTTAAGTTTGTGCCTTGTTTTTTGGATCCCCACCCTTTATGGACACTGCTATTGGATGTCCCAAGTGTAATGAATGTCTTGAAGCGGGGTGTGTGACATACTTAGAATAATACCATTTTGTGAATACTCACCTGTAAAATGGGTATTATAAGTATGTCACACACCCTGCTTCACCCTGCCCTTTTGTACTCTGGATCCTTTATATGGTGAACCTTTGTTAGTTTTAATTGGCTTTCCTGGTCCCTTGATCTTACTGCTATCTTTATACTGGGGAGTGAGTGGGAGGTCCCAGGTATTTATGGGCCGGGAGCGTCTGACCTTTTTTTGTTATCATCTCTACAAGATCGCCATCAGTATACCCAAGTGTAATGAATGTCTTGAAGCGGGGTGTGTGACATACTTATAATACCCATTTTACAGGTGAGTATTCACAAAATGGTATTTTTTGTATGCTTTTGCGGCCGCTGCTTTGTACTGCGCTCCGCGGTGGGCGGCGCTATATCTATGAGGCGTTTTTTCACTGTGGGGATGACGTCGGCGAGGTGACTTGAGCGCCGTTTTCGCGCTCTTCTGGGGGGCGGGGCGGTTCCGGCGGATGACGCGTATCGCGTCGTTTTCCCACGGCCTGCCCCTCAAGGTTCCTCTGTCGGCGCCATCTTGCTTCTGCTGCGTGTCTGGGGCCCTCTTCAATCACTGGGCTTCGGCGGTGATTTCTGCCTACTTTGCTTCCTCCGGTGGTCAGGCGGCTGGCGATCCTTGTCCTGCTTGGTCCGTGAGTCCCCTCTGGGGTTTTTGGTTATCCCTGGGGCATGGGATGCGGGATACTTATGTATGTTTGCTTGTGTCTTTCAGGTGGGACACCCGTGGGTTTCTTCCGGTCCTGCTCCTTACTCCCCCCTTCATCTCCCCTTACTGATTCTGGGGGCATTCCTCGGGGGGGGGGGCATCCCGGGTGGCTTTATTAGCCTTTACCCTGTGCTGGCATATTGCGCCTGTATTAATCACCATATGGAGGCTTCTGGGGATAGCGTGCTCGGGGGTCCTTCGGGACAATCATGTGTGTTCCATGTGTGGGGTATCCCCTATCAGTAATGACGTCACGGTGTGTGTGCCGTGCGTCCATGCTGTCCTTTTTTTTTTTTTTTTTTTTTTTTTTAATGCATTCTTTATTTATTAGTTTTCAGAACACGAAAGAAGGACTAGTACATGACTCATGAAATGCACATTAACAAAATAAAGTACGGAACAATATTAACAACAACCTGCTTCCAGTTGTCTGGCGGTGGTCGCAAGGGTGGCAAATGGCATCGCCCGATTCACTACGGGTCGCGTATATCACCTCTGATCTGGACCCCTATCACATGTCAAGCTCATCATATATCATGTCTAGGCTCCAGCAAATCCTGTGACAGTCAGGACTGCCGTGCCTGACAATACCCATGGGCCCACCGTGTAGTCCTGTTCCAGGGACGAACAGAGGCAGGTCCCCTACGACAGCCACCGACAGCCAGATAAACCTGTCACGTTAGCTTTTAGGCAGCGGTTATATTACTGACCAGCCATTGAAATACAACAGTCACGATAACCTTTAGCATATATTAAAAAGAAAGCTATGCAGTAGAAAGACTAACTAGGGGAGGTAAGGATAAACGGTGGGGGGGGGGGGGGCAGCAAAGGGAGGAGAGGAGGGACGGGGGAGGGGTGCAGGTTGGGACCAAACTGAAAGGGATTTAACTCCCTCTACGACTCTGCCACCAGAAGGTCGCTGTAGGCTTTTGTCAACGTGAATTCTACCCAGCAGGCCCATTTAATCCTGTGCTCTTCTTCAGACTCGCGCTGGGCCGCGATCATCCCCTCAAATCTCTCAATTTCGTCCACCCTGGCGAGCCACTGCGCAACGCTTGGGGGCGACTGGCTCTTCCAACGCGAAGGGACACACGCCTTTGCGGCATTCACCAACTGGCACACCACTGATCTCCGATAGCTCTTAGCTGGAATGGCCGAGTAGTGGAGGAGGAAGGAGGCCGGGTCCCATGGGATCTCTCTGTCATGTGTTGCACTACCTCCCTGACACTCTTCCAGAATGAATGTAGGGCCGGGCACGACCAAAAAATGTGCATAAGGTCGCCACGCTCGGCGTTGCATCTCCAACACAGCGGGGGAGTCCCGGGAAACCATTTATTGAGCTGAGTCGGGACTCTATACCAATGCATAAGCACTTTGTAGTTGCACTCTTTATATTTAGTGCACACCGAGGTCTTATGGGCCATTTCAATAATATTCTTACACTGCTTTGATGTGAAGGTAACCCCCAGGTCCTTCTCCCATTTAGCGAAGCAGGGGAGATCACCTTGGTTTTGCGTACTAAATAGAATTTTGTAAGTGAGGGAGAGAGTGTGTCTAGCGGGGCCTTCATCATCACACATCCTCTCAAAACTGGTGAGTTCCCTTAAGGGGTGCAGCTGACGTCTAAGGGTCTGAAGAAAGTGGTTCAGCTGCCTCCACTGCCATGCGTCCCACTTCGGGAGCCTGTGTGTCTCCGCCAGTCTCTCCAACATCGTGCTATTACTTATGTGGCAGAAATGTTTGGCTCGGCTGATTCCCTTTTTTATCCACTGGTCGGCTAGCCTATCACCCATCCCCGGGGTAAATTCTGGGTTTCCTAGTATCGGGAACAGCGGGGAGAAGGGGGGAGAAAGTTCATCCTGCTGTAAGTACTTGTGGCACACCTTAAAGCAGACCTTTACTCTGAATAACAGTCTATCTTATATGTTTCCCACACCCTTTACATACAGATTGTCCACATTAAAAATCATCCTACCTGCATCTACTGCATGTTATGAGCCTTTAAACATCCAAGATGGCGGCTTATGGAAGCCGCCATCTTATCAGGCAGCCTGCAAACAGGAAGTGCCTCCTGACTGTGCTGCTCTGCATTCTGGGACTGCTGACCTTTACCTTACCCCAGCTCTGCTCTGCCTGAGCAAAGCACAGCTATAACCCGCCCCCCTGTACCTTATTCCACTCTCCTCTCCTCAGTAAGTGTGATTCTTCTGAGTCAAGATGGCGGCGCCCATATCCTAAATTCCTGAACAGAGTTGCAGCCCAGTGGGGGAAAGAATAATAAGTTAGTGACTAAAAACGTAAAATATATTAATTTTAGATGCTGGGGAACCGTTTTTTATGAGTTTGGGCGTTTCATTAAATCACGCTGAAGGTCCGGTTTAAGTGTGGCCCCTATTGTTGGGTGTGAGAGTTCCTGTCTTACAGCCTGCTTTGTGACCCATGGGAGGCCTTGCAGTGAGAGTGATGAGCTCCCTTATTCAATCTGGACCCACTGTTTATGTGCAGCATGTCTATTCCAGTCCACCACCCTGGTGAGGTGAGCGGCGGCGTAGTACATTCCAGGGTCTGGCACCCCGAGCCCCCCTTCCTCCTTGGGTCTAGTCAGCAGACTTCTGCTAACTCTCGGGTTCCTGCCCAGCCAGGCGAAATTCGAGAAAACAACTCCAATCCTCCGGAGGAAGGAGCCAGGGATCTCAATTGGGAGAGCCTGTAGTAAGTATAGGAGGCGAGGCAGTAAGTTCATCTTAAGTTGCATCTCCCAAACCAAGAGAGTTTTTTATGTCATGCTGTCCTTTTTGATTCAGTCTGGGCTGCCTGCTTCTTTACCAAGCTCTGAGCCCCCTCTGGCATCGCCTACCCCGCCGCGCCTGCACTTAGCCCCCAGTGAGGGGGACTCTAGCAGGGGGTCACAATCTGATTTGGCACTTTGTGTGACCAGCTTTGAAAGACAGCTTGCCAGGCCTTTTCAGCGTAAGGCCTCTAGCAAGAAGCGGCACCTGACTTTCTCGCCTGCACTGTTTACTGAGAAGCAGGAGGAAATTGATCTTTTTGATGAACGTTATTCCCTGGAGGAGGGGGACCTTTTTCCGGGCTCTGACTCCTCTGGGGACCAGCAGGTGGGCCGCGACAGTGACCCTGAGTCTGAGGATTCCTGGTTTCCTGAGGACACCTCTAATCTGTTGTCTCACATTTTTGAGGTTTTACACATTGCCCCCCCTGAGGTGGCTAAGAGGAAGCAGGGTTTTTGTACCATTAAGCAGCATCTTGAGTTCACTGAGCAGAGCCATTTCACTAATATGGTGCTCAAGGAGTGGGAATGTCCTAGTAGATTGCCCGCGGTGCCTAAAGGTTTGGATAAGAAGTTTCCCTTTCCTGCTAATTTGGTTAAGCGGTGGTCGGGTCCCTCCGAGGTAGACGCGCGCGTTCTTGGATGGTCCAACACTTCTGTTATGCCTTCCCCTGACACTACTACACTGCGGGACAGCGAGGGCCGGCGTATGGATCAGCTAGCCTGCCATACCTTTGCCTTTGTGGGGGCCGGTTTGCGTCTGTCCTGTGCCGCTGCCATAACTTCTATTGCTCTTAAGAGACTGATCAATCTTCTCCTTGCTGGCGCTACAGCTGGAAGGGATGAATATAGGACCCTTTTGCTGTGCTTTGATTTTGTTGCCTTTATTCTTACTGCCATGGATGATGTAGTACGGCTGAGTGGTAGGGCCTCTGCCCTCTTGGTGGCTATGCGCCGCTCTGTTTGGTTGCGTCAGTGGCCAGCTTACGCTGCTGCTAAGAAGACTCTCACTGGGCTCCCCTTTGTGGGGCTGCGGCTCTTTGGTGAGCGCCTGGATGTTTTAGCCAAGGATGGTAGGCTGCCTCAGCGTATGAGGCAGCCTCGGCCTTTTTGGGGGCCATCTGCTTCAGTCTCCTCCTTTCGTACCCCCAGAGGAGGTAGAGGGTCACTCTTTTCAGGTGCCTGCAGGGGTCTTGGGGCCGTGGCAGATCTTGTGGTTGTCCCGGTCTCTCTTGGGACCTCAAGCCCAAACCTTCTCCCAAGCCCCCTCAGGCATGAGGAGGCGCACTCACCCTTCCAGGTGGGGGGACGGCTTCGGCTCTTTGCTCACGTTTGGAGGCTCCGAGTCTCAGACCGGTGGATTCAGGAGGTGGTGTCCTCCGGTTACAAGATAGTTTGCAGTCTGGCCACCCCCAGATTCCTCAGATCCCGGATGCCTCACAACCCTCTGTCAGCACAGGGGTTGCGCCTTGCGGTTCAACATCTGCTGGACTCAGGAGTCATTTGCCCGGTGCCTTCCCAGGAACGGGGTCAGGGTTTCTACTCAAATTTGTTCACTGTCCCCAAAAAGGACGGGTCCCTGAGGCCAATCCTGGACTTGAAGGGTCTCAACAGGTTTGTCAGGTTCAAGCAATTTTGCATGAAGACTCTTCGTTCGGCTGTCAGTTTACTTCGCCGGGGCGACTTCATGACCTCAGTGGACATCAAGGATGCTTATCTTCATGTGCCAGTCTTCCCGGGTCATCGGAGATTTCTCAGGTTTGCTCTAGAGGATCAGCATTTGTGGCCTTACCCTTCGGTATCACCTTGGTGCCTCGGTTGTTCACCAAGGTGCCTGTGGGCGTGATGGCTCTGCTGTGGCATCAGGGGATTCGCATCCTTCCTTACCTGGACGACATTCTGATTGTGGCTCAGTCTCTTAGGCAGGCCGAGAGGGATACTCAGGTGGTCACCTCCACTCTCGAGTCCTTCGGCTGGGTGATCAACTATCCCAAGTCTTCACTGTTTCCGTCTTTGGTGAGGTCCTTTCTGGGCATGACTCTGGATACCTCTCAGGTCAAGGTATTCCTGCCCTAGCTGAAAGTGGAGGGCCTTCAGAAGCAGGCACGGACTCTGCTCTTGTGTCCCCATCCCTCCATCCGGCAGGGGATGCAGTTAGTGGGTCTGATGGTGTCCTGCTTCGAGGCGGTCCCCTTTTCTCAGTTTCACATGAAGCCTCTTCAGTTGCACCTTCTGTCTGTTTGGAATCGGGACCCTGTGTCCTTGGATCAGGAGTTTGCTCTGTCCCCCCTGGCCAGACAGTCCCTCTTGTGGTGGCTGGACTCAAGGAACCTTCTAGTGGGCAGGACTTTTCTGTCCCAGCGTTGGGAGACTGTCACCACAGATGCCAGTCTGACAGGTTGGGGGGGCTTTTGGAAGTCTCTGCAGTTCCAGGGTCAATGGGGCCCC
Organism: Gastrophryne carolinensis; assembly: GCA_027917425.1. NCBI lineage: Eukaryota > Metazoa > Chordata > Amphibia > Anura > Microhylidae > Gastrophryne > Gastrophryne carolinensis. The sequence continues at coordinate 12,819,041 of CM051244.1, read as the reverse complement.
CAGGAGGCCCATGCTCTCATCAATGTTCTGGAACTGAGGGCGATCAGGTTGGTTCTTGCTCAGCTGACCTCACACCTTCCGGGTCGGGCTGTCCAGATCCGCTCGGACAACCAGACGGCAGTTGCCTACATCAATCATCAGGGAGGGACTCGGAGCAAGTGAGCCCTCAAGGAAGTGTCCCTGATACTGTCTTGGGCGGAAGAGAATGTGCCTTGCATCTCAGCGGTTTACATTCCGGGGGTGGAGAACCTGGAGGCAGACTCCCTGAGCAGGGGGATGTCTCGGAATGGTCTCTCAGCAACAAGGTTTTTAACTCCCTGTGTCACCGGGGGGGTCTTCCGGATGTGGACCTGTTTGGGTCTCGCCACAATCACAAGCTTCCCAGGTTTGTCTCCCTGTCACAGGACCCTCTGGCCGTCGCCACGGATGCGCTAGCAATGCCTTGGACGGAGTTTCGGCTCCTCTGTGTTCCCTCCCCTTCCTGTGCTGGGCAGGGTGCTGCGCAAGGTAGCCCAGGAAGGGGTGCCAGCCATTCTGGTCGCCCCCTGCTGGCCACGGAAAGTGTGGTTCGCAGACATTGTGCAGTTGGCAGTGGATCAGTACGTCCTGCCCAAGGATCCAGATCTGCTCACTCAGGGACGGCTGTGCCATCCCAATTTACAAACGCTGGCTTTAACTGCTTGGCTGCTGAATCCTCCATCTTGATTGATAAGGGTTTGCCGGCCTCTGTTGTTTATACCATGATTAGGGCTATGAAGAAGTCCTCGTCCTTTATCTACTATAGGATTTGGCATGCTTACATGTTTGCAATAAGTTTTAAATTTTTGCAAGTAATACAGCATTACATGAGAGAGAGAGAGTAAAAGTAAAAGAGCACAAAAAAATACAGAAATATAGAGCATACAGCAATAGCCTAGACAATCTTCAGGTCCGCTCCGTGGGACTATAATGGTAAAATCACCACTCTGCGGGGGCCCAGGGCCCAACAAACGCTCCATCCCCAAATTCCAGGGTCATTCATGAGGATGTCCAAGATGAGAGAAGTTATTCCCCCGGGGGACCACAAAGCTCCGGCTCCCCCACTGGCTGTCCACCAGTCCCAGGAGCTGGCATCTGCACTCAACCCGCCCCACCCCCCCCAGGGACAAGGCCCCAGGGGTTGGGAGACAGAGCGGGGGAGAGCGTAGCAGAGCTCAACTAAAAAGGAAGGCAGGAAGAATAAACAGAGGAAGAGGAAAGAGAGAAGAGGAAAAACAACAGAAATGTAAGATCAAAAGCAAGAAGAAGAGGAAAAAGAAAAGAAGAGAAGGAGGTCCCCGTTCCCCCCTCCCCTACAATGCCGACCCCGGGCTCCACAACACATCGCCACCCCCCATCACCCGGTCCCTTCCAACAAAGCTCGGATTTCCGGGGATCCCTTAGAGACTTCCCACGCCGTCCAGGTCTTAGAGTGTTTCTCGGCCCCCCCCTCAACCCAATCAAGAGCCAACTCCTCCATCCTCCTGATGTTCTCCACCTCCCCGTACCATTCCATTAAAGAGGGTGTGATACTAGAGCGCCAGTGGTGGGGTATTACTGACCTGGCCGCCGTAAGCATATGCCTTAAGAACCCCCCTTCCCTCCGCCGCCACCGACCCATGGACCATAGACAGGAGGGTCACCTGTGGGGAGTTGGGGACCCTTTCAAGTGTCGTAGCTTCAAAAATCCTTAGGACACCCTCCCAAAAAGTTCTTACTGCTGGACATTCCCACCAAACATGTGTCGGGGTCCCAAGAGCATTATTACATCTCCAGCAGTCCCCGGTCTCAGATCCCCCAAATTTCACTAAGTCCGCCAGGCACTTGTACCATCTAGCTAGGATCTTACAGTTCCTCTCCTGAGCTCTGCATGAGACAGATAATTTATGCATTAAGGCAAATGACTTTTCCCACTCCTCCCTCTCAAATGTCTGTCCCAGATCCTCTTCCCACCTCTTGCAAAATGGAGAGAGCTCCCCTACCCTTCCCCCACTCTGGTAGATCTTGTAAAGAGTCGAGACAACGTGTGTTGGAGGGGTACTAGCTTTGAGAATTGTTTCCAGGGCTGTCAAGGGCCTGGAGAGAGCCCTGAGATTTGATAAAGGCATTCAACTGGGTGTGTAGGAACCAGGAAATCCCCCCCCCCCCCCCTCGTGCTTGCAAGTCCGATAAGGATGGCAGACCCGATCCAGAGACTACATCACCCAATCTCGCGTCTTGGGAGGCATCCCAGATAAGGAATGATTTAACACCTAGCCCCGGGGGAAATGCTGGGTTATCGAAAAATGGGGTGAGGGGGCCAGGTCTGTGTGATAGATCCCTCCGATTCAAAGACCTATCCCAGAGGGTCAGGAGAGGGCACACTAAATATGGAAGTTCCTGCTTCTTCGGGCGGTACGCAGAGTCCACCCAAGGTAAGGCTGTCAAGCTGATTGGAGAGATATTGTTTTCTAAAGTGACCCATCGTTTATTCTTCCTATGGTGGAACAAGTCCACAAGCCTCACCAAGACTGCTGCTGCGTGATATGATTTCAGATCGGGGGACACCGAGTCCTCCCTCCCCCTTGGATCTACATAATGTCCCCCTTCCAACCCTAGGTTTCTTGTTGTCCCATCCAAAATTTAAAAAAGCCCTCTGTAGTTGCTGGAAGAACCCCCGTTCCGGCAATATCGGGAGAGTTTGGAAAACATATAGAAACCGGGGCAATATGTCCATTTTTAAAATATTAATTCTCCCCAACCATGAGTATTGCTTTTTTCCATAGGACCCCAGGTTGCCTATTGTGCTATCAAGGAGTGGGACATAATTCAGTTTATATAGCTTCCCAAGGTCAGCAGATAAATGAACCCCCAGATATTTTATTGCTTCTTGTTGCCATCTGAATAGGAAACTCATCCGCAGTAACTTCTGCACTTGCTCATCTAGAGAAATATTTAGTATCTCTGTTTGAGTCAGATTGACCTTGAAATTACTTAGCTTGCTAAAACGATCAAACTCCCTAATGATAGAGGGGAGGGAAGTATGAGGGGAGGTCACATACAACAGGAGATCGTCCACAAAAAGAGAGAGTTTGTATTCCCCCCTTCCCCACATAAAACCCCTTTGATGGAGGAGTTGGCTCTCAGAGCGTTAGCCAATTGTTCCATGACCAGAACATAAAGTAGGGGAGACAGGGGACAACCCTGTCGCGTGCCATTCCTGATATTGAAGGACCCTGAAAGAGCCCCATTTATTTTCACTCTAGCGGTGGGGTCATGATACAGTGCCATAATTCTGTCCAACATTACGGGTCCCATCCCTATCTGGGACAGCGTAGCCCTCAAAAATCCCCACTGGACCCTATCAAAGGCCTTTTCCGCTTCTACCGTGAGGAGGCACGCTGGGATCCCATGGGTTTGTGTGTAGTGCATCAGGGAGATGTTCTTGATAACATTATCCCTGGCCTCCCTTCCCGAGACAAACCCGACTTGATCATTGTGTATTAACGAAGGGAGAAGAGGCCGAATCCTATTCGCAATGATCTTGGCGTACAATTTGACATCCACGTTGATCAGCGATATTGGTCTATAACTGCCTGGCAGGGTGTCGTCCTTACCCGGTTTTGGAATGACCGCGATATGTGCTTCTAAGGTTTGTCTCGGGAAGGGGCAGCGTCCAGACACTGAATTAAATACCTTTGTCAGAAAGGGTTTCAACTATTTCACGCCCGTTGGGCAAGGGTAGAGGAATGTGGGCAGCACCGGTCACTATCAATATAGGTGCACTGCTCTGTGGGGTTAATGCCCAAGACTACAAAATATTTCATATAGGGTGACCCCGAAAACACCCTTCCATTTCCCCCAAACAGAGACTTACTCTTGCACTCTAAAGATTAAATGTATCAATTCATTTTATTGTAGTAAAGATAAAACCATGTTGAAAACCACTAATTCTAAGCCATATGCATATTTAGGCACCAGGGGGCGCACTGCCTTAAAGTTAATACAGTGTGATATAAATCAATATATTTATAATCTGCAATGATTTAATACATATTTACAACAAGTATAAATAAATTATGTGCATAAATTATTCTAAGAATGAAAGTTAAATCTTAAATGCTAACATCAAAATAATACTATCCTATCTCATCAACCGTTAAAGTGCCAGTGCTTCCATCTCAAATACAACCTGTGCAACAGTTATTCAAGGGCGTTCCATATAGGAGAGCAGACCAAGATAACACATAACAGACAAGTGCTTACTGTGAAGTAGTCAGCAGGCGGCCCCCCCCCCGGGCTAAAACCAACGCGTTTAGAGTCCTTATTGAACTCTTGCTCACGGCCAGTAAAATCCTAGTCTAAGAGGCTGGGGACATGGTGTAACCAAGCCCTCAAGTACATACCTGCCCAACCGTTCCCGCGCCCGGCCCCAGGCTGTGTGCGGGACGGCGCACTCCGTCCGGAAGTGCGCGCGCCCCCACTCACAGCGCATGCGTGCCTGCGCTTCACCCTGGAGCGCACATCACGTACCTTGGTGGGCCGCGCCCCCCGCATCCTGATAGGTCAGGAGCAGATGTGCGTGAAAGGCCAGTGACGGGCCAGGCGTAGTAACTGCCAGACAGACACATTCCCAACACAGCCTCACTTAACCCTTACACTACTACAACAAGCTATTACATGTTTCTACTATTATATACAACAGTGATCTCCAGCAATGTCTTATACTATATAGTATCAAATAACGGCATCCCATTTTTAATAGCGTTATTAAGGATATGGCTATATACTTAACTCATGCTGTGCTAAACACAATCAAAGCACAGCATTTTATATTTGAAATGCATTATTAAAGCGATGGTGTCTATTTTGTCTATATGGCCAACCAGATGAACATAATAGGATTTTCTCCTTTTTACCTATAATTAAGAGCAAGGAGAGATCCAGACTATAGGGGAAATTTCGGGACAATTGAGGACACTCAGCACAAGAATGTACCAGAGGTATCTATGTGTACAACAGATATGTATGCAGGTAGGGGGGTCCTATAGGAGCAATCGAGACCCAAAAGGGGGGGGGGCGGCCCAGAGGAGGACAAGGGGAAGGAAACCCAGACGGGGGAGAGGAGGGGGGGCAGCAGGCCCATAGTGGGGTCCTAGAGGGGCCTATTTGTCAGAAAGGGGACGACCAGGGGTCCCAGCGTTTTGTAAAACCTGGGGGTGAACCCGTCCGGTCCCGGACTTTTCCCAGCAGGCGACCCCTTTATAGCATCCAGCTACCTCCTCCCGCCGTATAGGATCCTCCAGGACCTTGCTCTCCTCCAGGGGGATAACTGGGAGGGTCGTCTCCATTATGTAACTATCGAGTGCACCTTCTGGGCCCCGTTGTATTCCTTGAGGGGAAGCGTTGTCAATATTATAGAGGTTGGAGTAAAAGGTTTGGAATTCTTCCACAATCTGGGGTGTTTTATGTACCTCCTCTCCCCCAGCAGTTTTAATACTGGGTATGAAGGAACAGCCCTGCCTCGGGCGGAGGGACCGAGCCAGCAACCTACCGCACTTATCGGAGTGCTCGTATAGGCGTGCCCTACACCTGTCCCTGAATCTGAGGTAACATTGATCATACAGCCCTTTCAACTTCTGCCTGGCGTCTAATAAATCACGCAATCCCTTAGGAGACGAGAGGGCCTTGTGTGCCACCTCCAGTGTGTGTATAAGACCTAACGTGTTGCGCCCTTTCCCTCTTAAGCTTTGCGCCATGTTTGATGAAGACTCCCCGTAGCATACACTTAAGCGTTTCCCATTGTATCGGCTGTGAAGTGTCGTCGTTGCAGTGATCGATATGGAAGTTTGCCACTACAGCCTTGACCTCTGCCAGACATGGGATATCTTTTAAAAGGTTATCATTAAGACGCCAAGTGCATTGCCTTGGGGTCGCATCCGGAATTGAGAGGATCAGGAACACAGGGGCGTGGTCTGACCAAAGCATCTGCCCAATAGAGGACTCGGGGTCCACCGCTAGTGAATGGTGGCTCAAAAAAAAGTAATCTAAACGACTGTACATATTGGTATGAGAGAAGTATGTATAGTCCCTCTCGCCTCCATGCAAGACCCTCCACACATCTACCAACTGAAGGGACTGAAGAACTCTACGGAATCTATTAAGTCTAGAATGTGTAATTCTGGACCTTCCCTGGGAGGAATCCAATCTTGGATCCAAGACCATACCAGTATGGTTCCCTCCCCAAAATCTTCCAGCAAACGCAGCATCTCTACACCCGCCTCCACCTGCCCCTGGTTGGGCAAATATAAGTCGGCCAGAGTGTATCTCGCCCCATATAAGGTGAACCTGAGGAACAGGTACCTGCCCCCTGGGTCCGTTTTGGCATCCAGGTTTTCCAACGGAATGTTTTTGCGTATGGCGACAGACACTCCCTTTATTGACGGGGTTGGGGCTATGGAACCACTTGTTGTAATTTCTTTTTTTTTAATTTCGGGGATTTTCCCTTGGCAGAAGTGTGTCTCCTGCAGAAGGATTATGTCCACCTTTTCCTTGTGGAACCCATACAGAACTTCGCGTCCGCCGCGAAGTGCATCCGGGTGGGGGGAGACCAAGCTCAGCAAGATCAGCCACCCCAACGCCAGGAGGGTCCCAAGTATAATGGGTCAATAATGCTCACCAGATCCCGGTGGGGAAAAAAGAGGAAAAAGAAAAAAAAACGTCAGAGAGCCCGAGTAGAGATCCGGAGGCACACTTACTGATCCAGATTTCTTCTGGGGGCGCCCGCTCCCGAACCCACCGAGGGCCCTCTGCGGGAGGGGGGGAGGCGGGTCAAAGTCCAGCCAATCCGGGATCGGAAAAGGAGCCAAGCCCAAGAAGTCAAACATGCTAGACAGGTCCGCCTTGCTACGTAGCGCAAAAACAGAATTGTCCTTTCGGATTATGAGATGAAACGGGTGGCCCCATTTATATGAGGCCCCCACCTCTCGAAGCCTGTCGAGCAGAGGTGAAGCATTCTTCTCATCTGTAAAGTGCGACGAGAAACATCCGGCAATATCGTAATCTGTGAGCCCCTCCACTCGAATCTGCCTCGATCCCAGGCCCGCCGCAAAATATCTTCTTTGACGGTGAAGAAATGTATCCTGCACAATACATCTCTGGGAGCCTGGGGACCCCCAGCCGGCCGGCCGGCCACTCCTGTGGCTGTGGATCCGATCAATGTTCACCTCAGAGTCCAAGGGTCTCTCCAAAAGGGAATTGAATAGCTCCATGGTCGAAGAACATAGTGCTTCCGCTCGGATTGATTCAGGGATGCCGCGGATCTTCAGGTTGTTACGCCGATTCCTGTTTTCCTGGTCGTCGACTTGAAGTCTGAGGTCAGTCATCTGTTGGTGGTGCTGTGCCTGCATTCTCTCCAAGTTCACCAGCCGGGTCTCGTGGTCCGATCGGGAGTCCTCAAGAGTAGCGACTTTAGTCTCCAGGGCGGAGGATTTCTGCTGGATGTCTTCAATTTCCCTGCGTAGGGCTCTTTCAATTCTGATCGCTACAGCCTCCAAGTCCGCTTTAAGCTCTGCTTTCGTCTGCAAATATTGCAATATAGCCCGGAGGCTAGGATCATTGGCTGAGGTCGGGGGTGATCGGCCGCCCGTGGAAAACCGTAGTGGCGACCCTGGAGGAGAACCAACAAAACCATCATCCGGTTGCCGCGGAGGACTTGGACTGGAATATCCCAGGGAACTTGTGCATCCCTGCCCCGGGGCTACGTCTCTGAGTGAGACAACGCTGGACCTTGACGACCCTTCCAAACCACCCACTTTGGGGGGGCTTTGTAGGTGCCCTGAGTGGGTTGGGGTATAGACTTGAAGACCGGTCGGTTCGGGATGAACATCCACCCGCACCACTCTGTTCGCTACAGTTAAGCTTGTCGCTCTTCTCCTGGGTTCGTTCCGTGCAAAGGTGGTGGGGAGTCTCCCCTTAAGACCGCTGCGCCGGCCCGCTGTGGGGACATTTGGGGCTTATCTGCTTCTTCGCTGCTTGTTATAGGGCTGGGGCCCACCGGGAATTCCGCCGCCACCGGGGTTGTTGGGGTGGCCAGTCCGCCTCTGTCATGGGCTCTGCAGCTTACACCTGCGCTGGAGGAGAGCTAATAGCAGGGTTGTGGATACATTTGGAGCTCGTCCGCTCCTTCACAGCTCACAGCATTGATAGTGCCCGCCGGGTGTTCCACCTCCACCGGGGTTGTTGGGGTGGCCAGTCCGCCCCTGTCACGGGCTCCGCTGCTCATGCCTGCTCTGGAGGAGAGCAGGACGCCGCCTGGCTCCCTATCTGAGGCGGCTGCCACTGCCCCCTCTCTACTGTCTCCCCTCCGCCCCCACTCTCTATTCACGCAGCTCACCACCGAGCTGTCTTCACTGGAGGGCACGTCCTCCGCGCCGCATCAGCGTCCGGCTGCCCCCGCCCTCCGCCTCTTCTCCGCTCCTCGCAGTCGGCCCCAGCCTCCGCCGCCGCCGGTCCCCGGGTGTCATCGGGGGACATCTCCACATCCGCACCGCTCATCCCAGCCATACTCGAGGTGGGTCCCAGCTCCTCTTCTGTGGGCATCGCTCCACCATGCTGCGTGCCTGCCCCGGCGCGTCCGCTCCTCCTCTCCTGTCGGTCACTTGCAGCAGGCGCCATCTTGACCTGCGGAGCCCTTGGCCCCGACTGGGATTTAGGATGGAAAAAGCCCCGATTGCAGCCTTCGGGGGCGCTTTGGCGACACCCCCAGCCTTCCTCTTCTTGTTGCCCCTCATCCAGCTGATCTGGGAAGAAAGTGGGGTGCGTAAATCAACTAAATGGTCTGGGGTTAGTCGGGAGCTCCTCTCCGTGCGTCCTTACTCCTGCATGCCGAAGCCACGCCCCCGGCATGCTTACATTGCCTGGTGTGAGTCTAGGTCTCGGCCTTGTAGGGTGTTTTCTATTTGCAACATTGCCTGGATTCGGGCCTTCAACTTAGTACCCTCAAGGGACAGGTGTCAGCCCTGGCAATTTTCTTCCAAAGGTCTTTTGCCAATCACCGGTTGGTCAAGACTTTTTTTCAGGGAGTTACTCATTTGCGTCCACCACGTAAACCTATGCTACCGGTTTGGGATCTAAATTTGATGTTGTCCGCTCTGCAGGGTCCTCCCTTTGAGCCTATCAGTGGGGCTGCCTTGCCCATTATGACTCTTAAGGTGGCCTTCCTGGTGGCCATTATCTCGGTTAGGCGAGTCTCTGAGCTGGCTGCTCTTTCCATCAAACCTCCTCATTTTGAGCGGCATCATGATAAGGTGGTGTTTCGGCTTAAGCCGGATTTCTTGCCTGTCTGTTTTTCATCCCAATCAGGACATTGTTTTGCCTTCTCTGTGTCCTAATCTTGCTAATTCCAAGGAGCGGACGCTTCATTCTCTGGATGTTGTCAGGTCTCTGAAGTTTTATTTGGTTGCTACTGAGTCTTTCAGGAGATCTGACGCTCTTTTTGTTCTTCCTGCTGGACCTAGGAAGGGTCTGCCTCTGGCTAAATCCACTATCAGCAAGTGGATCCGTCAGGCGGTGGAGCAGGCCTATTCTGCTAAGGGGAAGGCTTCTCCTTTTAGGGTTACTGCTCATTCTACTTGTGCTATCGGTGCGTCTTGGGCTTTTCAGCACCAAGCTTCTGTTGAACAAGTTGGTCTTCTGTTCATACTTTTTCCAAGTTTTACAAAGTTGATGTTAAGGCCTCAGCTGATGCTGCTTTTGGCCACAAGGTACTCCAGGCGGTGGTGGTCTAAACCGTCTGTTGTTACTTTCTTTTTGGGGATCCAACCCTACTTTATGGACACTGCTTTTGGATGTCCCAGATGTGATGACTTTGTGAAGCATGCCGTGCCATGCATAGTAAAAGCAATTCTACAGGTGAGTACTCTTGTCTTTTGTCCCACTTGCGCCAGAGGCATTGTTTTGGACCATGAGCATGCGGTCGCCCCTGACCCTAGCCCTGTATTACCATCGGCCTCTCCGGACCCTCCGCTGCTGCATTTGGCCCCTAGTGAAGGGGGAGCCAGCAAAGGGTCTTATACTGATTTTGCGCATAGGCTGGCTAGTTTTGAGAAGCAGATCGAGTTGACAGCCCCTAAGAGGGCCTCAAGTAAGAAGCGGTATTTGGAGCGGATTTACTCGGTGAAATATTCCGCTGGCGATGACAGTATCTCTGGTTCCTCCTCGGACGAGGATTCTTGTCTCCCGGATGATACAGAGAATTTGCTCTCCTCCGTGTTTGATACCCTACACATTGTTCCTCCCAGAGTGGCTAAGAGGAAGCTGGGTGATTTATTTCGGCCTGAGAGGCAAGGACGGGTCTTCCCGGAGCAGCCTCACTTTGCTAACATGATCTTTAAGGAATGGGAAAGGCCCAACAAGTTACCGTCGGTCCCTAAGGACCTGGATAGGCGGTACCCCTTCCCTGCTCAATTGGTTCGGTTATGGTGTCACCCTCCCGAGGTGGATCCTTGCATGTCAGGCTTGTCTAATACCACTGTTATGCCGTCACCTGATAATGCCTCCTTACGTGTTCCTGCAGACAAGTGCATGGATCAGCTGGTCTGCCATGCGTTCACCTTTGCTGGTGCCTTCTTTCGCCTGGCGTGTGCCTCAGCAATTCTCACTAGCCAACAGGAGAAAGGTGAGACAACTTGTGGCTAGAGCTAAGGCTCGCAAGCGGGCTGAGGAGTATAAGGAACTCAAGGCTTGCTTGGATTTCATTGGCTTTGTTGTTACTGCCATGGATGATGTGGTCAGGATTGGTGCCAGGATTTCGGCCTTGCTTGTTGCCCTGCGCCGCTCGCTCTGGCTGAAGCCGTGGTCGGCTGATGCGGCTGCCAAGAAGTCCCTCACAAGCCTACCTTTTGTGGGAAGCCGGCTGTTTGGGGAGCGCCTGGACCTTCTGGTCAGGGATGGTAGACTCTCTCAGAGAAGGAAGCCTGCTCGTTCCTTTCGGAACCCCTCTTCCTATCGTTCCTTTCGAGGAGGAAGAGGTTCTTCATTTCCCGGTGCTCGCAGAGACAACTGGGGCAGAGGTGGGTCCCGCGGCCAACCCAACCCCTCATGGGGAGCTAAGTCCAAACCCCCTGCCAAGCCCTCTCAGGCATGAGGGGGCGCCCGCACCCATCCAGGTGGGGGGACGGCTTCTGCTGTTTGCTCAGATCTGAAGGCGTCGCGTCTCGGATCGGTGGATTCAGGAGGTAGTGTCCTCCGGTTACAAGATAGAGCTGGCAGCCAGGCCGCCCACATAATCCGTTCAAGGATAGCTAAGGGCTCAAGCTTTGAGACCGGCATGTGTGACACCTCCTGCGGATAGGTGTGATTTGCCCTGTGCCCCGGCAGGAACAGGGTCAGGGGTTCTACTCCAACCTGTTCACGGTCGATTCGGCCCCTGGCGACTTCATGACCACGGTAGACATCAGGGATGCTTATCTGCACATCCCGATTTTCCAGGGACATCAGAAGTTCCTGAGGTTTGCTCTGGAGGATCAGCATTACCAGTTTGTAGCACTCCCATTCGGGATATCCTCAGCCCCCCGTGTGTTCACCAAGGTGCTGGCAGGCATCATGGCTATCCTGAGGAGCCAGGGCATTCGTGTGTTACCCTATCTGGCCTTCGGTTGGGTAATCAATTACCCCAAGTCCTTTGTCATCTTGGGGGTGCAGTACCCTTCGCCCAATTTCACATGAGACCTCTACAATTGAACCTGCTGACCGTCTGGAATCGGATGAAGGAATCTCTGGAACAAGGCTTTTCCCTGTCCCCCCTGGCCAGGCAGTCCCTCTTGTGGTGGTTGGGACTCCCGGAACCTGCTGGTGGGCAAGTCCTTTCTGACTCCCCATTGGGAGATAGTTACCACGGATGCCAGTCTGACAGGCTGGGGAGGTGTTTGGCAGACCCAGAAGATCCAGGGTCAGTGGGGTCCGCAGGAGAACTGTTTACCCATAAATCTCTTGGAGCTGAGAGCGATCCGGTTGGTTCTTCTACGCTTGACTCCCCATTTAAGAGGCCGCGCGATCCAGGTTCACTCGGACAATCAGACTGCTGTGGCCTACATCAACCACCAGGGTGGGACTCGGAGCAAGAGATCCCTCAAGGAGGTAACCCAGTAACCCAGATTCTGACTTGGGCAGAGGAGAATGTTCCCTGCATCTCGGCGGTCTACATCCCAGGGGTGGAAAACCAGGAGGCAGACTCCCTGAGCAGGAGTTCCTTGCACCTGGGGGAATTGGTCCCTCAGCAGCGAGACCTTTCAGGCTCTGTGTCTCCACTGGGGTCAGCCGGACGTGGATCTGTTTGCGTCCAGACACAATCACAAGCTTCCAAGGTTCCTCTCCCTCTCAAGAGATCCTCTGGCCATTGCAACAGACGCTCTGGCGATTCCTTGGACAGAGTTCAAATTTCTGTATGCATTCCCTCCGTTTCCGCTCCTGGGCAGAGTGCTGCGCAAGATAGCCCAGGAAGGGGTACCAACCTTCCTGGTGGCTCCCCGCTGGCCGAGATGGAGTTGGTTTGCAGACATAGTCCAGATGTCAATAGATCACTACATCATGCCCGACGACCCAGGGCTTCTCACACAGGGGTCGCTGCGGCACACCAATTTACGGACTCTGGCTATTGAAACCTAAATCCTGATGGAGAAGGGGTTATCAGCCACGGTTGTGCATACAATGATTCAGGCACTGAAGAAATTTTCTTCCATGATATACTACAGAGTTTGGCACGCCTATATCGCTTGGTGCGAGGCCAAGAGCCTTCCTTGCCGAAAATTTGCTATTTCTAGGATTCTGGTGTTTTTACAACACGGCTTAGACTTGGTTCTTCAGCTGAGCACCCTCAAGGGTCAGGTCTCGGCTTGATCCATTGCCAACCATAGGTTGATCAAGACTTTTTTCCAGGGAGTTACCCATGTCCGGCCACTGCGTAAGTCAGAATTACCGGTGTGGGACTTGAATTTAGTACTATCTGCTATCCAGGGTCCTCCCTTCGAGCCATTGAGCGATGCTGCATTGTCTATGTTGACTCTCAAAGTGGACTCTCAGGAAATCGGATTTGTTTTTGTCCTAACAGAGGGTTCTAGGAAAGGATTGCCACCAGCCAAGGCCACTCTCAGTAAGTGGATCAGACAGGCGGTGATACAAGCTTATTCTGCCAGGGGGAAGGAACCCCCTTTTCGGATCACAGCTCATTCTACCAGAGGTATCGTGCCTCTTGGGCTTTTCAGCACCAGGCATCGGTGGAACAAGTTTGTAAGGACGCCACTTGGTCTTCAGTTCATACTTTTACAAAGTTTTACAAGGTGGATGTCATGGCCTCAGCTGGCGCTGTTTTTGGCCGAAAGGTGCTTCAGGCGGTAGTGAAATAAACTACATGCTGTTCCGCACTGGGGATCCCGCCCATATGGACACTGCCTTTGGATGTCCCAATCGGGAAGATATTGGGATGGCCTGGACTGGATGTAGGGAAAAATGCAATTCTGTGAAACTCACCTGTCGAATTGTTTTTGTATACATCCAGTCCAGGCCGTCCCACCCCGCCCTTGTGTTCATTATGTCCTGTATGCCTGTTATGGTGATCAACAATTTTTGTTCATAGGACACTGTTTTTTTCTAGTTTTTGCTTAGAGAGAGTACAAGCTGAAGCTATGTGAAGTAACATGGTTTCTTAGTCCTCCCGGCCTGCCCTCTTTTGTTGAATACTGCTTTTAAACCAGTGGGGAATGATAGAGGGGCAGCTGCCTTTATAGGGGGCCAGGAGGAGCTATATCTTTGATCTTGCAGTCAAGCACCCTCTAGAGGCAAACACCCAATCGTGAAGATTTTGGGACGGCCTGGACTGGATATATACAAAAACAATTCTACAGGTGAGTTTCATAGAATTGTATTTTTTAGCCCCTGAGCAGATTCTGCCCATGAATCCTCTCCTCCAGAGATGGTAAAGGGCATCCTATGATCCGCTCGGCAGACCTGTTTATCTTCTTCAGCCTATGCTTGTCTTTGGCTGTAGCCCCACTGTACCAGACAGTGAAAGAGGTGGTCAGTATCAATCCTATGGCAGCATTGTAGAAGGTTTTTAAGATCCTTTTAGACATACCGTATCTTACCAATTATCTCAAGAAGTATAGTCTCTGTTGGGCCTTCTTTAAATCTTAATCTTAACACTCAATGTTAGTGTTGCTTTTTCAGACCAACACTACTCAAATATTTATGATAAAACTTGCTGGGTCTGTGCTTTCATACCACTGGCATGCCGGATGTGATGGTCCGCAGCCAATGGGGGTGCACTGGACAGACTCCATATAAAGATCATGGTCGTCTGGCATATATTATTGTTCATCAGGGGAGTGCAGGAGTGGTCTTCCCACTAAATGTTAACTTCTGTGACCTCCCAAAGTCTGATACCTCTGGGGGTGGGCAAGTAAGTGGACACGCGTAAGAGACTCTCTAGTCTGAGTAAACCGTAAACATTTTTTTTTAATCCTTTTCCTTAGTAAATAAGCCACATTTTAGCAGAACTGCAAAATAGAATGTGTTTGAGTAGGACAGCATGGAACAGTCATGGTGTCACAGTTACTCTCGATCAATAGGCTCAATTAACCCAAATGCCTGTAAGCTCTTTGCTGACATTCTGACATGCACCAAACCGACAGATAATTTATACGCTAGATGCTAATAAGCTCATAATGAAAAGGGAGAAAATCCTTTACGGACTTGTTTGTTGAATGCATTGCATTGAATTGGATTGGCAACTTGTGTCCCTTCAGAGATTTTTTATTTGATTTTTTGTTTTTGGAATGTCAATGTCAGACTTTATTGTGGACTGTCAAATTGATCCTTATAACACATGAACATGTATTTTCTCTTAGGCCACAATACGAGAATTCCTATGTTGAGGAGTTCAGACATCTGGAAGCTCAAGAAATGGAGATGTACAGCAGTGATGCCAATGAGGCTGGTAAAGATATTTTTTTTTATATATATTTTGATAAGTTTCACTTTTTTATCCCTGTTGAGTTGCAGTGCTACGTTTATTATTATCGGGGCTTTTTATTATCCACTAAATCCATTGTAAGGGGAGTAGCATCAAATTGCAGGCTTCTTTAAAGCGGACCAGCCCTTGACCTCAGTGCTGCAGGGAAGACTAGATCATGCGCTAGTTGCCCAGTGACTACGACAGTGGGATTACAGCAGGTGGCAGGTGGGTGAATCTATAGAAGCTGGCTTTAAAGCAGATCAAAACCCGTCATTTTGACTATCCCGTGTTTTGATGCCCAGCTGTTAACCCCCCCAGATGTCCCATAGAAAGTTTCCTCTCCCCAGTCCTACAGGGACTGTCATTCAGTCTGAGCCGTTTACCGTGCATATTTAATATTCTTAGTATACAGTACGTCCTGCTCCAAATATAATACTTACAAGTGGGTTATACTCCGCCAGATGGCGCTGGACTGCAGAGACATCGAGAATAGGCTCCTCCCAGCCCCTCAAATACCCGGGGACCTCCCACAAATACCCAGATTTTCTCTGCAGTCTGGCTGCGAAGGACGAGAAATGGCTCTCTACTCGTAGGTGAGCGGGGCTTTTAGCCTGCGACCCTGTAGGACTATTCCCACCCGTTCCACTAGGAATATGCCTCCCAGCCTTGGCTGCACTGGTCGGGTGAAGGTAGGCAGCACCGCTGTTAGGAGCGCTGCTCCACCGCAATCCCCCACCAAAGGGTAGGCGGTTCAGGTTTATGGTGAGCCTCTATGGGATGCCCCTCCCGCACTATTGCCCCTTGCCCCTGCCTATCGGTGGGCCCTGTTTAAGTGGCCGCTGTCCTCCCTCATTCTCCTTGTAGCCTTCGGGGGAAAAGAGGGGGGGGGGGGGTGTGTGTGTGTAAATGTGTATGCTATGCATTCTGTGTTTTAGACTTTATATTTATTCTGTCTGTCTTGTGTCAGCCGTCGCGCTGGCTTCCTTTTACTGTCTAAAATTGCCGCCGCCGCGCTCTTTTTGTCAACACTTTGTTCCGCGCTTGGTGGCATTACCTCGCTTGGTGGCATTACCTCAGGCGCTGGTGCGCCGTCATTGGCTGCTTGTCACGTCCTGGCTTCGTGCTCTTCGGGGGGGCGTCTATGGCGCGCTCCACGTCGCTGATACTGGCCCGCCCCTCGAGGTATACCAACGCCATTTTTAACCTGCTTGGTTGGCCCATGCGCGATGGACCTCTACCTACCGCGGTCCGTAAGTGCCCTCGCGGGCGGCTTTATATTCTTCCTATTCTAAGCATACATCACGTGCTGCTCCATCTATAATACTTACACATGGGTAATCCTCCGCCAGAGGGCGCTGTTCACTGCAGACATGCAAAAACAGGCTCCTCCCGGCCCTTCATATACCCAGGGACCTCCCACAAATCCCCAGATTTCTCTGCAGTGCCGACTGCGAAGACATGAAGTATCACTCTCTCGCAGGTGAGCGGGGCTATTACAGCCTGCGGCCCTGCAGGACTATTACCACCCGTCCTCTTCGATACAGATGTGCCTCCCAGCCTGGGCTGCGCTGGTCGGGTGAAGTTAGGCAGCACCTCGTGTGCTCACGGAGCTACGCTCCACCACAATCCCCCACCATAGGGTAGGCGGTTTAGGCCGATCGTGAGCCTCCATTAGATGCCCCTCCTGCATTCTTGCCCGTGCCCCCTCATAGCGATAATTCATGGTGCAGGTCCGCTTCTCCCTCGCTTCCTCCCGTAGCTCGGGGGAAAAGAAAGGTGGGGGGGGGTATGTGTGGCAGTCCTAGTGTATCATAACACGCTTTAGGCCATTGATTTTTCATTTGACTTGGGTGTCAGTGCCGCGCTCCTCGCTCCACATAAGGTTGCGCGCGTGTTTGTCCTTCATACATTAGTGTGCAGCCCGGGCGGCAGCATCATTCTCTAGTAGGAGAGCAATCTCCTTAATCACATTTTGGATGTGTGTATGTCACTACTGTTATTCATGTTGCGCTGGTTAGAGCTTCGCGCTCTTTGGGGGAGGCGGGGACTCGGCATGATGCGGCCCGCGTCACAGCCAGATCAGGCCCACCCCTTGAGGTTCGCTTGGCGCCATTTTGACTATCTTCGCGCGCGAGCGTGGTTGGAATCCGCCTCCTCCCTTGGTCATGTAGGTTCCCTCCAGGGCGGTTTTCTGAGGAAGGTGAGCTATTCTCAGATTCGGGCTCCTCGGATGAGATGCCCGGGAGCCGTGATGATTCTGGGCCCGGTTCTTGGGGCCTGTGTGACACAGATCTGCTTATTAAGATCTTTGAGGTTTTGTCTATCTCCCCTCCTGGAGGGCTTCCAAGCCTAAGAAGGAGAGTTTCCACACAGTGCCGCGGCGCTTGGAATTTCTGGGACAGGAACATTTCCAGAATCTTATATCCCAAGAATGGGAATCGCCTTGTAAACTTAAAGGGGTTCCAGGGGTCTGGGATTGGAAGTACACTTTCCCTTCTGATGTGGTTAACTTTTGGTCAGCACCTCTTGTGGTGGATGCACCGATTATAGGGGTTACTAACCCCCCCTTCATGACGGCTCCTTATTACCGTACTCTTCGGGATGCTGAGGACCGGCGCATTGACAGACTGGCTTCCCACGCCTTTTCGTGTGCAGGGACGGCTCTGCGCCCGGTCTGTGCCGGGACCATCACGGCAGTGGCCGCCTGGACTCTCGTTAGAAAAGTACTTGACCACCGACCTGAGGACCTCCCCTGGGGGGTGTTTAATGCGCTATCAGACTGTGATGTGTTTGTGAGGTTTATCCTCTCAGCTCTGGATGACACCATTAAGATGTGTGCTAGAACCTCTGCCCTTGTGGTAGCTATTCGCCGCCTGGTCTGGCTGCGACAGTGGGGTACTGACGATGATACGAAAAAGGCTCTCACTGGCCTTCCCTTCAGAGGACGGCGTCTATTTGGGGCCCGTTTGGACCTTTTTGGAAAAAAGGGTAAGGCACCCCTACGCAGAAGGCCGTCTCGGCCTCCTCGGAGCAGGGACACCCCTCCCCCTCCCTACGTTAGTGTCAAGCACGAACCTGAGGTGTGCTTCCAACTTTTCGGAGTGGATTACCACTCCAGGGTGGGCAGGCAACGCCCTGGGCCCTCTGGCAGGGCTAAGTCCAAATCTGCCAAGACTTCCCAAGCATGAAGGGACTCCCTCGCCCTTCTGGACGAGGGGACTGCCACAGCACCTGGCTCCTATCTGGGAGCGTATCTTCTCCTTCTGGTGGATCCAGGAGGTAGTTCCCCTGGACACAGGATGGAATTGCCTGGCCGGTCCCTCTCGGGAGGTTGTCAGGGTGCTTCTAGCCCCTGTTTTCCCCTCAGGAGTTGGTGCAGGCCGTGCTCGGCCTGCAGGGTCTGGGCTTACTTGCAGGTTGCCCTTAACAGAATGGGGCGATGGCCTCTGTTAACCTTTTCTTTTTCCCTCAAAATGATGAGGCAGTCTGGGCCATGCTGGCCTATGGTAGGCTTGGCAATTCTACACTCACAGGGAGTCCCTGTATGATATCTCTGTCTTGGGACACAGGCGCCCTGTGCAAGGGGGGCTTCTGGCCTCCTGCGGAGTTCTAGATCCTGTTACTTCCCCCTGTGTCTTCTGGACACCAAGACTGTTAGTCAGTGTTGCAGGACCAACCCTGCGGATTGGGGCCTTGTTTTTGGCCTCTCTCCCGCTCCCAGGCTACTCGCCATGGCGCGGATGGGGGTGATGTCTCGGGCATGCCTGTGGGGCGTCCGCACTAGGACCTACCGGGTTGTTTTTCCTTACTCCCCAATCTCTACGTCAGGCCGAGTGGGTTAGTCGGCCGGTGGTGTCCCCTGGGAGTTACTGGATGGGTGCTCAGTCACCTCAATCCCTCATGGTCCCTTATCCGCTATCTCCATTCCTTGGATTCGGTTCAGGCTTGAGCCTTCTTCCTTGGCAACAAGTGGACTCCTGGTTACGGGGGCTCTGTCCCCCTTTGCTGACATCTTACTTCACCAGGCAGGATTGCAGCTGGTGGGCCCGTTGGTGGCGTATCAGATGATGTCCCTTATATACAGAGCCTTTGGGCTCTTCGGCACAGTAGGTTATTGATCCTAGATGGGGTTCCAGCACCCCGTGAGCTAGGTCTGTGCTCATTCCCCTTTGGTACAGTTGTTCCCCTTGAGCTGGTTATATTCAAGGACCCTGTCAGGGGGCACCCCCTTCTTTGCTTGCATCTTCCTGTGCATGGTCACCTTGGGTACCAAGTAGTGCAGGTTGGCGGGGTGGGGGGGGGGGGGAATTTCTTCCAAAACCCTCCCGTGGTTCCTAGGTAGGTTCCCTTAGAGGGTCCATCTTACCTACCGGCTTTGTTAAAACAATGAGCCTTCCATTGACTCTGTACTGCTGGACTTCTCCTCTTCAGGACCTGTCTATTTGGGGACTCTTGGCCTGTTGGAAGCAGGATGATTCTCTTGGAAAGGCTCCTGATCCTGATCTGGGTGGGGGTCTACGTCCCCTGCTCCTCAGTGGTATTCGCTCCAATGGATGTCTTTCAGTGGCAGGTTGTGCTATCCTGGTGCCCCTCTGAGAGCCAACTAGGGTGGCTCTGTTGGGTCTCGCTAATATCACAGGGGCTCTGCCCTTGTTTTTACTGCCCCAGAATATTCTGACTCAGGTCATGGGGGCTTAGTAAATCTATGTATAGACTTTCTATTTTATATTTAGAAGTGGCTAATTTACTTTTCCTAATCCTATGAGTACTCAAGGAAAAGGTAAGTATTAGGTGCGCTATAGAGGGAAATGAAGGTTAGTGGATAAAAATGGTTAGAACAGGGAGAAAAGTTGGTTAGCGTTGCAGGTGATTCTTCCAAATGAGCTTGTTAAAGGCTGGAAAGGGAAAGTTGGTTAGTTAGGATTAGGAATGTTTGAGGGTGGTATTTCTACCATTTAATCAAACCAGCAACAACCAGTATCATTGCTTCTGGCATTGATCTGGCCTCAAAAATCTCCAAGAATGCTGGAGATTTTTTCTCTGCCTGGTTACCAACTTAATGGTTACCTGGACTGTAAGGACCCAGTGCCGTATATGGCTCTATTGGGTACTTATTGTAAATATATATAAACAATAAGTAATTGTAATTACAGGTGGTGCACAGTGCTGGACTCGCCTGTCTTCTTAGGTTGATTGAAGTTTTGAATCCTTTTCGGTATTTGGAGCGCTGGTTTGCTTTTTTTTTGTTAGGTAAGTACTTGAGAGTGGACTGAGGTTCCTGGTAGTGGCGCTGTTGTGAGCGAGTATGGAGTTTTTGATTGAGACCTGTTTCAAGGGAGGTCTGTTGAGATGTTCGAGAGTGGCCTAGGGTTGTGGTTGTAATTTGGCTTTGGGTCAGGAAAGGGATGTAACCCGGTTTGTGATGTATGACTGCTTTGAATGGGTAGTGAGGATTGTACAGGGTTAAGAGCCTTTGATAAGCTGCAAAGGTATGTGGAATGCTTTAAACCCAGCGTCGTTGAGTGCTGGTTCCCCAATATGTGTACTAGGCAGAGCAAGGTTAGTAGCTGTGGCTTTTCTTTGTGTGCGATATGCAGGTTGCTGCTAAAATATGCGGTTTGCAAGGTGTCTAGAAGTTATTGCCGCTATTAGCGGGTAGTGTATGCAGGATGTTTATGATAGCCGCTTCTGCGGCTTTATATATGCGCTAGTAGGATGTAGCCGCTTCAGCGGCGGAGAAGTGTAGCGTGGCCGGCGGAGGCTCGGCTGGAAGCAACTGGCCGCTCCTGCGGCTTTTGTGCGTGCCCGAAGGTAAAGCGGCGAAGAAGTGTAGCGTGGCCGGCGGAGGCTTTGCTAGGAATCACCATTTCTATTTTATGTCTTCTCTTCATTCACCCTGCCATGTGGGTTTCTGCGCACGGTCGTGCTGATAAAGAGACCCGTGAGATTGATGGCCCCTGGGTGGCCTAGTGAACTGTGGTTCGCAGATGCTTCTGCTGAGGTCAGCGGACCTGTACGCTCTCTCAGGAGTGCGGTTTTGCCCTTGTCAGGCTCCTTATGTCGTCCCAATCTACAGACTCTAGTCTGAGGGCTTGACAGCTGATTCATTCACCCCTTGGAGACGGGTTTACCTTCTGGGTGACTTGGTCTATGGGGGGCTAAGAGCAAGCTTCTTTCTTCTTCTTCCTCCGTCTATTGTGGGTTATTTTGTACCCATATTGATTGGCATGAGTCTTGGTCTCTCCCCTGTTGGACGTCTTGGTTCCCAGGGTTCTAGAGTTGTTACAGCATAGGTTGGGGTTGGCTCCCCATCTAGGTACTCTGAAGGTTCAGGTTCTGTCCTGTCTGCCTTCCTGTAGAAGTCTGGTTCAGTCTTCCTTGTTAGGAGTTCTCTTGGGGATTGCTCAGGGGCATCTCCCAAGTAGTTCTATGGCCCCTGTTGGGATCAATTTTAATTCTGTTTGCCCTGCGGATTGTTCCCTTGGGACTTATTCTGGATGCTGTCTGAGCTGTTTTGTAGTTCAAGTCACCCCTCCGGGGGCTGTTGCTTCAGTCAGACGTGTGCCTGAGAAGGTGGCTCTGATTACTTAGCCCTCGTTCATTATATATATACACACCATGATGTGGTGGTATTCCGCCTTACGCCGGACCCTTTTGTCCAAGGTGGTGTTTTATGTTCATTATTTAATTCCTTTTAGTCTGCCTATGGGCCTTATTCTTAGTAATGCTGAAGTAAGGGGTCTACATTCCCTCAACAGGTGTTGATATTTTCCTGGTTGTTTCTTGTCCCTTAGGGGGACTGATGCCATTTGGGGTCTGCGGGCACCTCCATATGTATGCATCTGATCTCGTTTGCTTCCAGGGCCTATGCGCCCTTTGGACTGATCTTACTTGGATGGTTTGCCTTCTTGGTCCTGAGTAAAGGTTTCGGCTTCTTGCTGATCCTTGTTTGTGAAAGGGTCAGTATCCCCACCTGTCTTGCGGGAGACCAGTTTTCAATTCCCCGTTGGGGAGAGTTCTAAGTTTTACCGTGGCTTCTGTTGCCTTTGGGCTGGTTAGGTCGTTACACTGGCCTATTCCTTTAAGGGGGAAGAATCTCCCTCTCTTTTTATTCTGTTCTACTGGTGTTTGGGTACCTTTGGCCCTTCAGCACCAGGTTTTTCTGTTAAACAGGTTTGCTAGACCGCTGCTTGTTTTCTGTTCATACCTTTTCAAAGGTTTTGTTATGAGATTGACGTTAGAGCCTCTGCTCATGTCATACTTAGTTGCAAGGTTTGCAGGTGACAGCACCTTTACTGTCTGCTGTGCCTTTTTTGTTGGGGATCCCACCCTACTTTATGGACACTGCTATTGGATGTCCCACGTGTAAGTATTATATTGGAGCAGGACGTACTGTATGCTTAGAATAATACAATTCTGTGAAATACTCACCTGTAGAATTGGTATTATACGCATACAGTACGTCCTGCTCCACCCCACCCTGGTTTTACATTTTTCTGGATCCCCTGTATGGTGATTGTTATCATTGCTATTGTTACCAGTTTGGTGGTTGGTTTCTCCCGGCTTCTTTTTCACTGCTTTTCAATGCTGGGGATTTGTGGGAGGTCCCTGGGTATTTGAAGGGCCGGGAGGAGCCTGTTTTTGCATGTCTGCAGTGAACAGCGCCCTCTGGTGGAGGATTACCCACGTGTAAGTATTATATTGGAGGACGTACTGTATGCGTATAATACCAATTCCACAGGTGAGTATTTCACAGAATTGTATTTTTGAGTTACACAGAGACAAGGTAATTTTTCGGTTTAAGCCTGATTTTTTTACCTAAGGTCGTTTCTCCCTTCACCTTAATCAAGAGGTAATTCTACCTTCTTTATGCCCTGTTCTGGCTAATGCTAAGGAAAGGGCGTTTTATTCTTTAGATGTAGTCAGAGCCATAAGATATTACATGGCAGCTACAGATTCCTTCCGCAAGACGGATTTTCTTTTTGTTATATCGGAAGGGCCGAGAAAGGGGCTTCCGCCAGCTAAAGCCACTGTCAGTAAGTGGATTAGGCAGGCTGTAGAAAGAGCCTACTCGGCCAAGGGGAAGGAACCCCCTTTTCGGGTCACGGCCTATTCCACTAGAGCCATTGGTGCTTCCTGGGCTATTCCAAGTATGTCTCACACCCTGCTTCGGAATGATTAATAACACGTGGGTTATGTCCAGTAGAGGGCGAACTTCTGCAGAGATGACTAGAAAAATAGAAGCCCCTCCCAATCCATAAATACCTGGGACCTCCCACACATTCCCCAGTCTTCGTCTCTGCAGACGGCGAGCAAGTCAGAAGATGGCTGTCTCCTTCCTTTGCAGGTATGCCGGGTTTACACCCGGCCAATTTATCTCTATTTCTGCCCGGACCTTGTTTTAAATAGATTACTTTGCCTCCCAGCCTCGGCTGTAGGTCCAGCCGAGGGTAGGTTACACCTTAGTGGTGTACTAACTAGGAGCCATGCTCCTCCGTGAGACCCCCACCAAGGGGTAGGCGGTTTGTCAGGTTGGTGACCCTGACATGGGAGGCCCTGTCCGTATTGAAACTATCGCTACATATCTATATGTAGCTATTGGCTTCCCCTCCATTACTCCCTGTTCCCGGATAGTAGGGGGAGGGGGGGTGGTCCTCCATTGTTCCCCCATATAGTTGTCTGTCAGTGCGTTTGTGCTTTTTCTTCACGCTTTTACTTCACGCTCTGGCTACTGCCAGCGCTTGGGTACGTATGTGTGTGTCAGTGTTTGAATTGTGTGTCTCTTGACTGCAGCCCGCACGCTCGCTATTTAGTGGCGGCGGGCCAGTTACATTATGGCCGGTTACTTTTTGGCCGGCTCCGCAGCATGGCTGGGGAGCGCGGCTCTCCTTCCTCGGCTGTTACGACCTGCCCCCCTCCTTTGACGCGTCTTGCGGCTCTCAGCCCTATTGGCTGGAAGCCGTTCTGGCGTTTTCCCGGGTCGGGAGGGGGCGGGGCCATGCGCAGATCGTGCACGATCCGCGCTGGCCCGCCCTTCTTCTTGCTGTTCTCCGGGTGTTGGACGCCATTCCTTGCTGCCGGCTGATTGTGAGTGCCCCTCGGGGCCCCTTGGTTCTATTATTGTTTTCTTAATTGCGCTAGTATTACTGCGCCCCGGTGGCCTGGGAATTCCGCATTTATTTTCTGCATTTGTTATCCAGCATTACCATATCTCGTGTGGGTGTGTGATATTATGTTCTGTGTATATATATGTACATATATTTATATATATGTAAATGGATGTCTTATGCCTGCATATGTTTGTGCATTAGGATGCCTCTGGGTGCATATTCTTAGGGGTCCCTTATTGTGTCTTTTAGGTGGGACTACCTAGCCTTTAATACAAAAGGGGGTTCTCCCAGTCCTTAGGTCCCTTGTTGTCAAATTGGGGTTCCCTTTTGTCATTGCAAATCCTCCCACTAACGGACACTAAGGGGCATCCCGGGTAGCTTCATAGCGTAATTCCCATTTGTCATTGCGACTACCCTTAAAAATCACCATATGGAGGCTTCCCAGGATACCGGGCTCGGGATCCCTTCGGGGCAACCCTGGCAGTGTGTGGTCTGTGGGGTTTCCCTTGTGGGAGACTATGTGCAAATTTGTATACCATGTGCACGGCAGGCCAATGCGCGGCAATCCGGGCCCCGTACGGCCGGGTCGGCTCCGCTGGCCTCATCACCTACACCCCCTCGCCTGGCTTTGACCCCAAGTGACGTCATTAGCGGGGAGTCGTAATCCGATGTCTGTGCCAGATTGGCCAACATTGAGAAGATGATTGCTAGCTCTGCGGCCAGCAAGGCCCCAGCTAAGAGACGGCATTTGGCGCTTTCCGTGCCGGCCTTTGATTATGACGATTATGATTCGTTTGATTGGTCTGTTTATTCCCCGCTTGAGGAAGGGGTATTGTTTTCAGACTCTGATGGCTCTGACTATCAGCAGTACCTGGATGCTGATGCCGGTACGGAGCGCGGGGCTACCGTGGATACCCTCAGACTCCTGTCCCATATTTTTGATGTGCTTGCTATTTCCCCTCCTGCGGAAGGCCGCCCGGCAACGGGGGGATTTTTTTGGTACCTGGATCAGAAGCACTACCTGATCCTTAAAGAATGGGAAAAGCATAGCCGGCTCCATGGTATTCCTCAGGGGTGGGATAGGAAGTATCCCTTCCCTGTTGATGTGGTTAAGCGTTGGTCGACACCCCCAGAGGTCGACGCTCCCGTACTGGGATTGTCCAATACGTCGGTTGTTCATTACCCGGATTCCACTACCTTGAAGCAATGGCTTCACATGCCTTTGCTTGTGTGGGTTCGGCCTTGCACCCGGTTTGTGCCTGTGCTCTCACGGCCGTGGCTACTAGAGCGTTAATCGGGGGCCTGTTGGATGGCCCCCATCTGAATCCTTCCAGTGAGGAATTTTTAGCCTTGTCGCAATGTGAGATGTTCATTGCCTTTGCCTTATCAGCTTTGGATGATACTATCCGTATGTGTAGCAGGACCTCAGCTTTGCTTGTGGCTATACGCCGATCGGTCTGGTTGCGGCAGTAGGCGGCCGATATCGCTGGCAAGAAGGCGCTCACAGGGCTTCCCTTCGTGGGTCTGCGCCTGTTTGGTAAAAAATTGGACTCTGTGGCTAGGGGAGGTAAGTTACCTCAGAGCAAGCCTTTCGGGGCTCAGGTTCATTCAATCCCTCCTTTCGTGGCTCTCGGACGAGTAGGGGAATGTCCTTCCCTGCGTTCAGAGGAGATTCCTGGGGCAGGGGCAGTGAACGTGCCCGACCCGGGACTTCCTGGGGTACCAAACCCATAGCCGCTGCCAAGCCCGCTCAGCAATATGGGGTTGCCCCTACCCTCGTGGGTGGGGGGACGGCTGCAGCTCTTTGAACAGGTCTGGACTCTGGAGGTCACAGACAACTGGATCCTGGAGGTGGTCTCCTATGGGTACAAGCTGGCGCTCGCTTACCGGCCTCCTCCCTGATTTCTCAGGTCTCGGGTTCCTGCAGAACCTCGGGCTGCACAGGGACTTTTTCTGGCGGTGCAAAACCTTCTTGATATGGGGGTCGTTCCCCCCCCCCCCCCCCCCCCCCCCATAGAGAGGTCAGGGTTACTACTCCAACCTCTTTACGGTGCCGGAAAAAGGATGGATCCATAAGGCCCATTTTGGACTTAAAGTTTCTCAACCGGTTCATCTGAACC
The DNA here is from genome assembly GCA_027917425.1 of Gastrophryne carolinensis. Lineage (NCBI taxonomy): Eukaryota > Metazoa > Chordata > Amphibia > Anura > Microhylidae > Gastrophryne > Gastrophryne carolinensis. The sequence goes on along the minus strand of CM051244.1, from coordinate 12,792,804 downwards.
AAGAAATTTTGCATGGAGACTCTGCGCTCTGCTGTCAACTCCCTTTGTCCTGGGGACTTTATGACCTCATTAGGCATCAAGGACGCTTAACTTCATGTTCCGGTTTTCCCGGGACACCAGCGGTTTCTCGGGTTCGCGGTAGGCAATCAGCGCTACCAGTTTGTGGCTCTCCCATTCGGGCTGACTTCGGCGCCCAGGGTTCACTAAGGTATTGGCAGGCGTGATGGCCCTTCTCAGAGCCCAGGGCATTCGCATTGTGCCTTATCTGGACACCAGGATGGTGGTGACAACGCTGGAGAGGTTCGAGTGGGTAATCAATTACCCCAAGTCCTCTCTCTCTCCGTCAAGGGTGACTTCGTTTCTGGGCATGAATCTGGATACCATTCAGACCAGGGTGTTCTTACCCCAGCCAAAGGTGGATGTTATTCAAGCACTAATTCGTCTCCTTCTGTCCAACCCTTGTCCGTCCATCAGGCAAGGGATGAGACTGGTGGGATTGATGGTGGCTTGCTTCAAGGCAGTGCCTTTTGCTCAGTTTCACATGAGACCTCTTCAGCTCCATCTTTTATCGGCTTGGGACAGATGTCCTCTATCCCTGGATCAGTCCTTTGTTCTGTCTCCTCTGGTCCGGCGGTCTCTTCAGTGGTGGCTGGACCCGAAGAATCTTCTGGGGGGCTGATCTTTTTGGGTGCCCCGTTGGGAAACGGTCACCACCGATGCCAGCCTGTCGGGCTGGGGGGGGGGGGTTTTGGAAGGAACATCTGTTCCAGGGGCTGTGGGGTCCTCAGGAGGCCCACATCCCCATCAACATTCTGGAGCTGAGGACGGTTCAGTTGGTGCTGTCACACCTGACGCATCGCCTCCAGGGCTTACCGGTTCAGGTTCGATCCGACAATCGGACTGCGGTCGCTTACATCAATCACCAAGGAGGGACTCGCAGCAGGAGTGCCCTCCGGTAAGTGTCTCTGATTCTTACATGGGCCGAGAGCAATGTTCCATGCATTTCGGCAGTGTAAATTCCAGGGGTGGAGAATCTGGAAGCGGATTCCCTGAGCAGGGGGACCTCTCGCCGGGGGGTATGGTCCCTCAGCAACAAGGTATTTCAATCCATCTGTCACAGGTGGGAGATTCCGGAAGTGGATCTCTGACTCCCGTCACAATCACAAGCTCCCTGCATTTGTGTCTCTGTCCCAGGACCCCCTGGCTCTGTCAGTGGATGCCATGTCTCTGCCATGGCGGGATTTCGGTCTCCTGTATCTGTTTCCCCCCTTTCCCATGGTGGGCAAGGTGGTGCGCAAGCTGCTTCCCGAGGGTGTGCCAGCAATCCTGGTGGCCCCAAGGTGGCCAAGACAGGTATGGTTCGCAGACGTCGTTGGCTTTGACGGCGTGGCTGCTGAAACCTCTATCCTAAGAGAAAAAGGTTTGTCTGAAACTGTTGTCCAGACGTTCGTTAGAGCTTGGTAGAAGTCTTCCTCTCATATCTACTACAGGACCTGGCGTTCCTATATTGCTTGGTGTGAGGCCAGGGTTTTTCCTTGGGTGTTTTTCCATCCCTCGAATTCTGGAGTTTCTTCAGCATGGTCTGGACATGGGGTTTCAGCTTAGCACTCTTAAGGGGCATGTGTCCGCTCTGGCGGTTTTCTTTCAGAGATCTTTCGCTCTTCATCCTTTGGTTAAGACCTTTTTTTCAGGGGGTCACTCATGTGCCCCCTCCTCGCAAACCCATGTTACCTGTTTGGGATTTAAATTTGGTGTTGTCTGACCTTCAGGGTCCTCCTTTTGAACCAGTGCAGGATTCTGCACTATCCATTTTCACCTTTATAAGTTGCCTTTTTGGTGGCTATCATCTCTGTTCGACGTGTTTCGGAGTTGGCGGCTCTGTCCATTCAGGCCCCCTACTTTGAGAGACATCAGGACAAGGTGGTTTTCCGTTTTAAACCAGACTTCTTGCCAAAGGTTGTCTCTGCCTTTCACCTCGATCAGGACATCGTGCTTCCTTCATTGTGTCCTAAACCTAGCAATGACAAGGAGAGGGGTTTGCACTCTCTGGATGTCGTTAGATGTGTAAAGTACTATCTGGTGGCTACTTCACCATTCCGGAAGACGGACGCCTTTTTTGTAGTGCCCTCTGGGCCCAAGAAGGGTTTGGCGGCCGTCAAGTCTACCATTTGTAAATGGATTCGTCAGGCCGTTATTAGGGTCTATTCTGTTAAAGGGAGGGATCCCCCTTTCCAGATCACTGCTCATTCTACTCGTGCTGTTGGGGCTTCCTGGGTGTTTCAGCACCAAGCCTCTGTTGAACAAGTTGTAAGGCTGCTACTTGCTCTGTGTGAGACATACTTGGAATAATACCATTTTGTGATTACTCACCTGTAAAATGGGTATTATAAGTATGTCTCACACCCTGCTTCTTCCCACCCTGAGTTGTATCTTGGATCCTCTTTTTGGTGAACATTTTTTCTCATAGGTTTTATTGGCTCTTCCTGGTCCCCTTACTGCTTTCTTATACTGGGGAATGTGTAGTAGGTCCCAGGTATTTATGGACTGGGAGGGGCTTCTTTTTTTCTAGTCATCTCTGCAGAAGTTCGCCCTCTACTGGACATAACCCACGTGTTATTAATCATTCCGAAGCAGGGTGTGAGACATACTTATAATGCCCATTTTACAGGTGAGTAATCACAAAATGGTATTTTTCAGCATCAGGCTTCGGTGGAACAGGTTTGCAAAGCTGCCACCTGGTCTTCGGTTCATACATTCACCAAGTTTTTCAAGGTCGATTTTAGAGCCTCAGCTGACACTGTTGTTGGTTGAAAGATTCTTCAAGCGGTAGTAAGATGAACTACCTGCTGTTCTGCGCTGGGGATCCCTCCCATAGATGGCACTGCTTTTGGAGATCCCAAGTGTAAGGAGTGTCTGGAATGGATTGGAAGAAAAAACGCAATTCTGTGAGTACTCACCTGTAGAATTGTTTTTTCTGGGAATCCATTCCAGACACTCCTTACACTTGGGATTAATGAGGAAGTGGTCTTGCCCTCCTTGTGTCCTGCACCGACTGATTCTAAGGAAAGGACCCTCCATGCCTTGGATGTGGTCAGAGCCATTAAGTATTACCTGATTGTGACTGAATCCTTCAGGAAATCGGGTTTGCTCTTTGTCCTAACACAGGGCTCTAGGAAGGGTTTGCTACCTGCCAAGTCCACACTCAGTAAGTAAGTGGATCAGACAGGCGGTGGTTCAAGCATATTCTGCCAAGGGGTATTACAGCTCATTCTACCAGAGCTATTGGTGCATCCTGGGCTTTTCCGCACCTGGCATCTGTTGACCAAGTTTGTAAGGCCGCCACTTGGTCTTCTGTTCATACCTTTACCAAGTTTTACAAGATTGATGTTAGGGCCTCAGCTGATAATGTCTTTGGTCAGAAGGTGCTTCTGGCGGTAGTGAAATGAACTACATGCTGTTCCACACTGGGGATTCCGCCCTATATGGACACTATTGGATGTCCCACATGTCATCACTTTTGGGGCGACGTGGACTGGATATAGTGAAAAATACAATTCTGTGAAACTCAACTGTAGAATTGTTTTTGAATATATCCAGTCCAGGTCGTCCCACCCCGCCCTTGTTTTCATTATCTCGGTTTGCCTGTTATGGTGATTTTTATATTGGACCGTTGTCCTTAAGTTTTTGTTGGAGAGAGTACATGCTGAAGCTATGTGAAATAAAATGGTTTCTTGGCCTCCCGGCCTGTCTCCTTCTTACTGATGTTTAACCACTGGGGAATCATAGAAACACACCCTGTTTTATAGGGGCCGGGAGGAGCTACAGCTTTTGATCCTGCAGTCAGGCGCCACCTAGCGGTGGATTACCCAACTGTCATCACTACTTGGACGACCTGGACTGGATATATTCAAAAACAATTCTACAGGTGGGTTTCACAGAATTGTATTTTTGTTTGCTTCAGCTTATAAAACTGTATGATTCTTTGAGTTACATGTTCTGCTTTCAGACCACAGGCCCAGAGGTAAATACAAGGAGCAGATGCCCATGCCAGAACTGGAGCCAAACTATCCGCTATTGCCTATATTTCACAGCCGAGAAGAGGTAAAATTGTTTTCATTCTTCCAGAGCTTATCTGGGTTTGCTAAAGGTATTAAGCAATACCGAGTTTCATTCGGTTTTAAATTTGAGATAAAGTCCCACTAACTAACATTCCTGCATTTGTGCATTGCGGTATGTGCACATAAAAAAAAATGTTCAGCAATCTGAATTGTCCTGGGGCGGAATGAATATGAGCATCGTCTGTGTGGTCAAAGTATAGATGGTAGCAGATCAGATTGGGGTTCATGTCATTCTTTAGCCTTGTTAAGTACCACCTATCAGGATCGAAGCACCACCAGTGGTACTATTTCCACTGGTTGGGACCTCCTGCCCTAGAGGTTTATAAGTTAAGAGCTTGTATAACTTTATTTGACTAAGCAACATTGGATGGCGCTGGCTTTCCATCAAAAGGTGGGTAAAGTTTATATACAGTAGGAGCTGTTATCAGTTTGGTGTAGAGACACCCTTCAAGTACCACCTGATATGATCTTGAGTGGTACTCCTTCATCTGGTTGGGAACACCTATCTAATGAATTCCTTTCGTGTAATTCAAGTCCCTTTAGCTCTGTGCCAGGAGCTAACCAATCCCCCATGCTATTGAGTTAAACCAGACCTTCAGTGCGATTTAATGAAAAGCCCAAACTCTTAAAAAACGTTTCCCCAGCATCTATTTTACATTTTTAGTCACTAACTTATTATTCTTTCCCCCACTGGGCTGCAACTCTGTTCAGGAATTTAGGATACGGGCGCCGCCATCTTGACTCAGAAGCATCACACTTACTGAGGAGAGGAGAGTGAGATAAGGTACAGGGGGGCGGGTTATAGCCGTGCTTTGCTCAGACAGAGCAGAGCTGGGGTCAGGTAAAGGTCAGCAGTCCCAGAATGCAGAGCAGCACAGTCAGGAGGCACTTCCTGTTTGCAGGCTGCCTGATAAGATGGCGGCTTCCATAAGCCGCCATCTTGGATGTTTAAAGGCTCATAACATGCAGTAGATGCAGGTAGGATGATTTTTAATGTGGACAATCTGTATGTACAGGGTGTGGGAAACATATAAGATAGACTCTTATTCAGAGTGAAGGTCCACTTTAAGAGAAATACTTTTTCCCGGAAAGAACCTCCCAGTTTGTTGAATTCTTGCTGTTATGTCCAACTATTTCCTGGCCCAACCAGAGCTCCATGTCTGCATTTGGCCACTTAAGAATCTTTTTACCTGTACATGCATCCCAAACTGGCTTTCTTCCGTTGCGATTAAGGGACCAAATTCTGTTTTTGACTTTCCCAGGTTTTGTTCTGTGCATCCCAATTTGTAATGCCCCGTTGTGTTAAACCCCCCAGTTCACCTAATAAAGTTGCCTCTCGTTGATCCAACGGCGCTTGTGTGGGCTCTTATCCAATCAGAGCCTTTTGCCTTGTTTACATCCCTCGGCAAAGGGCCCTGATTGATTTCAATGGGGAGCGAGCACATCCCTAACTCCAGTGCTGCGTGCTCTTCTGAATAGCTGAGGCGGAAGCACGTGCACCTCCCAAAGATGCAGGAGATGCGTGGGATTACCAGAAGAGTGAGTTTTGCATTTTCAGGGTTTTTTTTAGACTCCAGTGGGACAGTTGTTTCTCTTATAAATGTAGAATTTAAACTTTGAATCGCCATTTATAATATTTTATTCTATTCTTTCAATGCCCTGCCCCCTTGTGGGCTTATGTTGGTTTGACGAGTAATTGTAATGTTCTGCTTTTTTCAGCTGATCTCTCACATTGAGAACAATTCTGTGGTGATTATAAATGGAGCCACTGGCAGCGGAAAGAGCACACAACTGCCGCAGTATATTCTGGATTCCCATATGCAGCAGTCTGCATACTGTAACATTGTAGTGACACAGCCACGGAAAATCGCTGCTTGCAGCATTGCTACGTGGATAAGCAAAGAGCGAAAGTGGCCACTAGGCGGCTTAGTTGGCTATCAGGTATGTATAGTATTGTTTTTAGCCATGTGTTGATATTCTAAGTATACAGTACGTCCTGCTCCAGATATAATACTTACACTTGGGTTATCCTCCGCCAGAGGGCGCTGTGCACTGCAGACATGCAAAAACAGGCTCCTCCCGGCCCTTCATATACCCAGGGACCTCCCACAAATCCCCAGATTTCTCTGCAGTGCTGACTGCGAAGAAGTGAAGTATCACTCTCTCGCAGGTGAGCGGGGCTATTACAGCCTGCGGCCCTGTGGGACTATTACCACCCGTCCTCCTTGTGATGTGCCTCCCAGCCTGGGCTGCGCTGGTCGGGTGAAGGTAGGCAGCACCATGCGTGCTTGACGGAGCCATGCTCCACCGCAGTCCCCCACCATAGGGTAGGCGGTTTAGGCTGATGGTGAGCCTTTGGGGATGCCCCTCCCGCTTAATTGTCCCACGCCCCGTGTAGCGGTGGACCACCTTCAGCTCTGGCCCGCCCTTCGAGGATCGTTTGGCGCCATTCTTTTTCGCATACGCGCGTGGTGAAGATCGCCCTCCCCCTGCTGGCTCTAAGTGCCCTGGCGGGCGACCATATTTTTCCTTATTATATATCTTTCCTAGTTTACTCCTTGCGCTTGGCTCTGACATTCCTGTCCCTCTTATGTCTTTCAGACCGTGAATTCCGGTGGCTTCTCCCGGTTGAGACTATCAAAACTACTCCCACTTCCCAGCGGGTTATTGGGGCATCCAGGGTAGCTTACAACGTCAATCCCTACGGGCCTATTGTGCCGATACAATCACCATATGGAGGCGTCCCAGGATATTGTGAACGGGGTTCCTTCGGGACAAGCCCGGCTGTGTGTAGCTTGTGGGGTCTTACCTAGCAGCGGTGACAATGCACGGGTCTGTGTTCCTTGTGCACAGCAGGCGCTATCGGTTCTTCTTGCCTCTTCCGTGGCTGGGCCTGCACCTCGCCTCACTTCACCTACTCCCCTAAGCCTGAGTCTAACCCCCAATACAAGCGGGGATTCTCATCCTGATATGGCTACTAGACTGGCCAGAGTTGAAAGATTGCTTGCTAGCGCGTAAGGCCACCGCTAAGAGGCGGCATTTAACCCCTGACTCTGCCCTTTTCCCTATGGAATCTGATGACTTGTTGCAGCCTTACGACCAACCCCCCTCGGACTAAGGGGAGCTGTTCTCTGGGTCATACGACGAGGAGTCCAGGGGTCATGACGAATCTGGTTCCGAGCACTGGTCCTCGGATGATATTGACAGACTGCTGGCTCAGATATTTGAAGTTTTGTCCATCTCTCCCCCTGTTGCTGCTCCCAGACAAAGGGGTGAGCTTTTTCATACTGCTAAGGCTCGTCTTGAATTTCCCGAGCAGACTCATTTCAATAGCCTCGTGCTTAAGGAATGGGAACATCCCAGCAGGTTGCCTGGGATCCCTAAGAGTGTGGATAGAAAGTATCCCTTCCCGGCTGACTTGGTTAAGTGCTGGTCATCGCCTCCCGAGGTTGATGCTCCTATTCTAGGGTTGTCCAAAACCTCTATTATGCACTCCCCTGACACTACTACGCTACCGGATTCTGAGGACCGGCGTCATGATCAATTGGCATGCCATGCCTTTGCATTTGGGGGAGCGACCTTGCGCCCGGTTTGCGCCTTAGCCATTACGGCAGTAGCGCTCAGGGCCATGGTCAGGAATGCACTTGACGGCACAGAGGAGTTGCCCGCTGATACTGTCAATAATCTGTCTAACTGTGATGTGTTCATAAACTTTATCCTGTCTGCATCAGACGATGCTATAAAGATGTGTGCCAGATCTTCTGCCTTGGCGGTAGCTATTCGCCGCACAGTTTGGTTGCGACAGTGGGCGGCTGACAACGCCGCTAAGAAAGCCCTTACTGGGCTTCCATTTAAAGGGCTACGTCTGGTTGGAGACCTTCTAGACCTCTTCGCCAAAGGAGGCAAGCTGCCCCAGCGCAGGCGGCAGTTTCGGCCTTTTCGAGGCCAGGGCACCCTTTCAATCCCCTACCGCGGGGCTAAACAGGGAAAAGGGGTGTCCTTCGCGGGGCCCCGCGCAGATTCCTGGCACAGGAATAGAGGACGCCGTCCCAGTTCCTCCTGGGGGCCCAAGCCCAAAGCCCCTCCCAAGACCCCTCAGGCATGAAGGGGCGCCCTCGCCCGTCAGGGTGGGGGGACGTCTACAGCAGACCGGTGGATTCAGGAGGTAGTGTCTTCCGGCTACAAGATAGAATTTGCTGTACGGCCCCCCACCAGATTCATTGGGTCCCGAATCCCTCAGGACCCCGCCTCAGCCCAGGTCTTGTTTCTGGCCGTGCAGGGTCTCCTGGATCTAGGGGTCATTTGCAAGGTCCCCTTTGGAGACAGGGGCACGGGGTTCTACTCCAATCTCTTCACAGTACCCAAGAAGGATGGGTCAGTCAGGCCCATTCTGGATTTAAAAATCCTCAACAAATTTGTCAAGAACAGGCATTTCCGCATGGAAACTCTGCGCTCGGCCATTGGCTCATTGCGCCCAGGGGACTTCATGACGACATCAAGGATGCTTACCTTCACGTTCCGGTGTTTGCAGGACACCAAAGGTTTCTCAGATTTGCACTGAAAGATCAGCATTACCAATTTGTGGCCTTGCCATTCGGCCTCACGTCGGCTCCCAGGGTGTTCACCAAAGTGCTGGCAGGGGTGATGTCACTGATAAGGCTAAGGGGCATACGCGTGCTGCCTTACCTGTACGACATCCTCATCACCTCTCGGTCTCTGCGGCAGGCAGAGTTGGACACCCAACTGGTAGTGTCCACCCTGGAGTCCTACGGTTGGGTGATCAATTACCCCAAGTCCTCTCTGTCCCCATCCTCGGTGACCCCGTTCCTGGGAATGATTCTGGATACGGGTCAGTCACGGATATTCCTTCCTCTACAGAAGGTGGAAGCTGTGACTGCGCAGGCCAGGTTCCTGCTCTCGTGCCCCCAGCCCTCCATCAGGCAGGGAATGCAGCTGGTGGGCCTGATGGTGGCGAGCTTCGAGGCGGTGCCCTTTGCTCAGTTCCATTTGAGACCTCTGCAGCTTCACCTTCTGTCAGTATGGGACAAGAACCCAGCGTCCTTGGACGGGGTCTGTGTGCTTCCCCCCTCGGTCAGACGGTTTCTTGCGTGGTGGTTGGACCTCGAGAACTTGACAGGGGGCAGGTCCTTTCTGGCCCCTTCCTGGGAGGCGGTCACAACGGATGCCAGTCTGTCAGGTTGGGGGGGATTCTGAAAGTCCCTGCGCTTCCAGGGGACGTGGGGTCCTCGGGAGGCCCACTTACCCATCAACATTCTGGAACTGCGGGCAGTCCGGTTGGTACTGGAGCGGTTGACCCAAAACCTGAGGGGATTGTCGGTCCAGGTGCGCTCAGACAACAAGACGGCGGTTGCATACACCAACCATCAGGGAGGGACTCTGAGCAAGAGTGCCCTCCGGGAGGTGTCTCAGATTCTGACATGGGCGGAGGCCAATGTACAATGCATTTCGGCTGTTTACATTCCGGGGGCGGAGAATCTGCTTGCAGATGTTCTGAGCAGGGGGACTTCCCGTCAGGGAGAGTGGTCCCTCTGCAACAGGGTATTCCAGTCCCTGTGTCACCGTTGGGGTCTACCGGATGTGGACCTGTTTGCGTCCCGCCACAACCACAAGCTCCCGGCCTTCGTGTCCCTGTCTCAGGACCCTCTGGCCTTGGCCACGGATGCCCTGTCCATGTCATGGAAGGAGTTTCGGCTCCTGTATGTGTTTCCACCATTCCCCCTGCTTAGCAGGGTTCTGCGCAAGATTGATCTGGAAGGGGTGCCTGTGATTCTAGTGGCCCCCAGGTGGCCAAGAAGAGTGTGGTTTGCAGACGTGGTTCAGTACGATCCGCCAGGGGTGCCAGAACTGCTAACTCAGGGCTCCCTACGCCCTCCCAATTTCCAAACGCTGGCTTTGACTGCCTGGCTGCTGAGACCTCCATCTTGATGGAGAAGGGTTTGTCTGCCTCTGTGGTGGGCACCATGGTGCAGGCTAGGAAGAAGACTTCTGCTGCTATCTATTATAGAGTATGGCGTACCTACATTGACTGGTGTGAGTCTAGGTCTCTTCCCTGTAGGGAGTTCTCTGTCCCCAGGGTTCTGGAGCTCTTACAGCATGGTTTGGAGTTAGGTCTAAAACTCAGTACTCTGAAGGGTCAGGTTTCTGCCCTGTCCGTCTTCTTTCAGAAGACCTTTGCTCATCATCATTTGGTTAAGACCTTCTTTCAGGGGGTCACTCATGCGTGTCCCCCTCGTAAACCTGTGGTTCCCGTTTGGGATTTAAACTTGGTTTTATCTGCCTTGCAGGGTGCTCCCTTTGAGCCTATTCAAGATGCTGCTCTGGTTGTTCTTACTCTCAAGGTTGTCTTTTTGGTGGCCATAACTTCGGTTAGGCGTGTGTCTGAGCTGGCTGCTCTATCCATTCAGCCTCCGTACTATGAGAGGCACCAGGACAAGGTGGTGTTCCGCTTTAAGCCGGACTTTCTGCCTAAGGTTGTGTCTGCCTTTCATTTGAATCAGGACATAGTTCTTCCTTCCTTGTGCCCCAATCCTAGTAATGACAAGGAAAGGGTTCTCTACTCCTTGGATGTGGTCAGGTGCTTGAAGCACTACCTGGTTGACACTGCGGCTTTCAGGAAGACTGATGCTCTCTTCGTTGTGCCTTCTGGGCCTAGGAAGGGTTTAGCTCCTGCCAAGTCTACTATCAGCAAATGGATCCGTCAGGCTGTGATTCAGGCCTATTCTGCTAAGGGGAAGAGTCCTCCCTTCCGTCTTACTGCTCATTCTACTCGTGCTATTGGGGCCTCCTGGGCCTTCCAGCACCAGGCTTCTGTGGAGCAAATTTGCAAGGCCGCTACTTGGTCTTCTGTTCACACCTTTTCAAAGTTTTACAAGGTTGATGTTCGGGCCTCAGCTGATGCTGCTTTTGGCCGCAAGATTTTGCAGGCAGTTGTAGTTTAAGCTACGTGCCGTTGCCTTTTTTGTTGGGGATCCCACCATACTGTTATGGACACTGCTATTGGATTTCCCAAGTGTAAGTATTATATCTGGAGCAGGACGTACTGTATACTTAGAATAATACAATTCTGTGAAGTACTCACCTGTAGAATTGGTATTATACGTATACAGTACGTCCTGCTCCATCCCACCCTGGTTTTTGCATTATTCTGGATCCCCTGTATGGTGATTATTGTTATTACCAGTTGTTTTGGTGGTTGGTTTCTCCTAGCTTCTGGTTCACTGCTTTTCAATGCTGGGGATTTATGGGAGGTCCCTGGGTATATGAGGGGCCGGAAGGAGCCTGTTTTTGCATGTCTGCAGTGCACAGCGCCCTCTGGCGGAGGATAACCCAAGTGTAAGTATTATATCTGGAGCAGGACGTACTGTATACGCATAATACCAATTCTACAGGTGAGTACTTCACAGAATTCACAGCCAAAGCTGTTACAGCGGATCAAAACCCACTGAACGCGCAAAATAAATTTTAGCCAAAGCGTCTGCTGATGATCCCCTCTTAAACCAGACAAACACCCGTTTTTTTTAACAGGTGTTGGTTCCGCAAACAGCTAATCAAAACAAGCTGGGGTGGCATCCCTGTCTAGCCCCCCACACATAACCCCCCAGAACGCCCAATATGCTCACCTTAACTACGAGCCAGTGCTGGGAGTGGAGTCCCGTGATTGGCCTCCGGCATGCACGTGGGCCATTGTCGCATCCTCGGTGCCGGCCACCTGAACGCCCCGTGACCACCCTCCTGCCATTCGTCAGACTACACGCGGGGGGTGGGGGGGTACAAGCAGGGGGCGCCAGCATTCTTGATGCCCCCCCAAGCTTGTTTTGATTAGCTGTCTGCGGGACTAACACCTGTTAACTCTTCTAGTGCCAGCTACGTGAGTCTCATGTAGCTGCCTCTCCAACCGTTAAGTGCCAGCTATGTGAGACTCACGTAGCTGAATTTAGAGCCCCATAAAACAAAAAGTAAAAAAGATACTGACTTACCAGACCCCTCGTTTGAAAGTGCCAGCGATTCTCTTCAAGCATCACCTGTTCGATTTCCGCCCCCGGGCTGCTGATCTTCAGGAGGAGGAATAGCCCCCCCCCCCCCCCCCCCCCCGCTTCCGCCGCGCCGACATCTGAAAGAAAAAAATAAAATTTAAAAAATGACACAAACTCACCTGACAGCCCGATCGCTTCTCCGATTTCTTCTCTTCGCCAGGGGGGGCTCAGATCCCCCCCGGACCTGCCACGCTTCAGGTGAGGACCCAGCAATGGGCCCTCACCATCCTCTTCGGGCGGTGCTGGCCCCGCCCCTAGCCCCTCCCACTTGTCGGAGGAGCGGGATGACCTCATCCCGCACCTCGTATACCGACACCGGGCTCCGATCTGTCACTTGTCGGTAGCGATCGGAGCAGGGAGGGTGGGAGGAAGGGAGACTCTGATCTCCTGCCTCCCACCCGTCCTGCTCCGATTACTACCGACACATGTCATCTGCAGCGGCGCGGGACACTGGATGGGAGGTAAGTATAAGTGAAAAAAAGAATAAAATATTTTTTGTCTGGTGTCTTAGTTACTTTTAACTATTTGTGAACTGGTAAGGGGTCCATGAGACCCCTTTTACCAGTTCACAAGGCTCTGGGGCTGGCAATCACCTGCGGCTAGCGGGTGACTTGCTATAACCTCCAGCCCCCCCATTACCGGCCTCCCCAACGGCCGGGGGGGGGGGGGGCAGAAGGGCCCGGGCCACTTAGTGACTATGTGGGCTAGTAGCCTGCAAGTCCTGCGCCCTTTTCTACACGCCCCCATAGCTGGTCCGGGTCGGTAATGCTGGGTAAGGGGGACTCTACGTCTCTTTTTTTTTGGGTGGGGGGAGGGAATTTTAAGGGTTTTTAACCCCCCCTGGGAGGGGAGACCCTATGTCATTTTTTTTTTTTTTTTTTTTAATTAACCCCTTACAATTATACAATCATATTGCATAGTTGTATCCTATCTGAAATCTCCTAAACTGCTGTTTCAGTTTGGGGGATTCTCCTGGGCAGGAAAGGGTGTCTACCAATACATATGTGGTACCGTTGTAACCAGGAGAAATAGGGCTTTCACACGCAATAAGATTTTATTAACAAACTTACATTTTTTATTACAAAAAAATACTACAAATTGTAAAAAATTGTTTTTTTTTATTTTTTTGCACATATTTCACCCAAAAGTATTGAGAATACACTAAAAAAAGGCCAAACAAGACATTTCATGTTAAAGCCCAGACTCTGCTGAACAAAAACAATATATAATTTTCCTGGAAAATCCCTGGAAATCCCTTTAAAAATCAAGGTTGAACATGTGTAGCGCCAAAAAGTGAAAAGTAGTCTGGCTACAGAGTGTAACAAAAAATCTAGGTAGGCTGGCACTTAAAGGGTTAAAGAATAAACAAGTGTTGGTCTGGTTTAAGGTGTATTTTCGTCTACCAAAATGCCCTGGATCATCCCAGTAGCCCCCCAAGGACTATATGCCCAATTAAGTTTCCTGGCAAGATCTCAAACATTTGCCTTGGCTTTACCTTTAGGGGACTATGTGGACTGCCTTAAAGTGGACCAACACCCAGGATTTTGACTATACTGGGTTTTGGTCCACTTCAGGGGGGCACCCCGATCAAGGGTGCCCCGCTGTTTGAAACCCCCCAGAAAGCCCCCAAAACTCACCTCACCACTCTCCTACGTGGCCGCGCTGACAATCACTGCCGACGGACAAGCAGGTGACAGCGGCGGACAACCCGCCCCCTCCCGCGCGCCCCTCTGACAGTGCGCGCGCCCGCGCCGGCCATTCACAAACGCCCGGCGCGCGCACGTCTAGAGGGGTGCACGGGAGGCGGCCGCCGCCGATGAGGTACGTTTTTGGGGGGGTCCCTCACCGCGGGACATCCCGATCTCGGATGTCCCGCGGTGAGGGAGGTGATCGGCCCGGGAATCTTATAGATTCCCGGGCCGATCACCCCTGGGTGACGGTCCACTTTAAAGCGGCCCAATACACGTTTAAGGCTGTGATAAGACCACTCACCTGATCACAGCAGTCCTCCCCTGATTCCAGCAGAGGAGCGACTGAATAGCAGCCATAGGCCTAAATGACAGTTGGAGCTTGAGTGAATGGCCAGTACATTCACATCTGATGACAAACCTGCTACTCTCTGCAAGGTGGCTGCACCCAGGACCCAAGATGTTGGGGCGTGGAACGGTGTAGGATCCTGGGCAAGGTAATATGTTTTTTTTTTTTTTTGTAACCCATTGTCTTGCCTGAGCACAAAGGAGAGAGGCAGGGAGGAAGGGTGGGGTTATATGTGTACTGGCATTCCACTTTAAGGTATAGAAAATGTGTTTGCTGCATAATATATGTATTGATTATGTTACAGTGTGTTTGCTTCCCTGGTGTTAGACAGAGAGCCCGGCACAAGGATAGAGTTGGATAGAGCGCATATCGCCCTAGAAACCCAGACCCCGCGTTTCCCCGGGATAACGTTTGTAGGGTCCATCTGTTTACCCTGAAGGAGGAAATTCTATGGAAGTCCTGGAATAAAGGATCCATTGCATACGAGGGAGCGAAGGTCATGATACTCCAAGACCTATCCACCCGCACATTGCAGATGAGGAGTTCCTTGAGACGCCTGCTGGAAGTCATAATCAACAAAGGGGCCTCATATAGATGGGGCCTCCCATTCCACCTTGTGGTTAGAAAAGACCAGAACTGTTATTTCCTGAAATCCAGCCGGGACTTAGAGGGCCTATTCTCGTTCCTTCAATGTGAGCCGGTACAAGTGCCAGACTGGTCGTCCCTAGAGGCTCCACCGCCCTCACAGCGGGCCGCTGAAAGACCACGACGAGATCAGAAGAGCTACAGAGATCTCAGACATCTCAGAAGATCCAAACCGCCATACGAAAGATTGGAAGGAACTGACCTCCGAGACAGTCTTACGGTGACGGGGTCACGGGGGGGTCGCAAAGTGGCCTGCCTAGCTTCCCCCACACTCCCCCAGCTTCGCCGTCTGGGGGCGGTGGAGGTTCGGCGGCCTGAGCCGCACTTGACAGGCTCCGTTGGTCCTCTAGTTATTCGTTGAACTTTGCTTGTAACGTTATGATTAGCTCTGTTTTGCATTGCTTTCGGTTTATGCATTCGTTTAAAGTCTAGGATGCATATTAGCGGTTCACACCCTAAGATGCTCATTGCACAGGCCGTGGTGGGGGTTGAGCTCCAGACCATATCGGCACACACCCGTCTAGTAATTTGGTCCGGGCGCAGCCCTCACCTACCGCAGTAGACCGGGTGTGAGTCTCAGAGTGGGTCGGGGGGCGATGGGTTTTGGTGTGTGACGCCCCTCCCCTCCGCCTCTCGGACACAGTACCACAAATAGGTTGGGCTTGCAGGGGTTCATTACCCATTGGGCCTGTGGTTTCCTTAACTGGAATAATATGTTAGTTAAAATACTTTATTTGTTGTCCTCAAAGTACTGGTTGATCTCATTCCCTGATCCATCCCTACCCCCCCCCCCCCCCGCCCGGTGCGGCTTCTTTAAGGCTACCTGGTCTCGTCCACCCCAGAAAACCTCAGAAATGCAGGGGAAGCCCATTTCAGAGCTAAACATAGTCTCTCAACGTGAAGAGCTTGAATAGCTCAGAAAAAAGATCCCTAATTCTGAGGAACCTCAAGGGGCTGAGGGCACAGGTTGCCTTCCTCCAGGAAACTCATTTTGAGGCGGGAGGATCGCCCTCATTTGGCAATAAGTACTACCCCAGGGGTTACCATAGTTTCTCTCCAGATTCGAGATCCAGAGCGGTAGGCATTGTGATAGACGCGGCTCTCCCGTGGGAATTGATTGATTTCAATACAGACCAGGAAGGGAGGTGGATCTTCCCCAAAGGGAAGATTGCCTCCCACCTCTTCACCTTCGCTAAAGTTTACGTGCCGAATGTGGGCCAATCGGCTTTCCTGGAGGGAGTTTTGAAGCCCTTGGACACATTCAGAGAGGGAGAGCTGATAGTCGGCGGCGACTTTAATCTGGCATTGGACCCACTAATGGATTCTTCCAAAGGGTCCCCACATAAGTCATATGCCAGATTGAGGCGCCTTAATTAAGTGTTAGCCCAACACCAGTTAATGGATCCCTGGTGTAACCAGCACCCATCGGAGAGAGACTATACCTTTTTCTCTTCTCCGCATGGGACGTACTCCAGAATTGACCTATTCTTGGTCCCTCACGCTTCATTGTCCCAGGTAGCAAACTCCTCTATTGGCAATATTACAATATCAGATCATGCCCCTTCATGCCCAGATCATTCTCAGGAGCTGGTGTTGGCGTCTAAAGTCCTCTCTCCTACATGATCAGCCAATAGTAACAGAGATCCAAGAGGAAATCAAAAAATTATTTGAAAGTAACGCATCTCCTGAAATTAGCCCTGCAGTCCTCTGGGAAACACAAGTGCGTAATCAGGGGGTCCCTAATACGCATTGGCTCTAGAATCAAGAAGGAGAAAGCGAAGCAAATCAAAGACCTCCTTATGGAGATAGGGAAATTGGAAAAACAACACAAGATGTCTGTCAGGACTGTACCGAACACCTGTCTGTCTTGAGCTGGTAACCCCCAATCTCCACCGCCTCTTCTGCCTATAGACAAGCCCCCGCTTGTAGGAGACGCGGGTAATGCCTCTCCCAGTCGGTTGCCCCCAGAACTTATAGGGCGCAAAGGATACCAGCTTAAGGTGCAGACAGATGAATGGCAGGGAATCCCAAATGAGGATGCCGGATGGCAGAAGTCCAAATACAGGCCGAGGTCAAACCAGGAGGTCACAGGGCGTGGTATCCGAAGGAGGTAACAAAGGGTAGTCAAACGAGCCGAGGTCAAATCCAGGAGGTCACGGTGCGAGGTATCAGAGGGGTCAGGCAAGCGAAAGGTCAGGGCAGGCAGCAAGCAAGGGAAGTCGAGGTCCAAAAGCCGAATAATAACAGGAGACACAGTAACGCACATCCAGAACCCAGAGGCTATAACGGCACTGGGATAATGGAGCAGAAATACTTTATAGGGAATACTGGCCACTAAGGAAGGGGGCAATTGGAGGGAAGGACAGTGATTGGTGCATACATAATAATGGGATCGGTCCCAGGAGCTGGACGGCCCAGGCCAGACAGGCCGACCAGTCCCTGGGTCCGATCCCAGGATCCAGCTGCAGATTGGCCACTTTAAACTCGCCCCCGGCGGGCGCGCTGGGGAAAGCGCCGCAGGGAGGCATAAGAGAGACGTGCTCGCGCACAGCGCGCGAGCACGAAGCGAGACAGGCGCGCCCCCGCCTGGAGGAGGCAGCGCCACGCCACCCGGAAGCCCAGCAGGCCGACGCAGCCGCGCAGAGCGGGCTGCGACGCGGCCACCAGCCGCGTCCTGCGCCGCCAGCCCCTGGACCCCACGGCGGTGCCGAGGGGACGGAAGACCCGGGGACCGCCGAGCAGCAGCCCGCTGGGGCCCACCCGACAGCGTGCCGCGGGACCCGGAACGGCGACAAGGTAAGTGTCTAACAATGTCCCTAGCTATGGCCCACTTAGCTACCTTAACATCCCTAAGAGAAAAACTCAAATCATTGTGTTGCGTCAGAGTGAGAGCGCAATGGTCCAAATGCAAAAAAATGTTTTACGAATCAGGGGACAAATGTGGGAAACTGTTGGCAAGGGCACTTAGAGTAGAAAGGGTGAAATCCTTTGTCCCTAAAATTGTAAATCAGGAAGGACGTAGTGAGCACCTGACAGAGGAAATAGCGGAAACCTTCCACAAATTCTACGAATCCCTTTACAACAGCCAGGGAGCCGGGAAACCAGAGCTGGATTATCTTATCTCAGCGTGCATAAAGGACTCTGGGCTTCCGAAGCTGCCAGAAGGGGTGGTGGAGAAGCTGGAAGACCCCATCTCCCTGTTAGAATTACAGAAGGCAGTGGCCAGGACAGCCAGCGGAAAGGCCCTAGGACCAGACGGGTTCCCTTGCCAATATTATAAGAAAATGTTCTCTCTTCTAGCTCCTAATATGTTAAAGGTATTCAATTCGATCAAAGATGGTGGAACCTTTTCTTCCTGACACTCTTAGAGCATACATTACAGTTCTTCCCAAAGAAGGTAAAGACCCCATGCAATGTGCTAGCTACAGGCCCATATCACTTTTAAATACTGATGTCAAGCTATTTGCAAAGGTCCTAGCGTCAAGAATTGTCTAAGGCATGTTATTGCTTTAGACCAAGTGGGCTTTATGCCTCACAGGGAAGCTAGGGACAATACCATCAAAGTCCTGAACCTAATTCACCTGGCCAAAAAGTAATTAAACCCTCCCTCTTGCTCGCCACCGATGCCGCTGCCCCTAGTCTGGATTGGTCAAAAACACCCTCTATAATTTT